>CM066036.1:246946793-247546793 GCA_033557465.1 Ichthyophis bannanicus | reverse complement strand
TAACTCTACAGCTGTTAGCTAGGATATGCCCTTAATTGGGTAGACCAGAAAATCTGGACAGACTGGAAGGATCAGTTAGTCTTTCTACAAAATGATTGAGATGTTTGGGCAAGGACTGTGCTATGCTATTCCTTTTGAGTAGCAGTGGGTCCACTCTCAGCCCCTTGCAAAATGATTTACTAGGAACAGTTTCCCAGCAGACTTATTGCTGCCTATTTATTTCTGTAGATCCAGCTTCAGTTGCCTCTGAGCCCCATGGTGCTCAGACTTGCTTCCCAGCATGGCCTATATGAACTGGCAGTGCCCTCAAATTTAGATACACCAGAGTGTGGAAGCAGAGGTCTTGGTTACAAAATACAAACAGTGAATTTACAAGGCCATACAAAGTGGTGCTTTAACCGAGCACACATTTGATTAACCGTAAATAACATCTGGGTAATATCTTTATTTACAGTGCTTTGCTAGCATAGATTAAATAAAGCTGTGTTGAATGAACATTTTTTGAAAGGAATCGTTTGGGTTGTAATTTAATAATTTTTATTAGAATGGCGTGATAGTACGTTCTAGTGAGGAATGATGCAAGCCTTGCTGCATTTGCAGGTAGCTTTGCCATATTTTTAACAGTAACTTTTTCACAAATATTAAAAATAGTTATTCAAAACAAATATGAAACATCTAACTTGTAACTTTCTTTTTTTTTTAATTTGAGAATTTACAAAATACAATTGAGAATTTCGATATAGCAACAAGTACCCAAATGAAATTTTCTTTATTTTTATTAAAAATATTACGTCATCCAGGTATCACTATTTAGCCCACAAACTCTGAATGGACCTCCCTGTATCGCAGAAATACAGTAAACATCAAAGGAAAAGGATAAGGCTAAATAAAATTGTGTTAAAAAACAATGGCCACCACAGTACCCGGTGAGGTATTGGCATTCAAAAAAACCTCCTAAGCTGTTTAGTCATTTGTTCACAAACTGCAACAAACACAATAAAAATGTTAAGTAAAGCTTAGCACCTCTTGCTGTATATCTTTGATGAAGACAAAAAAGTATTTCCTCCTAGATTGGATACTTCTTGACACATCCAAAAATACTCATATCTTTCTGCCCAAAACTAAATAATTTTATGACAAAAAATAGTTTCAAAATCAGTCCTGAGCAGGTTACATGATAGTGTCTTAACCCCAATCTCTTCTTTACATTGATCCAGAAATCGAGGTAAATTTAAATTCTCCATCAGTGAACCCAACACAACGTCCTGCTGCTGCCTCAGCATATAACCTCAAAGAAATTCACCAGTTTAATACCCCAAACCATTTTTTCTTAATCCTTTTGTCAAAGTATGCTGAGGGATGGTAAGAATTGGTTATCTAACCCCCTCCAGACGACAAACTGCTTTTTATTGTTTAAGGTACGCCACCTCTAAATGAAATGTAAAACGCGGAACTTATCTGTTTCTAATTTAGAAGATTGTTCATTTAAAGTTGTCACTGTTGCTTGATGGACAGTGTTCTGCACGACGTGCATGTTTCAGAAAAAGATTCCTGCCTCAAGTGCCTTCTCATCCATATGTTTAAACAATGCAATTGCGAACTCAAAAAACGCCATCTTGCAGCTTTGAGGCTTACTCTTCCATCGCCATGGTCCCCACTTCATTCATCCTTTTCAAAAGAGTACCAACCAATGAAAAGGGGAAAACCCACTATTGAGGGATTCCCTCATTTCATTGGCTCAACAGAGAACGTCTCTAACATTCTTGCAAAGACGTCATAGCAGACTAAGCCACTCTATTTCTCGATTTAATCCTGCAGGGGCCACAGTGTTAAGCTGAAATATCCACCACTGTTCCCTCCATTGTAACTTGCTCTCTCGATTGCCACCTCGGGGATCCCAAGGAACATGATCTATTATTGTCCAACGTAAATCTTCAAAACTGTGGTGCTGGGTAAGGCAATGGGAAGCCACCGGTGCAGATTGTAATTGTTGCCGTATCCGTGAAGAATGTTCAACCAAACGTTTTTTAATTGGGCGAATAGTACGGCCCACATACAATAAATCACAAGGGCATCTAAGTAGGTACACCACAAAGGAAGATGAACAAGTGGTGTGCCAAAGACATTTATATATTTGTTTTGTTCCTGGATGTTGCCACTCCGACCCTGGCAACATCCGAGGTGGCAATCGAGAGAGCAAGTTACAATGGAGGGAACAGTGGTGGATATTTCATCTTAACACTGTGGCCTCTGCAGGATTAAATCGAGAAATAGAGTGGCTTAGTCTGCTATGACGTCTTTGCAAGAATGTTAGAGACGTTCTCTGTTGAGCCAATGAAATGAGGTATTCCCTCAATAGTGGGTTTTCCCCTTTTCATTGGTTGGTACTCTTTTGAAAAGGACGAATGAAGTCGGGACCATGGCGATGGAAGAGTAAGCCTCAAAGCTGCAAGACGGCATTTTTTGAGTTCGCAGTTGCATTGTTTAAACATATGGATGAGAAGGCACTTGAGGCAGGAATCTTTTTCCGAAACGTGCATGTCGTGCAGAACACTGTCCAGCAAGCAACAGTGATAACTTTAAATGAACAATTTTCTAAATTAGAAACAGATAAGTTCCGTGTTTTACATTTCATTTAGAGGTGGCGTACCTTTAAAAAATAAAAAGCAGTTTGTTGTCTGGAGGGGGTTAGATAACCAATTCTTACCCTCCCTCAGCATACTTCGACAAAAAGTATTAAGAAAAAATGGTTTGGGGTATTTAACTGGTGAATTTCTTTGAGGATAGCTGTGATTCATTCACTATTTTGGGTTTGTGTTTATTCATTGCTTCAGCATATAAAGCACCTGGGAAGTTGGAGGAATCCGATTTGGTAGGATTTTTTTAAAATGCTACGCAATGCTTTTTCCACATCTCCAAGGGCAAAATAAGCGATGTACAGGAAAGGTTCGTATGAATCGAAGATTCTTGTTCTAATGGTTCTCAGGAACCTCCAAGCAGCAGCTACAGGTGGCAAATAATCTCTCATAGCCACCATTGTACTTGCCTTGCACTCTTCCAAATTTTCCTGAAACCCTCCAGCTGTGATCTATCAGTTTGAAGAATAACTTGTAGCCTATTTTTATCAATATCATCTTTGGAAGATTAGAAAAAAACATACTAATACAATATTTGGGACATATCCTAAATAACTAGTGGTTATTAAATCCTAATAAAACTACTTAACTGTCATATTAGGGGAAGATTTTTTTTCTATTTCCCCCCCCCCCCCCTTTTTCTAAAAATGTACTCTGTCCAACTATTCTTCTTTTTTTTGTTCATGGATCAGGTTGTGGAAGTGACTTTGCTTAAAAAGGAGGAGGATCTCTTTCCTTTGCACCTGTTCCAAAATGACGACCTGGGTATCTGGCGGTGCAAATCTGAGCCATGCACAGTGTGACGTAAGCTTCATGGAAGCCATCAACCAGAGTATGCAGGTTCCCAGCAGGTTGAAGGTGGCAGATGAATCTATTCAACAGGATGATGCAAAAATAAAGGATGATCCACCTCCTTCCTTCCAGATGCACATTCCTGATAGGATATCGCTTGTAGGTGAGGTAACATCTTCTAATCTGAATGTGTGACATAATATCAATGGATGTGTATTCCAAATGGTTTGGTACCATTTGTCACTGAACCTAAATGTCAGAAAACAAACCCATTACAATTTTTAAAACTCTTCAACAATTTGTTTTTAAGATCCTGTGGGTCCTGAGGTTTTGTTTAGCAACTCTGTTATAACGATCTATCCATCCTGCTCTGGAAAATAGTGTGGATTAGAACTACTCACGATTTCAGGAGCTCTCATTAGAGGTATCTATTAGCTTACTCAGTCAGGCCCAGATTTAGGCATAGGCAACAAAGGCAGTGGCCTCCGGTACCCAATTTTCATAGATGCCAAAGGGTTGCTGCCTTTACTATGCATTAATCTGGGCCTTCTGCTGGCCCTTATGCACTTTGCCCCATCTTTGGGTTTCCATAGTAACAAGAGGTCCATGCATGAGATGAGGAGTAGTTGCTGCAAGGCCTATTGGCGCACAAGAGTTGGCAGGCACCACACTAAATATGGATAGAAATGTTGCTGCTTCTAGACTGGTGCTGTTGAGTATGTTGAGTAATGCACCATAGCAAGATGGCGGTGAATGAGGATGAAAGTATAACCCCCCAGGATACTCATGGAATGTTAGAATGGTCAGTTTCCCCATATGGTAGATGTCACAGGTATTCTGAAGGATAAATAAGCGCAATCATTAACTCTCCTAGAGCGCAAGTATTAAGAAAATACCTACTTCCCACTGGAATACCCTAGAGGGAACACAGTTGGGAAACAAAACTAATTAATAAGGATTCAATTCATGTGCTTAAACTGAGCACTTAGTTGTTACAAATAAAATTTGATTAACTCCAAGAACAGATGAGTATTAGATGCTAAGTATCTAATATAACTATTCAGATAGATATATATAACTTAATACGACCATGTATTAAGGATAATTAAGGATAAAATAATTAAGGATAAAATGTTTTCTCAACTCAACCCTTAGGTAGTGTCAACTTATTTGAGCTCATATAATTAAGTCAATTCAGATAGGGTTTTATCCCAATGAGATCTTCATGTTGGGGCCCATTCTTCTCTTCTTTTCTTTGGTCTCCAGTCTGGTCTGTCAGATCCCAGCGACGACAGTCTCGAGAACTCTGTAGTCATTTAGTAGCTGACACCTTGGAATCTTCTTCGGGAGATTTTGCCTCCCTAGACTCCACCCTAAAAATCTTTCCTATCTAAAAAAACTGTTGCCAGCTTCACAAATGGTCTTCTTAAATTAACATAAGAACATAAGATATGCCATACTGGGTCAGACCAAGGTCCATCAAGCCCAGCATCCTGTTTCCAACAATGGCCAGTCTAGGTCATGAGTACCTAGCAGTTTCTCCAAAAGACACAGGTTCCACGATGCTTGTATTGGGTTAAGCTGTGATATCCTTGGTCCCTTTTTAATAATGGTTTATAGACCTTTCCTCCAGAAACTTGTCCAAACCTCTTTTAAACCCAGCTATACTAACAGCTTTTACTACATCCTCTGGTAACAAATTCCAGAGTTTGATTATACATTGGGTGAAAAAATATTTTCTCTTATTAGTCTTAAATAGTTTACCCTGTAGCTTCATTGCATGTCCCCTAGTCTTTCTATATTCTGATGACGTAAACAATAGATCTACGTTTACCTGTTTTATTCCATTCATTAATTTATAGACCTCTATCATATCTCCCCCTCAGCCGTCTCTTTTCCAGGTTGAAGAGCCCTAACCTTTTTAGCCTCTCTTCATAGGGATATCCTTATATCCCCTTTACCATTTTGGTAGCTCTTCTCTGGACCTTTTCTAATAACGCTATATCCTTTTTAAGATACGGCGACCAGAATTGCACACAATATTCAAGGTGCAGTCGCACCATGGAATGATACAGAGGCATTATAATATCCTTTGTTTTATTCTCCATTACTTTCCTTATGATTCCTAGCATTCTATTTGCTCTTTTGGCTGCTGCTGCTGCACACTGGGCGGAGGGTTTAAACATGTTATCCATGATGACACCTAAATCTTTTTCCTGGGTGGTGGTTCCTAATGTGGAACCTTGCATCGTGGTACCATTGTTTGGGTTGTTCTTTCCTAGGTGCATAACTTTGCACTTGTCCACATTAAATTTCATCTGCCATTTGGATGCCCAGTCTTCCAATTTATCAAGATCCTCTTGCAATTTTCCACAATCCTCATGGGTTTTAACAACTTTAAATAGTTTCGTGTCATCTGCAAATTTGATAACCTCACTTGTTATTCCCTTTTCCAGGTCATTTATGTATATGTCAAAATGCAGCGTACCCAGCACAGATCCCTGGGGAACTCCAATATTCACCTTTCTCCATTGGGAAAATTAGCCAATCAGCCCTACCCTCTGCTTTCTATCTTTTAACCAGTTCCTGATCCACAATAGTACATTGCCTTCTATCCCATGACTTTTTAGTTTTGCCAAAAGTCTCTGATGAGGGACCTTGTCAAAGGCTTTCTGAAAGTCTAGATAGACAAAGGTGAGTGGTTGATGTAGTGTGTCTCTTTATTCACACCTTCAAAAAAACCATAACAGATTAGTAAGACAAGATCGTCTTTGTCTAAAGCCATGTTGGCTGTCTCCCATTAAGCCATGACTATCTACATGTTTAGCAATTTTGTTCTTTATTATGGTTTCTACCATTTTTCCCGGTACTGACATCAGGCTCACTGGTCTGTAGTTTCCTGGATCACCCCTGGAACCCTTTTTAGAAATTAATCTCCTAGCACAGCATACCTCCAAGCCCGGCTTGTCTCTCCACACTCCCTCTAGCCTTGCTTGCTTACATCCACTATTCTCCCACTGACATTCACTATTCCCTGTCACTGTCTCCTCACCTCTCAATCTCCACCACTTATCTACATTTAAACTTAGGTACACCCCTTACCTCCCACTATTAAACCTTATTTTCCTACTGTTCTACCTTTTCCGTAAAGAACTATAGGCACCTCTCCTTTCCTTTAGACTGAGGCCCTTTACCACCAGCCCTAACTTTTGTTTCCCAGGAAATGAGGGAAAAATTAAACCCTCAGCAGTTTCCTCTAACCTCTATTCCTCCTCATTGATCCAGCTCTCTCTCTCTCTCTCTCTCTAAACCCTTTATCTTCTTCCTGTATCATTCTCTCCCGATCACACCTCACTTTCAACCCCAAAAAAATTAAAAATCACTTAAACCCCCTTAACCTCAGTCAATCCTTTCATATCCTGATCCCAACCCTCAAGTATTCCTCATAAATCCACAAAAAAGAACAATTCAGGCCCAGGACCTCAGGCACTCGCAAACACCTTCTTTCTCTCTCATCCACTACCACAGTTCCACGCAGTCACTGACATTCCAATTTCTCTCTCCTAGTGCTCTTCCACTCACTGATGTCATCAAATATTTCCATTCTATTAAAAAAAAATAAACTTTAAGTTCCCTTTCTTTATCCCAACTACTATTTATCCATCCTCAAAGGAAATTTCCTGTGCTGTCTCTTTAAAGATATTTTTAGCCTCCAAACTCTGTCACTGGAGGCACTCAATCAGCTCTGCCTCTTTTTGCAAGTATGTATCTTCTTTTGAAATCCCTCCCCCCCTTCTACATCCTGGTATCCAGCAAGTTTTAAACACCAATTTTATACATTACATATACTTTTATAGCCAGTTTTTATTAGAAAACAGGTTTAATACATTTGGTCAGCATAATATCCAACTTTCATCCAGTTTAAACCACATTTTCCTGCAGCACATGAACACATTAAAATCAGGATTTTTAAGAGCAACATAAACCCTTTTAAAACATAAGTCTCCAGCCCTCAAGGACCTGTATTCATTACACAGGTCTGCAAAATAAAATTTTTCGAGAGCTGTTTTGGTTATTCCACGTAATCTTTATGTTTTTTGGTGCTCTGAATCAAAAAATGACCTCCATTTTGTCATAGGACATCACGTTTCCTGACAATTTAGGTGACTATGTTAAATAAGGCAATACCTCAAAATAAATGGAAATAGACATATAAAATTAAAGTTTTATTACAATATTTTCATGAAAATCCTTTTTTGAACTGAAATGAACTCACCTACACACACTAAACTCGATTCTTCTTCCTTGTGAGGCTCCTCTTGGTGTATTTACGCTGGTGAGTAGCATCTGGAATGTCTCTCTGAAGCATCCAACAGTAGTCTGCCATCATTGTAATGCTCCATTTTCCCTGGTATCTCCTTTCCATCTCTTTAATGTCTTGGTGGACTCGTTCACCTTGTTCCTCACTCACAGCTCCCAAAGTTTCAGGAAAGTAGTCAAGGTGGGACTGGAGGAAATGCACTTTCAAACTCATCAGGAAACCTAAAGCTTGAAATGCTTTCAGCATTCGTCCAACGATCTTTTTGTAGTGAGGATCTTTGTTATTGCCTAAAAATTTCTGTACGACTTCTTTAAATGCAATCTACCCTTCTTTTTGAGGATCCGTCATGGTATTGACAAACTCTTGATCAACTATAAGCCTTCTAATGTCTGGTCCGACGAACACACCTTCCTTCAATTTTGCCTCCGACAGGCCTGGAAACTTGGTGACCAAGTATTTGAAGCATTCTCCATCTCTTGGAAGTGATTTTACGAATTGCTTCATCAATCCCAATTTTATGTGGAGAGGTGGTAGAAGAACTTTATAGGAAGGTACCAGAGTTTCTCGGAGGACATTTTTTTCACCGACTGTTAGCACCCTCGGCTGCCAACTCTTCTTGGTCCAGTGATTTTGTTGGTCTCGACTGTCCCATAGACACAGGAAACAAGGATATTTGGTATACCCAGCTTGTTGCCCGAGCAGCATGCACAAGACCTTCAAGTCCCCACACACTTGCCAACCATGGTCTTCATATTTAAATTTACGAAGAACCAATTCCAAGTTCTCGTAGGTTTCCTTCAAGTGTACGGAATGACCTACAGGTATGGAAGCGTAAAAACCGTTGTGGAGTAAAACTGCTTTGAGACTTCTTTTTGAAGAATCTATAAAAAGACGCCATTGCTCTGAATCATATTGGATTTTAAATTGACCCATCAGACCTTCGACATCGATGCAATAAACCAACTTGTCTTCCTGGGTGAAGTAAGGAACGAACTCCTTTTCACGATGTCTGAACCATGAAGATGACACTCCTGGCAACAATAAATTCCTGCTTTTCAGCCTTGATCCGAGTAACTCAGCGGCATCTTTGGGAAGATTCAAGTCTCTTAGCAAATCATTCATCTCCTCCTGAGAAAACAATTTTGGTCTTGTATCATCTTCAAAGTCAGAACTTGATTCGTCATCTGGTTCAGGTATGACTTCACCTTCATCGGAGCTAGGTATTTCTTCCAAGGTAGCAGGGGGCTTGGGTACTGGTATATCTGTGCCATGGGGGATGGGACGAATTGCCGAGTGAAGATTGGGGTATGAAATGGAATGCTTCCATTTGGAATTAAACCCTTTCACATTGCATGAACAAAAGTAACAGTCGTCACTATGGTTCTTTTGCTCTCGCCATACCATAGAAATCCCATAACGGAAAGATTTTTTCTTACCCTTGAACCAGTTTCGGAGGTCCTCAACACACCGTCTGCACACTTTATGAGGCGCCCAGACTTTATCTTGATTCCAATTTTTAGTCCAAAGTATGCAAAGTATACTTTTTTCACAAAGTCTGTAATATTCTGCTGTTGCTTCAACACTGTATATTCACCACAGATGAAACAGAAACTGTCTGGCGAATTAATACACTTTCGCGGAGCCATAACATAACAGATGAAGAATGACGAGCTAACACGAATTGCGATGAAAAAGTGTGAACGGCCTAAAACCAAGAACCTGATGATGATTCGTCCACAAGTGTGGCATGCAGGAGAGAGCAGCTCTGTGTCTGTACACGAGACGTCACAGTGCTGGCCACGCCCCCCTGCACTGACCGGAGCTGCTGCTATCTGCCCTGTGTCTCCCTCCCACTGGATTCTTCAGGAAAGATTAACCCCTTCTACCATTAGAAGCACAGACTTAAAACTTGCTTAGCTTATGTATATATTGCTGACTATCAGATTTACAGTGCTATATATTTTTTTTTTACATAACTCGGACAACCCCTTTAAGGTTTTTTTGGCATTTTATATCTTAAATGCACTTATGTGAATGAATTAATAGTAATTTGAAAAAATTTGATAAATTTGAAGACAATTTTGTATGTTGTGGCAAATCATGATGTCTAGGAGTTTTTTCAATATTTTATTTGTTTTCAGCACACCAAAATACATGGAAATTAGATGAAAATAATCAAACAGCTTTTTAGTCTCAGACCTGTGAAAACTTAATTTTGTAAAATTTACACTTTTTAAATTGGGAGTAAGCTCCGCCCCCCCCCCGGACTTTCAAATGCTTCTGTTTTGCATACTCATATTTTTTTTAAACAAAATAAATACTTCCCCAATCTCCCCAAACATTCCTCTTTCACAGTAAGGCATTAAACGTTCAGTTTTGTAACTTTTTATGTGCAGACATTTTTTCCATATTCATATAAGGCTACAGCCTCTTTAAAGGCAGCCCATTCTCATTTGCATAAGGCCTACACAGAACCCATGGCAACTCTGAAGCCTCTGAGTTCTTTTAAGCCTGATTACTTTAATTGAAGGCTCTTTAGCCCAAAAAACACCTTCGGGGCTCTCTGCCCCTTTCCCACATGGGAAACACACTTTTAAATTTAAATTATTTTTATATTCAGCCCACATTTCAGGTTCTGATTACCTTATATAAGGGCCAGTCGGCCCAAATTGCTCATCAGGACCTCGAGTCCCACCTCTAAGGCCCGGTCACTTACATAAATCTTTGGGCCATCCGTTGGCCCCCATTTCACTTTTGGGCCTATTAGGCCCCCTACCTTTGTTAGATAAATTTGGCCTCTGCAGCCATACCAGGGAGCTCCAGGGCTCCACCTCTTTCTTTTTCGGGCCATTCGCGACCCTCCCTTCTCACTCCGGGACCCCCCCCTTCACTCTTTCCTGACATCTGGGAAGGAAACAGCAGCCGTCACCACTCTCCCCAGTGGCAGGAAGGCAACTCTGGCTCCTCCTTTAGCATTGGGGACAGCCACACTAACTGCAGCTGCACCTGATGCCCCATCACAGCCGGCACACCTCCTTCACTGATCGGGCAACTGTGGACCAGGGAGCTGCACCCGATGACTTCATCTGTCCCTCCTTCCTCTTCCTGACCTCGGGCTGGGTCGTGTCTTGCAGCACACTGCAAGAGTGCGGTCCGCTTGGACCAGCACCTGCGGTCTCCCCAGTCTCTCCTCTCATTTAAAAAAATATATATATTGCGGCTCCCTCCTTCTCTCCCTGAGGTCTTCCCACACTGCCAAAATCCCAGGGCACTGCAGGTAAATTTTTCTTCTGCTTCTGGTTACAAAAGGATCTGGCCTGCAGGGCTCATCTGGTGGTTGAGGACCTCTTCCCATGCTCACACTGAGCTGTAAGTCTCTCTGTATTAAATCCAGCTCTGCACTCTTTCCCTTTCTAGAACTCTGCATATGTCTCGCACTCTTTTGGTTACTACCTTTTCTGTTGGTAGTTTTTTTGAGGCATCTGACAACTTCTTTAGTAAATAGTATTCCTTATTGTCCTGATAGGCCAGTCTAGACAAGTGGGTTGTGTTTCCCACCAGCAAAGAGAGAGAAAAATGCAGTCTAAAGACTTAATCCTGTACTATCTCAAGAGCAGCTAGATGGCATGCAACCTCAGGTATTTGTTTGTCTCCAGCAGAGTGTAGACACATTGGAGTAGCTCTTTGAAAACTTTGAGAAAGAGATTGATTTAGCTGTGAGTAACCGCTCTTAGGGATGACTTTCTCACTTGAGCTCAACGTGGGAGACACCCATTGGGTCACCTTTAAAACCGATGCTCTCCTGGGGTTTGCCAGGGAGGGAGGTGTGTCGGTTTAGTTCCCTGTCCTTATCCTGTTAAGGGACAGTTGAACAGCCAGAATGGTTGTATCAGGACTCCAGAGGAATCATTGGTTGCACAGTCTTAGTTCCTGTCTTCCCCCTCCTCATCCACCGGCTCTCCCCCAAAATGGCATGAAGATTCAGAGGTCTGCGACTGCAAGCCTTGGTAGCAGAGGAGTAGCACTGAGTCCAGACCATTACTGCTTGGGCTCCCTGAGGGCGAGTACCAGATTTTAAGTTCCTGTTTTCTGTTCCAAATTTCTTTTCTGTGCTGCTTCAATATTGTCTGTGGAGGCCCCCCACTTCTGCTGTTTAGTGGGGCAGTTGTCGGATGAGCAAATGGAACCGTGATCTTTTTCCTGACAGTTCCTGCCTCGTACTGTCATTGTGAGTGCATATTACTGGCAGGGCTAGCCCAAGGGTTTCTGCCACTGCCTCCCCCCCCCCCCCCCTCTTCCAGCTTCTGCCGATTCTGTCTCGGGAGGGGGAGGCGGGCAGTGGCAGCATTTCCAAAAGCAGTGGCTTTTTGCTGCCACTGCCCACCTCCGCCCCAAATGTAATCAGAGGCAGCTGGGGGGGGGGGGGGCAGTGCAGTTGCTCATGTGTGCCCCCGTTATCACCGCCCACCCGGGCCGGCCGCCTAGCCTGCATAATGGACGGGCTGGCCCTGGTTACTAGTGCTTGGCTGTGCTGTAACCTGTGTCCTCGCTGCGTGCGTTGGTACATGCAGTATCTTTGCGCTTCATCGTGTGCCTTGAGTGCCCATGTTCGGCATGCACTGTAAGTGTGCGCCTTCATTTTACACTTCAGAGTACTATCCGCAGTGCACGGTAGTTCGACACTTCTGGTATGTGCACTTTAAACACTTTACAATGTATATAGTTACATGTTACAGATGCAATGTTCTATGTACTATGTAGTTAAGTTCTATGTAAACCGCTATGATACTGCGAATAGCAGTATAAAAGAAACGTTAAATAACATAAAATAAATAAACATGACTTTCCTCAGCATGCCATGTTTGTACGGAAGGATTTGCTTCAAGTTGCCGCTCTGCATGACATAGGCACTTTTCTTTTGAGAGGAGATGCTGCCTTTCTGCCCTCCCTCTGCAACTTGGCATGGAGCTTCTGCATGCTTCTTGGAGGTATCACCTTTACCGTCAATAGATATGGACTTTCTTCAGCTCTGCGGGTGGTAATGGGATAGGCTGGAGAGAGAGACATTGCCCTGGGATTCTTTCACCCATTCTTAGGAGCTCTGCCTGCCAGCCCCTTCCCAGTAGGATTCCCCAGTGGCTGACCTGTCTCTTGCTAAGGGGGTGGCCAAGGCACTGGACAGTTGCCAGCTTGTGGCCTATCTTCAGAATTATTTTCCTGCAAGCATGGTCCTTCTTGTTCTTTCTCCTTTTGTTCAGAGGAAAGTCTCTCATTGCAGTACAGGCGGACTCCTATAGGGACATTCTGCAGAAGTGCCCCCTGAAGAGAATGGATTTGGGGTGCTTCACTCAGCTCTACTGTGCCAAATACTCTGCCTTGCATTCTGCGGGATTAGCCAGTGACTTCATGAGTGAAGAAGACTAACTGCTAGCGCGGGATGACAAGAATGATTCTCTCCTTGTTCGCCTGTTTCAGAAAGGGGAGCTGGTGGGGTTGATTGATCAAGTGTCCTCTGCCCTGAGGCTGTCTGATGCTGTGGCCAGTGGAACAAGAGCCACAACCGTACACCCCTCTGGCATGGGGATCAGAAAGCCTTCTTGGGTGTTTCCTTTCCAGAGGTCCGGAAGAACATGATATGTGCGGAATGGGACTTGCTTGATGCCCTGCTGAAAGGTGGAGGGGGGGGGGGGGGGAGGTAGGGTCAAGAGTAGAGACTGTGCCTTCCTCAGGAACGTCTTGTTGGGGAAGCAGTTGCCCCAGGTGGATGCGCAGGTGATGGCCTTTGCTAAATGCACCACTCTTCCATTTGAGGGTGGTGCAGCTCTCAAGGACCAAGTGGATCACAAGGTCAAGGCTTCCTTAAAATCCACTTTTTGGCTGCCTCTCTTCTTCTCTGGACATTAGTTTTGGAGAGGGCTTACGGATTGTTCTCTACTCCATTGTATTCAGTCGCTCCTGTGGAATGACACTTTGCTGCTTCTGGATTCAGCAGCAGTTTTCCTGGCAGATGCCACGTATGTTTTGGTCTGCTCAACGGCCAAGGATATTACCTTTTGCATGGCAGCATGTTGCTGGTTTTGACTTTGCCTTTGGGCAGCTGCTGTGGCATCCAAGTCCCATTTATCTGGACTTCCTTTCAAGGGGAAGCTCATGTTTGGGGGGGGACTTGGAGAAGTTGGTCCAGGCGTTGGGAGTATCCAAACCACATTGTCGTCCAGAGGATCAACCTAAAGGGCTTTTGAAGCTTGAGCTGTCCTCCTCTGCATCATATTCTCCCACCAGCAGGAGTCTTGGGGTTCAGGGACTCCCAGAAGGGGAGGCCATCCTTCCTTTCTCTGACTTCCATTTCTGGGCCCAGTCCTTTTGTTGGACTTGCATGAGGATCCTCAAGGCTCCCTCTTCCAAATCTGGGATCTCCCATCGGACGCAAGGATGGGATGGACCTGTGTGACCTTATCATTGAGTTTGGTTTGTGCTGGAATACAAGGATTCCACCCCAAATTCCTTCCTGATATCTCCATGCAGGTCTGTGGCCCAGGAGGACTGCCATTCAGACTTTTCTGGAGAGATGTATGAGCCTCTGGGCTGTAGTTCTGGTGCCTCCTGCTGAAAGGGCAAGGGATGGAATGCCATTCGCTTTGTTATTCCAAAGAAGGTTGGGTTCTTCACCCAGTCCTGGACCTCCAAGGGCATTGGTGCTCACCTAAGGGCCTTTAACTTCCACATGGAAACACTGAGAGTGGTCCAACAAGGAATGTTCTTGCATTGCTGGACTTTGCTAAGGTGTACTTCCACGTTCTCATTCGCGAGGATCAGCAGTGCCTCCTGCACTTTCTTTTCAGCATGCACTTCCTGTTTGCCACTCTGTCCTTTGGCCTGCTGGCTATATTCCTCTTGGTTAACCTTCTGTTCACAGGGTTTTGTGTATATATTTTTGTTCTTGGACTGTTAGTCCTTGTAACCCTCATTTGGGGCTTGTGTGGCTATAGGTTCTTAGCCATGGCTTGGGTATGAAAATACTGAGGTTGCATGCCCTCTAGCTGCTCCCAATATAGTACAGGGTGATGTCATCAAAAGACTGAATTTTTCTCAAGCAGGACTCAAGGAAAGGGCATTATCTGGTAAGTAAAATGTCTCCTCTCCTGATATTACCTCTTAGGCTGCCAATGCTACATCATGATCTTATGCCTTTGAACTTGTTTCTGTCTAGGAAGTGCTACCAACCTATTCTTTACTGTTCTGATAAATATTTGAATATTTAGAGAATCTGTGGCATAAAGATCGACAAGTTCACATTCAATTGCTATATAGCATCTGGAGCAGCATCTTTAAAAAAAATAAAAAAAAATACCACCCCCCACACAAAACCAAACTGCCAAAATCCATAGACAGGCCCAATGCAGAAGGAGATTGAAGCACTCCCAAAGGCATTTTACATGAAAGCTCTGGATTTTTGGAATGCCACTGAGATAGTTTGCTGATTTCTTGCTGTCTGACCTCGCTGATTTTTGCTGTTTATTATTAGCTAATACACAGAAAGTTAGGTATGTTGGACCGTATGAAAAACATTCTCTACTTAAGAAGATTGATTTTGGTTCTGTTTCCTATGGGTGAGAGAATACCTTCGGTTGCAAATAACTGTGCTTGAGTTATATGTGCAGGGCACAATTGCATATCAAACAGGCTTTCTTACAATAGTCTGCCTTCTTGCATGAGACTGAGGCCCCTTCTGTCCATTAAAAGTTATTCTTGCACATATCAGCAGTAAAATTCATCCGCCAGCTCATTTATTATAGAGGGACTAATGAAGACTGTGCAGTGCTACTCCTGAACTTACCCTAGACGACAACACACAGTGTTTATAATGGCAGTCTGTTCCAGCATGCTGAGATGAATGTCCCAAAGCAGTGATATCATCATACTGGGTACTTTTTTTACAAGGTTATAACAAATACAAAGTTTGCTTACCATTAGCATTAGTTTATAGTTCAGTAATAATGTGCTCATTCCCGGGGCAGTGATAATGGTAATCGGTTATCAGTTTACTACTGAATAATTAACTGTTGCCATGCAAAACTCATGGATGTAAGCTGAAAAAATACAAATGAACATTGTGGCTTTTATGGGAATTACCAGCAATGAATGAGGCATCGGCTAATGAGCAGAAAGCTGCTGAGGAGGTCACATAAGCGTTAGTTAAGATAATGTAACTGCTACTAACAGCCTAAAAACTTCCAGAAAATTCCAGAGAAACCTCTGTCGATGGGAATGTCCATCGTTGCCTGCCAAAGGTTTGATGGCCTCATGTGGAACGGAAAGCGTGGAGATAAATGTAAAGATAAGGGACTAGCCAAAAATCTCAGCAGTTTGGACAAGGTCTTTGTGTATCTCATGCAATTAAGAAACAAAGGCATGCTGTAAGTGAAGGCCCGATCCTGATGCCTCAGTAATACATTTCGGTTTCAGTGAAGTAAAAAGTCTTACCTCTTATGCAACACAGAAAACACTGACTTGTCCCATAGCATCTCATTTCTGGAGCTATTTCCTGACTTTGGTGAAGCTAAGATGTTTACCAACAGAGTTATTTTTTTAAGCCTTATTCCCAATTTCCTTGTGTAAAATCAGGCATTTACATGTGAAAATGGCATCCACGTGTTACTGATTTTAGAAAGGGCAGAATATTTTATATTTACACCTGGGGGATTTCTGCGCAAAAAAAGTGAAACGTCTGTGTACAGTATTTTAAAATTCTGTATGCTTTATGAATAAAATTTTGCACAGAATTCCCCATCATAAAACCTAACTCCTCCTCTAGACCTGAAATTTTCCCTGCCTTTTTTCCTCCTTAGCTCTCTTGCTCTAATCACAATTTCTGTCCCATTTATCCTTGTCCCCCTCACATTTTCTCTCCCTGTAACTTCTAAGCCCCTGCAGCCCTTTTTCTGCCACCAGCCAGCTCCCTCCCCGATTGACCAGCAGTTCAATTGCAGCAACACAGCCACGAGAGCTCTTCAGTTTGCTTCCGTGACTGTGCTAGAGTCCGATGATAGTGCATTTTCAAAGGTACACAGGAAGTTGTTGTTAACAGTGAGGCAGGATCAGGCACTCATAAAACCTTTGCACCTGATCTTGCCTCACTGTGTAGCTGGCCAGTGCCTGTTCAGAATTCTGCACAGCAAATACAGATTCTATATCGTCCTGCTGGACCAGTCAGACAAGTGAGTTGTGTTCTCTTACCAGCAGATTGATGGAGGCAAAGAACCAATGAAAAGCCCAGGTTTCAATAACATCACTCCCATGCCTCTATTTGTCTCAGTCATTAGAGGTCCCATAAATATTTCTTTGTCTCCAGCAGATGGTGGATGCATTTTCTTCTCTCTGAAGAAAATCTGAGGATTGAGAGAAAACAATTTGATTAAATGCTCCTGAACGACCACTTTGAGAAACAAAGGTGATTCTCTCACTTGAGTGTGACATAGGAGGCTCTACTAGACTGCGGTCATTTTGGTAAACATAGGAAGAGAGGAAACTTGGTTCAGCACCACACTCTTATCCTGGATAAAAGCCATCAGAACATAAGAACATTAGATATGCCATACTGGGTCAGACCAAGGTCCATCAAGCCCAGTATCCTGTTTCCAACAGTGGCCAAACTAGGTCATACGTACCTAGCAGTATCCCCAAAAGACACAGGTTCCACAATGCTTGTATTGGGTCAAGCATTGATATCCTGGGTCCCTTTTTAATAATGGTTTATGGACCTTTCCTCCAGGAACTTGTCCAAGCCTTTTTTAAACCCAGCTACACTAACAGCTCTTACTACATCCTCCGGTTACAAATTCCATAGTTTGATTACACGTTGAGTGAAAAAGTATTTTCTCTTATTAGTCTTAAATAGTTTACCCTGTAGCTTCATTACATATCCCCTAGTTTTTCTATATTCTGATAGCGTAAACAATTGATCTGCGTTTACCCATTCCACTCCATTCATTAATTTATAGACCTCTATCATATCACCCCTCAGCCGTCTCTTTTCCAGGTTGAAGAGCCCTAACCTTTGTAGCCTCTCTTCATAGGAGTAGCCTTCCATCCCCTTTACCATTTTGGTGGCTCTTCTCTGTACCTTTTCTAATAACGCTATATCCTTTTTAAGATACATCGACCAGAATTGCACACAATATTCAAGGTGCAGTCGTACCATGGAACGATACAGAGGCATTATAATATCCTTTGTTTTATTCTCTGTAATTTCCCAGAGCCTGTTGAGCAGCAGAAAATTAGAGGGATCTAAAAAAATAGAAAAATTATAGCAGCCTCACACTACCTCAACACCCCCTCCGCCCTCCTCTGTTCCCCCTGCTCTCTCCTAAAGATTGCAGAAGGCTTTGAGGAATTTGCCTGCCAGCCACCTTAAACACAGTACTGCACAGTCAGTCAGTAACACAGTTTCAGGGAAGTAGAGCTGCGCCTTCTACTACTGGCACAGATCCTCTGCCTGGGGCTTTCGGGGTGAGTACCGAGGTTTTACCTTATTGTCCATGTTGGGGGCTCCCAATTCCATCTTCCTGGGACGTTATTCAGGGTGGACCTCTGGTGACTGTTGGCAGGCTGTGGAGGTTTCCTGCTATTTTCTGCACACATTAGCAGCGTTTTTACCTAACGTGTACCTGGTGGTCGCACAGTCCTAATTCATATTCCACAAAAGCAGTTCCGATACGCGCTTCTTTTCTAGCATCTGTAACATGTGTTGCATAAAAGTGCAGTTAACGTGTGCCTCTGCCCAACTGAAGCTTTACCGTGCGCTGTTGTGATCATTGCCTATTTCTCTAAATCTTCCAGGAAACATTGTTTGACCTGTGGCAAGTGAGGTGCCTCATCCCTGGATTCTGGACACTGCTCTTCTTGCATAGCAGCTTTTGAGTCATCCCTGTAGGGCCTCCTTTCCCCATCCCTATTAGGGGATACAGTTAGTCTAACCTTGTCTGCTGTGATGCCAAGGGATCTTTGTGCATCCATATCTGGATGACTAGCTCATCTGGGCCCGTTCCCTTTCAGAAGTGTCTCGGGTGGCATCCTGAGTGGTGTCCCTTTTTGAAAAGCCTCGGCTGAGTGATCAATCAGGGAACGAGCCAGCTTGTTGCCTTCCCAGTCCCTGGAGTTTCTGGGAGCATGTTTTGACATGAAAGACATGAGGAGAAAGTCAGATGTCTCTGTTGGATTGCCTGGTGCTGTTTTGTGCACAGCAGGCCCCCAGAATCTGGGATTATCTTCAGCTGCTCGCTTTGATGGCAGCAGTGACAATAAAGATGGTGCCATGGTCGCATGCTCATATGCGATCACTCCAGCGGTCCTTGCTGACTCGGTGGTCCCCAAGTTCTCAGGAGTTCGAGCATAGGTTCTTGCTGCTGTTGATGGTGAGGTCTAACCTGCGGTGGTGGCAGCGGTCCTGTTATCTAAGGAAGGGCACATCGCTAGGCAATGTTTTCCTGGAGCCATCTGACGATGTCTCTCAGGCTGGAGAGCCCATTGCCAAGACAATATGGTCCAAGGCCATTGGAACTGCAGGGAAGCAGTGTGGTCCATCAACCACCTCGAAGAAAGGGCCATCAGGTTGGCTCTTCTGCATTTCTGGCCCCTGGTTGAGGGCTGGGTGGTTTGAGTGTTTTTGGACAACACCGTGGTGGTGGATCATGTCAGTCAGCAAGGCGGCACGAGGAGTGCCAGAGTAGCTCTGGAAATGGCTCTCCTGTTTGCCTGGGTGGAGAAGAACCTCCTAGCCTTGTTGGCTCACACATTGCTGGGGTGGATAGCGTGGAAGTGAACTTCCTCAGCCGGCACTCTCTGGATGCTAGAGAGTTGGAGTTGAGTCAGGAGGCATTTAAGTTGATTATGCACCACTGAGGTCGCCCGAAATAGATGCGATGGCTACCCTTGCCATTGCCAAAGTTTGCCGCTTCCTCATTTGCTGCACGTTGACGTGGTTCAAGGGCATTAAAGCCTTGACCCAGCCTTGGCCAAGTCATCACCTGCTGTACGTGTTTCCTCCATGTTCCCTGGTGGGGCATGTGCTTTGGACGTAGAACGCTATCCAGGCAGGATTGTTCTGGCGGTGCCAGATTGGCAGAGGAGAACATGGTTCGGAGATCTGATGTGACCCCTGCAGGTGCCTCCTCTTTGGTTGCCTCCATCTTGGGGCCTATTACGGTAGGGACCGATTTGTCGCTTACAGTGTGGCTCTTGAAAGGAGATGGCTAGCGCATAACTCTTCTGCAGCGGTCTCTACTCTGCTTTGAGCCTGGCGGAGGTCTACCAAGCTAGCATACGTGTGGATCTGGTGCCTCTTTGTGTGATGGTGCGGGACTCAGCAATTCACTCCTGAGGTGGCCAAGGTGCCATCTCTGTTGGCACCTGGACGTCTTGTGCTTTCTCCAACGGGTTCAGCGTCTACGTCCTCCCCTTCGATCTGTGATCCCTTCCTGGGATGTGCACTTGGTGCTCAGGGCCCTAGTGATGGCACCCTTTGAGCCCTTGAAGCATGCTACCATAAAAGATTTGATACTCAAGATGGTCTTGTTGATCACGATTTGTTCCAGAAGGCGGATTTCTGAGCTGCAGACTGTCTTGCCAAGATCCTTATGTCTTTTTCAAAGGAGGCCATTTCCATTTGGGCTGTGCCTTCTTTCTTGCCTATGGTGCTAATGCCCCTTTCACGTGAACCAGGCAGTCTGCATGCCCTCCTTTTCTAAGAAGCAGTGTTGGGGGAAGGATAAGGGCCTTCACTTTGTGGATGTCCAGAGGGTGGTTCTCCGGTACATGGAGGTTATGAACCTTTTGTAAGTCGACCATCTTTTTGTGCTAGTTGCTGGCTTGCGCAAGGGTGGCATGGCAGCCAGGTTGACATTGGGGCGCTGGATTAAGGAGTCCATTGCCTTGGCGTATCTCTTGCAGAACCGGCTGGTTCCGGAGGGCTTGCGTGCCTATTCTACTCGAACACAAGCATCCTCATGGGCGGAAAGGAGCTCAGTAGCCCCTGCAGACATTTGTCAGGCAGCATCGTGGGCATCACTTTCTACTTTTGTCAAGTATAACCACTTGGATGGCCATGCGTGGGCAAACATGGCCTTAGGCTCAAGGGTTTTGCAAGCTGCTGTGTCCCTCTTCCCGCCCAGTGGAGTTGTAGCTTTGGTACATTCCACTTGTCTGGACTGGTCTAGCAGGACAATATGGAAGGTGACATTTTACTTACCTGTTAATGTCCTGTCCCTGAGTCCTGCCAGACCAGTCCAGGGCTCACCCCTGACTCTATATTGCTTTGTTCTTCTGCTGCAGTACCCTTGGGTCTGCCATGATTTTTTTTTTCAATTTATTTTTTGTTCAACATTTTTCATTAATATGGGAAAATCAATAAGTGGTCAAAACAGTATCCCACTCATACAACATATCAAGTCCACATCAAGGTGAGTGTATACAAAACACAGAAAGGCCCACTAAACAAATCTGGTATATACTTTTACTATACCCATGAGAAAGAACAATCAATAAACCACAATATTTAACCTTTTTACCCTGCAGGAAAACCTCAAGTTGACCTTGCTCAAAGAAAAGATATCTCTTATCCTGATAAACACATACATATTTATAAAGAAACTTTAAGTAAAGGGAAGCTCCCAGAGCCTAGGACCTTAGGTCGAAGCTCTAGGAAATCTTTCCTATGTTTTTGCGTAGTGCACAAGATATCGGGAAATATCTGTATTACATGACCAAAACACTTGGCTTGTTTCTTAGTGCAATATAAACGAAGAATAGGGTCCTTATCATTTTCATTCTGAAAAGTTACCAATAAAGTGGCACGAGTATGTATCTCTTCTGCAGATGTCTCAAGAAAAGTAGAGAGATCTAGACTATCCGTACTTATTTGATCATATTCCGCCCAGCAAGAGACTTAACCCCGAATAGTAAATAACATACTTTGAACAGTATAATTGACCCCGGCTGGAGAACCAATAATACGTCCTTAAGATACTTACCCACTTATTGTCACCTTCTATATTGTTTATGTGGAAAATTCAACAACAGCAAATTTCTGGAACGGAAAGAATTCTCTAAGAACTCATTTTGGCGATGTAGGGATAGAGAGTCTTGTATAGAGGAGGAAAGGGTGGACTACAGAATTGAGACCTGGATCTCCAATTTAAGACAGCGAGTTTCCATCTAAGAAAACTTTGACTCTTGGCCTGAAAAAGTAGATATCAAATTCTTCTCATGAAGTGCTATCTGTCAAAGAGGATTGTAAAGAAAGCTTGGTCCTCTTTACAACTTCCCATACATCTTTGAGAGCAATATCTTGTGGAGCCTCTGGTGCAACAAAACCAGCAAATTTGATAATCTGAGGTAACTGAAAGGAAGCTTTATCCTTAAGATCCAACCTGAGAAAAGAATCTGACAGGGCAACAGGACCTGAAACAACCCCAGAACCCTTTTCTGGGATTGGAGAAGATCCAGTACTACTTGCAGGCAGGGAAGAGTAGAGAAATCCAATTCTTTGGGTGGTGAAGAGGGAGAAGGAGTTGATGGCATTGGTTCTTCTGAAGGAGGACGCTGATTTTTCTCCATAGCCATAAAATGCACATCCAGTGATCCAACAACATTCGCTGCCTTCTGGTGTGTACCCCTGTTCTTCCTTTTACCCATTAGGTAAATCACAAGCTCTTCCTCACACCTCTGTGCACATTTTATAGCCCTTCAGAAGCATGTCAGGGCTAATGGCAGCTCAGGAAGTGCAGGAACCAATTAAAATGATGAACAGGAATAGGAGAGCAGTAAGCACTCACCCACCATGGTTTTTATACTTGACTCTGCAGGTTCATATTCTACTGACGGCTGCTTCTTATTTTCTGTACATAATTCTCTACTGTTGATTACTCCTTGTTGACCATGGTTGAGGTTGTGTGAGGCTTGCCATGTTTCTCCCATATACTTTGGGATAAATACTGAAGGAACCTCTGGTGGCTGAGGCAAATAGAGGCATGGGAGAGATGTCATTGAAACCTAGGCTTTTCATTGGTTCTTTGTCTCCACCTATCTGCTAGTAGGGGAACACAAACAACTTGTTTGGACTGGTTTAGTAGGACTCAAGGAAAGAACATTAACTGGTAAGGAAAGCTGTCTCTTCTGCGCAGGTTGGGAATTCTGTGCAAATTCTGCATTGCACAGTTGCACAGAATTCCCCCTGGAGTAAAATGTGAATATTTTACTATGCAAAATTGTAAGGGGGTGTGATGGGGGCATGATTAGGGGATAGGCTTGGTGGTTGGGTGGGTTGTTAAAATTTTTCTATACTGTCTTTCATTGAGGGAACAAGGAAACGGTGTATATTAAATCCAAAACTGGAAGGAAAAGAACTCCAATCAACTTAAATAAAAGCAACAGTACAAAAAAAGAGGAGGGCCCTGTTGCTCAGGAATATACACGTTTATGCCTTATGTTAGGATTTACAGCTGCTCCCTGACATGTATAGATTTTATAAAAAATGCTTAATTTGGCCAATCCTTTATTTATTTATTTATTTATTTATAGTCTCTTCTATACCGCGCTATTCAGCATCAGTGCGGTTTACAATGAACAATGATTTACACATTTCCGATGGTACTTTGTGTTTACAGTTGAACAGGTAATACAGCTTGGATAACAGGGGTAACTATTTACAATTTACAACATTATCGTGAAGGGATTAAGGGATTATCCTCCTGAATCCCCCCATTGTTTACTCCCCCCTCTAAATTAAAATTGAAGATAGTGGTATCTGTAGTTAACTGGCGGCATTTGTACTTTTAGGTTCACAAAATGGATGACTTACATGTGTAAATGCTGACTCCCATACATGGAAGTTACTGGATTTCCCTTGTTGATTTTTCTCACTTGTAGATTTGCAAAATGGGTCCTCTGGCTCTACATCACAGCAAATACATGTGTGTTCCTGCACTATTCCAGAACAGGTTCCCTGTTCAGCAGAGCCTTTTCAAAAATCTTGCCATTATGTCATGACATCAAGGTCTTCATTCCGATCTCTATGTACTTTTTCCAAAGTATGCTTTCATGTGTTCTAGCACAAGCCATCTTGGATACACAGAACACAAAATAATGGCCACATGTTGAAATATCTGAAAAGAAAGGAAAAACAAATAAAGCGCAAGTTCTCTGGGAACAAACAGGAAGTCAGCCCTCATATATGGGTGACGTTGGAACCAACAGAGCCTGCACAGTGATCTTTCCCCAGCTTTCAAAGAAAGCCTTTGGGAGATCAACCATGCATGCGTAGTCACCTTCCCACCCAAGGGAGCCATTTTCCCTCAGTCTTCGTTTTTCCGCAGAGCCCACCAGACGTATTGTCCGTACCTCAGGGAAAATGTCTTTTGTGGTAAACTCTGTTTTTTTTCTCGCTCTTTTCTCGGTCACGTACCATCACCTTCTCATAGTCTCGGAACTGTCGCTACCTTGGCATCCATTTTTTCTCGGGTTCTTCTTTTTCAGTGTATGTGGGGTGGATTGTTTTTTTCTCTTGTGCCCTACTAATCAGGACATTGGAGTTTGACCTTACAGGGGCCGTCTTTCCCGCTATGTCCTCAATTAGTGGTTTGAAGAGGTGCACTGATTGTGGCAGGACCATGTCCATCACAGACCACCGCAATTGCTGCCTTCAATGCCTCCGGGCTGATCACGATGCCTCCCCTTGCCCACTCTCTTCGGATGACTGGCAAGGGCAGTAAGAATCGTGAAAGGTAGAAGGAGATGCTGTTTGGCCTTGGCTCAGTCATTGGCTTCGGAATTGGCACCCTCGGGAGCAGCTGCAGAGGATTCAGACCACGGCAACCATTGAGCTTTCTCTGAGCCCTGATATCGCTAGTCCCTTGCTCCGCAACCGTCGGTCTAACACGGTCCCCGGAAGGAATGGACTTTGTCTAAGCCCTTGTTGGGAGGCGATGTTGGTGCTGTGGTAAGACTTGCGAGCATCGGCACCGCAGTCCTCAACGGGATTCTGAGGGCAATGACCAGGAGCGGCCTTCAAAGCTGCCTCAGTGGGAAGTGGTTTCCACCCCCTCGGAGAATCACTCTCTGACTACTGAAGTGATCACTATCACTGAATCCCCACTGAGGGAACCAGCATCGGGATCGATACTATTGGTACCCATACTGGTGGCTACAGATCCTTTGGGCTTTGAGAACAGAATGATGTCCCTGGAATACAACCCAGCTGTCTTCTTGGCAAGCCAGAAGACCCCGGTTCCGGTTCTCTCCAGTTTCTCGGAACCAGTGATGGACTCTTCCACTATGAGGCCTCTCCAGAGGAGATCAGCCTGTCCTAGAATGGCATGCCCTCTGGGCCGAGCCCGATGACTGATCCCTGTCTCTGGGGGGAGGGGTGGCCTGCAGAAAGTGGCAGGTGCACCTACTCCTGCCATCTTACTGGGCAGACTAGATCGACCATGCTGGTCTTTATCTGCCGTCATTTACTATGTTACTATGTCTGAGCCAAAGGTTTCTCCACTCAGTGCATTGGGGTCAGACTGCCGGGAGCCCCGGCTGCCGTCCTTGCCCCCAACTGTGCACTGTTGTGATGCCTGACGGAACTTCGGCTCCATTCAGATTTGGAGTGGGAAACGAATGACGATTCCCCTGATACTGTTCAGCATTGGGACATTCTATTGGACCCTTCTCCTCCTCAACATCGGAGGTCTCTGCCGGAGGACCTGTCCTTTCTGGACTTCGTCCGGGACATGGGCAAGGCCTTCACCTTCATTATTGAGGTAGAAGAGGAGCCTCGGGCGGAGGACCTGGACAGACTTCAGTATGACTCTCCTCCCAAGGAAGCCATAACTGTGCCAGTGCCTCCGATCTTAGAGTGCCTCCTTTTTAGGATGTGGGAAGCCTGGTTCCCATTATGAGCAAGCAGCTTGATTCCATGTATCGGGTCCGCAGGAGGTCCCGGCTTTGAAAAACCCAACTACCATACAACTCCATGGTGATGGAGTCGGCCATGCGCCGTATCAAGATCCAGAAGACGCTCTCCTCTGTGCCCTGGGGTCAGGAGGCTAACACCATGGATCTTTATTTTATCTTTATTTAATTTCTTGATATACCGCCCAGGCTGAAAGGCATTAGAGTGGTTTACAAATGCTACGAGCAGGTACTGGATGGGTTTGGTAAATGGTGTTTCCAGGAATCTATGCTCATGGCCAATATCCATACTTACCTGCTGTACATGGGCCTGTACCTGAGAGACCTGGCAAAGGAGCTCTTGGGGCTCTCAGCTGGCCTACCTGATGATCACCTCCAGTACTTCGGGGGCCTAGTGTCAACAATCAAGGAGTGCTCAAGTATATGACTCGAGTGGCCTTTAATGGCTTCATCTGTGGCTAGAGTGGCTGTGGTAAGAATTAGTGCCCACTACCTGGCATGGCTACAGTCCTCAGACCTGGAGCAATGGGTTCAGGACAAGTTGATCGAAGTCCCCTGCCGGGGGGGGAAATCTCTTCAGCAAGCCCATGATGGACAAGGCCACTGAGTTGGAGACTGAGCTGATGACTAGAACCAGACTCTCTCAGAAGACTGCTGATCCATCCTAATGGAAGGCTTCGGGGAGAAAGTCCTTCTACCCAATGATTCTGACAGTGTGGATGCTGAAAGGATAGCCCTTGCTCAGCACCACTTGCCTAGGGACACTGCGGACGTCCTCCTTGCGTCCCAAAAGGATGCCACCAGGCGGGCATATGCCTTCAAATGGCACAGGTTCTCGGTCTGGTGTGCAGATAGAGGTTTCAGAACGTTTTCCTGAGCTGTTCAGGTGATCCTTCAGTACCTTTTGCACAACTCCAGGGCTGGATTGAAGTCCAGGGCAGTGTTAAAATAAAACAGTCATAAGTTAAAGCTTACTATATTGCAGGGAATGCAGTCTGTTGTAAGGCCACCAAGGGTTCAAGTGAGGAAAAACTTTGTATTGCTGCTCCTCCTTTTGTATACCTCATTGTGTGTTTAGTTTTTGTTCAGCTGCTGGTCTGACTGATCCTTTTCTGAGTCAATTCTGTTCACCATGGCCAGGGTCAATGTGAGTATATTAGCATCCTAGGTGAACCTTCATCTTTGTTATCCCCTCAAATCACTTTTAGACCCATAGACTCTTCCCCCCCCCCACCCCTTGATAATTAAGTCAACAATCATGATCACTTCTCTTTACCAACACTTCTACAACCAATGCTATAAAAATGCCTACAAATTAAAAAGTACACACTGACAACTCTTCAGGTTTGTATAGCTTTTGAGAGGCTGCTTTGATTCAATTGCAGCTACAATTTCCTCCTCCCTCAAGAATCTGTGCCATAGGTGACCACCTATTCTGTCTAGGTTAGAGTGGAGGGGTGTCATAGAGGTGTAGCCTAATCATTATTGCTGCAGGCTGACAATCAGGGAAGCCAGAACTAGAATCCTGTAGATCGCACCAAACCATCTCCAGATAGCATCGTTAGTCACCTGTAGCAAGTGTTCTCTATGAACAGCAGGAATAAGTCCTCATGTATGGGTGACGTCACTGATGGAGCCCCATGGAGGAACACTCCTTAGCTTCTACTAGAAGCTTTTGGGAGGCCCCATCGCGCATGTGTGCCTGCCTTCTTGCCTGCCACGGTGCCATATTCTCCAGTACAATATCAAAGCTCTAGCCAGAAAAACAATTCGGGGAGGTAGGAGTGTTGTAAGGACTTATTCCTGCTGTCCACAGAGAACACTTGCTACAGGTGAGTAACTACGCCTTCTCCGTGGACAAGCAGGAAGTCCTCATGCATAGGACTCGTAAGCTACAGGCTACCAAAAACCAAGGAGGCCAAAGCCCAACAGGGGAAACAGAACTGGAGAACCAGCAAGAACACTGTGGGTAGTCCCTGTGCCCCCCAAGGGACTCAAATGATTCAGCATCTTCAGCGTACTGCATCACTGAGGAAATACTTTTTGGTAGCCTGGACAGACAGAAGGGCTGGTTGGAAGGCGGAACCTAATTCCCAAAGAGATGCTGGAGCACAACTTGGCTGAAGTTGCTGTCATGTCGGGAATCCCCATCCAGACAGTAATGAGCTGTAAATATGTGGACAGAAGACCATGTTGCAGCCCTGTAAATCTCCTCCATGGAGACCGAGCATAAGTTGGCCACCGATGCCGCCATGGCTCTGACATTGTGAGCCGTGACATGACCATCAAGGCTTGGGCCTGCCTGGTCATAAGTGAAAGAGATGCAGTCTTCTAGCCAAACTGACAGTGCATTTGGAGACAGCAGCCCCCAGCTTACTAGAGTCAAAAAAGACAAACATCCGGGTGGATTTACGGTGGGCCTTTGTCTGCTCAAGGTAGAAGGCCAGGGAGTGCTTGCAGTTCAGCATGTGCAGTGCTGCATCCCACTACTGGTACTTCTAACAAGATGGATCAGCCATCTTCCTCGAAAGACTGGCGAGGATGACGTGCTGTGGTCTCAGTCTCACAGTCTTAGCCTCCACCTGCTTCTCAAAGAGGTTCTCGCCTCGGCACGGCACGTCGGCCAGCTTATCCTGGACCCACTGCTCCAGGTCCAAGGACTGAAGCCAGGCAAGGCAGTGGGGCCCCAGTGCCCACTGCTGTGGCCCTGCAGGTCAACTCAAAGACATCATAAAGTCGCCCGGACCATGAATTTAGAAAGTCCTTGCCATGGCCCACCAGGGTGAAGAAGACATCCAGGTGTTCAGGTGGACGGAGCAGCCCAAGCTCTGCCAAATCCCGCATGATATCCTTGAGGAACATGCCCATGTACAACTGGTAGAAAGGACCCTGGCCCACCAGCATGGTGCTCTGAGAGCTCCACCTGCCAAAGGAGTCTAATGTCCTCGCCCTCTTACCTGGGGTCATCGAGGAGTGTTTTGCTGCTCTTTATCCTCTTCATAACCAACTCCACCAGAGAGTGGTGCAGGAGTTGAGGCCTCTCAAACCCTGGGTCTTTCTGGACCCAGTAGATTGAGTCCAGCCATTGCTGACCATTGGCACCATGAGGGGGTTCTCCCACATCATCATTTTCAGCCTCTGTAGGATCTGGTGCACTGGCACTGTCACCACCTCCTTGGGGGCCGAAGGATATTGGTGGATCCCCAGCTTCTCCCCACTGGGCTCGTCCTCCAACTCCAGGAAGAAGGGAATGGCCTTGGCCATATCCCACATGAAGTCCTGGGAGGACTGTGGGTGACTTTCACCATTTGTGAGGATGAGAGGGGTCCAAGGGGAGCTCGGGAGATCTGCTCCCAGACACCTCCAATTCCACTCCAGTTTCCCATCCGAGAGGAAGTTGAAGTAGCATTGGGCCTCGTCCCAGTGTCTATTCCGGCTGCACAGAGGAAGATCACCTCTGAGACTGGTGCATCAAGTGCTTCCATGGCCTCGCTGGGGCATTGGACCCTGATATGCTTAATAGGGAGATGGCTGTAAACAGAGGCATCTGTTCCAGTCGCCGGCCCGATACACCTGCATTGGCGGGCAGTGCATGGGTCTCGAGGATTGACTGCAGTGGCAATGCCCTAGGCACTGGAGGGCCCACTGATTGCATGGCCAACACTGGATTTCAAGGGTCTGAAGGCATTCCTACAAAACTGCCATCTCCGAAGGCATCGGCATCAGAATTATAACTTTGGCCATCGACTCCGGCACCTCTGTAGGAGAATCCACTAAGGTGGGAACATCGGTGAATTCCCAGCAACCCTCCAGTACCCTGGAAGATGAGTCCACTTGTCGGGATACTTTCGCAAGCCGCTCATGGCCATCACTCTCGACTTCGCATTGGGAAGGGCTCTGATGTCAGTGCACGTGGATCTTGACCCAGTGCTTGAATACCCCCTTCGATGATGACCGAGTCTATTCCTGGCGAAGGTCGACAGAGAGTCTTTGCTCCGGGTCCCTTGGTTCCAAGATCGCTTAGGCCTCCCTCGATGTTGTTGCCCCCATGATCCTAGAGGACACAGGGGTCGATACTGGGCTTGAAGATGCGGGGTCTGTCCAAGGAGGTCCTCCCTCTGCTTTTCAGGCCCCTCCTGTCATCTGCAAGCACAGGTCAGGAGCCCAGGCATTGCAGGCACCAGTGGTGCCAGTCTGTGACAGAGATGTTCCGGGAACACTTGATGCATTTTTTTAAACCCACTGGCTGTCTTCTGGGACATTTCTAGGAACACAGCCATGACCAAGTTGAATGGCTCAACGTACCAGCTGTGGGAGAAAGAAAAGAGAAAAAATGATAGTGACGGCATGGGGGCCGGTACTACAGACTATAAGAGGGCCTGTAAGGGCAAAAACAAAAAAACCCTTTTTACGACAGTGCAGAACACGTCCTAGAGACTCCGTGGAAAAAAGAAGACTAGAGAAGATAGTGCTGCGGCAGGCGCGCATGTACGATGGCGCCTCCCAAAAGCTTCTAGTAGAAGCTGGGGAGTGTTCCCGTGTAGGGCCCTGTCTGTGATGTCACTCATATGTGAGGACTTACTTGCTTGTCTATGGAGAATAGATTTTTCACTGTGAAAGCCTGTACCAGGCCATCATGCCCTGTAATTCTAGAGTAAAATGGAAAACTGTGCTAATTTAAGGCATGGGGCAGGGAGGAGAGAAGGGATATCAGAAAACATAAAGGATATTTAACTGGAGTGGTCTTAGATACCTGTTAAGCAACAGGCCTAGCCTTGAGGTAATTAATGCGTCGGACCATTCCAAAGAATCAAATTGTATCACTGATCTCAGCCTGATTTGTATTGTGAGCTGGTGTTTGTCCCTTCGATAGAGCAGATAAATTTAAAAAAAAAAATTAGCCCACTGTGTGTTACACTTTTTAAATTAATTGAGAGTACTTGGGTTGCTAAGGGAAATGTGCATTTCTTACTCATTAAAAAAAAATAAAAAAAAAACCTGAAGCACTCAGCCCATCAGAGCATAAAACTCCCATCCCAATACTCTCTCAGAGTCGTTTAGATTTATTTCTGCTGTGCATAATGTTCCTTCACTGGAATACAAAGTTAAATGAGCACATCCAAGTAAACAGATTTGGTAGGTGAGGTTTAGAGAAATATTTTCAGTAGGGCTGAAACATTCAAGCCTTGCCACTAAATTGGCAGCTGCTGATGGAATTACCACAAACAACACAAGACTGAGGGACAGTGGTTGTCCTTGTGTGAGCGGACGTGCACTCCTCCCTTCCTCCTTGGGTGTTATTGGTGAGAAGAAGAGTAACATTGGCTCAGGTCGCTGGCACCTCCTCTGTTGGTTGGAACGGACAGTGCTTTGCCATGCCATGCATTTGAAAGCACAAGTCAAGCCCTGGCAGCAGCAGCCTGAGGCACTAATCCTTGCAGCCTTCTTTTATTGGTCCACATGGTGGTCAGAAAAACCTGGAGGGAGGGGGAGGATAGGGGGCGAAGAATGTTGGTTGAAGATCAGCGGGAAGAATGGAAGGCTGATAGTGGGGAGGCGCTGAATTAATGTGATGGGATCAACTGGAGGAGGGGTTATGAGAGGGGACTGATACAGTAGGTCAGCTGAAAGAGAAACTAGGAGTGAATATGGATGATTGGAGAGGGCAGGAGAAAAGGGATTAGTGCTGGTGTGTGAGGGGGGGACATCTACACCAGATAGGGAAGAGGCCTGGGAGATGAATGCCTCTTGTCTTCCTCCTCAATGCAGTGTTTGGTCCTCCTGTTTTATCCTTCCTTTCCTCATCTTCTCCCATAACAATTTTGTTTCCCTCCCTCCTTTTCCCATCCCTATGCCAGGCCATAATTCTCCCTTCTCTGCAACAATCATTAATATCTCTTTCTCCCAACTGAAAAAACAAAACAAGAAACTGGAGACTTTGTTTATAGATTTTGCCCTTCCTTCTCCCCTTCCATCTCCTCTTGCCTTTACTTAACTCTCTCTCCTATGTCCTCTTATCTCTCTTCCTATCTCCCCCCTCCCATCTCCCCTAACCCTGTGCACTCTCTCTCTCTCTCTCTCTCTTTCCTCCCTCCTAGTACTCACTCACCCTTCCTGGCACTCTTCCCCGCCCCCTCCCCTGGCAACCCTACTCCCACCCCTCACACTTGCCCTCCCTTTCCCAGTACACTCTCTCTCCCCCTCTTGGTACATTCTCTCTCCCTCCATTCCTCTCCTCAGGTCCATCATCTTGCCCTCTCCTTCCTCTCACTGTCTCCAGCAGCAGCTCCTCCCTCGGAGGGAGGGGGATAGCAACAGCAAAATTAAAAAAACAAAACCAGCAGTGCAGTCTTCATGACCCTATGCCCCTGAAGCTCTGCTGCCTCCCACCCCCTCTTGCTGTGTCCTCCCTGTTGCTGTATGGGGACAGGATGCGGCAAAGGCTTTACGAAAGTTCCACGCTGCTTATTCCTGTCCTGAATTTTAATTTTGCTGTCACTGTCCCCTCCCTCCCCCCCACCAAGAAGGAATCCCTGAAGGAAGGCAGGTTTGAAGGAGAGATATGGGGCAGGTGAGAGATTGGAGAAGAGGCAGCAGCAGCAAGAGCAGTTTTAAAATGTTATTGGAATAGGGGCTCATGTGTGTGTGTTCCCCCCACCCCTCTTTCCAATACTAGCTTGCATCCAGAAGTAGGAATGCAAATACCGTAGGAATGACCAGAATCTATCCCTCGGGAAACTGGGCAATTAGCTCTGCATGCCTTATAACACTATTACCACTATTGTTACCTTCTGTGGCACTACTAACAAAGCTGTGTTTATGGCTAGAATATCACATAATATGATGTATCTAGCATGCTTGATACCTCTGTGGGCTGTAGGTTTGGGTCATAACTTAAAGCAGTTAGTAACAGACAAGGATTATGGCAGGGGTAACTTAGCCGTCTCAGCCCTTGAGAATCAAGGACTGATCTGGTTTCCTGAATGACCAAAATATGGACATTTTTTAATGGAGTTCTTAGATCAGCTGCGTGAAAATTCATCTGATAAAATCTAAAAATGGTACCCGTTTTTCACTCTTGAGGCGTGGAATTGCCTATCCTTCTATCAGCATATGTAGTCTGTTTGCCAATGCTTTGATTTTGTTCACTCTTTCCCGGTTTAGGGATGTTGGATGGTAGTTTGAGACCATTCCTGTTGGACCAGGCACAAGAAAATTCTTCGGTTCATGCATATGACAACCTAGACCACTCTACTGTTGGTCTTACAGACTCGCCCTTCATCAGCGTTACCACCAAATCTGAAATGCCAAAGCATCAAAGAAAGGTACAGTGACAACAAACTGCTGAGTACTGAGCAGCTCTGGTACCAGAGAGGCATTCTAGTGTATTGAAATGCTGTATACCAGCATCTCCATTGCCCATCATATTCAGAGTAAGTAGTGTGCTAAAAGTATGCCTTTGCTGATAACAGACTTCCTGTCTTGCTCCTGTGAATGGGTACGTCTGAGCAACGGACATGGCAAAGCTTGCATTCCCTGACGTTCTTATAGCGGGCTTATTCTAGTTTATTTGTAAACAACAACATATTTATTTAATGCTCCATCCTACATAAAGCATCCTAAGATTCGTAATCATATATTCTTGCCCGTATTAACCAGACTTTTGAGTAAAACAAAAAAGGTGCAGAGAAAACTATGAAGATCATTTCATAGTAACGATAAATGGAGTTTTTGCAGTTCTGGTACTTGGCATTGTGTTAGGTAAGACTGAATAGCATAAGATATAACCAATTATTTTTTCTTATTAGCATTCCTTTTCTCCATAGGTCCCTAATATTTGCTTTTGGAGGGGGGGTGTTTGGTTTTTATATTGGGCCTTGACAAATTTTGTGCAGATTTAGGAGCCAGGCCAAAATCATAGGAGCCAGCACTCATGACCTCCTCGTGCCCCTCCCCTTGGTTCTCTCATGCTGGTCTCGTGCTCTCATGTCTTGTGAGACCAGTGCTAGAGTTCTTACACTGCATCATCTTATTTATTTATTTATTTATTTAGTTATATTCTCTTATATGCCGCACTATTCAGCATCAGCGCGGTTCACATAGAACAAAAATCTCAGTACAGTCAACATGCATGAGTTTACAGATAACAAGGGAAGGAACTTGGATAACAAGGGTAATTATTTACAATCTATTTACAAGGATTTACAGTCTATTTACATATTAAAGAACAACAGCTATAGCTTCAAATAGCAAGTGTCTGTTTCGGTGTGTGGAACAACAGTGATGTGCCAGTCTGTTCATGGGATCTGGTGATGGGTGCCTTTTGGATAGGGTGCAGGGCTGCGATGCATGTGTGTATGTGCTGCAGAACTGGGGAGTTTGTGTGTACGGTACAGAGGTGAGGTTCCTGCATGTGTTTGTAGTGTAGAGCTGGGGTACATGTCTGTCCTACGGAGGTGGTGCGTGTGTGTGTGTGTGTGTGTGTGCTTGCAGGAGAGGGTAAATAGGCATCCTTATTATCCCTCCAGTCCAGTCCCGACCAGCGGCTAGTCTCCATCCACCTGTGGCTGGAGACTGAGCATGCCCAAGTCTTGGTGATATCACCCTACGTCACCTACCAGAGCCACCCACCAAGGCTAGTATCTCATTCTCCAGCGGCTGAAGGGTGTCTGTTCAGGACTGGACTGAACTAAAGGGATATTCCTTAGGTACCAGGAGTTAGATCTCAGTGCAGTTTTTGTTTTAGAAGCCAAACAGTTTGCTCATCAAAAAAACAAAAAAAGTCAAGACACTAATTGATGTGATCAGAGGATCAGACTGACCCAGGTTGACCCCTTGAGTTGGGGGACTTTAGGTCTGAGGCATGCTGAGAGCACATCAGGAGGGCCAGGATTGTTTGATCGGTCCAGTCCTGCTTTGGGGGCATCACCGTTGGGGCGATCCATGGTTTTTCCCCCTACAACACTAGCCAGCACTTGCCTGAATTCCTGCAGTGGAAGCAGAGGTCTGATCGTGGTGGTAAGTGGTTCCTTGTCCTTTTCTCTTGGATGTTCATTTTAGCACGGCAGCACGCTGCCTGGGGGGAGGGTGTGAGGCCTTCTTGCGAGACCACATGGCAGAACAGCGGCAGTCGGCATTGGATTGGAGGCATTGTCACTAAGGTGGAGGGCAAGTGGTTTCACTTTTGTTTGCTTTCCTTTTGCCCGGCTGCTGGTTGGGGGGGGGGGGGGCTGCGGCGATTAGGATGCCTTCTGCCCAAGGGTACATGTGCGGCATTCAGTACTCAGAGGAGTAACCTCTCTGCGGCCGGGGTATGCAAGTCTTGCGATAAGGAAACCTGGTCCACAGAGACAGTTCTGGACCAGGACCAGATTGGCTCAGGGAAAGCTGCGACAGAGGAAATGGCTATTCTGGGACTGGAGCAGTTTCATTCCCTGAGCCTCGCGCTCATGGTTTTGGCAGTAACAGAGGCCATTTTGTGTGAAGGAACGCAGCCAGTCTGGGGGGCCACATTCCTGGCTTCCAGGATCTAGGGGAAATAGTGAGGGGCAGGAGAGTTCTGCTTCTCTGGCCCCCTTTTACGCCAGATTTTGTGCTGCTTCTTCATCAGGTATATTGCCTGAGGTAGGGGTTGCAAGGAGTGGTGGCAGGCTCTCTGTTGGTCCTCAGCATGCTTGAAGTCCAGTCGGGGCTGCCCCACAGGGGGGTGAGGAGGTAAGGTAACCTTTGCCAAAGCAGCTTTGGCTGGAGCCGGCCCTCAGGAAGGATCTTCAAGAGGGTATTTCTGAGGTGTCTGAGGACCCTCTGGAAGGCACTTCGGACATACTGGACGAGAGCTTGTATCCAGACCTGGAAGATATGGGGGCCCAGCCCAGGGAGGACCCTCATTTGGTTAGGGTGTTCCGAAGAGAAGAACTGCTGGCGCTTATAGCAGACTCGCTGACGGTCCTAAATTTAGCGCAGAATGCACCAGCAGGGGAAGAGTCCTTGGAAGACCCACTGCTTCAGTGTGGCAAGAAGTCCCCATTGTCCTTTCCTGTGCATAGAGTTATCAGGCAAATGGACACAGAATGGGAGATGCCGGAAGCAGGGCCGTGGGGCAGTCGGATCATGGCTCGCTTATATCCATTGCCGGAACAGGAAAAGGAACAGCTGCGGTCCCTGAAGATGGACTCCATGGTGTTCGCAGTGACAAAGAATCACTCTTCCAGTGGAAGGGGGAGCGGTCTTCAAGGATACTCAGGACAAGAAGATGGAGGCCCTGCTCAAGCAGGCGTTTGATATCAGTGCCATGACCTTGCAGACAGCTCTGTGTGGCACATATGTTTCCAGTGCATGTCCCCAGTGGGTGCAGGCCCTCCCGGGGCAGAGGCCTGCAGAGGCAGCCCATGTGAAGTTCAGGGCCGCCTTTCTGGCTAATGCCTTCTGTGATTTGATCAGGGCCTCCTCTAAGAGTACGGCCTTTGTCATTGCCCTACAGTGGCTATTATGGCTGCGGAATTAGGCAGCAGATGCGCCCTCCAAGGCACTCCTTAGCAAGCTCCCCTTTAAAGGAAAGCTTCTCTTTGGGGAGGCTAGAGAAGATGATAAAGGAATTGGTGGAGACCAAAGGGGGCAAACTCCCAGAAGACAAGCCAAAGCCGGTTAAGGACCAAACACCGGCTAGGGGCCAACCAAAAGACTTTCAGTGGTTTTGAGCAGTCAGGTTTGCCGTGTACCAGTGGGCATGGTACCCAGCCAGGAACCCTTTCTTCCAGGGGGGGGGAGCAGAGGGGTGGCCAGAGGATATTTCTCTGCTGCTTCCTCTACCTCCAAGAAGATCCAATGAGGTGAGGGGGGCCCAGGGTCGGATGGAGGCTGTGGGAGCACAGCTTCAGTGGTTTCTGCCTGCCTGGGCCCAGATCACTGTGTACTGGAGATGAATCAAGAGGGCTACGCACTGGAGTTCGCATGTCCTCTGACAGACTCGTTCATACGCTCGCCATGCAGAATGTCCAAGAAGGCCAGAGTGGTCCGGGAGACACTACAGCGATTGCTCCAGCTGGAGGCCATGATTCTGGTGACCGTGGACCAGTACAGCAGTGATCAATACTCGATCTACTTTGTGGTCCCCAAAAAAGAGGGGTCACACCGGCCTATCTAGGACCTCAAGCATGTCAATAGAGCCATACAGGTGCCCCATTTCTGCATGGAAACCCTGCGATCAGTGATTGTCACAGTGGAGGAGGGAGTTCCTGATGGCCCTCGACCTCACAGAAGCGTATCTGCATATACCAATCAGGCTAGAGCTTCGGCGATGTCTCTGTTTTGCAGTACCGATGGGGCACGTTCAGTTTTGCATGTTGCCCTTTGGGTTAGCCACAGTGCCTAGGATGTTCACCAAGGTTATGGTCATTGTGGTGGCAGCTCTATGGCGGGAAGGGGGCTGGTGCAACCCTATCTTGATGATTGGCTGATATGCACCAAGACATACGAGGAGAGCCAGAGGGCCACCTGGCATGTGGTTTCATTCCTTCAGCAGCTCAGCTGGGTGACCAACTTTTGCCAAGAGCCAGCTGGAACTATTGCAAGATCTGGTACATTTGGGGGCATGGTTCCAAACGGCAGAGGGCCATGTGTCGTCACCTCAGGAGCGAATTCAAAAGATCCAGATGTAGGTTTGGGCCTTCTTGCAAATGGCATCGCCATCAGCATGGCAGTACCTGCAACAGCTGAGATCTATGGTGGCCATGCTGGAGCTCGTGCCTTGGGCGTGGACACACATATAGCCACTATAGAGAGCTTTGTTGGAATGGTGGTCCCTAGAGCGCCACAGTAAGGTTGGTGTGTCCTATGGTGACTTGGATGGAACTCCGGTGGTGGCTGGGGCCGGCGAACCTTGCGGTGGGGATGCCACTAGAGCCCCCTGACTGGGTCCCGCTGATGACTGGCACCAGTCTGGTCGGTTGGGGTACGCCCTGCCAGGACAGGTCATTCAGGGTCACTGGATGCATGAGCATAGCGCTTGGCCCATCAATAGGCTGGAAATGAGGGCAGTGTTCCTGCCCTACAGTTCTTTTGCCTGATGCTTCAGGGAACAGCAGTTTGGGTGTTCTTTGCTAATGTGACGACTGTGACATATCTGAATCAAGAGACAGAACAGTCAGCGTGATCCTGGGGGCTGAAGTAGCGCTGATCTTGCTTTGGGCAGAGGCATATCTGTTGGCCCTCTCGGCAGTGCATGTAGCAGGAAGAAACAGCATACAAACCAATTATCTCAGCCAACATTGGCTGGATCCAGGGGAGTGGTCCCTCGATGCGAGGTGTTTGACCAGGTGTCCCAGCACTGGCGCGTGCTGGTCATGGACCTCATGGCGACTTTTTAGAACGCGAAGGCGCTGAGATTCTTTAGTCTGTGTCAAGAGCGGATGTCCAAAGGCCTGGATGCCTTGGTACAAACATGGCCTTCACACAAGCTATTGTATTTGTTTCCGCCTTGGGCCCTCATCGGGCATATCCTCCATCGCATCAAGGCTGAAGCGGACCTGGTGATTTTGATTGCACCAAATTGGCTCCATCGCTCGTGGTATGTGGATCCGACGAGATTGTTGGCGGACAAGCTCTGGCAGCTTCCAGCGAGGCCCAGTCTGTTGTCACAGGTGCCAGTCCTCATGCCTCAGGTGGATCAGTTCTCGCTTATGGCCTGGCTCTTGAAAGTACTCTGTTGAGAAAGAGAAGCTACTCGCTACAAGTGATAGCAATGCTTTTGTGGGCGTGGAAGCGCTCCACCTCTTTGTCTTATGTCCGGGAGTGGCGTGTCTTCAAAGGCTTGTGTGAGGATCATGGAGTAATAGTATTAGCGGTGCCCTTATTGGTGATTCTCACCTTCTTTCAAGTGGGCCTGGAGAAGGGGTTGGCCCTAAGTTCACTACAGATGCAGGTGGCGATGCTGGCGTGTTACCGGGAGAAAGTTCAGGGCATGTCTCTGGCAGCCCACCCAGATGTGGTGTGTTTTCTGTGAGTGGTAAATCACGTATGGCCACTGCAGCAAGCCCTCGTGCCAGCGTGGAATCTCAATTTGGTCCTGAGGGCCCTGATAGAGGCACCCTTTGAGCCGTTATGGTTGGCTTCGTGGAAGGACCTTACTTTGAATGTGATCTTCCTAGCAGTTTGTTCAGCCTGGCAGATATTAGAGCTGCAAGCCTTATCCTGTCGGGAGTCATTCCTTTTGGTGTCCAAGGAAAAAATGTTTTTTGCACACAGTACCATCCTTTTTGCCTAAAGTCATTTCGGCCTTTCACATAAATGAGCCAGTGACCTTACCAGTCTGTGCAAGGGGTGGCAATTCAGTGGAGGACAGGCAGTTGCATCTCTTGGATATACGGCACACCCTTCGGTTCTATCTGAAGCACACGGGACCAATTTGGAAATCAGATAGTTTGTCTTGTCTGGGGGTTCGTGGCAAGGTGAGGCTGCCTCCAAAGCTTCGTTGGCATGTTGGATAAAGGAAATCATAGCATCGGCTTATCTGTTGAAACAAAAGCCGCTTCCGAGGGATCTGCGGGCCCACTCTACGAGGGCACAAGCAGCTTCTTGAGCCAGGTATTCTGTGGTGCCTCCGGTGGAGATCTCAAAGGCAATGATGTGGTCATTATTGCATACCTTTATGCACCATTACCGCTTGGATGTCCAGGAGACACAAGATTCGGGGCTACAGTTTTGCAGGCTGGGCTCACGGGTCCCACTCATGTTTATTACTGTTCTGGTACATTCCACTTGTCGGGACTGGACTGGAGGGATGATAAAGTTGAAATTAGGTCTTACCTGCTTTCCTTGAGTCCCTCCAGTCTTGTCCCAGGCCCTCCCAGTTGCCTTTTCGAAAAGGTCATCTGTGTGGTTGGGATCAGACGTTTTGGGTGATTCCTAGTGGTTTGGGAGAATGCTCTGGTGGGGTGTGTTTGGCCCAGTCACAAAAGAGTCCCTATAATCATTTGGAGGTTTGATTAAGACCTCTGTAATTTGTAATTCTGTTTGGCTTCACAGTGTATGTAGGACAGTTAGTGTGTTCTCTGCTTTGACAGTGTGATATTGGTCTTGGTGGTTGGCTCTGGTAGGCTGTGTAGGGTGACATCACCAAGGTTTCAGTATGCTCAGTCTCCTACTGTAGGTGGAGGGAGACTTCCCACTGGTTGGGACTGAATTGGAGGCACTCGAGGAAAGCAGATTCGTAGGCAAGACCTAATTTGACCATTGCACCCTTTTTGTCCTTGCACGTTGACCATTCATACCTTTTTAACCTTGCACTCTTCCTTCCTCCTCCAACCTCTCTCCACTCTCTGTTCCCCTTCCAGACTTTCTTCCCCTTTCCCGCCACTAGCACTTCCACCCCCTGCCCTTAATTCTCCCATCCCTCCTCTTTTTTTTTTTTTTTTTTTTTTTTATAAATTGCAGGCACCAATCATCTCTCCTCTTCTATCCACAGGAGATGAAATCCCTGCGGGCAGTCTGCTGCCTTCTCCTGTTCTGCCTGTGGGGATCTAATCTCCTGTGGGCAGAAGAGAAGGGGAAGGCCGCTATCGCAGCCTAGATGCAAGCTGTCTGCCCACATGGATCCCATCTCTTGGACAGCTTGCACCTGGGCCATGATTGCGGTTGTCCCCTTCTCTTCTGCCCATGGCATATGGGATCCCCATGGGCAGCCAGAGCTGGTCCTGGCCCACATGGGATCCTCATGCTACTGCTGGTGTTCTGAGCCCCAATTCTAAAACCACAATGATGGCATATTATTGTCTCAATGGTGAGATATCATGAATGCTAATATAAATACTATAAAGATTTGAGCCAATATGTCTGGTATGGATAAGAGTCATGTATAGCAGCCCTAAAGCATGTGTAAAGGTGAGTGGATGGTCCTCTGCATCTTTTGCTTTAGGGAGAGGTATCCATTGGGGTTGCCCTTTGTCTCTCCTTTTGTTTGCTGCCTCTATTGAGCTTTTGGCAGCTAGGGTGTAGATGAGTGTAGGTATTAGGTGTATTTGAAGTAGCAGGGATAGATAAGATATTATCTGCAAAAAGCGAGCTTCTGTAATTTAGTCAGCTGCCCTCATATCAACCTCCTGTTGCTAATACGGGAATTGAATGAGCATGAAATTGTCAGGTCTTCAAGTAAATGTGAATAAATCTGAAATTAAAAAAAAAAATCTTTTTTGTAGATGAGCAGGAAGAACAACTTAAAATCAACTTTTAGGTAAGCCAAAATGAGTGAGTAGATACCTGGGGATTCAGATTGGTCAACAAATTATAAGCCTGTTATGGAAGAATTAGGTTACGAACTAGACCATTGTTCTAGAATACATTTGTCATTGTTAGGCCGGATAGTGCATGTTTTAAAGTTTAGTTCTGCCTAAGTTCCTTTACTTGTTCCAGATACTGCCGATTGAATGTGTCTTCTGGGATTTCTAGTTACTACATACGAATTTAAATACCTTCCTATGGAGACATGGGCCCCCCCCCAAGGGTGGCAGGAGCAGAGCCAACCTGGAGAACTAGAAATATAAGTACACTTCCTTTTACACTAAGCAAAATAGTTTTAGAAATGTGTGTTTTAAGGCCCTTTCGTCTTGTTGACTTTCTTTCCAAATATCTTCTCTCTTCTTCTAACTACTGTATTCCTTTCATCAGTCTCATACTCTCCCACCCCTTCCTGCCTAGCAGCACCTACATTGTCTATTCCACACCCCCCCCCACCCCACACACACACACATGACTGCTACCAGTCCAGGCCATACATCCTTACAACAGCGCAGTGGCAGTGCTCCTTTTTTTTTAGATCAGCAAAGTCTATAGGAGTACGAGACAGCAGCTCTCACCATCAACCAGGTGACAAGCGTGATGGTGATGGAAGAAGGCAGTGGCAGCTCTCGCTATCTAGCTCCTGCTGTCTCTAATCTCTGGTCCTTCACAATGAAGGGAGTATTTTATTTTATTTATTTATTTATGTGTTTAGCTGCATTTATATCCTGCTTTTCACCGGGTCAAAGCAGTTTAACAAAAAAGGGAGGGATACAAGAATCAGCTCAACGGGGGGGGGGGGGTGGCAGCACCAGAGGGGGTCAACATTAATGATCCGGACAGACAAGTAATAGTACTAAACCTTTGAGTATTCATGTTGTTGCATCTAGGCGTAGTGGGTGAACATAGAGTTGGTGTCTTCCTGGCCCGGAAAAGGAAGACTCTATGGTGTCCTGCTCTGATGGTGTTCACTCCCAGTCCTCGAGGGCTGCCAGTGGGTATGGTCTCAGGATAACTATAATAAATATATGTGAGAGAGATTTTTATGCACACTGCCTCCATTGAATGTAAATCACTGTCATGCATATTCATCAGGGATATCTTGGAAACCTGACCTCTTGGCAACCCTTGATAGAGTGGAGATCATAGTCCTGCTTGGACCCATCTGGAGGAGGCAAAGACAAACTTCCCATGAGGCCAGGAGGAGGAAGTGGAGAATTTTATATTTTGTCAGGCCCAGCCATGGAGCAGCTGGCTGCCTTTCACTTGGGAGGAAGAGGAGGGACATGCCTCATAGGTCTTGACCTGGTTGAACACTGCTACTCAAAGCATTCTTCGATGTAGAATACAGAAGCATTAACTGATAAATGCTTAAAACCAGCAAAAAATGTTTTGCATATTTATCACCGGGTCCTGCTCCTTTGGTTTTCCTCATTGATGCCTATAGGGTGCCATAAACAATTCATTATCATAATTTAAGCTAGTTGCCTTTTTTTCATTTGGTTTTTATTAGTCCCTCTTATCTTTTCTGGCCTTTTTTCTTTTTAATAAAGCTGTGAATTTTAATGTAGGGAGTCAGCCATGGCAAAATCTATATTTCCCTTTAGTGTGTGGAAGGCAATTTGATTGATAACAGATTGCCAAGGTCAAAAGGCCAAGTAGGTGCCCATATAAAGAAAATATAAAAGCATCAGAAAAGCTGGTGAAATTAGGAGCTCATGTAAATGTAGGGGAGCATTTTATAACTTGCAAGTGTACTTCAAGACTGCCCAACTGCACCACTGTATATGTCCTCCCTTGGGTCACACAAAAGTACTCGGCCTTGTCACTGTGCATACTTACATGTGGGGCAATTTTATGAGGCTTTTTACACATGTACAAAAGAGTTTACAAGTGCAAAATCCTTTATTAAAATTGCTCCTATAGTATTCAAAGTTTTTAACCCTCTAGTGGATTAGCACACTTATAAATTACAAGGCTGCACAGTAAATAGACACTACAGGTGCCACAACAATTAATATGTGTCTCAAGCTAATAAATTCACCTACTTATCTGCTTTTGCAATTCAGCAAGTTTGCAGGACATGCATCTTCCACGTTTCTGAAAACAGTTCTACTTTCTTCTGTAACCCATTCTTCACCAGTTGTTTTATCATATATGTAAATGCATCTCCTTAATCGTTTGCTTTGTTTTGTAAGTCAAATGTGTTTCATTCAAATCTTTTTTCCATGCTTCATTATATAATAACCCCTTCCAGTACTTCCATACAGACTTGCATAATTCTGTTTATTTAAAAGGAATTTTATACCTGCCTCCCTGCTCTTTATCAGATCGCCCAAAGGGGTGTATAGAACATGATCAGCAAATAACAATTTTGCATTTATTTTGTGTTTGTTTATCAAACAGTAGTGGCAACAAAATATATATCTGATGCCAGAAGAAGTAGATCAGCAAACAGGCATTGGTTATCAGAGGATTACCTACCCCAAATCATCATCTTCTTCTTTAATCCCTAGCTGGCATTTGGAGAGAAGGTCGTCCTCTTAGTCATTGTGCTGCTACAGGTGCCTCTGGATTCCATGTGTTGCTCACAATACGCTTCCAACCTTGGCGATCAGTGGCCTCATTGATGATCAGTCGTTGATTCCTTAGGTCTTCTTCGATGTGTTTGAGCCATGTTTTCTTTGGTGCTGCTCGTTGAACCCTCTAGTGGACAAGTTGTTCTTGCCAGAGGAGTTTGTATGGCCGCTGGCTGGTGTTCATTCTGCATATGTGGCAAACCAGCACAGTCTGTGTTTTTGGATTTGTTCTTTGACTGAGGATTGATGGTTGCACCTTGTCTGAATTGTCTCATTTTGATGGTAATCACGAAGAGAGACACCCAAAATCTGTCTCAGGCTTCAAATTTGAAAGATTTCAAGTTTGTTCAAGTCAAGTTTGAGCAAAGTCCATGTTTCTGAGCTGTACAGGAGAACTGACAGGATCAGCATTCAGAAGAGGCAAATTTTGGTCTTGGTGGAGATAGTGACCTTGTTCCAGAGGCACCATTTGAGTGAGGCGAATGCTATTGTTGCCTGGCCAGTCCTGCTGAGGACTTCAGTGGTGGATGCCACCTTCATCTCCTGTACCAGCGATCCCTGCTCAATTTGAATTCAATAGAGGTGAACAATGGCCTGTGATCCATCCATAGTCATAACTTTGGTCTTGTCCACTTTGATTCTTAGGCTGTAAGATTGGGCGATATGGAAAAGGATGTTGGTGGCTTCTGCATCTATGTCTGCAAACATCGTCAGTCAGAAAGTTGTTCACACTGTACTGGACCCCACATATTTCCTTGATTGTTTTCCTCATTATTACATTGATCATGATATTGAAAAGACGGGGTGAGGTGACATCTCCCTGGCGGACTCAGTTTGGATAGGAAATTCCTCGGATAGCTCATTTCGGATCTGCACGTTGCTGGTTGAGCCATTGTATGATGCTCGAAGACATTGGATGATCTTCAGTGATACAGTATTTATGTGGATGATATTATGCTGTATGCTTCAATAGACACGCTAACGCCTAACTTTAATCCCATGCTCCACTGCCTTGAAGATCTCAACAATTGGCTGATAACAATCTGAAAATCAACCTTGATAAAACTGATGCAGTGATTATTACCAGAAATCCAAATTTGAATCCACCTCAAACACTCAATATCCAGAGTCATTCTATTCCATTAAAAGATGAGGTGAAGTATTTAGGTATTACACTTGACAGAAATTTAAATTTTCATACTCATATAAACAATACTGCTGCCAAAGCATACCAAAGATTAAAGCTCATTAGAAGGCTAAAGCCGATACTCAGTCAGGACCATTTCAGAACATTATGTCAGGCAATTATTATACCAATATTGGATTATGCAAATTCGCTGTACCAAGGACTACCCAAACAGACTATTCATCCACTCCAGCTAGTCCAGAACACAGCAGCTCGCATAATAACCGGTACAGCAAGAAATGAGCACATTACATCTATACTGCTAAAATTGCACTGGCTACCAATAGCTGAGAGAGTAAAATTTAAAACAATTACAATCATCTTCAAGATCTTGAACCAATGCATAGCAGATATTCTCTACAACCTGCTAACCAAAGACATCAATGACAGACCTAGACGATCTAGCAATGCTAATAAATTAAGAAAGCCTGCTGGATTCCACACAACAAAACAAACCACCTCTAATAGGGCAATTTCATTGATTGCACCAATTCTCTGGAACTCTCTTCTGGATAAATTGTAGGACACAAAAGATTCAAAGGACTTCTGTAAATCCCTTAAGACAGTCCTATTTATGGGATTTTGTAACCAAGAAACTTATGAACTCCTTTAACTATGCATGAATTTATATATTACAAACAGACATTAATGTAATACTTTCCCTTTGTAAGTTCCCTTTAGTCAATGTAAACCCGTCCTTTGTAACCACCACTTTGATTGAAGGAAAAAGTGGTATAGAAATCTGTATAAATAAATAAATGTTCATTCTCTAGTGCCCTCCAGAGGGCGGGCCAGTGAACACAATCAAATGCGGATTTGAAGTCAATGAAGACGACGATTGGTTCGCTTTCCACATATGATCCTTTCAGCCACCAGTTGATGAATGGTCAATATTTGATCAGTGCAACTCCGATATGGCCTAAATCCTGCTTGCTCTTCTTGGCTGGTCTGTTCATGATGTTACTGCAGCCTTGATTGTATGATATTCATGAACACCTTGCCAACAATTGAAAGGAAACTGATGCTGCAGTAGTTCTTACATTCCCGGCTATCGACTTTCTTCAGGATTGGCGCGATGGTGGTTTTCTTCCATGTTGATGGAACTTGTTCCATGCATCAGATGAATGTTAGAAGGACGTGAAGCTGTTGCAGCAGGATATCTCCCCCAGCTTTAATCATTCCAGCAGTGACTTGATGCACTCCAGGCATCTTTCCATTTTTCAGTGATGTTATTGTACACTTCACTTCATCGATTGTTGGCTCACTGTCGAAGAATGAATTCTCCAGCAGGTGGTTCTGGTGGTGGTCCCTGGGGCCGATCGTGGATGTATAACTGTTGGAAGAATTCTTTCCACCCTTGCAGGCATTCACTAGTTGTCATCCGCTTTCTTGTTGTTCTCATTGGTTGACTTGGTTTTGCCACTCAGTCTCCTAAGGGTCTGATACAGAGTCTGGTACTCATGCTTGGATGTTGCTTCTTCCAGTGTGGCTGTGACACCATTCCAGTAGGCTTCTCATTCCACCTTCATCTTCTGTCTGACCTCTTTGTTTAGTCACCAAAATTGCTTGAAGCCAACGTGTTTGATTTGTTTCCAGTTATCTGCCAGATCCAGGTACTCATCCGAAATCCATGGCTGTGTCTGACAATGGATAGATGGGCACAGATGGGTAGCGCATTCCAGGAATATTCAGGAATAGGAAAGACTTTACGTTTTTGGCATAATATTTCTAACCGTAGCTTATTCCACAGAATTGGCACAGCAATTGAAATAGCCCTTGATCTTTCAGGCAACTCATGTATCCTGAAATGAAAAGGTCTCCAGTACTACTACTACTATTTATCATTTGTATAGCGCTACAAGGCAGGCACATCTTCTCTCAGGGCATGCCAGAACAAGTTTTTGGTTATCTGTGGCAACCTTTCCCTCTTAGCACTCAAAGAGCCAAGGCTAAGAACTTAAATTTAACCCTTTTCCACAACTTGAAACTAGTGAAGTCAATATAGTAAAAGAATGCGGGAGGGGCATGATGGCTGCCAGCAGGAAGCATCATTGACTAGCTCTATGGTTTGCTCCCTTTTTCTTGCTATTTTTCTTTTTATCTCTATTTTCAGTGGTGCACAAGGGAGTCAAAAGGAAAGTCAAGGTTTAGGTTTTTCCCATGCAGCCTGTAGTGTCCCTCGGGAAGACCTCTGTAGGGAGCTTTTTTTATAACAGGCAGCCAAGGTATCTGACACAAGAAATGCTATGGAGGAAGTATCCCTCCGCTCAGAGCAATGCATGCCACCTCCGTAGCCCAGAGTCACTGTTGTGGATTTACAGCAGAGTCATGCTCTACAGTGGTGACAGGCCTAGGGGAGTGTCCCCCAATGTGACTACGAAGAGGTAATAGGAACCTTTTGGCAAAGAGTGTGAGTCTCTTGAAAGTTCCAGTCGGGCACGACAACTGGAAGAATGGTTTGATGTGGGAGAGGCTCTTGTGAGCCTAAGATATCATAGGAGGAGGTAACCGAGTCACTCCTGGTTCCTTCAGTGAATGAACTGGTAACATTGGACTCTTTATGGAAGGTAATTGAGTCAATGGAGTATTTTATCCTCTTGCATGGGGGTAACTACTGAAAAGTCCCAGATTTATGGTCATTCTCAGAGGCTTAATGGGGAATTTTTAGAAGGGATGTCTAAGCCAGAACATCTGAAAAACTGCAGGCACGTCTAGGTGCAGACATGATTTCACAAACATAGATGTGACTGATATGGACATCTGCGGGGACATCTACATAAGCATCCCCAAAACCTGTATGTCTAGGATAGCATAAAGGGTACAGCAGTGGGCTAGGAAGAGGGCAGCCAGGGTTCAAATCCCACTGCTGCTATTGTTGATATCATGCTGTATGTGGGGGATGGTGGAGCACTGCCTTCTCTAAACTCTCTGGATGTTTTTCAGCCAAAATGAGCACTTTCAGTTGCATTTTCATGCCTGGAGCAGGTTTAAATCAGGTGGGGACATCAAGGTTCCTAGGAATGCCCCCACCATGTCCCCATTCAGACTTGGATGAATTCTCACTGGGGCCGTCCCCTAAGCTGGCTTCTAAAATGGCTGTGGAGAAGTATCTGTGCTTTGGACGTCTCTATTCTGTGCTTTGGATGGCCAAAGCATAACTAGGGCTTCTAAAATAACCCCCTTAATATTCAGGGAATTAAGAGATGATTACTGAACTAGAAGGAATGAAAGACTGTGAATGTAGTGGTAAAAGACTAGTTTGTACTGCTGAGGGAGTTAAAAGCATTGGAAAACCATGGCAGAAGGTGTAATTGAAGATTTTTTGAATTTCCTTAAATAGCCCATTAATTCACCTGAAGTTATGCTAAAGAAATACTTTGCTGAGGTGCTTAAGAAATACAACTTGTTAAAAATTTTTATTTAACATCTGAAGCTGAAGAAACTCAAGATGAACATAGTTGCCGTGCTTGTTTATGGTTACCATCGTGGGTCTTTCAACTTTTGCCTTGGAATTTGATAAAAATCTGGTAATTAAGCTACATTTCCATTATAGAGAAGTTTCCTTTTTAGGAAATAAGTCTAAAAAAATCAAAGTTCTATGTAGGTTTATACAGAAAAGACATAAGCAGTTCTGAGTCTTGAGGCCAAGGATAGTGGCCATAGGTGCTAATTTCCTTTTGAGATTTCCTTATAGATGCATGGTCATAAAGAGCATAAGATATGCAATACTGGGTCAGACCAAAGGTTCATCGAGTACAGTATCCTAATTCCAACAGTTGCCAGTCCAGGTCACAGTTCCCTGACAGGTTCCCAAAAGGTAAACCTATTCCATGTCCTGTATCCAAGGGTTTAATTTTCTTAACCATGTTTATGTATTCTATGAACCTGAACCTGAACAACTGAAAAATCTCCATAGACCAGGTCACTATGGCAACTAAAAAATCGGACCCTGGTGCCTGGGGCTCAGATTGATGGTGTGTGCCTACGGGAATCCCTTTTTCTGTGGGCAGAAGATTTACCAAAGGCAGCCGCAATTGCGGCCAGGATTGACGCAGTCTGTCTGCCCCAGTTTGAAGATGTGTGGGTGTATATTTATTTATTTATTTTTATTGTTTTTGGAGGTTGAGGCAGTCAGCGCCAGTCCTGGCTGTGATCACAATCTTTTGCAGCATTTAGGTGAAAGGAGGGCAGGGAGGAGTGCAAGGGGGAGGGAGAAGGAGAGAGAGAGTCTGGGAAGGGAAATGTTTGGGAGCGAGGGAGAGGGACAGCAAGAGAGGGTTGGAGTAGAGAGAGGAAAGAGGGCAAGGGGTTTGGGTGTAAAGGGATAAATATGTAAAAAGTGAAATAGCACAATGTGTATGTGCAAAAAGGCACACCCCATCCGAGTGACATGAATGCATCCCACCCCCATTCTTCCCCAGCACCACACACACACACGCGCGCACACATACGCATACCCCCCCCCCCCCCCCAGCACCACACAGGTTTAGCTTGGAGGGTTAGTGGGGAGGGGAGGTGTGAAGCCACTGCCTTCTGTTGACAGTTGCAGTGGCCCATTAAGAGCCTGGTTTATTAAACCTTTTCCCATAGAAAGTGAGAAAACAGTCTTAGTAAATCAGGCCCTAAACCCCCAAAAAAGTAACTGCGATACACCTTTATGAGGGGCGGGGGTGCACAGTGTGTTCTAGATTTTTAAGACAGCTCCTAGATTCCAAGAAAATGTGTCAAGGTCTGTGCTAAGTTGAAGTCTGTCTAATTTGATCTGTGTTGGGCTGGAAATGCACATGTTGTAATTTGAAAGTGTGCCTTGTTTCATTTTCTTTTGTCTGTTGAATCCTGGGAGGACTAGCAGCCTCGTGGTTAGAGTAACAGCCTAGCACCCAGGAGATCTGGGTTTGAATCCCACTGGCATTCCTTGTGACCTTGGGCAAGTCACTTTACCCTCCATTGCCTCAGAAGAAAAGGCCTTGCAATCTACTTCCGGTCATATCTTGCCAAGAAAACCCACAGACTGCTGTGTCACCAGGAGTCAGTATTGACATGATGGTACTTTAAAAATAAAAATAAATAAATAATTGAATCCTGATCGTTTTCTCCCTTGTCCCTCCTCCTTTTCTTTTTCAGGTCTCATGTGAGCATTTGTATGTTTTTTTTGCCTATATTTAAATAGAGGTTTCTCCTATTATAATTTCATGCTTTATTGCTCTTTTTTTTTCCTTGTCTATTTTGTGGCATGTTGGGAAAATTTAAAAGTAATAAAAATTAAATTTAAAAAATATATGGTAAAGGAATAGAGCTAGTTGAGTACTTAGGCTTCAAAGCTAATTTTCCCCGCTACTTTCTGTGTCAGTGTGGTCTCCTTCATTTTTTGGCACAAGAGGGACTATCCTTGCCCATGTTTAAGGTGTAAGGCTAGCTTCTCCATATATCCTTAAGTGGATGGGGATGACAGTTTAGTTGGCGAGAATAAAGAGTGCTTCAGGATAACAAATTTCAGAACGGCGAGGATCTTTCTCGAACAGTGTCTCTGCTTTATCTTTTTTTTCTCACCGTAATTCAACTGCCCATTCTTCCGATTCCTGTTTTCCACAGCAGTGTCTCCTAATCCTTAACTAACATTCCTAATGAACAGGTTCTGTGATCTGAATTTGGAAAAGTTGCTAAATCCTAAGAGTGTGTTGACATCATTTGGTATAGACTGAATTGTTCAGTGATATAGTATTTAGATGATGGAAATGCTGTTACCAGCCCTATGGTTTACCTTTTATTGATGCTCACGGTTAACTTCCTACTTAGTTCATTCCCATTTACCATTTTTTTATAATCGTGCTGAGAAGGGACAGCAGTCCTTGCTTTATGCTCTTCTGTTTCAATAGATGCCGATAAAGTTCAGCATTTACTTGTACAAATCTGTTACAACGACAGTTCTTTCTCATGTGTCACTTTTGAAGCAAGACAAATAAGGTTTTGTGTTTAGCTGGGTAGTACTTGGGAATTTATGTGGCCAGAACTCTTACTGGTTGCTCTTAATGTGTCTCTCTCTTAATTGGGGCCCATTCCTTTATTTTTAAAAGAATAAACCAGATAGGAAATGGAGTCCTAAGCATCCCTACTGTAAAAGACAGTCTTATTTTAACTGGAAGGTTAAGATCCTTCCCGTCTATTGTAAAATAATTATATCTATCTGTGGGATAAGTATTCCTTTTGTATACATTCCAGGGTCTAGTCTTTTTTATTTTAAAGTAAAATGTAGTGTGAAGAATCAAGGGGCACGTTATGCTTTTTTTGACTCTTTCAACTTGAGAGAGATCTGGTAGACTGTTCAGCTTACAGGGTTAGCGGGTTCCTCCTTATAGGTGGTGTAAGGTCTTTGTAGAGTCCCCCGCTTAGAATTTAAAATTTATTGTATTTGATGTATTCTCGGTCATCAAGAAAACATTGAGGAGGTGTATGTAGCTAACTATAAAAATAAATCAAAAGGGGACTAGCGTCATCATGGCACCAGTTACAACAGCTACACTGCATTTTTTTCTTACCTCTTGTGGTGGTCTAACAGGGATTACTACACACACTAGGAACATTACTACCCAAATTACCTGCCCCGACCCATGTATGCCATCCATGGCAGTCACAGTGATTGTTAGCCTAAGCATCAAAAAGTCTAGAAAAGAGACGAGTCTTCAAGGCCTTCTTGAATTCCAAGTGATTTGATCTTGTATCTAACAGCAGCTTGTGACCCCCAGTGGTTTTTTACCTGCTGATATTTTTTGCCCCAATTGTGGTGGAAATGCAAGGGCACTTATCCACTCCCCCCCCCCCCCTCTATTATGTTGGGACCTGATGCTGTTTCAGTGGCTCCAGGGTCTTTTTTTTTAACCGGCTTGAGCTGCAGCTCCTGAAACAGCTTATGGGCTGTTTTCAGTCACTACTAGTGGCTGAATAGCCCCCTTCATGGGTACTTTCAGCACCTCTATAGAGGGCAGTAAGGAGGTTAAATTCCCGTTTTACCCTTTCGCTGGTCCATTCCTGTGGAATCCACATATTGTCCCCAACAGATAGGTCTGTTCCAAGGGCTGTGCGAGTTGTGCGGCCGCACACACCACAAGTATGGAAGGGAACACTGATCTCATCACTGGGCTTCCAGGAAGCTCAGAAAGTATGTGAGTTCTGTACATGGCTGGGGGGAGGGGGCACCAGGTTCATGAGTGGGACAGGGCGCATTTCTAGGTTGGTGTTGTCCTGCCTATGGGGGTTGGTTGGGATGCTGTAGCAAAATCCATTTCTCCAGAAGGTAAGTCTGAGGAGGACAGGGTGATTCCCCTAGTGGGAGGCTAAGAACTCTGTGATCTGCCTATTTGTAGAAGGGACCTTACTATGCCTTTTCAGGACACTATGGTGACTCTGCATTTTGTAGGGCCTGCTCCTGGGTAAAGTTGGTGGGTGGGTGCTCTCTTGAAGGATATCCAGCATCCTGATGCTTCCCTTCTACTACCTGATCCTAGGCAGCAGCTAGTCATCTCTCAGGGAGAAAACTCCCAAACGGGGCTCTCTGGACCCTGATGTCCTGTCTTGGTTGTACCCTTGACACCAGGATGAGTTGAATCAGCCTTTTGGGCTCCCTCAAATGGATGCCATCAGGCATTGTCACAGCATGTGCCTGTCTCAGTGCTTGGGGAGGCTGTGTCCAAGGAGTCTCATCAGGAGGGTTGAGTATCATGGTGACCTCTGCCTTAGGCTTACCAGCGAAGCTCTGTGCAGGCCTAGGGTGTTCTAGCCCTCCTCATTCTGGATCCAGCATCTGCTGGATAGTCTGGAGATTAGACTGCCAAGACGTGGCCTAATGGTTGGAGCATTGGACTGAGAATCAGTGAAGCCGGGTTCAGGTGCTACTGTTGCTCCTGTGATCTTGGGCAAGTTACTTAACATTCTAGTGAGATTGGGGCCTGGAGACGCTTGTGTAACTGAAGTTTGGTTTATCTTTATCTTTATTTGCATTTTATATACTGCCCTTGTCGAGACATTAGGGTGGTTTATAGAAAAGGATAGAAGTAATAGATCATTAGCAAATAACACAAAAAGCTATATTTAAATAGGGTATACAAAGGGTATCACATGGGGGGGTTGAAGGCCTGTTCAAACAAATGGGATTTTAACAAATTTTTGAATTTTGGCTATGAGGGTTCTAAATGGAGGGAGGGTGGCAGGGCGTTCCAAAGTACGGGACTGAGGAAGAAAAAGGCGGCACGTCGAGCCTGTTCTTGGGTTTGAATTGCTCAGCATCTTCCATGTCCATAGTCGTGGTGCCTAGCTGGTAGATTTGGCTGAGCAAACCTCTTTTTTTAAGAGTCGGTTGCTCATTGAAACATAGAAACATGATAACAGAAAAAGACCACGTGGCCTATCTAGTCTGTCCTTCCATATCAACAACTACAACAGTCCACTTTTTACCTTTAGAGATCCTCTGTGTTGGTCCCATGCTTTTTTTAATTCAGTTACTGTCCTCATCTCTACCACCTCCACTGGGAGACTATTCCACGGATCCACTACTCTTTCCGTAAAGAAATATTTCCGCATATCACTCCTGAATCTATCTCCCTTCACCCTCATCCCATGTCCCCTCGTAGCAGAACTTGCCTTCAATTGAAAGAGGCTCTCTCCCTGAACATTTATGCCACGGAGGTATTTAAACATCTCAATCATATCACCTCTATCCCGCCTTTCCTCTAAAGTGTACATATTAAGATCCTTAAGTCTGTCCTCATATGCTTTATAATGAAGACCACTAATCATTTTAGTAGCCACCCTCTGCACTGACTCCATCCTGTTCACATCCTTTTGAAGGTGCGGTCTCCAGAATTGCACACTATACTCCAAATGAGGTCGCACCAAAGACTTATACAGAGGCATTATCACCTCCTTTTTTCTGCTAGCCATTCCTCTCCGTATGCACCCAAGCATCCGTCTAGCTTTTGCCATCGCCTTTTCTACCTGTTTAGCTACTTTAAGATCATCAGACACAACCACGCCTAGGTCCCGGTCTTCTTAAGTGGACAAAAGTACTTCACCTCCTATACTGTATTGCTCCCTTGGATTGCTGCAGCCCAAATGCATGACCTTACATTTTTTAACATCAAATCCCATCTTCCAAATTCTAGACCATTCTTCAAGTATAGCTAGATCCCTCCTCATGTTATCTACACCTTCCTGGGTGTCTACTCTATTGCAGATTTTGGTATCATCAGCAAAGAGGCAAACCTTACCCGACAGCCTTCCGCTATATCACTAACAAAGATGTTAAAAAGAATCGGACCAAGGACAGATCCCTGGGGCACACCACTGGTAACATCCTTCTCCTCACAGTGAGCTCCATTTACTTTTACTCTTTGTCGCCTCCCACTCAACCAATTTCTAACCCAAGCAGTAACTTTAGGGTCCATCCCTAGGGTGCTCAGTTTGTTTATAAGTCGCCTGTGAGGAACAGTGTCAAAGGTTTTACTGAAATCTAAATACAGCACATCTAGAGCTCTCCCTCGGTCCAACTCCCTGGTCACCCAGTCAAAGAAATCAATCAGATTTGTCTGACAAGACCTGCCTCTGGTGAATCCATGCTGCCTCGGATCCTGTAATCCGCTGCTCACTATTTTCTCTTTCAGCAGCGTTTCCAATAATTTACTCACCACCGAAGTTAAACTAACCAGCCTGTAGTTTTCAACCACATCCTTACTTCCGCTTTTGTGTAAAGGCACCACATGAGCCTCTCTCCAGTCCTTTGGCACCACTCCCGACTCCAACGAGGCATTGAAAAGGTCAGTCAGTGGAGTTGCTAGAACGTCCCCAAGTTCCCTCAGTATTCTAGGGTGTATCCCATCCAGTCCCATCGCTTTGTCTACTTTAAGTTGAGCTCGTTTCTCACGAACACAGTCTTCTGAAAATTGTTCAAGATGTCCCTCGCTTCTGTTCCTATTTGTGGGTATTTTCTGAGGTCCTGCTCCTGGTTCTTCATCTGTGAACACAGAACAAAAATATGTGTTAAGCAATTCCGCTTTATCCTTATCAGCTTCTACATATTCCCCCCTACACCCTTGAGTCTGACAATACCACTTTTGCCCTTCCTCGTCTCACTAATATATCTGAAAAATGTCTTATCCCCCCATTTTATTGCATTGGCTATTTCCTCCTCCTTTTGAATCTTTGCCTTCTTGACTACTTTGCTAGCTTCTCTAAGTTTTTCCAAATACAGATTCCTGTCTTCCTCTCTCTGTGATCTCTTGTATTTCATGAAGGCCTCCCTCTTTTTCTTCACTTTTTCAGCTACTTCCTTAGAAAACCATAGCGGTCTCCTTTTCCTTTTGCCTTTATTTACCATTTTAACAAAAAGGTTGGTTGCCCTTAAAATATCCCCTTTCAGTTTTGCCCACTGTTTTTCTACATCCCCCAGCTGTTCCCATCCCACTAATGACTCCCTGAGGTATTGGCCCATCTTCGCAAAGTTAGTCTTCCTAAAGTCTAAGATTCTCACCTTGGAATGGATTCTAACAGCCCTAGTCCTAATACTGAACCACACCATCTGGTGATCACTGGATGCAAAATGATCTCCCACTACAACATCAGAAACACTTTCACCATTGGTAAGCACCAAGTCCAGTATGGTCCCTTCACGTGTGGGGTCTGTTACCAATTGCCTGAATAGTTCTCACTGTAGAGAATCTAGGATCTCCTTACTTCTAGATGATACTGCAGCAGGAATGTGCCAATCAACATCTGGCATATTGAAATCTCCTATCAGTAGCACTTCCCCTTTCCTAGCAATGCTGCGTATGTCTTCAATTAACTCTCTGTCCACCTCTTCCTCTTGTGAGGGAGGTCTGTATATCACACCAATGCAAATAGATTTCTCTTTCCCTCTTTCTAGTTTAACCCACAATGCCTCCTCTCTCCCTTTTAAGCTCTGTAATTCCAAAGCTTTAATAGTAGTTTTTACATATTGTGCCACTCCTTCTCCCCTTCTTCCTACCCTGTCCTTTCTGAATAAAGTATAGCCAGGTATAGTTACATCCCAGTCATGGTTTTCTGTGAACCATGTTTCTGTAACTGCCACTAAATCCAAGTCAGCCACTCCCACCAAAGCTTCAACATCAGGGATCTTATTTCCCATGCTACGGGCATTTATACACACTGCTTTCCATATGTTACCCCTGTTACCCATTTCCATAAAGGTATTTAATGTATCACCTACCTGGGTCTTTCACTTACCTGGGGGCTTTCTTCACCTATCCCCAACGAATCTAATTTAAAGCCCTCTTCAGTAGATTAGCCAGTCTACTACCGAAGATGAGCAGGACATGGAAAGGTTGGTGACAACCTTGGGAAGGCTCACCCAGAGGCTCCTGGAATTTAGGCCCAGGAGCATTAGGCCCTGCGAGAGGCAGTCCTTCCTTGGAGCACAGAGATACCCTCAGATTCCTAGGTGTCCGGATAGGGCATATACCTTCAATGGGTTGGAGCCCAAGAAGAGATAGCCCTTTTGAAGCTCTATGCTCACTTGACTCAGCTACTGCCAGTTCTGGAGTTGATCAGGCCCCACAGTGAGATCTGGCAAGTCCCCTCAAGGGGATAGCTGATGGGGGATGGTTACAGCTGTATTCTGAATGGACTAGATCATCTTGGACCAATGGGTCCTTGAATCCCAAGTCAGGGCTGCATGCTGGAGTTTACAGAGCCTCCTATGGGATGCCTGCAGCTCCTTGCTTATTTATTTTAATTATTAAACTACATTTCTAACCTGCATTATCTAATAGTCTAAGCAGGGTACAATAAAAACATACTCAACACAAACTAAAACACAGTGAAAGAATTTTATAGAATTGGCATGACTTTGGTGCCATAAAATCTTTACTTCAATAGCAAAGATCTGGGAAGGCTTAGGCAGGTGGTGGTCATGGAAATTATGTAGGTTTTCCTGCAATTGCTGGCTGTTCTATCCATGCCCTCCACAGAGCAGGGCCAGAGGTGTTATTCCATCTACTTTGTGCCACCCAAGATGGGTGACTTGAACTTCCAGTCTTTTCTGGACCTGAAGACGAGTGCCACCTCAGTCCCTCTTTCCTGCCTAGAGACAATCAGGGTGGTCATTTGCATTAACCCAGCAAGAGGAATTTCTCACTTCCTGGGTCTGGCTGCAGCCTAGTTTTCTACTCCTATCTGTGGGCAACACCGGTGGTTTCTTCGCTTCTGTGTCCTGGACCACAAGTTCCAGGCCCTACCCTTTCACCCAGCCATGGCTCCTTGCACATTCTCAAAGGTCATGGCGGCAGCTTTTCTGCGCAAGCATAGACCCCCTGTCCTTAGATGACTGGCTGATTCTGTCATGCTCCTGGAGAAGTCCAGGGCTCAGACAGCCCTTGTGGTCCACTGTCTAGAACAACTGAGTTTTGAAGTCAACTATCCCAACAGCATCTGATCCTCTTTCAGGGGTTAGGTTCAGCCCTCTCCTGGGTTGAGTTTTCCTCACATCGGAGAGGTCTCTCCAACTGCAGAACCAACTCATTGAGGTTGTGCTTAGTCAGCTCTCTTGGGCTGGGACTACCTCCAGTTCCTATGGTTCATGGTGCCAACCCTGGAGTTGGTACCTTGGGCCAGGATGCACTTGTGCCTCCTTCAGAGACATCAGTCTTTTTGCTCTTCTTATTCACTGTTGTTTGAGCAACCTCTTCCTTTCCCCCCCAAGAAATCGAGCGCAGCTAGTCTGGTGATTTACAACCTCACCATCTGATGGATGGGATGCCTCTGGAAGCACCAGACTGATAGTTGCCTTGGATGACAGCCCAAAGGGCTAGGAAGTTCATTGTCTATCTAGGTCAGTGTGTCCAGATATTCTGTTCCCCTCAAGAGGCTTCCCGATTTATCAACTAATTGGAGGCCAGAGTGATCCGCTTTGGTTCTGGAGAGATCAGCAAGCAAAACAGGACTCTCGGTGCCAGAGGAGCTCTCGAGATGGTGTACTTGGTTGCTGGGCAGAGGAGCACTACATTGCTTTGTTAGCAGACCACATAGTCGAAGCTCATGATATACCAGCTGAATTTGCATGTGTTCGAACTCATAGTGCAAGGTGGGGCCTTCCAGTTTTTGTCACTCTCCTGAGTGGCCATCACATCAAAGTTGAGAACTTTTTTCACCTGCAGGATGACCTGTGGGTGACTGGCTTAGATGCTCCGCTTTAAGAGCAGCCTTGGGAAGGACATCTGGCTATCTCTCCCCCCACCCCTTCACCCAACCGTGGCTTTTGGTGAACTGCCTTTTGTGAGGCATTCAGTCACACTTGGGCTTGGTGATTTGAGTGGCCCTGGTCTGGCTGTACTGGGATAGTATATGGATCTCTTGAGTCTATCGGTGGAGTCTATTGTCTTGCTTCACAGGAGGGCTGCCTTCTGAAGCAAGGGTCCTTGGGTATAGATGATCCCATTCTTTTTTGCTCATAGCTTGGCCTTTGTTGTAGACTGTCTGAGAGGGAACTGTGGAGAGGTAATGGGCAACCTTCTCCAGGTCTGGAGGGTAATTCCTTAACCTATGTGATAGTCTGGAGGGTTTTTGAGAGAGGTGTTCCTCTTGAGCCTTGGAAGCCAGACATAGTTGCTGTTTTATCCTTCTTGTGATCTGGTCTGGGCTAGGAGTTAGCCCTAAATATTCTCAAGGTTTGTAAGTTAGCCCTGGCATACTACCGGCGGCTCATTTAAAGGGAAGCCTTGACAGTGCACCCTGATGTCTTCCTCTTACTCAAGGGGGTAAATCAGATCGGTCCAGCAATGTCTCTGGCTGTTCTCCAGTAGAGTTTGTCTCTCTCTCTCTCTCTCATGTCGAAGGCACTGAAAGAGCCTTTTTGAACCCATTCATAATGCCCCTCTCAAGAATTTGACCCTTAAAGTGGTTTTCCTGGTGACTGTTGTGTCTGCCAGGCAGGTGTCTGAGCTGCAGAACTTCTCCTGCAGGAAACCTTATTTGGTTTTCTTGACTGCTTCTCTCTCCTTGTGAACTGTGCCATCCTTTTCTCCTGAAGGTCTGGTCTCGGCTCACCTTAACCAGACCTATCATCATGCCCTCCTCAGAGAAGGATGTTCAGACTGACATTTTTAACTCTGTGTGTGATAGATGTGCAGAGGGTGTTCGGATACCTGGTGATTGCTATTCCTTCTGTCTGTTGTAGCATCTTTGGTCCTCTCCAGCTGTCTGGAGAAAGGAGAGGCAGCAGCTAAGTATTGCTCGCTGGATTAAGGCGGTCATTGCTTCAGCATACCTTCTAGTTGGTAAGTGTGTGTCTGAGGGAGTCAGCGCTCACCCCACTAGGACACAGGTCGCCTCCTGGTGGAGTCTGCTGTAGTGTTTTGAGAGGACATCTATGAGGCAGCTACCTCCTTTTTAAAGCATTACAGGGAGATGGAGCAGATGGTGCCTTTGGTAGAGCAGCTCTGTGCAGAGTGGCGTCTTTCTCTCACTCTGGATTCTGACTGCTTGGCTACATCCTATTTGTCTGGACTGGTCTAGCAGAATAAGGAAGGAGAAATTTTACATACCTGATACATTTTTCTTTCCTTAAATCCAGGTAGACCAGTCCAGGATCCTCCTGGAAGACTTTCCTACAGGTTTGAGAGTTCAACTGCTGTCGAGTACATTGTCAGTATTATGTTCTAATGCAGAATTTATTGTGGTAAGAGAGCCAAATACTTGTTCAAGTTAATGTTCCAATTTGGGATGTTGATTTCTAATAATATTAGTTTCCGAGTTTTTCAGTCTTGCTTACTGCTTGGGAAGTGTCATACTGGCTTCTCTCAGTACTAAATCAGTGGATATACTTGGTGATGACATCACTAAACATTACCCAAGTCTGCTTCCACCTGCTGAAAAGGAAACATAATCCATATGTCTGAACTGGTCTAGCAAGATTCAAGGAAAGAAAATTTATCAGTTATGTAAAATTTCTCCATATTTTGCCTATGATACAAATTGACTTCCCCATAGAGCATCATATAAAAATATTGATGGCATTTAAGCTTTGACATAAAGTCTCTAAATATTTGCCAAGCCTGGGCTTGTGTTTTGAAAATGAATGGATGGGAGTGGTCCCTTTGAGAGATGTTAGACAAGCGAGGCTTTGGGCAAGAGTATTTTCAGTGAATAAAGTAGTGATGTGGAATGCCTTTAATTTGAATTTCAGGACAAAATCTGTTTATAAAAGGTTTAGGAAGCATCTGTTAGCTTATTTTTTTTAAGATTGAGGATTTTGGAGGGGGGAGGAAAGGGGAGAGATTGGCCAGCTGTATTTTTGGGATGGGTGGTAGAGTGTGTTAATGGTTACAATTATATTCTATTTTATTGATGTAAACTGCAATGTGCAACTTGTTACAATTAGATGTATATAAGGTTGCTAAATAAATATCTGAATTTTTGCTCGCATGATCTTTCTCCTTCAGCATTGGCCTTGCAGACAATAGTTCTATTACAAAGTAGGAATACATGAAACCAATGAAAAGCTGCTAATAAGATCAAACAAATTTTAGATGATCCTTTTTCTTAATGAGATTTCTTGAGGATTGCTCACAGCAGTCTCTTGGAGGTAGATCTTTAATTCTTGGAAACACCAGAATGATCCGGGAGGGTTGACATGCCTGCTTGTGTGCATAACAACACTGCGTGGGAAGACTGAGACGACCTAGAGGCTGGCAGAGTGGAGTCTAGCAATCAGAGTGCTGGATTTCTTCATGATTTTTTTTGTAACGTGACATAATTGACTTTTTTTCTTCCTAGGTCTCTCAAAATAGATCCAAGAGAGCGCGACGTCCAAATGAACACACTCCTCTCGTACACACTGTAGACCAACCACATAACAGGTAAGAGCCATTGCAGAGAGCCTCAAACTATGCATATTATGGTTTCTTTAAAGTGTAGGGTATCAATACCTGTTCTTGGGGTCCTGGAATGTACAAATACAGGGAATCTGTATTAATCTGAACATTCTGCAGTGAATATCCAACCTGTCTTCAAGAACCTTCAGCTACTTGGGTTTTCATGATATTCGCAACGACTATGCCTAGGAATGGAAGAGCAGCCTTGTGGTTAGAGTAGCAGGCTGAGAAGCAGAGAACCATACACATGCAACAAACCCTTTCGTAAGTGAAATAATGCACAGTCAAATGGTTCAAAACAAAAGGAAGGAAAAAAGACCTCAGAAAGCAGCAATAGCCACCAAGTTTTGGGCTTCTTTCTCACATCATTGTGGAACCTGTGTGTGTTTCTTGGACTTATCTGCAGCTACACAAGTAGCAGAATTGAGTGGAGTAGCCTAGTTGTTAGAGCAACAGCCCTAGTATCCAAGAGATCAGGGTTTGATTCCCACTGGCACTCCTTGTGACCATAGGCAAGTTGCTTTACCATCCTTTGCCTCAGAGGAAAAGGCCTGGCAATCTACTTCCAGTCATACCTTGCTAAGCAAACCTAGGGGTTGCTGGGTCACCAAGAGTTAGCATTGACTTGATAAAAGCATGGAAAGCTCGGTGGTGATTCTTAAGACTACAGATAAATACTTTTCGCCCTGAAGCGAAACTGTTTGGATATTAGTCAGTTCAAAACATAGGCCCTATATCGGCAGGTTTTTTTTTGTTATGGGTTTATTTCCTTGTGTTCTACTTTTACTACTTTTTCTAATAAATTAAAATGGACTATTTTGGAGAGGTCAGCCCTGTACTGGATGACCAGCATATGTGGTAATGTGACAAACTATTTCTTCACCTGTTTTGTGAGAGATTTGATGGGGGGGTTTTATGTTCTTGTGACGCCATCAGCATTTCGCTATTGCTGTGTCGGGGAGAACCTAATATGAAAACAGACAAAACATGAGAACACACCAACCTGAGTGACTGTGTAAATCTTCTCCTGCTAATTACCTTATTAATCTATCATACCCACCTTCTCAATACTCAATAACCCTAACAACATTGGACATGTTCCCTAACATACTCATACCCCAGCAAATGAGAAACTTCCATTCTCAAGCATAATGTCTTTTCACCTCAAACTAAATCAATCCAAAAATTGCAGGAACCGAATTGAAAACTACTGTTGCATGTCAATATCATATATTTTAGTATATAATGCAAAAAAAATTACCATAAATTGCAATCGCCAAATTTCCTCAAACAGGCATAATATCATAAATGCCTCACAACAGTGTCTTAATGAAAAAAGGGAGCTCAACACAGTGGCTAACACTTAGGTGTCACACACAAAAACTTTCATCATCGCTCCAAAAAACTCACATGATATATTATATTCTCTTCCTGTATTCTCTTCTTTGCTTATTACAATATATGAACCAAATGTTCTATAGCAAATTCAGAAGGCAAAAAGCTCAATCGGTGACTTGTCTTAAATGTGAAAAAAAATGAATTAAACAGTTCATCATTTCTATGACCTTGGCCACAGGTTTCACCTACTGCTTTGATCAGTTATTTCTATCCAAAAATAAAAGTCCAGCAATAAATACTGGAACTAGTGAGCACCAGACTGTTCGCCCAAAATCTCCCGTTGCCATCTAGACAAACATGATCAATCATTCCTCTGAACGCCGTGCATGAGCAGTCCTCAAAACCACGTCTTATTTTATTTATTTAGCTGTATTTATATTCCCCTTTTCACCAGGTCAGAGCAGTCAATTGGGGGATACATTTAACATGAGGGGATATGACACACATACGCTAATACTTACAGGGAACATGGGCAATGGAGAGTTAAGTGGCTTGCCCAAGACCACAAGGAGTGCCTATAGGCAGGGCCGGCCCGTCCATTGAGTAAGAATGTTTTTTGCACAGGGCCCCGCGTTTCAGGGGGCCCCGCGCAAAGAACATTCTGCTTTTTTCAAAATTAAATTTAAAAAAAAAACGCTGGCTGCTGCCGCTGCCGCCGCGGCCGCCGCAACAGAATGGACTGTCCCGGGGCCTCCTCTGCCCGGCTGAATCTCTCCCTCCCTCCCTCCACGATGGCTGAGCCCCTCCGTGCTGGCTCACGGAGGGGCTCAGCCGTCGTGGAGGGAGGGAGGGAGGGATTCAGCCGGGCAGAGGGGGCCCCTCGGGACAGTCCATTCTGCCGCGGCAGCGGCAGCAGCCAGCATTTTCTTTTTAAATTTAATTTTACTTGAGCCGATGGGGGGGGGTTAGGACTGGTAATGGGCTATGGGGGGGCTAGGACTGGTAATGGGCTGTGGGCTGTGGGGGGGGTTAGAACTGGTAATGGGCTATGGGGGGGTTAAGACTGGTAATGGGATGTGGGCTGATGGGGGCTGACTGGTAAAGGGCTATGGGTGGGCAAGGAATGGAAATGGGCTGGGGGGCTTAGGACTGGAGGTGGACTGATGGGGTTAGGACTGGTAATGGGCTGTGGGCTGATGGGGGGTTAGGACTGGTAATGGGCTATGGGGGGGTTAGGACTGATAATGGGCTATGGGGGGGCTAGGACAGGAAATGGGCTGATGGGGAGGGGTTAGGACTTGAGGTGGGCTGATGGGGTTAGGACTGGTAATGGGCTGTGGGCTGTTGGGGGGGTTAGAACTGGTAATGGGCTATGGGGGGGTTAAGACTGGTTATGGGCTGTGGGCTAATGGGGGCTGTCTGGTAATGGGCTATGGGGGGGTTAGGACTGATAATGGGCTATGGAGGGGCTAGGACAGGAAATGGGCTGATGGGGAGGGGTGAGGACTTGAGGTGGGCGGATGGGGTTAGGACTGGTAATAGGCTGTGGGCTGATGGGGGAGGGGGGTTAGGACTGGCAATGGGCTATGGGGGGCTGACTGGAAATGGGTTGATGGGGTTAGGACTGGAAGTGGGCTGATGGGGGCTTAGGACTGGTAATGGGTTATAGGGGGGCTTAAACTGAAAATGGGGTGATAGGGGGTTAGGACTGGAAGTGGGTTAATGGGGGGGCTAGGACTGGTATTGGGTTGGGGGGTTGCTAGGACTGGAAATGGGCTGATGGGTGGCTAGGACTGGAAATGGGCTTATGCATGGACTAGAAGGGAATGGATGCTGGGTGAGGCTGGAACTAGAAGGGAGCTGATGTTGGGGGAGGATTAGAATGGGATGGGGCTGGAAGAGTAAAATGGAGAAGGGAAAAATATTTTATGTGGGAGGGATAAAAAATCGACAATTGGCCGGGTATTGGGAGAGTAAGTGGGGATTGAGGATGGAGGGGTAAAATTTGAGTGGATGAAATAGGAATGAGGAAAGAGCAAAAGAAGAAAGATTAGTATGTTAAAGCAGATGTAGAGAGAGCATGGAAAAAAACTAGAAGAGAGAAGAAAGGACAAATGGACAGCAGACGATGGAGAGTTAGCAGAAGACACGAAGAAACCAGAAGAAAGTTGCTGGAGCAATTGCAGCTGAAAAAAAATGTACAAAAGGTAGAAAAATATCTCTTTATTTTGAATTTATTAATTGGAATATGTCAACTCTGGTAAATGTGCATCATTAACGTCTGCGCTTTGTTTAGTACAAGCGCAAATTAATGTATAGTTTTATTTCTACAGTGTTGTACATTCCAAGTTTGGCTTTTGGGATTCCCAGTTTAATTATTGTCTTCCTGTTTCTAAATTGTGATTACTTGTTTGGTGATGGTCTATGTTCTGCATGTGTAACTGAGCTGAGGTGTTCTGTTTATATACCGTATTTTTCGGACCATAAGACGCACTTTTTCTTCACCAAAAAGTGGGAGGAAAAGTGCCTGCGTCTTATGGTGCGAATAGAAGAATTTTTCGCTTTAAAGAGCAAGTTTGTCCCTCACGCTGTGCACTATTGTATTAAAACACCTGGTCCACTCTTTTTCCAATTTCTCTCAATGTCTATATACTCTCAAAACAGCCTACCTTATATATTTTCATGCTGCCCGCGTGAAAAAGCCAAACAATCTCTCTCTCACAGAGTTTCAGTTTACTGCCAGACGCCGCGCATGCGGGCCTGAGGATCTTCTCCGTCATTTAAATCTCTCATTAGCTTATCCCCTCCCCCAGTTTCATACGTGTGTAATACGTAGATCTTATCACGGCCTTCTTGCGGTAATCGACATTACACTCCTGGTTCATTAATAGGTTCCTTCTATTACTGCCCCCCTCTATGAACTTAATAATCGCTTATTAAGGAACCTATTAATGAACCAGGAGTGTAATGTCGATTACCGCAAGAAGGCCGTGATAAGATCTACGTATTACACACGTATGGAACTGGGGGAGGGGATAAGCTAATGAGAGATTTAAATGACGGAGAAGATCCTCAGGCCCGCATGCGCGGCGTCTGGCAGTAAACTGAAACTCTGTGAGAGAGAGATTGTTTGGCTTTTTCACGCGGGCAGCATGAAACTAGGTAGGCTGTTTTGAGAGTATATAGACATTGAGAGAAATTGGAAAAAGAGTGGACCAGGTGTTTTAATACAATAGTGTTTCTTAAGGCAGGATTTTTAAGTTTGCTTCTGTTTTTTTGATACAGCAGTAGCGATTTAAAGGTCTCCTGAAGAACCGCAATGAGAAACGCAGAGGCGCTTCACAAACAGCGTCGGGACACTTAGAGAACACAGCGCGATCATAACAACAGAACATAACGCCATCAGACAGCAAGCTAAGTGCAATATTGATCATAATCATGCTGTAGATGGATTTTTAACTGAAGAAAGGGGCAAAATAATAAATGGGTCGTTGATGCGAACAAGCACAAATATTGGAGACTTGATCTCCGTAGATAGTGCCGTTGTAAGTCTGAGACCCACAGATAAAGAAGCCCTTTCATGTTTTAAAATCTGGTACCTTTAAGAAACTCGTAAGACATTACGTGGTAGAGCATAGGATTTTTGTTGCCATTCAAGTTTGATTGATTGCTCTGATACAAGACCACTTTGGACAGTAGAAACTCTAAGCGTAGGATACCTTAACCATTTCCACTCGGTTTACTTTTCTGTCGTTCCAGATGGGAACAACTTTTAAAAAGAAACTGGGTGCTGAGTGTAGAAAGAATTTTGGTTCAGAATTTTTTTTTCCTATTTTTCTACCCCAAAAAACCAGGTGCGTCTTATGGTCCGGTGCGTCTTATGGTCCGAAAAATACGGTAATTCCTATTTGACATTGCCACTTGTTCTCTTTCCCCAGTAGGTCATGTATTGTTGTTCTCTGAAATGTATTGGTTTAATATTTGCAGTGTTGCCTTTTGATTGGTAGAGTATGGTGCTTTGTGAGTCCTGGTAGTACTGTTAGGATCCTGCGGGTTTGCTATGGGTTCTAAATGGGCAGTGTTTGTAGTAGTTCCTAATGTGTCTGGCAGTTGGCACTGGATTATAGTAATGTAGAAATCTTTTATTTTATTTATTTATTTATACATACATTTATATACCGCATCTTCCAAGGTTCAGTTGCGGTTTACAGTTGAACAACACTTAACAAAACAAGTTTGTTTTACAGGGAACGTCATATTATAACAGAACATATCTACAAGGAACATCAAATTTATATATAGTATATATGGTCTAAACATTGTAAGATAAAATAGAACAGGTTAACTATATACAGTTTTATGTATATATATACAAGGAGGTGAACGGATATAAGTTGTGAGATTATCATATGTATGTGTTATCTGTATATGTTAAGGGTTTTTGCTTAATGTAGACCGATTGCTGTTTAACCTTTGTCTATAGTGGGTGTTAAGTTATCTATGTTATAGTTTATGGTGAACAGGTACGTTTTCAATTTTTTACGGAGTTCTATGATTTCCGTACATGTTCGAAGTTCCTCTGGGAGGGAATTCCAGATCATTGGGGTTATGTGGGAGAAGGCTCTGTTATTAGTTGCTTTATGGGCTCTTGTATAATCTGTCGGGATCTTTAGTCTATTTAATTGACCTTTTCTGTGTGTTTGCTTGGACGGTTCTTTATGTATTAAATTACAAAGCATTGTTGGGGCCATATCATTTAATGCCTTGAATGCTGTTATTATTACTTTGTAGGTTATTCTGCTTTGAATAGGTAGCCAGTGGAGGGAGGCTAGTACTGGTGATATGTGTTGGAGTGAATTAATTTTCAATATGATTCTTGCAGCTGCATTTTGCGCTAATTGCAATCGTTTGATGTTTTGTTTTGAAATTCCTATTAGTGTTAGATTGGCAAAATCAAAATGTGGAGTTATTGTTGCCTGTATTATGTTGATAAAATCTTGTGTAAATACTAGCGGACGAAGTTGTTTGAGGGTTTTGAGTTTGAAATATATTTTCTTTATAGTATTGCTAATATGTGTTTCCATCGTAAGGTGCGTATCTAATATAACGCCTAGATATCTTATTTCATTTTTTATTTTGATTTCTTCATTTTGAATTTTTATATGTGTTGGAGGGATGTAGGTTTTGTTCTTAGTCACAATTAGAACTTCAGTTTTAGTGTGGTTAATGTGGAGGTTTTGTGTTTTTAGCCACGTTGTGATTTCATTATAGCAGTCCGATAGGAGTTGTAGTGGTAAGTTGGGTATCGTGAATGGTATATACATCATAATATCGTCTGCGTATAAATGATACTTGACTCCAAAATTTTTGAATATGTTGCAAACTGGTTTTATGTAAATATTAAAAAGCAGAGCTGACAACGCTGACCCTTGTGGTAATCCAATCTCTTGTTTATATGTGGTTGAGTTTTGATTCCCAATTCTTACATTTTGCGTTCTATTGTTTAGGTAGGATGAGAACCAATTATGTACTGTGGAGTTTAAGCCTATTTGCCTCAGATTATTGAGCATTAATGTGTGGTGTACACTATCAAACGCAGCTGATATGTCAATAAAAAGTAGAATGAAAGCCTGTTTATGATCGTCTATCCCTCTTAGGAGCGCATCTATTAAAACTGTGAGGAGTGTCTCAACTCCATGGCGGGGGTCGAAAACCATACTGTTGTTCGTCGAGGGGGTAAGATGATTCTAGAAAGTCCTGAGTCTGTAATTGAACCACTTTTTCAATTATTTTTGCCAGGAAAGGTATGCTAGAAATAGGTCTATATGATGCAGGCAATGTTTTATCAAGTTTGCTATTCTTAAGGATTGGCCGTATTTGTGTGCGTGTTTGAGTGATGGGGGTAGGTATCCTTGGGTCAGTGAGAGGTTCACTATTGATAGAATGTAGGGTAATAAAATTGGTAGTGTATTCTTTATCCATGTTACTGGACATGGATCTAGATATGAGGTTGTGGTGTTGAGACTGGTAATGATATTTTTTAGTGTCTCCTTTGTTACGGGCTGGAACTCTGACCATATATCTGATGTTTGGTGTGGTGAGTTGATGATGTTTATCAGCATTGGTGGTATTTTTTGCTTTATTTTGGTAATGGTGGGCTAAGGTTTGAACCGAGATGTCAGTAATTTCACTGTCAGTTGTTTGAGGGTTAGTTAGATTTCTTACAATGGTGAATAGTTCTCTTGGCCTATTGTACGATTTTGATAGGATTTTAGTATAGTATTCTTTTTTTGTGTTGTCTAAGATTTCTTTATATTTAGTGAGGTGGTTATTGTACATTTCTTTATGTATTGTTAATTTCGATTTACGCCAGTTATGTTCTAGTTTTCTAAGAATCCGTTTCATTTGTTTTAGCGTATTGTTGAACCATGGTTTGGTATTAGCTTGAGAGTACATGGTCTTTTTGTGTGTGTGTGATTAGTTTTGGCTGCATTGTTGATGGTTTCATGCCAATTTTTGACGGTGTCATCTAGGTTAGTTGCAGTTGAAAAGAGGTGGGGGATTGTTAATTCTATAAATTCTTCGTTGTTGAATTTTTTGAATCTAGTGTTTGGTACATTTCTGGGTTGGGTGTTCATGCTAGTGAGGGGATATGTAAGATTTAGTTTGATAATGTAGTGATCGGACCAGGGTATCTGTGTGCATTCAACTGAGTTTGGATTGTTTAGCTTGAGAAAGGTCTTGGGGAGAAGGACTTTATCTTCTTTTTAGTCTTTCTTTATCCATACACTCATTAAGAGGCACGTTTACTAAAAGTTAGTATATGGTAACATTATGCAAATATTTATGCAAATGAGGCCCCGCACCGAGTCTCCGCACATGGCCCCGCACCCCCCTTGGGCTGCCCCTGCCTATAGGACTAGAAATCAAAGTCCCTCTGGCCTGAGATTGCTGTCCCCAGGTGGGACTTGAACCCCCGGCCCTCTGGCCTGAAGTACCTTGTCCTAACCACTAGACCACTCCTCCCCCTTCATCATTAACCACATCTCTACCAACATTTACAAGTGCAGCAAGCGTTCTACAGTTCCCCTAACGATCTCATAGGAAAACAATAAAACCGTTATGATGAAACAACAAGCAGCTTCTGCTCCAGCTTAACAAACTGCTATCAACTTTGCCTTTTCCCAAAAACGCCATGCGTCCACACTAATTCTTAAAGGGACCTGCTGACCAATCACAACCTGCCAGCAAAGGACATCTACAAGAGATTCCCCAAACACATTCAGTCACTTCAACACCGTGCTGAATTTACATCAGTAGTGCATCCAAATGCAATGCAGCATACAGCTTATATATCATGCTGCAAACACACCAAGCTTTTAATAGCTGTTTTAAACAGGTCGCAGCTCCCACACAGTCAAATCACTCAGGCCCTCATTATAAAACCAAGTCGCTGTGCAAGCATATAGCAACCATGTTGCTGCCAATGACTGGTGTACTTAAACCAATCTCTGCCAATTTCATTCATATTTTCCACCCCCAAACACAAAATCGCAGCCATCTCTGTGCATCCGCTATCATCTACATATGCAGCATGGAGATCATCGTTGCTAAGTGCTTATGCAGCGACTTGGTTTTGTAATGAGGGCTTGAGTGATTTAGGTTTGTGAGAACCAGGGAAGTCAGGGTTCAAATTGTGCTTCTTCTGCTGATGATCCTCGGTCTTGAGCATGTCACGTCACCTGCTTTTGTCTCACGTCACTGTAGGGGCCCTATTTATTAAGGTCCATTAAGGCAATAGCTTGCATTATTTACTAATAGCAAAACTTAATGCAGAGGTTTTTTGTCTTTTACCACAAAATATTAAAATAATAAACTGTGAAACATGCAAAACAACCATTATTATGCAAGATGTATAACTGGGTTTGCATTAATCCTTCACGAACACAGGTTTGCAAGGTTTAATACCTCATGAAGGGCTGGTAACTTCTCCAGCAATAGTGGTCTCGTGCCGAATTGGTTGATGCTCTAAGAGCAAGTTAGAGGCTGGTATAGGGAAAACACTTGCCTCCCTTGTCTTTTCTCCTCAAAGGAATGCACTTCTAAATCCCTGGTGGAGATGACAGGTGTGATACCTGATTGTTCCTGACCCAATAAATGGTGGTCATGGGCCCTTAGGAGTCCTGTTGCAGAACTTTCCCTTATTACGGCATCCTAACCCTGATAATATAGTTAGGGGCTTGCTGCAGGGCAGAGTGACCAGATATTGCTCTTGTCCTTCCCCAGGGATTTGAAGGTATGTGGCAGAAAGGGGGGGGGGGGGAAGCAGATGGTGGGGTGGAGTGGGATGGAATGAAGGATCCTGGGGAGGGAATAAGCAAGTGGAGTGGAGTTGAGATGAGGTGAGGGGGCTATTTTACCGTTGCATACTGGGCCTTTAAGAGATTGTGGGTCTAACTTGGGGCCAGGCACTTTTGTGTTGCTGCAGCTGGATACTGAGGCGCTGCAGGTTTGTGAATCCCATGGTAAATTTTCTCGCAATTTAAAGTAGCGCACAAACAATTTTACTGTGGGATAGTAAATAGGCCCCTTAGAATGTAAGCATTCTGCAGGGCATGGAATTGGCATGGAAATAGCTTCAGGTACAGGTAAGTTACCAATAAAAGGCTTGAGCGAAATCCAAATAAATGAGATATAGTGGCATATAACTGAGGCTTTTTCAGTTACTTTATAATAAAAAACAATGCTAGCATTTCCTCAAGTCTCTTTTTTTATATGGAAGGTATCAAATGCATATCTAAATGTCAGTAATAAGAATTGATAGATCTGATCAGGTATTTCAGACTGTTCCAGCAATTATGATCCTGATGCGTAAAAGTTGAATTCATTTCTAAGGAGTTTTACTATTCTTCCTCCTCCAATTGAACATAAATGGATAGAGCTGATTGAACAATTCTGCAACATATTGGCTAATGTACTTTAACATCAGCAAAAACACTCTAATACATAATTTAATATCACAGGTAACAGTTTATTACAAAAAATGCTGCTGACAAATGTTTTTAAGGTATTTCTGTTGAATATTCTGCATGCTAAAATGTTTCCAGTGATCTATGTGCCTCCTGTCGAGCCTTTTTCTGTAATGTTGTTCCATATTTCTGTAGTGGGTTTGCAGCGGATAAGAGCCTGCTAAAAAAACACATTTTATGAAAGAAGGAACACTCTGTATCCACATGCAGATCCCCTGACATGTATCTAAAGACCCAGTACCTCTCTTGATTTTCTTGTCCTTCTGTGACATCATAATTGAACTATACAACCTAATGTCACATCAAGGGCTCCATGGTTATTCCATTCATTACTTGCGTTTGTTTTTGCCTGTGTAGTGTAGGCAAACCTTGAGGGCTGCCAATAGGTCAGGTTTCTAAGCTATCCCTAATGGAATATGCATATAAGAGAGTTGCAATGAAGGTAGATTTGCATACGTACTGTCTAATAGATATTCATTAAAGATGTCCTGAAAGCATGACCCGTTAGTGGTCCTCAATGACTGGGAGTGATGTAGTGGGATAGGATAGCTTTGAATGAGAGCCACACCATGAGAGCAGGCAAGGACAACAGTAGCTAATCTTGTTTCTGTGTACATGCTGCAGGCAAGAGATGCACCCTACCAGTGCTCCCTACTTCCCTTCGTTCACTCAGAATGGGAAGATCTACTCCCTGCAGAACGTCTGTAGGACAGTGCGTTTCCTGGGTTGCCTGCTTTCTCGCCACTTCCAAGAATCATTGCACTCCCCATCCCTCCCCAGGTGATTCTGTTTGGCATGTCTTAGTCATGGCACCTGTGCTTTTTCTGTGCATGATGGTAGCATGAACTGGTTGGGGCTTTATATTCTGTGGGGAGTTGCAGAGAAGCCCTGTTTTGTATAATTGCTTATTTGTTTATCAGTTGGAGTTATTTTTGGACAAATTCATGTGTGTTTTAATGGAGAACTAGAATGTCATGGGCTTTTGCATTATCGGGAGTCTACAGACTGTACACTGGAGTGAAGGACTGCTCTGGCTGGGTAATCAAGAGACCAGAGTTCAATTCCCACTGGCACTCCTTGTGGCCTTGAGCAAGTCACTTAACCTTCCATTGCCTCAGAAGAAAGTTAATGTATAATCTAAGTTATCAATATATTTATTTAACATCTCTTATATACCGCACTATTGTCATCAGCGCGGTTTACATGGAACAAACATATACATACAATATCCCTGTTTAATGTACATTAACAAGCTTAAGTTACAATGAAAACCGCTTTGACTAAAAAGATAAAACGGTATAAAAACCGTGTTAAATACACTAGGGAAACTGGATATATCCCAGCATTCGTGAAACTTGTTTGTGTTTTTTTGCACCAATTTAGGAACTTTTGTGTTTCAGTCACTCTGAGAATTACCAGAAAGTATCTCAACATTGCACAGTTTTTAATCACAAAATCTATAGTTTCATATGATTGCATTATACTGTATGTAGATACGAGTGGCAGGACCGTATGATAATCCCAACTCTAGAAATATTTTCCTCACCATTACATTTTCAATATAGCTCTAAACGAAACCCTAGCTATATTGACAAAAGGCATTCTAAAAACAGAAGTATAAAAGCAATCCTGCTTCAGCCCAGTGTAGTACAAACTCACCATCAAGCATTTCAAACTGCAATGCAGCGCACAATGTATTTTAATTCAAAAAATGCTCTTTCGTAACTCTTTTGTCATGCTGCCTGGTATTCCAATCTACTTGCATGTCTGCTGTGGTGCACCCGCCCTCTGATGAATTCTAGGATGATCTGCATGTGCTGACCATTCTTAGTGAGCTGTCACTTATTTTTTTTCCAATTCTTCTGTTTGTTTTTCATGGCCCCATTTCTTTCTGTCTCTTCCTCTGCTCTGGTGTAGTGCGCCTGCCCTCATGGAGCATGTAAGCAGTAAACCTGGGCCTTTAGGGAAAAGACGGTCTCTTTCTTGGCCACAGCTTTACAGGTAGCCGCCACCTTCTGCCTGCTGATAATGGGATCTTATTTTCACCAGTCCTAACAATGATGACTAAACTGCATGACGTGCATAAAATATTTTGTTTTCTGGTGCAGCATGATTTAACAGACCATGTGTTTTACGTTATGAGTGGACTGTCATCTAACTGGTTGTCTTACCAGGAAGAGGGTTTAAAAATACAAATTTCTGATAAAGCAGTTATCGTTTTCTAAGGAGAATATTAATGCACTATTTCCCCAGTAGTACCAAAGTCCATAGAAAGTTATTTTACAATGTAGGAGTGGGTTTACCGCTACATACAGATGACGACAGTCCTTTAGATGGTAATTTTATAAGACTTGGCTAGATTGTTGTAAGTTTGTATGCACATATTTCATGACTATCTTATAAAGTAAGGCACATGAGTACTTTATAAAATAGGGGTGTAAGTGGTCAAAATGCACATTAAACCAGACTCAAGCACTTACACCAGCCCTAAGGCTGCTGGAAACGACCATGCATAATTTATACACTTTGTCACTTTAAGCATGTTAATTTGTGTTCCGTACATGCTGTGCCAGAACTCCGTTCCTGTGTATGCCCACAGTGAAAATATGCACCATTGGTCTGAAGCACAAACTTTCAGAATAGCAGCTTACTACATTACACGCATAAACAAGTGTAGAAATTTAGGTGCACCTTCTAAAATTACCCTCTTAGGGGGTCATTCTGAGCTGCGTTTAGCGGGTCTGAATGTCTGATCCAGACATCCAGACTCGCTAAACGCCCGGATCACCCTGCCTGCAACAAAGCGCCCTGCTCGTAGTGCCGGTTTGTATGGGGAGCTCTATTCATGGGCTGGAGAGAGAAGGCTGTGGATGAAGGGAGGGTGGATGGCGACTTACCCCAGATGTACAGGGCCAATGCGGAGGTCAGCCCTTTACATCTGGGGTCAGCCACTTGGATGGGGGACGCAAGAGCCGTGGGGCAGCAAAGAGATAAGAGGATGCAGGGGGATCCCTGCAGCCCTACCCTGGCCATGGAAGGCTGGATCAGGGGTTGGGCTGCGTGGAAAGTGGCATCTCGATTGTGGCCAGGGATCATGGCCCCTGCATGGAGCTGTGGTGCCATGGCGATGGGACACCATGGCATTGTGGCTCCATTCAGGGACCTGGCTGAGTTAGCCGAGTATGTGGCTGGATGTGCGGTTGCTCAGAATTGGGGCCTGACTTGCACATTCAGGCAATAGACATGATTCTGAACCTGCAGGCATGTCTAGCCCCCGCAGGATCAGAATGAAGTCTACCTCTGTACGCCCCAATTCTGATCGGCCACACAAGGGGCTAGAAGGCCAGTACAGAATCGGCCTCTTAGTGTCTGGATTTTTTCTCAACAAGCTGAATGAACCTCAAGATGAGGAAATTTGCCTGTAATGACTGCATGGAACCCAGGTTCCTTGCAGTCATTACAGAGCAGGAAAGATGCTGAAAGCATCAGAATCTGAAGTGCACATTTTATAGATAATCAAATAACAAACTTCAGCATGCAAAAATACAGATTAGTTAGAATGTTTGTTTGTGTTTATTGAAAACATTTCTGACCATGTACGGCTAATTTTGTGATCTTTCTAAAACAGGGAATTAGTTATGCTGTATTTAAAATATCAATGAATTTGGTTCCATGCACGTGTAATGGGGAATGCAATGAGGGGAGAGGACGACTATCTTGGTGTGACACTTGAGAAAGAGACCATGCACTGAGTTAAATATGGACTTTGTGTGCATTAATATCCTCCATCTATACGAGGTGTGACAAAAAAAAAGAGACTGTCCCATAAATATTTTCTTAGAAAATCTACAGAGAAATTACGCATTGTCCCCTTCAAAGTAATCCCCCCCTCCCCCCCCCCCCCCCCGAGTTAATGCACTTCTGCATTCACTTCTGCCATGTATGGAAGCACTCGGTAAAGTCCTCCTCCTTGAGATCCCTCAGCTCCCTCGTCACACATAAGAACATAAGATATGCCATACTGGGTCAGACCAAGGTCCATCAAGCCCAGTATCCTGTTTCCAGCAGTGGCCAATCTAGGTCAAACATACCTAGCAGTTTCCCAAAAGACACAGGTTCCACAATGCTTGTACTGGATCAAGCATTGATATCCTGGGTCCCTTCTTAATAATGGTTTATGGACCTTTCCTCCAGGAACTTGTCCAAATTTCTTTTAAACCCAGCTACACTAACAGCCTTTACTACATCCTCCAGTAACAAATTCCAGAGTTTGATTACACGTTGAATGAAAAAATATTTTCTTTTATTAGTCTTAAATAGTTTACCCTGTAGCTTCATTGCATGTCCCCTAGTCTTTCTATATTCTGATAACGTAAACAATCGATCTACGTTTACCCGTTCCACTCCGTTCATTAATTTATAGACTTCTATCATATCTCCCCTCAGCCGTCTCTTTTCCAGGTTAAAGAGCTCTAATCTTTTTAGCCTTTCTTCATAGGAGTATCCTTCCATCCCCTTTACCATTTTGGTGGCTCTTTGAACATTTTCTAATAACGCTATATCCTTTTTAAGATACGGCGACCAGAATTGCACACAATATTCAAGGTGCGGTCTCACCATGGAACGATATAGAGGCATTATAATATCTTTTGTTTTATTTTCCATTCCTTTCCTTATGATACCTAGCATTCTATTTGCTCTCTTGGCTGCTGCTGCACACTGGGCCAAGGGTTTTAACATGTTATCCACAATAACGCCTAAATCTTTTTCCTGGGTGGTGGTTCCTAATGTGGAACCTTGCATCGTGTAACCATAGTTTTTGGGTTGTTCTTCCCTAGGTGCATAACTTTGCACTTGTCCACATTAAATTTCATCTGCCATTTTGATGCCCAGTCTTCCAATTTATCAAGATCCTCTTGCAATTTTCTACAATCCTCTTGGGTTTTAACAACTTTAAATAGTTTTGTGTCATCTGCAAATTTGATAACCTCACTCGTTATTCCACTTTCCAGGTCATTTATGAATATGTCAAAAAGCAGCGGACCCAGCACAGATCCCTGGGGTACACCACTATTCACCTTTCTCCATTGGGAAAATTTGCCATTTAGCCCTACCCTCTGCTTTCTATCTTTTAACCAGTTCCTGATCCACAGTAGTACACTGCCTCCTATCCCATGACTCTTTAGTTTTGCCAAAAGTCTCTGATGAGAGACCTTGTCAAAGGCTTTCTGAAAGTTCAGATACACTATATCAACCGACTCACCTTTGTCCACCTGTTTATTCACACCTTCAAAAAACATAACAGATTAGTAAGACAAGATCTTCCTTGTCTAAAGAGATGTTGGCTGTCTCCCATTAGGCCATGACTATCTACATGCTGAGTAATTTTATTCTTTATGATGGTTTCTACCATTTTTCCCAGTACTGACGTCAGGCTCACGGTCTGTAGTTTCCCAGATCATCCCTGGAACCCTTTTTAAAAATTGGTATTACATTGGTGATCCTCCAGGTATTAGAGATGATTTTAATGATAGTTCACAGATTGCTAATAGCAGGTCTGCAATCTCATATTTCAGTTCTTTCAACACCCTTTGATGTATACCATCTGGCCCAGGTGATTTGCTACTCTTCGGTTTATCTAATAGTTGTAATACATCTTCCCGATATATCACTATTTCCTTCAATTCTTCCGCACCTTTAAATACCACTTCAGTCATGGGTAACATCCCTACATCTTCCTCAGTAAAGACCGAAGCAAAGAATTCATTCAGTCTCTCCGCTATCGCCTTGTCGCCTCTTAGTGCCCCTTTAACCCCTCTATAATCTAATGGACCAACTGACTCACAGGTTTTTTGCTATGAATGTACTTGAAAAAGTCTTTATTTCGCGTTTTTGCTTCCGCAGCAAGCTTCTTCTCAAATTCTCCCTTTGCCTGCCTTATCAATGCCTTGCATTAGACTTGCCAGTGCTTGTGCTGTTTCCAGATTTCGTCGTTTGGCTCTTTTTTCCATTTCCCGAAAGATGCTTTTTTGGCAACAACAGCCTCTCTGACTTCACACTGGTCTTGATCTCTTCTACAGAGGCAAAATGAGTTCCTTTGAATACAGTTTTCAGCCTGGGGAAAAGCCAAAGTTGCATGGTGTGAGATCTGGGGAATAAGAAGGATGGTCGAGAGCTGTGATCTGTTTGTTGGCCAAGAACTCCCTCACACTGAGTGCAGTGTGTGCAGGCGCATTTTCGTGGTGGAGCAGCCACGACTTGTCTCTCCACAGAGCCCGCCTGCTGTGCCAAACCCAGTCATGGAGGCAATTGAGGACCTGCTGGTAGAAGTGCTGGTTGACTTTCTGACCCTCAGGCACAAACTCATGATGGACCACTCCCTTCTGGTCGAAGAATGCGATCAGCATGACCTCGATCCTTGATTTGGACATGCGTGCCTTTTTGGGTCTGAGTGACAGTCAAGTCTTCCACTGCAGGCTCTGTCTCTTGTTTTCAGGGTCGTACTGGAAGACCCAAGTCTTCTATGATGACTCGGCCAACGAACTCTGGATCTTCTCCGATCTTCTCTATCAAGTCTTGACAAACATTGACCCGGTGCTCCTTCTGGTCATGCGATAAAAGCCTGGGCACCATCTTGACGCACACCTTCCACATTCCCAGCTCCTGCATCAAGATGGTCCGCACTGACTCCCTGTTCAGGCTGAGCTCCTCAGCTATCATCCACACTGTCAATCTGCGATCACTCTGCACCAGCTGGTTCACTCTGTCAGTCTTCTCAGCCGTCTTTGTCGTGGAAGGCTGTCCTGACTTGGGGTCATCCTCCACCTCCTCGCGGCCAGCCTTGAAGCGTTTATGCCACTGGAAGCCTTGACATTGCATCTTCTCCATAAGCCTTTTGGAGAAGTTGGAGACACTCAGTTGGGTCCTTCTCCAACTTAACCAGAAATTTCAAGTTGATTCTTTGCTCCATATTTCTGCCACCTCCAGTTGCGTGTCAAAGCGATGAAGCAGTGTGCTACAAAAAAACCTGAAAAAGAAAAATAGAGTGAGAGAGATGAAAAATAATATAGCAGAATAGTGGCGAGATGTAGCACAACACAATGACATAAGCGGTTAGCTAATTGGCATTGAGTCATGGGCGTGGCTGCCACAGTCTCGTTTCTTTTTTGTCACACCTCGTATAGTGTTAATAATATGTATGAATGAAACGGTATATCTATATTGGTAAATAAATTAACACTAATCCTTTTTGTTCCAAAGCTTGCAGCATGTAGGATCGGAATCCTCAGATGGTCCTGTGGAGGAACTTGGCATTCTGGAGGTTGTAGCAATGAGGAAACAAGTAAGAGAAAATAAATACTGCCAAGCAACTGTATTAGACAGTGTTCTGATTCAGGCTGGGGTACATAAATATCTTCCTTACGATAATTCTCTTGGCAAACATATGGAATGGATGTATAAGAAACATTATTGTGCCATCAACAAGTAAATTCTGCTAGGAAAGATGGAAATAAAGAATAAATGTCAGCTTTCCACAATTGTGGCTCGTCACTATTTAGCATAGAAGTGCTTTCTGGGTGATTGTTGGACCATATCTAAGGGCTATTTCACAAGAACAGTCAAGAGACTAGGCATGGATAAAGACATCTGTATGCCTCCCTTTTATATTAGACTAGCACATTGGTTCCTGTGGTGACCCCTGCTGAGAAGGAGTAATTGTGAGATCTCCTTGAGCTAGCACTCGTGCTTGGAGATGTAGGAAGCCTGCTTGCTTTGTAATGCTATACATTTCTGTGTTCTACAGCTGAATACGATTTCTGGAAGACTTCAAATTCTGGAAGAGGAGAGGACATTCAGGCGTCAAAAGGAGGTCTTGGTGGTGTCTGTTTTGTTAACTGCCTGTCTAATCAACACTTGGCTGTGGCTGAGAAGATGAAGGTCTGGCACCAGGGAATCAACTGTCACTGAAGATTTAGGAAGCATCACACAGAATCAGACATGGAGATTCTCAGTCTTGTTGCAATGGTATTTCTTGGTACGGTTTGCTTGATAATTTGCCTCACAGGACTAGTTAAAGGCTGATCAGAAGAATAGGATGTCCATCCCGTGTGGGTATGGATGAAAGCCAGATTTGGTTCCTGGGACTGATTTTGCAAGAGGCCAATTTTTTTTTTTTAATTATTTTAGTTACTTGTTTTAAGAGGTAGAGAAAAGGAAGGTTTTGCCTTCCATTGAAATTTTTTAAAAGCTTTTAGAAGATCACTTCCACTGACTACATTTTCTTCTTTAAATATAGGCATCGCTTTATTTCATAAAAACATTCATCGCTGCCCCTGCATTTTTTGATTTCTTATACTGGCAGCAGAATGATTTCCCTTTCATAAGACAATTATATTTCTGCATGTATATTGCATCTCCATTCTGTCCTATTTGGAATGTAAACACACTCTGGAAGGTAACAGCTCCAATGTTATTACCTCTGCAACATGTGGAAAGAATGGCCTGTTAATATAGGTATTTTATAGGGCACACTAGATTGGAGTGTCATACAACTTAAAGGTAGAATAGATTTCAATCCCAAAAAAGCTTACAGTCTAAGCCAGCGGTTCTCAATCTGTGGGTCGCGACCCCCACGGGGATCGCCACAGGATTTAGCGGGGGTCGCCTTCCCTCACCTCACTCTGCCATTAAAAAAAAAAAAAAAAAAAACCACCCAAGTTGCTGCCACTGCCGAGTCTGCTTCTCGGCAGTGGCAAACTCACCGCCTCCCAGTCCCTTCTAATGCAGCCGCGGCTCACTGCCTCTTAGGGAACCGCGACTGTGCCAGTAAAACCATTGCGGAGCCTTCCTGTCTCTTGACGGGCTCCATGCAGCATTGTCCCGCCTCTAAGGGAAGTTGTTTACCACTTCCTTTGGAGGCGGCACAATGCTGCATGGAGCCCGTTGAGAGACGGGAAGGCTCCACAATGGTTTTACAGGTATAGCCGCGGTTCCCTAAGAGACAGGGAGCCGTGGCTGTAGAAGAACAGCAGGGCAGCAGCAGGCAGACAGGAAGAGGGGAGGAGGGGGCACGGGAACCTGCAATGGGGCTGACATGGAGGGATGGATGGAGGGAGGGAGAGAGAGGTCTGACATGGACAGGGGGGCTGACATTGATGGATGGAGGGAGGGGGCTGACATGGAGGGAGGGAGGGGGGCTGACATGGACAGGGGGCTGACATGGAGAGGGGGAGCTGACGGATGGAGGGAAGGAGGGAGGGGAGGGCTGACATGGAGAGAGAGAGGGAGGGGGCTGACATGGACAAAGGGAAGAGACGGGGACATATTGTACAGACGGGCAATAAATGCTGGACAGAGGGGAGAGACAGTGCAGGTTAGGATTATAATGGGCAGATGGGGGGGGGCTAGGACTGGTAATGGACTGATCAAGGGGGGTTGGGACTGGTAATGTGCTGATAGGTGGGTAGGACTGGTTATGGACTGATGGGGGGCTAGCACTGGAAATGAGCTGATCAGGGAGGTTAGGACTGGAAATGGGCTGATGGGGGGGTAGGGCTGGTAATGGGCTGATTAGGGGAGCCTAGCACTGATAATGGGGTTGAGGAGGGACTAGCACTGGAAATGAGCTGATTAGGGGAGGCTAGGACTGGTAATGAGCTGATGAGGGGGGGGGGTAGGACTGGTATTGGGCTGATTAGGGGAGGCTAGCACTGGTAATGGGGTTGAGGGAGGACTATCACTGGAAGCAAGCTGATTGGGGGGGCTTCAACTGGGAATGGGCTGATTGTGGGGAGGGGAGGATAGAGCTGCTGGCCCTGGAAGAAAACGGGGCTAAGGCTACAAATGGGCTGATACGAGGGGATGGGAGAATGGAACTGGAAGAGAGTGGATCTGAGAGGGGCTGCCATGGTATTTGTACTAGAAGGGACTGGTCAGTGGGGAAGGAGGGGGAATGGAAGGGAATGGACACCAGTGGCAGTTATGGGAATGCAAGTTGACATTGGAAGGTACTGAGAGTGAGGACTGGAAAGGGGCTGATACTGGGGATGGTTACTGGGACTGGAAATAGGCTGATGGAAAGAAGTGAAGAAAACGAAAGAAGAGATAAGAAATGGCAGATGGACCATAGACCACAGAAAGAGAGCTAAGAGAAGACAGGAAAGCAGAAGCCTCAGATCGGGACCAGCATGATCAGGGAATAAATTGGTCAGACAACAAAGGTAGAAAAAATAATTTTATTTCATATTAGTGATTTGACTACAAAATCATCATAATTTTGAAATCAAATATTATTACTTGTTGTTGTGATTAATTGTGGTTTAAATAAGTAAATTTTATAAATAAAAACATATTGCAAAGGCCTATAATATATTAATAATTCAACAAATGATTACAGCGACAATGCGTTAACGGTAAAGGAAGAGAGACGCATTTGATTTTATCATTGGGGGTGATGGCAAGTTGACCAATGGTAAAAAGGGTCACGGTACAAAAAAGGTTGAGAACCACTGGTCTAAGCAAATGTACTGAAGTGCACTGTGTGTGTGTGCATTTTGTGTGTTAACTTGGCACTAATCCACAGAATATTTTTGCAAAATTTAATATGGAATACAGTATGCAAATTAATTTGTGGTGCTGCTATCCTGTTAATTGTCACTGGATAGTTTGTGTGCACTAGTTAACAACAAGCTTGCATTGTCAGATTACATGGTTTTCGTGCATAATTGACACATGCAGGTTTTTTTTTTACTTTGCTAAACAGCTTTTTCCATTTTGCATACAGTGTATACTGGAGATCACTCAGCATTTTGCTCCCTATATGCAACCAATTAATGCCAGCTATGTGCTAACGTAGCCTATTTTTTTGTAGATGAGAGCTTGGTCTTTTAAAGTCAGTTACCGATTGTGCTCGTTTGGGTCTCTATGGAAGAGCGTCTCATGGAAATTTCTGACTCACGGAAGAGTGACATTCATGATCTAGGCTTAGTGTTGGATGCAGAAATGGGACTTCAGCAACAAATTTCGAAAGTAGTCCAGGTGGCATATGGGCACCTAGGCCTGGTTCATCAGTTACGACCTTATTTGGAACAGGATGCACTTTGCCAGGTTGTTCAAGCGTTAGTACCTTCTCGGCTGGATTATTGTAATGCCCTGTATGTGGAACTACCTTTGTACTCCAAAAGAAGTTACAGGTAGTCTAAAATTCAGCAGCACAGCTTATCTTTAGTCTTAGTCATAGGGACTCTGCTGCAGGATTGTTAACAAAGTTACATTGGCTTCCAGTTAAACAGAGGTTTATTTTTAAGCTCCCAGTGTTAGCATTTAAAGCTCTACGGGGCCTGGGACCTTGGTACTTAGAAGAATTATTGCAATGGCACGTGCCTGTTCGGGTCTTGCACTCAACTGAAGCCCAGATATAGCAAATTCCTGAGATCAGCAAGAGCCGTTTACAGCGATGGCGTGAGTGCCTATTTTCTATAACTACTCCAGTGTTTTGAAATTCCCTTCCTGGGACACTATGTTCTGAGTTAAATCTTTTGACTTTGCAAAGGTCTAAAAACTTTATTTTTCTATAGTCCCTCTTCTCTCATGTGGGGGTAAGGTTGCAGTAGCAGTGAGGCAGCTTGAGGAGTTATGGGGGTTGCCTTGTGTGGTTGAGTTGAGGTGTTTTATTTTGTTTTTAATTGATTTTGTTTTTAATTGATGCCTGTACAGTGCCTAGAATGCTTTGCAATTGGCGATATATAAATGTTTTTTAGTAAGTTAGTAACTATATGCACCTTGTCTTCCTTTATTAGATGTTGGAGTCTGTGCAGAGGTGGCTACTAAAATGGTTAGTGGTCTTCATTATAAAACATACGAAGACAGGCTTAAAGATCTTAATATGTATAGTTTAATGGAAAGGAGGGATAGAGGAGATATGATAGAAATTTTTAAATACCTCCATGGCATAATGCACTGGAGGAGTCTCTTTCAATTGAAAGCTGCTAAGAGGAAACATAGGATGAGGGACAAACCACGACCGGTGCTTGCTCGGATCCTTAAGTTTGTGGAGAAACACTGGCTTATTACATCATACCCAGGAAAACGCACACTGCAGTACAAAGGGAAGCAGGTGTTACTATTAAACAATTACTCGACAAAGATGGCAGAAAGCCAGAGAGCCATGGCCCCATATTGTTCCACCTTGGCATGCCGGGGGATCCGCTTTGCCTTGCAATTCCCTGCCCGGGTCCGGGTTACATATGAGAACAGAACACAGCAACTAGAGACGCTGGAGGCAGTTGAATCGTTTGTAGAAAACCTGCAGTGCAGTACATAAACTGACTTTTAAGCCCTGTTGGCTGTTGCAAAGTTACAGTTCTTGATTTAATGAATCAGAAATTGATCTGCTAAGAGCCCGACAAGGCACCTAAGATCACCAGAGGACAGAGCCGGAGGAGGCAGAGGGAGCTGGACTGCATCTATAAGGAGATTCTGCCCCCCCACTCCTTCAACACGGCAAGGCCTATTAGACAGCTGGAGGTCCTGTTGGGCTACTACATTGAAGGGCACATGCCGATAGGAACCTATGGCTGTCAATCTGGTACGAGGAGACTGACTGGGAGTACCATGATTAATATTGGACAGTTAAATTTGTTAAAGCAAGTGAGCTTGAGTGACTGGAAAAAAGGAAGGATGCGTGTGGAAAGGATGAGTGAGCAGGATGCATGGGGTGCAGGCAGGATGTTATTGCACTAATGCAAGTGGGGGGGGGAGGGGTGTTGAAGCAGGGTAGGGTGGTAATGACTAGAAGGATGCACAGCAAGGGGGCTGAGCAAGGCGTCTTGAAGGGTGGGGATGGAAGGGGAAAGGAGAGGAGAACGGGGAGAGGGGGAAAGAAGGGATAAGCGGGAAGGGGAAACACTCTACACCACAAATACTCATATCTGGGCAGGAATAAGGATGGTGGCGCTCTGCTGGGAGGCATTATGCGCCCGTAGTAGGAAAGACAATTCACTGCACGAAGTTCAAATAAGGCGTTTAGGCATTGGATAGCTCAAAGTTAGTCATTTTAACTCTTAATGTAGAAGGCATCCACTCGCCAATAAAAAGGACAAAGATACTAAGCTTTCTCCGCAAGGAATGCGCAGACATCACCTTCCTCCAAGAAACCCATTTAACGGAAAGGGAACATAAGAAGTTGCAAAGAGGCTGGGTGGGAGAAATGGGGGCAGCATCGTACAATGGAAGACAGAGGGCTGGCCACCCACTTACATAAGCATGTGGAGTTTACACACCACCGCAGCATAGCAGACCCTGAGGGGTGATTTCACATCATGGCAGGGGAACTAAGGGGACAGAAGGTTGTGTTATCTAATATATATGTGCCTAACACATACTGCCATAGTTTCTTCTCTAAAGTGATGGCCCACCTAGCGGAATTTGAGGGGTACCGGCTCGTCATTGGGGGGATTTTAATTTCCCATGCAACCCAGTGGAGGACTGTAAGTCCCCAAGAGTACATGCAAAAATACTGAGAGAAAAGGGGTCAACTTTCTGCAAGAGGAGCTGGGCCTAATTGATGCGTGGCAGATTTTGCATCCAGGAGAGTCTGATTTCACTTGTTGTGTAGTAGCTGATAAGAATGCAATAAATAATACCCGGAGTCAGGCAAAGATTCAAGCCGGTTTAATGTGCACAGACTCAGATTGCAGTAGCATTCAAAATGGTCTGAGCACAGAGCTCAGAAAAATGACAGTTTATATACTTTTCTTCTCCAGTCTAATACAGGCAAAACTCCTCATTGGCCACAGTGGCCCACTTACGCTCATCCAATAGACATCTCTGACCGGGCCCAGGACTCGCTCCCCCTGCTTGGGTCTTACTAGCCACGGGTCAGCAACTAGACATAACACTAAACATAATACTTTTACTAAAGTATACAGTATATTTCGCTATTCTTGCAAGGTCAGTTAGCCACAAAGATAGTGGAAGGCATATCAGAAGCATTCTTAACAAAAGCAAAACAAAGCAAGGCCAAACATAGCAAGGTTAAGACGTATCTCTAGCCTTGGCTCAAAACACTAAACAATCTTCATAATGCTAGACAAAATATTCTTACACTGTTCAGTTTCTCTGCTATATTTTCATCCTAATTACGAGGTCAGTGCACAATCAGCAAAGATACAGTGGCGCGGCATTCTACTGAAAGAGACATCTGACTTACCTAAACAATAAACAGTACCAAGATTTAATTCTCTTATCTCCAGGAGAGCAGAACATGTTATCAAACCAGAATAGAACAGTATTTCTTTCTAACAGCTAACAGCATTCTGCAATTTTCCAAAATCAGCAATAACATTTTAAAGCAGGAGAAAAAGGGCTTCAGACCTAGCTCTGCTACATACGAGGCCATCGCCTATCACATTCCCTCCTTTTGATTATTCACACCCGCAAGTGAGAAAGGGTGAGAATCAAATCACACAAATAGCAAAATACTTCAGACGATAGTAGAGGGATCACTGTGTGGTATAGGGTAGTAGCCCGACGTTGCTAGGATTCGTGTTGCTGCCTTACGTTAAGTTTAATATACGTAAGCATAAGGGGAGGAAACATGGGATACATAATCAAACAGCCACAATCAATAATACATTTGATACAAGTATCTTTGTCAAATCATATAGCATACCTAGTGTATAAGCGGAGGGGCAGGAGACATAGGAGGAACAAATGACATATATACTGTTCATCATAGCAATAGGCCCGTTATCATGACCCACAAAAATAAGAACCATTCCTATTAATAGCAGCACCTGTATCAGAGGTCGGTAGCAGTACATGTCAAAAAGGTAAGTAGCACATGTTTGAAAATTAGCAACACATGTACTAAAGTCCAAAAAATCTGGGTTCTGAGAGCTGGCGAGTAGCAATCAAAAGGGTTCCATTCTCATTGTTCCATCGCAGTTCCCATAACAGGAGAGGAAAGATTCTGGCGGGGGTTGAGACAAGTCCGTGTATTCCCTGTTGTGCAAATACTAGGTTTGCAGGCTGCACAGGGAAGTAGGGCAAGAGTCAATTCAAAGCACCCCAAGGCTGCCGCCAGAACGAAGCAATAATAAGAATTCATAATGGGCATAGTCTCTGGAAAATTGGTGGAACTGTCGGCATCCACAACAGGTAGCAGACGTAGCATTGATTGTAGGTCCTCAAGCTTCTGCCGTACGTAGACCTACCAGCTTTGTGGCAGGAGTAGGGCTGTAGATTCCAAAGTATCACTGTCCTCTGGGTTGTCTCAGGTTCTTAAAATATCATAGTACAGTCTCTCAGGCTATTATTGCCTCCTTAGAGCAGTTCACTTTTTTAGGAGATCAAAACAGTTTTTTTCTTTTTCTTTTTTCTTTTCGGAGCATTTGAACACAGTCTCGTAGAAGACTCAATTTCTTAACACAACACAGTCTATTTCTGATGATTTCAGCTTTCTCCAGATGCGAGGCTTACCTTCGGATAAACAAACAGTCTTGAAATAGTGCAGTTTCCGAGGGACCAATAAGTCTTAGGTCCGTGGCTGTTGTCGTAGGGTGAGGTGCAATGGAGTCTCAGGATCATTTATGGAAGTCCACGACCAAGTTCAGAAGTGGCTGCTGGAATGCAAAACTGGAGGACGTCTGTTCTCTTGACGTCCAGGAGCAGGTTGGTAAAATTCTTACGATGACGGATCTTTTCTTCGCAGCGTGAGTCGCAATGGTGCTGCAGGATTGGCAATCGAAGTCCAGGGACGACTCTCAGGAACTGTGGCTGGTTTCACTCGACTTTGGTGGATCCAGGAGTCGATCTCGGCCACTTTAACTGCTGTTGGGGTTGATAACAAAACGATATATGGCCCTTTCCAATGGGGCGCCAGCGGTGTCTTCTTCTACTCTGTCACCCACACCGAGGCTCCAGGCTTGAAAGGATGCAGGGGCTTGGATGGGCTGGTCTCGTACTCACGCATGAAGACCCTGCAAAACAGAACTTAAAACCAATAGTGCTTATCTAGTAATTTCAGATCCTATCTGTCACACATCTCCTTTTACTCTCTATACAATAGGCTACAGAATCTCAGAATCTCAAAAGGGGAAACTCCTAAAGACTTAGCAGGGGCTAAGTATATCCTATGAAGGGCTATAGGAAGAACCTGGGGCCAGGGCTGAGGACTTAACTACCAGATCAAGGGTCACCACTGCATATTTAACACAACTATGTCCAGTAATGATGACAAGACTGCTTTCATCCACAAAGAAAGTTTTGTCTGGGCGGTCCAAGGGGATATCAGTTGAGTCTAGGCAACTTGAGTGCACAATGTCCATTACTTCCAAGCAATCATGGTCAGGAGGGCCTGGACCGACGGGCAATAGGGTGGCTGGGTTTAGAGTTTGGCTGACCCTTAATTGCAAGTTAGGATTCTCACATAGCATACTTTGATATTTTAACATTCGAGCGTTGGTGAGCCAATGGCTTCCTTTGTGCTCCAGCAGGGTTAAAACAGAGTGTGGTACAGTGACTTGAAGATTTTGTCCTAAGGTGAGCTTGTCAGCTTTGCTCACTAAGAGGACTGTGGCTGCTACAGCTCTCAGGCAAGGTGGCCAGCCTTTGGCAACAGGATCCAATTATTTTGACAGGTAGGCCACAGGTCGCTGCCAAGACCCAAGAGGCTGGGTCAAGACTCCCAATGCGTTTCCACTTGATTCATGGACATACAGACGAAATGGTTTCTGCACATCCGGTAGGCCCAAGGCTGGGGATGACATCAATGCTGTTTTCAGTGATTTGAATGCTTTATCTTGTTCTGAGCCCCATTCCAGGGGAGATCGTTCCATTACTTGTGTGACTTGGTACAAGGGTTTTGCCATGAGCGCAAAATTTGGTATCCATATGCGGCAGTAGCCTGCAGCTCCCAAGAAAGCTCGCACCTGTTTTCTGGTGGTGGGGGTTGGGATGCGGCATACTGCTTCCTTTCGCTCGAGTCCTAATGTCCGGGTTCCTTTAGACAGGTGGAACCCTAAATATTTCACTTCTGTCTGGCACAGCTGCGCCTTGGCTCTGGAAACCTTGTATCCAGCTTCATTCAAAAGGTGCAAGAGATCACTTGTAGCTTGTATACAATCAGATTTGTTATTGGTGGCTATGAGCAAAATCATCTACATATTGAAGCAAAATTCTTTTTCCCGGAATCACAGAGTAGCTTGACAAATCTTGACTGAGGGCTGCACTGAAGATAGTGGGTGAGTTCTTAAATCCTTGTGGTAATCGAGTCCAAGTAAGTTGCCCTCGCCGTCCTGTGGTAGGGTTTTCCCATTCAAATGCAAACAAAAACTGACTGGCCTCTGTCAGGCGTATACAGAAAAAAAGGCATCTTTTAAGTCCAAAACAGTAAAGTGAGTGGCCTCTGCTGGAATCAGTCCTAGGAGGGTGTAAGGATTTGGTACTACTGGATGTATGGTTTCAACTGAACTGTTTAGTAGACGTAAATCCTGCACTGGGCGGTGGTCACCTGTCCCAGGCTTCTTGATTGGGAGAAGGGGGGTGTTCCAGGGTGATTGGCATTCTCTTAGAAGTCCATACTGCAATAATTTCTTCAAATGGCGATGAATGCCTTCAATTGCTGGTCTCGGGAGGGGATACTGACGCACATGCACTGATTCTGCTCCTGGCTTAAGGGTAACAAGTACAGGAGCTATATTCTTTGCTAGGCCAGATGGATTATTCTCTGCCCATACTCCAGGTGGGGCTGCAATGCTGGTAAGTATACAGGAACTTGCTGGCCTGATTGGAGATGCACTATAGAACTGCTACTCTTCTTCTCGGGGAACAGTCAGCACTATCAATCCAGCTCCTTCGATTAGGAAAACTTCCTCCACATCATTCAACTATAGTATCAGCAATACGAACTGCTCTCTTCGCCATCTTACATTCACTTTCTCTGTCACATTATCTCCACAATTCACAGACATTCTGAACAACTTAATCGTGCTGCTGTATTCATGCCCGCAAATCCATCCCGTTTCTGCAAGTTCTGTTTTATATCTCCCTGGGACTGACTTGACAAAAACTGCATTTACCAGACGCAAATTCTCCTGGGCTGCTGGATTTCATGGGGCATATAGTGAGGGCTGCCTGCACTATTTGGATTCCACTTCATGTTCTCGGGCGCTGACTGTGGGTGACTCTGAACTGGTAAAACGAATCCCTGCCTGCAGTGTCAGCGGTGGACTGTAGCCCCCACATGTGCTTGTCAACAGACAGAGGAACAATCTAGATAGAGTCCTTACAATAGAAAACTACACTTCTGCAACATGTTATAATAACAAATCCTAACAGAAAGAACTATAGTTCATAACATGACGACTACATAGCTGTTACGTATAACTGGAATAAAATTACTTGGCAAAAAACTAACTGCCAGCCGTAATCAGCTTGGCTTTACAAAAGACATTACTTTCAATTTTACAGTTTTTAGGAAGCAGAGATTCAAAAAGACATTCATTCTGGATACATTTTCCATAAAGCGGGTGGACATCTAGAATACACATTTTCCTTCCTAGTTTATTTTATTAACAATAAGATTAACCCCTCATTCACTCAGGATTCAAAGCACTTTCAAGTTGCGATCTAGTACCGCTGGCTCAAATGCTGCAGAGTCCTGTCAGTGTTCGTAACCTCGGCTTCGTAGGGCAAAGGGAAAATACAAGCATCCTTTCCTATTGATCACTTGATCTGCACAGGAATTCGAGTGGGAATGTAACCCTTTCCAGGCTAAGTACAATACTATCGAGATCCACAATCCTGACTAAACATTCTTATTAAATGATATATAATACATAACCATAGCAGAAGGCACATCACTATTACAAAATATTGAATAAAAACAGGTATAATTCCCTAAAATAAGCACCCATTAGCCCAGCAGCAGAACGTTGAAAACATGCCTTCATAGGGTTAAAACATTCCTCTGCACAAACACGCCTCTTGTCAGTTTCACTCTGCGCTGCAAGACAGCTGAATGAGAGAGAGACAGTTTCGTGATTTTACAGTGACTCTAGGGGTTCGCAGTCTGCTTAACTATACTTTTACTATTTCATATGCGGTAAAGTGTCACAAATTACCCAACGGAATATAATCCTACCCTTATACTAGAAGGGAAACTCGTGGTTTCAACAGATAACAAAGACAAACTCCCAACGCTTCCTACTTTTCACAAGCACTCTTCACACAGACAAACATGCTAGCATTTTCCAAATTCCGAATTCCCGGGCTGACTGACAAACCAGAATTACTGAAACCGAAAGGGCTGATGGTTTCGCCCCGCGCACTACTTGCAGGGGTACTAGGATCGCCCGTGGAAGTTGATCAGACTTCCTTTACCTGTTACTGTACCAGAGATGTCTCGAGACTTTCCCAGAGCTATCTGACTAAGAACCAGAAAAATCAATACTCACCGGATCCGGTAGCTAATGCGCTGCGCAACCAATCCCTCCTTGGGTTGAATCCTGGACCCCCCTCGGGTTCGAGGTGTTGGCCGGCCAGAAGCAGCAACCTGCAGAGGCAAGGAGGAGTCTCCTCTGATACAAAAGGACCAGGGGCGCCAGAGACCCTCCTGCGATCAGTCAGGCTCGGCTCTAGCCGGACCAAACCTGTGAGGCGAGATGTCGGGGCATATTCACTTGCATACCATCCCCCACTCACACATTCCCGGCCCAACGCACCAGAAATATGTAGTAGCTGATAAGAATGCAATAAATAATACCCGGAGTCGGGCAAAGATTCAAGCCGGTTTAATGTGCACAGACTCAGATTGCAGTAGCATTCAAAATGGTCTGAGCACAGAGCTCAGAAAAATGACAGTTTATATACTTTTCTTCTCCAGTCTAATACAGGCAAAACTCCTCATTGGCCACAGTGGCCCACTTACTCTCATCCAATAGACATCTCTGACCGGGCCCAGGACTCGCTCCCCTGCTTGGGTCTTACTAGCCACGGGTCAGCAACTAGACATAACACTAAACATAATACTTTTACTAAAGTATACAGTATATTTCGCTATTCTTGCAAGGTCAGTTAGCCACAAAGATAGTGGAAGGCATATCAGAAGCATTCTTAACAAAAGCAAAACAAAGCGAGGCCAAACATAGCAAGGTTAAGACGTATCTCTAGCCTTGGCTCAAAACACTAAACAATCTTCATAATGCTAGACAAAATATTCTTACACTGTTCAGTTTCTCTGCTATATTTTCATCCTAATTACGAGGTCAGTGCACAATCAGCAAAGATACAGTGGCGCGGCATTCTACTGAAAGAGACATCTGACTTACCTAAACAATAAACAGTACCAAGGTTTAATTCTCTTATCTCCAGGATAGCAGAACATGTTATCAAACCAGAATAGAGCAGTATTTCTTTCTAACAGCTAACAGCATTCTGCAATTTTCCAAAATCAGCAATAACATTTTAAAGCAGGAGAAAGAGGGCTTCAGACCTAGCTCTGCTACATACTAGGCCATCGCCTATCACAGTTGTTCGACACTCCACTGAAGCTACGTGCGGCTAGACTATCTGTTAATAACTGCAGACATGATCTGGGGATTGGACAGAGTGGAGATTAGGGATTCCAGTCTATCTGACCACATCCCAGTGCAAATAGAGGTTAGGATGCACCGGAGGGGAGGAAGGAGGCAGACCATGGTGCATTAACCCCACATTGTATAGAGGTCGCAAATTCCACACCCATTTTCAAAGAGCCTGGTAACAGTATTGGGAGATCAGTGCCACAGAAGAGGTAACTGGGAGGTGGCCAAGGCAATTATGAGAGGGGAAATTATTGTGTTTGCGACCTGCCGGAAAAAGAGCAGGGACGAGCGGATTCTAGAACTCTCCAGGCAGTTGTATCACTTTCGAAGGCAACACATACGGACACTTGGACACGCAGAAAGAGAGGAATATCTTGACATACGAAAGGCGCTCAATGCACTGTTATCAACGGAGAATGGAAGGGGACATTCACATGTATAAGTATCAATTACACAAGTGGGGCAACAAATCTGGAAAACTCTTAGCAAAGCTAGTGAGTCCGGCAAAAATAAAGAGTTTCATTACTTTGATTCAGGACCCCACTGGGGGAGCACTACTCCGCCACAGGCATCCTACAACAGTTTCACACATATTATAGGGCCTTATATGGGGAGGGTGCATGAGATACGAACCAACGAGCAGCCTTTTTCAAAGACTTGTTCCTCCCAGAATTGGAGGAGGCAGAGAAACAAGTGCTCAATGCCCTTTTAACAGCTGAGAAGGTATTGGTGGCCTTGCGGGCGCTCAAGTTGGCAGAGGCGACAGGCCAGGACAGCTTGGGCAGAGAGTTTCATATATTCCTGGCGGACAAAATGGTAGCACCATTTCTTGCACAATGCCATGAGACACTAGCAAAGGGGGACTTGGGAGGGAGATGGAACTTGGCCACGGTGGTGATGCTGCTTAAGACAGGGAGGGACCCCCACCCTTGTGGGATCTTACCGCCCAATCTCACTGCTAAACCAAGATGTAAAGCTAGTAGCGGCAGTGATGGCCCACCATCTGGTCAAATATCTGCCCAAACTGATACATACAGACCAAGTGGCATTCGTCCCGGAGTGCTACACAACTACCAATATTTTGAAGGCCTTGACAATGTCAAAGTCTGCAAAGACACGCACAGAAGACGAGGTAATTATAAGTTTAGACACAGAAAAGGCGTTTCACAATGTCTCCTGGGATTATATGTTTTGGGTGGCGGAAAGGTTTGGGATACATGGGCACTTCTTAGAGTGGGTTCATATACTGTACCATGGCCCGCAAGCACAAATTCTAGCAAATAATCGGCTATCTGAAGCATTTCTCCTACAGTGGGGCACGCGACAGGGGTGTCCGCTATCTCCCCTACTCTTTTTATTTTAACTGTCGAGCCACTAGTCCAATGGATAAGGCAGAAAGTGGAGTGGGAGGGGATCCAAATAGGAAAGAAACAGATTAAGATCAATCTTTATGCTGATGACATGCTACTTTTTCTAAAACACACGAGCAAAGACATTGAGAAGATAACTGAGGCTATTGCCCAATTTGGGTCATTCTCAGGGCTCAGAGTAAACTGGAGGAAGTCAGAGGCCATGCCTAATGTGCATGCCGAGACAGGGCGGATTTTCCACTCACGTATTCAGGCGATTACTTGAAATATTTGGGTATCTATATGCATTCGGATCTCAGTAGGGTATACCAGAAAAATATCAGGGATAAAATAGAGAAAATGTGCGGACTATGCAAGCTCTGGAGGGAGTTGCTCTATCACTCCTGAGGCAGTAGCCTTGGTGAAGATGGTTATATTTCCGTGCATCCTATACGCCATGCAGATGCAGCCCTTGTGGGTGCTGGGGAGAGAGGAGCGTTTCTACCGCAGCACACTCACCACTTTTCTTTGGAGAGGGAAAGAAGCGAGGATCAACTATCATATGCTAACATGAGGAGGGGGGGAGGGTGGTATGCCTGCTTAGTATACAGCTGTATAACATAGCCGCCTTGATGCGTTGGGTTCATGGGCTGCAGACATCAGACGGGAGATACTCACCGCCTGGCCTTTTAGACGCAAGATGCTTGCCTTATAATTGCCTAAGCCTGTTACAATGCACACAGACAAGATGCTACCCAGCAATGGGTAGTAATATGTTTCTAGGGGCTCTGCGGAAAGCATGGCACTAGTGGAGGTATGAACTTGGGAGGGCGGAGGGAAGGTCCCCCTTTCCCCGGATGGTGGGGAGCCCAGAATTCCCCCCAGGCTTGGAGAGCGGGGTGTTTCGAGATTGGGAACGGAGGGGGTGTCACTGTCTCGGCCAACTGTTGGAGCTGCGGGGGGGATGTCTCGACCTTTGGAGACACACAGAGTACTGTAAATGGCAACTGCTGCAGACACATTTCTTTGCATACTTGCAATGCTGCCATTATGCTACAGGGGAAGGGGCAAGGCCCCCCAGGATTCATGGCCCTAGACAGAGCCTTTTTAGCCACAACAAGGAAACATAATAAAATATCACACTGGTACTACCTGTCACGCAGCTGGGGAGTGGTAGCACCACCACAGAAATTAGCGGAGGCATGGACGAGGGAGATGGGCGAGCTTCTCGAGGAGGCTGATCTGCAAGGATGTTTTGGGAACATACCACGATTTATGAGAGACACTGCCTTGCAGAAGACACAAATCAAACTGTTACATAGAGCATACGAGGTATATCACACGGGTCAGGGGGGTTCAAATGAAACTGTGGGACCCCCCCCCCACCTGTCTACACTGTAAGATAAGCCCGGGCACCCTGCTCCACACATTCTTAGAATGTCCCAAGTTAAGAGTATTGGACTAACATTTTAGGGCAGATACACAGAGTGCTGGGATGCAAGATTGATTGGACCTACACAGCTCTTCTATTAGGGGGGGGGAGGTGCCCCTGAGGGATAAAGGAGTGGGGCCTTTGGGTAGCAAATTTACACAGGTGGCCCTTATGCTAACACGGAGGGCGATATTGGTTAAATGGATAGATCTGGCAGCACCTGACCTTGGGATATGGAGAGCGAAAATGCAGGAGATGGCTGAGTGGATAGCACAAGACTGCAAAGAGAGAAACATGATAGCGCAAAAAGCTTATGCCCAGATGTGGGCTGCTGTATGCGAGGATTTTACCCTCTGTGAATGAACTGAGTGAGGAGTGCTCCGGTCGGGGAGGGGTATAGATAAGGGGCTTTAGGGGGGAGGCAAAAAAAAGAAAAGGGTCTAGAGCACAATGATGGCTACACAGGAGCCGTTTGCCTGCTTGGGGCCACTGCCCTTTCTTTAAAAAAAAAAAAAAAGGGAGGCAGAGAGGAAGGACACAGGCAGCATAGCACTGGGTAAGGGGGTTGCTGAAGATGGTAATACCATAAAGGCACTGTGGTTCTGTATCTACTTAATGGACCAATTGAGGTATTGTAATGTACTGATGTGTGGCTTTGTTTTACTGGTTTTATTTTACTGGATATGCTCTGTTCCAATAATAAAAATCCTTAAAAAAAAAAAGAAAAAAGAAAAAGAGAGAGGTCAGGATGGTTGAGGATGAGGAAGAGCCATCTCAGGGGAAAGGAGCTAAGAGTCAAGATGAAGTGTGGGCTGCAGATGAGGAATGTGCAGACAAGGAAATGCAGGGAAGAGGGCAGCAATAGCTGTTGGGGGGGGGCAGTAGGATGGAGATGGAGGATGAAAAGAAGCAGGATGGGCAGAGACAGAAAAGGCAGTAGGGATGGGAGGGTGGGTGGGGCGGAGGACAGAAGATCATGGAGTGAAAGGAAATGTCAGCCAGGCATGGACTTTCAGCCAACAATTCAAGCAGAAGTGGAACTCCCAGAGACTTGAGATGGATGTGCTACATCAACTATATAGATGATGAAAATCAGCTGCTGGTCGAAGTGATCATCTATGTCTGGTAAAGTGGATGCGCTAGTGAAAGTCATGCTATTGATCTGGGCAAATATTTCAGTGGAGGAGATAGCTGGTAAAGCACAGTTACTTACCTGTAACAGGTGATCTCTGGGAACAGCAGGAATAAGTCTTCACATATGGGTACGTCGGTACCGACAGAGCCTGCGCGGGAACGCTCCCCAGCGTCCAATCAGAAAGCTTTTGGGAGCATCCCACAGCGCCTGCGTGCTGCCTTCCCGCCTTTCCCAACTGTCTCTCCTCAGTTAAGTTTTAGAGCTGAGACAAAGAGAGAGAGAGAGAGGGAAAGGAGAGAGAGAGAGAGAGAGAGGCAACTCCTAGGGGAGGTGGGTGGGTTGTGAAGACTTATTCCTGTTGTTCCCAGAGATCACCTGTTACAGGTAAGTAACTGTGCTATCTCCAGGAACAAGCAGGAATGAGTCTTCACATACGGGGACTCCCTAGCTTTAGATGCCAGGGAGAGAGCCCATAAGTTGTGTGTCCCTGGAACAGGGCTGCACTTCCCCACCTGGATCTCTGGCATCCCATGAGGGATGGTGGGTAGGAGTTGATTAAGTATGGAACAGGTGTTTAAGAACAGCCTGACCAAACAAGGCATCCCGGCGGGAGTCCTTGTCCAAGCAGTAATGGGCTGTGAAGGTATGAACCGAGGCCCAAGTGGCTGCTCGACAGATGTCATCGATAGATACAGAGTTCAGATGAGCCATTGAGGCTGCCATGGCTCTCACATTGTGAGCTGTGACATGGCCTTCCAGAGAAAGGTTCTTGCTCTGGTAAGCGAAAGAAATACACTGGGCAATCCAGTTAGAAAGTGTTCTCTTGGAGACTGGTTGTCCCAAATGAGAAGGATCAAAGGCAACAAAGAGTTGGGAAGACTTTCTATGTTGCTGTGTCCTTTGTAAGTAAAAGGCCAAAGCTCTTTTACAGTCCAGGGTATGAAGATTCCTCTCTGCACTAGATGCATGAGGTCCTGGAAAAAAGACAGGTAGGTAGACCTCCTGGTTGAGATGAAAAGCGAGACCACTTTAGGCATAAAGTGTGGATTAGTCCTAAGGACCAGCTTGTCATGATGGAACCTTGTATAAGGTGGATTAGCTACTAGTGCTTGCAATTCACTGATGCGGCGTGCAGATGTGATTGCATTGAAAAAGATAACTTTCCAAGAAAGGTATTTCAAGGAGGTGGTAGCTAAAGGTTCGAAAGGCGGCTTCATAAGCTGACCAAGAACCAAATTTAAGTCCCATGCCACCAGGGGTGGTCTAATGGGAGGCTTTGTTAAAAGGAGGCCTCTCATGAATCTTGCTACAAGAGGATGAGAGGAAATAGGTTGTCCATTTAGAGGCCTAAGAGAAGCTGCAATAGCACTCAAATGGACTCTTACTGAATTTGTCTTAAGGCCTGCATTAGACAGATGAAGGAGATACTCCAGCAACGATTCCAGAGGTATGGCACGGGGTTAAGACCCTTCTCAGAACACCAGATGGTAAACCTCCTCCACTTGAAAGCGTACGAACGTCTAGTGGAAGGTTTTCTGGAAGCATAAAGAACATCTTTCACCTGTTGAGAAAGATGAAGATCCTGGAGATCTAGGCCTTCAGCAACCAAGCCCTGAGATGCAGAGACTGGGGATTGGGATGCCATAACCTTCCGTCCTCTTGAGAGAGGAGGCCTGGAGCAGACCCTAACTCTAGGGAGGGAGCTTGAGAGAGATGTAGAAGCAGAGGGTACCACATTTGCCGTGGCCAATGTGGAGCTATGAGAATCATGTGGCCTCTGTCTCTCTGAAGCTTGAACAGGGTTTTGGGAATTAGGGGAATGGGTGGAAAGGCATACAGGAAGTCTTGACCCCAGTGAAGGAGGAAAGCATCCCTTGCCTGAGCCCCCTGAGCCGGAGTTCTGGAACAGAACCGGGGAAGTTTGGCATTCCACGGACTTGCAAAGAGGTCTATGTCCGGGGTTCCCCAAATTCGAAAAAGTTTGGATACCTGGTCCATATGTAGGGACCACTCGTGTGGAAACAGAATTTGACTGAGTCTGTCCACCCAAGAGTTTTGATTACCTGGAAGATAAACTGCCAGAAGATGAATGTGATGCTCTCTGGCAAGGGCCCATAGTCGCAGAGCTTCGTTGCAAATCGACAGAGAGCCAGTTCCTCCCTGCTTGTTTACATAGAACATGGCTACCTGATTGTCCGTGTGGATAAGGACTGTCTTGTGGCTGAGCAGGGTGTGGAAAACTCGCAGAGCAAGGAAGATTGCTCTGAGTTCCAAGAGATTGATATGTAGACAGGTCTCCTGTGGGGACCAGATGCCCTGGGTGGAGAGGTCCTGAAGATGAGCTCCCCAGCCCATTGGAGAAGCATCTGTTGTAAGAGTTGCTTGGGGAAGAGGTTGTTGAAAGGGGGACCCCAGCAACAAGTTTTGAGGGGACTTCCACCACTGGAGGGACAAAATGAGGCGACTTGTGTTTGCTATTTTGTCTGACAGGCAGCCTACTGCCTGGGTCCATTGGGTGGATAAAGTCCACTGAGCTGCTCTCATGTGAAGGCGAGCATATGGTACCACATGTACGGTGGATGCCATGTGGCCTAGTAACTGTAACATCTCTCGAGCAGTTAGTAGGGGTTTCAACTCTGCTTGAGAAGCTAACTGCACCAAGCGAAGGCAACGGGCCTGGGGAAGATAGGCCCTTGCCCTTGTGGTATCCAGCAACGCCCCTATAAACTCCAGGGACTGAGTAGGGACTAAATTGGATTTTGGGATGTTTATTACCAGCCTTAAATACTGAAGGATACGCATTGTGCAGGTGAAAGAAGTCTTGGCCTCTGATTGAGTGGGAGCTCGAATGAGCCAGTCGTCCAAGTAAGGGAAGACGAATATTCCCAGGGTGCGCAGAAAAGCAGCAACCACTGCCATGCATTTCGTGAACACCCTTGGTGCAGAGGCCATGCCAAAAGGGAGCACTTTGTATTGATAGTGCTTTTCCTGAAAAAGGAACCGAAGGAACCTTCTGTGAGATGGATGGATGAGAACATGAGTGTACGCATCCTTGAGATCTAGAGAACAAAGCCAATCCTGACTCTGAAGGTATGGCAGCAGAGTTCCTAGAGAAACCATCTTGAATTATTCTTTGACTAGGAATCTGTTCAACTCTCTGAGATCTAAGATGGGTCTGAAGCCCCCTGTTTTCTTTGGAATAAGAAAATAGGGGGAGTAGAACCCTGTGCCCTGTTGTTGAAAAGGCACTTCCTCTATGGCCCCCTGGGCAAGAAGAGTGGCAACCTCCTGCTCCAACAGGCTGAGGAGGGAGGTTGGAGAATTGAACTGGTGCACTCTTGTGAGAGGGGGCAAGCTTGAAAAATGAAGCTTGTACCCCTCTCTTATGATGGAGAGTGTCCAATGCTCTGCTGTAATTTGCCCCCACCTGGGAGCAAAGTGACATAACCTTCCTGGAATGGTGGAGGGCTCTGGTCCTTCTAGAGCCAGGAAGGCTAAGTTCTCTAGCAGAAAGTCAAAGGCCCTGAGGGGGCTGAGATTGCTGGGCTGGAGCAGGCCTCGCAGCCTTTGCTTTACTCTGTTTGGAGGATTGCTGATGTTTGGAAGGGAACTGAACTGCAGAAGATGCCCGCTGACCATAAGCAGGATAGAATCTTCCCTTTTTAGAAAAAGGTGTTTTCTTGAACAACCTTTTCTTAGCAGGAGCAGCTGTAGATTTGGATAGTCTATCCAAAGCAGAATTTTCAGCATCCATCTGATTGGCTTTTGCTTGCCAATCCTTACCAAACAGGTTCTCACCTGTACAAGGGATATTTCCCAATTCATCTTGAACCCAGATCTCCAAATCAGATGCTTGAAGCCAAGCAATCCTACTTGCACCTATGGCAATAGCTGAGGCTCTGCTTACGCATTCAAAGGAGTCGAAAGCTGCACGGTTGGAGAATTTGGAGATATCCTGGGCATGTTTGAGCCCAGTGAGAAATTCCTGCCTTTTATCTTCAGACATAAAAGGACTTAAAGTCTGCAAATGGTCAGTGACTTCTTTTAAGAACATTCCCATGTAAAGACTATAGGAATTAATTCTCGCAGCAAGCATGGAAGCTTGGAAGACTCTTCTTCCAAAAGCATCCAGGGTTCTACATTCACGTCCTGGAGAATTAGAGGCATGTCTTTTGGCACTTCTAATCTTTCTCATTGCAGATTCAACCACAATACAGTGGTGAGGAAGTTGAGTTTTATGGAAACCAGGACAAGGAGGGACACGATACATGGTATCCAACCTGCGAGAATGAGGAGAGGTGGTTAGAGGTGCTTCCCACATCCTCAACATGAGATCATACAGAATCTCATGAATAGGTAAGGTAGCTGCCTCTTTAGGAGTTTTAGGATATTGTAAAATATCTAACTCCTTGGCTCTGTGCTCTGATTCAGGTGCCACTGTAATAGAGAGACCCCGAGCCACCTCTCTGATAAAGTCTTGAAAAGACAAATCCTCTGGAGGAGACATCCTTCGTTTAGGAGAGGAGGACTCCTGTGGAAGAAGCATCACTGCATCGACCGACTCTTCAGAATCCTCAGAGTCCTCAGAGGAATCGAAGTATCGTCTGTCCGGATGCTCTTGCAAAGCCCGATACCCATACCGACCGGGATCGGTATCGGGAATCATCGGTACCAGGGTATCGGTACCGGAGGGCTTCAGAGGACAGAGTACCGGCATAGCGGACACCGATGCCGATGTCGATGCCACCGGTACCGGGATCGGTGCCGATGGCGATGCTAGAGCCGGTACCGGCGGAGTAGTCTGTTGCGGTACCACAGGCGTCGATGCCACAAGGAAAGCCGCCAGACTGCGTTCGATGGACAGAATCCTCTGATCCATCGACGCTGCCAATGCCTGGAAGTCGGTACCGGTGGAAGCCACCGGTACCCCAGAGCATGGCACCAGGAGATCTGTCGAGGCCACGCCATCGAGATCATCCTGGAACCCCGATGATGATGCTTTAGAGGCCGAAGCCTTCCGCCGGGGTAATTTTGCCAGTGCAGAATCCTCGAGGGCAAGGCCAGAGGCATCTCGATGCTTAGAAGGAGATCTACCCTTCGAGGACCGGCTGGATTTATGTTTAGTTACCTGAGATCCATGTGAGGAGGAAGAAAGCCCTGGAAGACGTCGATGCCACCGAAGCCGCATCAGAGGGAAACAGGGTACTGAGCTTGGCAGCTCGGTTCTGCCGACCTCTTTTAGACATCATGGAACAGGACACGCAATCTGTTATGGAATGGTCAAGACCTAAACATTTTAGACACCAGTCATGGGTGTCGGTGACGGAAATAGTACCGCCACATTTTGTGCACTTTTTAAAACCTGAGGCAGGCTTCTCCATATTTAAGGAAAAAACGTTTTGGGCCTAAGGCCCAAAACTGAAGTGCACCTGAAGAAAAAGAACGGGAAAAAGGTTTTTTTGGGGGTTTTTTTACAAGAAGAAAAGAACAAAGACTGGCAGTACCGGTACAGCGTCGAAGAAGGCAGACGCGACAGAAAAGAAATAAAGAAAAAATAAGGAAATTCTTCTGCGGTGACAGCAACACGACCTGCTGACTCCGCGGAAAAAGAAGAACTGAGGAGAGACAGTTGGGAAAGGCGGGAAGGTAGCACGCAGGTGCTGTGGGATGCTCCCAAAAGCTTTCTGATTGGACGCTGGGGAGCGTTCCCGCGCAGGCTCCGTCGGTACCGACGTACCCATATGTGAAGACTCATTCCTGCTTGTTCCTGGAGATGTATATTATAATCAGCTCGAATGGCTTATGGGTTTGGGGTATGCATGAGAAGGTGGAAGTGGTAATAACACGGGTAGAACCAGTTCATTTTTCTAAGCCAAAGAGATGCCAGTACTGATATGTTGGGCTCTCATTAATACATGAAGACCATGGATCAATTTTAGCAGGCAATGAACAAGGTGCTGGTTCTCAATGCTGTAGAGTACTCCCCTCAAAAGCAGTTCTGCCTGGAACTAGTACCTTCCTAGATGGGGAGGGAAGCATAAATAGATGTGGAAGGCTAATACCCCAATGAGATGCAGATGGAAAGGCTGATGCCCCAGGGAGGGAGGTGACTAAGTTTAGGGACACTGAGGGACATTCACCTGGAAAACACTAATAGTATTTTAGTGACATGACTTCTCAATTTTCTCCAGGAACAAGCAGTCCTCACATATGGGTGACATCAACAGAGCCCCTGTGGAAGCATCCCCCCAGCTTTCAAAGAAAGCCTTTGGGAGATGCCACCACGCATGCATGGTCCCCTTCCCGCACAAGGGTGCCATCTTACTCAGTCTCCCTTTATCTGTGGAGTCCAACAGACGTCCATCTTCTTTCTCTGTAAAAAAACTGATATTTTTGTGCATAAAACTGCCCTTCATTCTCTGGTTAGCACTGGTCCCTTTCCTGCCTCCAAACCCCGTTGCCTCGGCATCGAATATTGGAACCGTTTTTAGTTTTCTTCCAGCGCAGTTTCGCGCCCTTTTCTAACCGCTGGCCGCATTGAGGGTCTTCGACCTCGCAGTGGTCCTTTTTGCCCCAATGGCCAGTGGATTCAAAAAGCGTGATCAGTGTGCAAAGAACATGTCCCCAACCGATACACACGACTGCTGCCTCCGGTGTTAGGTGCCGACCATGACCCAGAGGTTTGCACCCTCTGCAAAATGATGTCCTTGAAGACCATCCAAAGTCGTCGGCAGAAGCAAGATGACATCTTCCACAGGTCAGATTCTGCCCCAGTATCCCCAGTAGCCTTGCGCTCTAAGGCCTTGCATGGATCCTCAGTCACATAAAGCCCCCTTGGCACCCAGTCAGGCCCGCGGACACTCCGACAAGGGTTCTCTGGAGTGTGAGCACAAGAAGAAGAAATCTTTGAGGACCTCATCCTGGGAATCGGACACATACAGCAAGTCCCATGCCAGGTCCCACAGTCCCTGGAGGGTATCTGAGGGGTTGGAGCGGCTGGCGAAGGTGCCCAGAACAGACATCGAGGCCTCCAGTGATAGGTCACAGACCCCCAAGGCCTGTCCCATTGAAGACTCCCTCTCCTCACCAACACCAGACCCAGTCACCCCGGTATCCACATCGAAGGCTGCAACTCATGAGTGGGAAGCCAGGACGATGGCATTGGAACACAGTGTAACTGCCTTCCTTGCCTCACAGCAAGCGTTGATGCCCGGCTCACTGGTACTCACACTGAGATCACAGGGACCTCAATATCGAGGACTCTGGGCCGCCAAGACGATCCTCAAGAGCCCTGAGGCTCAAGCTGGTCCTCGGCAAGGGTCTCAATCCTGCTCCCATTCCTTGGGAGTGAGATTCTCCCCAGCAAGTGCTTGTGGCTCTGGCCAAGCATCCGCTGTGGTTCACGAAAGACCCGACCTGAGTCCTACGTCTCAGATGCCGTCCAGCCTCGCCCTCGACAGACTACTCATGGGGAGTCGAAGGACGAGACTTCCCCAGAGATGTGTAAACACCATGATCTCCCCTTGGCATCATGGCACAAGTCCCCACCCGAGAACACATCATTCCTCGAGTTTGTCTGGGCATGATGAAAGCCTTGTCTCTCACCACGGAGTCGGAGGAGGACCCTCACACGGAGGAGCTTGAAATCCTCCAGTATGAGGCTCCATCAAAGGAGGCCCTGACTGTCCCCATCCCTGCCATCCTCGGGCGATGACTCCTTTGGATGTGGGAGACACCAGCGTCATGCCAGTAGTGAGTGGATGCCTCGACACCATGTATCGGGTCCAGCAGAGCCCCGGCTTTCAGAAAGCACAACTCCCTCACACCTCTATAGTGATAGTCGACCATGTGCTGGCAGAAAAGCCTGAAGACTCACTCTTCTGTGCCCCCGGGCAGGGAGTCCTGTGCCCTCGATGCCCTTGGACTAAAATGCTACCAGGGCTCGATGCTGGGTTGCCAAATCCAAGCCTACAAGCTGCATAACGGCTGTATCTTCGAGACCTAGCAAAAGAACTCGCAGGTTTTTTGGCAGGTCTCAGTGGAGATCACCTCCATCGATTCCAAACCCTCATGATGTGTGTCTGGGAGTGCTCGAAGTGCATGTCTCAAGCTGTCTATGATGGCTTATAGTCCAACATGAGAGTGGCCACCGCAGGCATCAGACCTTGAACAGTGGGTCCTTGATGTCCCCTGTCTCGGTGAAAATCTCTTTGGAAAACCGATGGAGGATAAGGCAGCAGAGATCGAGACAGAGTCCGTCACGAGGACCCTGCTCTCCAGGAAGACCTCCACCCTTCCCAAGAAGAAATCCTCAGGTAAGAGGTCCCCTTTCCACAGAAAAGGCCAGCCTTACCGAGGCTATCCCCAATACCAGACCTCCCAGACCCCACAGCAGGGTCACCAGGGCAAAGGAGCGGGCCAAGACCAATGCAAGCCTAAGGGGTCTAAGCCACAAACACTGTCTTCTGCCCAGGCTGGGTCGGGGTTTTGACTCCCTGAGTATAGCCTCTCCTCCCGAGGGGGAGCAGCTGCCAACAGGGTGGCATCTGATCCACTTTGCCCATTGGTGGCTGGCCATAACCATTGACACCTGGGCCCTCCAGATGGTCAGAGAAGGCTACCTCCTTCACTTGGACTGGACGCCTCCCCCTTTCTTTCCAGGAGAGCCCCCTCGGACTCCCCTGCACCAGGCCCCGCTACTGCAGGAACTCGCAGACCTCATCAGGGATGGAGCCATGGAACCAGTACTCCTCCATCTCAGGGGCAAGGGGTTCTACTCCTGTTATTTTCTGGTCCCAAAAAGAACAGGGGGCCTAAGGCCCAGTTTGGACTTACGAAACCTGAACAAGTTCCTGGTCCGGGAGAAGTTCAAGATGCTCTCCTTTGGAACATTGCTGCCCTACCTCCAGCAGGGAGATTGGCTATGCTCCTTGGACCTAAAGGATGCTTACACCCACATCCTTATCCATCCCAGTCAAAGGCAGTACTTAAGGTTCATGGTCGGGGGCAACCACTACCAATACAGGGTACTACCCTTCGGCTTAGCCTCCAAACCAAGAGTCTTCACCAAATTCCTGGCAGTGGTGGCCGCCTTCCTCCATCTCTAAGGGGCCTTCATCTTACCATACCTGGATGACTGGCTCATAAAGAGAGACCAGCCACCGAGTTGCAACAGGCCACGGCTCGCAACATCAAGGTCTTGCAGCATTGAGGTTTGTGATCTCCACCCCAAGCCTCAACTCACTCCAATGCAGGATTTGGAGTTCATAGGCACTCATCTGGATACTTGCCAGGCCAGGGTCTTTCTTCCCTTGGACAGGGCAGATTTCCTCAGGGCCCTGGCCATCAAGGTGCAACATTATATCGCAGTGTCAGCACAGTCCATGCTCCGCCTACTGGGCCATATGGCATCCACAGTCCATGTGGTTACCAACGCTCACCTCCACGTGTGGGTGGCTCAGTGGTGTCTCCGCTCACAGTGGACACAAGCCATGGGAAGGCTCTGGGATAGGGTATTAATATCCCATCAGCTAGCGGAGTCACTCGACTGGTAGCAGGGCACACAGCATCTACAGGAGGGCATGCCCTTCCAACCCCCAAATCCCCAGATGGTCCTCACCATGGACGCATCCCTACTGGACTGGGATGCCCACTGTGAAGAACTATGCACACAGGGCAGCTGGTTCCTAGCGGAGAGCCAGCAACAGATCAACCTGCTGGAGCTCAGGGCCATTTTCCTGGCGATCAAGGCCTTCCACCACTGCCTATGGAACCAGTCTGTGCTAGTCCAAATGGACAATCAGGTCGCGATGTTCTGCCTGAACAAGCAGGGAGGAGGCACAGGGTCTCAGCACCTCTGCCAGGAGGCAGTAGCCCTCTGCTCATACGTGATCAGACAGGGAATACTCCTCAGAATGGTCTACCTTCTGGGCCAAGACAATGCCCTAGCCATCAGGCTGAGCAGGGTCTTCTAGCCGCACAAATGGTGATTAGACCCCAGAGTGGCACAGCGGCTCTTCCGACTCTGGAGAACCCCAAGTCTAGACCTCTTCACCAGCCCGACCAGTGCTCAGCTGCCCCACTTCTGCTGTCCCCAACCGCATCTGTCCCGGGTAGCAGCAGATGCTTTCCTCATCTTGTGGTTAGAGGGCCTTTTATATGCCTTCCCTCCCACACCATTAATCGCCCTACCTCTTCAATGTCATGCAGGACAAGGCCTCCATGGTCCTGGTGGCCCAGGCAGCCTTTGGGTTTTCCCTGTTACTCTGCCTCTTGACGGAACTTCCGGTCCCTCTGGGGAACGCCCCGAGGCTGCTGACCCAGGAGGAGTGTTCCCTTCTTCACCCCAATCTGGGGTCCCTGTCGTTAACAACATGACAGCTGAACAGGTAGCCTTAGCACCCTTCAACCTCCCAAGGGAGGTGGAGGAAGTCTTCCTGGTATCTTCTAAGAATTCCACGAGATGGGCCTACGACTTTAAGTGGTGCAGGATCTCAATATGGTGTGTAGAGCAATGGGTTGACCTGTTCTCTTGTCAGCTGCACATGATCCTACAATACTTGCTTCACCTTTCACAAACTGGACTCAAGTCCAACTCTTGGTGTACCATCATTCCATAGAGGGCAAACCTCTGTCTGCGCAGCCCCTCATTACCTGATTTATGTGGGGCTTTCTGCTCTCTAAACCTCCCATCTGCCCATCCCCGGTGGATAAGGACCTCAACATGGTTCTGGTGCAGCTCACCAATCCACCTTTTGAACCTCTGGCTGCCTGCCATTTGTGTTCTCTGTCCTGGAAGGTCATCTTTCTGGTGGCGCTCACCTCTGCCCACAGAGTCAGTGAGCTTCAGGCCTTGCTGGCTGAGCCACCTTACACCAGGTTCTACAAGAATAGGATCGTACTTCGCATCCACCCTAAATTACTTCTGAAGGTGGTATCCACCTTCCACCCCAACCAGGAGGTGGTGCTCACCACCTTCTTTCCACGGCCCCACTTAGACAAGGGGACGGTCTTCTCCATACTCTGGGTTATAAGAGGACCCTGTCCTTCTACCTGCAACGTATTCAGGCCACTACAAAGCCTCACAGCTTTTCATCTCCTACGACCCCAGTCGACTGGGGGAGGTTGTTACCAAGCGGACCCTGTCCACCTGGGTGGCGGACTGCATCACCTTCACCCACGATCAAGCTTGGGCGCTCGGTGTGTCGGGTCATGGCGCATAACGTCAGGACTATGGCGACCTCTAAGCCTATGCTCTGTGCCAGTCTGCCACCTAGTCCTCAATTCACACCTTTGCAGCTCACTACTGCCTGGAGAGGGAGTCCCGATGGGACAACGCCTTTGGCCAGGCCTACTCCGTAATCTGTTTAGTGTTTAGGCAACTCCTACTCTCCAACTCTTCTTGTTCATGCTACCGGGACGATGGTTCTCTCTGGACACTGGGGTCCTTAGAGTCTTTCCTCAGACTCGCGGCTGCTCATGACTGGGCTGTGTGTTTCTACAGGTTCTCGGTAGCCTGTAGCTAGGGAGTCCCATATGTGAGGACTGATTTTCTGCTTGTTCCTGGAGAAAGTGTAGTTACTCACCTGCAACAGCTGTTCTGCAGGGACAGCAGGAATCAGTCCTCACAAACCTCCCTCCTCCTCTTGGTGTTTCTGTACAATTTTTGCCATCTTCTCCAGGACCAAGCAGGAAGTCAGTCCTCACATATGGGTGGCATCGACGTTGATGGAGCCCCCGTGTGGAGCATTTCCCCAGCTTTCTAAGGAAGCCTTTGGGAATACTGCATGCATGCGCGGTCCCCTTCCCGCCTAAAGGTGCCATCTTGCCCGGGAAAATTGACGTTTTTTTCTTGCGATTTCATCGTGTTTTTTTCCTCCGGTTCGACGCCAGTTCCCCTTCCCACTGGGTTCGGTACACTGGTATCGAGCCCATCTTCTATTTTTCGTTTTTTGCCCTTCGTGGCTGGCATTCGCGCCCTTTTTGTTTTTTCCCTGGAAGGCCGGTCCTTTGACCTCGCGGGGGCCCTTTTTTCCCCAATGGCTTCCAGTGGTTTCAAAATGTGTGATCGGTGCAAGAAACTGATGTCTCTCACCGACACACAAGACTGCTGCCTTCATTGCCTTGGACCGGATCATGATCCTAAGGTCTGTGTCCCGTGTGGCAAAATGTCCACCAAGGCACTACGAAGCCGCCAGCATCAGAAAGAACGGATTTTTTCTGACTCTGCCTCCGGCCGGGCCCGGACTTCGTCTGAGGCCTCCACGTCTCGGGAGTCTGATCCTGAGCATCGCCGGGGTTCCTCGGACAGGGGGTCCCCCGACCGGGAACGTAAGAGGAAGAAACGGCTCGTGAGGGCGGCGTCGGAGGAGGTCCCTGGTTCCTTGAGGGTCAGGTCGTGGAACCCCGACCGCCGTCCCGAGCCTTTGGAGCAGGAAAAGCCGTCCAAAATGCCTCGTGTGGAGACGGAGCCCGCCGGACACGTAAGTCCTGTTGTCCTTGTGGACTCTCCTCCTAGGGAGCCGACGCCGGGCCCGGCACCGCCGGGGCCCGAGTCGGTGGCTGCTGAGTCTCCTGAGCTTGGACTCAGGCTGACAGCCTTGGAGTGCAGATTGTCTGCTTTCATGGATCAGCAGCGGGTACTGATGGCCAGCCTCGCTGGTGCATCTGCCCCGACCACCGGGACATCGACATCTAAGTCGACCCCGGAGACCGAGCCGATACTCGAGACTATGAAGGTTCGAGGTCGTCCTCGGTCACGGCCACCCTCGACCTCCCGCTCAGAACCGAGGGCGTCGATGCCGGTGCCTTCAGCGTCAGGGCGGGTGCCACCAAGGCCCGCGTGGTCGGAGCCCCCCGACTCCTCTTTGGATGAGTCTGCGTGAGAGACGGAGGATGAGGAGTCCCCCGATACCTTTCAGACTCGGTGCATCCCGTCGGACTCATCGCAGTCCGAGCCCCGGAGTAGGTCCCCTCCGGAGGACACCAGGTTCTCGGAGTTCGTCAGGGATATGGCCAAGGCTTTGGCGATTCCCGCGGACTCCGAGGAGGATCCTAGAGCCGAAGAGCTCGAGGCCCTCCAGTATGACTCTCCTCCGAAGGAGTCCTTTACTGTGCCTGTTCCTCCGATGCTGGAACGGCTCCTCTTCCGGATGTGGGAGGCACCGGCCTCGGTGCCGGTTTTGAGCAAGCGGGTCGATTCCATCTATCGACTCTGTAAGAGCCCTGGTTTCCAGAAGGCGCAGCTGCCGCACCATTTCATGGTGGTGGAATCGGCCATGCATCGTCTGAAAAGCCAGAAGATGCACTCTGCGGTGCCTCCCGGCAGGGAGGCCCAGAACCTGGATGCTATCGGCAGAAAGTGCTTCCAGGGCTCGATGCTTGCTTGCCGTGTCCAGTCTTACCAGCTGTACATGGGCATGTACTTACAAGACCTGGCGAAGGAACTTGCCGGGTTCTCTGCTGGCCTCTCCGGGGAACCTTTGCAGAGGTTCAAGACCTTGTCCTCGGGAATCCAGGAATGCTCAAAGTTCATGTCCCGAGCGGCCTACGATGGCTTCAAGGCTTCAGCCCGTGTTGCGGCAGCCGGCATCGGGGCCCGACGCCAGGCATGGTTGCAGTCATCGGACCTCGAGCCATGGGTGCAGGACAAGTTGGTCGATGTCCCTTGCTGAGGTGAAAACCTTTTTGGCAAGCCCATGGCTGAGAAGGCTGCTGAGCTCGAAACCGAGCACCTCACTAGGACAAGGCTGTCCAGAAAAACTTCTGCCCCTTCTCAGAAGAAGAATGGCTCGGGTAAGAAGTCCTTTTACCCGAGGAAGGTGGCTGCCTACAAACCTTTCCCTCAGTACCAGGCCTCCCCAGCAGGGTCAGCAGGCCAAGGGGCAGGGACATGGGCCCCGTAGGCAGAAGGCCTCCGGCTCCTGCTTCTGCTCAGCAGGGAGGGGGTTTTTGACTCCCACAGCATAGCCTTTCCACCTCTGATGCCCCCTCTCTGCACAGGAGGTCGTCTAGTCTTGTTTGCCCACAGGTGGTCACCCATTACAGGGGATGCTTGGGTATTAAGCATAGTCCACAAGGGCTATATGCTCCATTTCCAGCAGTTGCCTCCTACCTACTTCCCAGGAGAGCCTCCCAGGCCTCCTCTCCACACAGACCTCCTCCTTCAGGAACTTCAGGATCGGCTGCTGGACCAGGCGGTGGAGCCTGTACCTCCCCACCTGCAAGGTCACGGGTTCTACTCCAGGTACTTTCTTGTACCAAAGAGAACCGGGGGCCTCAGGCCTATTCTCGACCTTAGGAATCTCAACAAGTTTCTGGAGAAAGAAAGGTTCAAGATGCTTACTCTTGGAACACTTCTGCCCTACCTCCAGCAGGTAGATTGGCTATGCTCCTTGGATCTAAAGGATGCGTACACTCACATCCTCATTCATCCAGACCACAGAAAGTACCTCAGGTTCATTGTGGGAGGAAACCATTACCAGTACAGAGTACTGCCCTTTGGCCTAACCTCCGCCCCAAGGGTCTTTACAAAGTGCCTTGCAGTGGTTGCGGCCTACTTTAGGAATCAAGGTGTTTTTGTCTTCCCCTACCTGGACGACTGGCTCATCAGGGGTCAGACTTCCCAGGAGGCCAGGCAAGCCACCCTCAAAACTGTCTCTCTTCTTCAACACCTAGGATTCGTCATAAACTTCGCAAAGTCCACTTGGCTCCCCTCCCAGAACCTAGAGTTCATAGGGGTGCGGCTGGACACACTGCAAGCAAAGGCTTATCTGCCAAAGGACCGGGCTCAAGGGTTCATAGATTTGGCAAAACAGTTTCTGAGCAAGCCACGGGTATCTGCCAGACTCTGCCTCAGGCTCTTGGGCCACATGGCATCGACAGTGCATGGGACCCCCAATGCCCACCTCCACATGAGGCCTGCACAGTGGTATCTCCGAGCTCAGTGGAGTCAAGCCACAGGCAGCCTCACAGACAAAGTACGGGTGTCCAAACCATTCCTGAACTCCCTACAGTGGTGGCTACACCCCCCCAACTTACTACAGGGGGTGCCTTTTCAGGTGCCTGTTCCCACGGTGGAGTTAACGACCGATGCCTCCTTGCAGGGCTGGGGTGCACATTGTTTGAACAGGTGCACCCAGGGCCTGTGGTCTCCATGGGAGGCCACTCAACAGATCAACCTACTGGAACTCCGGGCTATTCGTTTAGCCCTCAAAACCTTCTCTCACACCTTGGCTCACCAGTCTGTTCTGATACAGACGAACAATCAGGTGGCCATGTTCTATGTAAACAAACAGGGAGGCACGGGGTCCAGGCTTCTGTGTCGAGAAGCGCAGGCCCTTTGCTCTTTTGCTCTCAAGCACAACATGTTTCTCAAGGCTGTCTATCTCCCAGGCCAAGAGAACTTCTTAGCGGACAGGCTAAGCAGGGTTCTGCAGCCCCACGAGTGGCAACTGCACCCGGCAGTGGTTCAGCAAATTTTCATGAAATGGGGACTGCCATCCATAGACCTCTTTGCCAGTCCCCTAAACCGGCAACTGCCCAGGTTCTGTTCCAGGCAACCACATCCCCTGAGGTTAGCAGCAGATGCCTTCCTGATTTCTTGGTCCCAGGGCCTCCTATATGCGTTTCCTCCCACACCTCTGGTGGCCCGAACCTTGTTCAAGATTCTAAGGGACAGGGCCTCGGTACTTCTGGTAGCTCCCAGGTGGCCGAGGCAGCCCTGGTTCCCACTTCTACTTCAACTGGCAGTGGACACACCACTACCTCTGGAGTTGCAACCAGATCTTCTCTCTCAAGATCAGGGTTCCCTTCTACACCCCAATCTCAAATCTCTCCATTTGATGGCATGGAGGCTGCAAGAGTAGTATTGGCTCCCTGGGGCCTGCCTCAGGAAGTGGAAGAGATGGTCCTGGCCTCTAGGAAGCAATACACCAGGAAAACATATGCCCTGAAGTGGAGAAGGTTCTCCTTGTGGTGTCAGCAGCGACAGGAAGATCCTTTTGCCTGCACTGTGCCTGTAGTTCTTCAGTACCTACTGCATTTGTCCAGTCAGGGCCTTAAGTCCAATTCGGTTTGGGTCCACCTCTCTGCTTTAGCAGCTCACTACTCACTGGTGGAGGGGCACTCTTTGTCGGTTCACCCCTTGGTGTCCAGGTTTCTCAGGGGCTTGCTATTGCTTAAGCCTCCTCTCCGTCCACCGACCTCTGAGTGGGAATTGAATGTGGTCTTGCACCAACTGACTCGCCCACCTTTTGAGCCGATGGCTGCATGTCCTCTCCGCTTCCTTTCTTGGAAGACTCTATTCCTTGTGGCCCTTACCTCGGCCAGGCGAGTGAGTGAGCTTCAAGCCCTGGTCTGTGACAGGCCTTACACTCGCTTCTATAAGAACAGGGTAGTCCTTGGGACTCATCCTAAGTTCCTCCCAAAAGTTGTCTCCTCTTTCCATCTCTACCAGGAGGTGGTTCTTCCAACGTTCTTCCCTAGGCCCCATGCCAACAGGGCTGAGACAGTCCTGCATACCCTGGACTGTAGGAGGGCCTTATCCTTCTACATTGAATGTACGCAGGGGCATAGGAGGGCTACTCATCTCTTCGTATCTTTTGACCCCAATAACTTGGGGTTAGCTGTCTCCAAGCGTACCTTGTCCATCTGGGTGGCTGACTGTATCACCTGGGCTTACAGGGCGGCTGACCTTCCCTTGCAGGGTTGGGTCACGGCCCACCGTGTCAGGGCAATGGCTGCCTCAGTAGCTCATCTCCGCTCTGTACCGTTGGCAGACATCTGCAGGGCTGCAACTTGGTCCTCAAGCCAGACTTTTGCGGCCCATTACTGCTTGGAGAGGGAGCCCCGTAGGGACAGTGCTTTCGGTCAGGCAGTGCTCCGGAATCTCTTTGAGGTTTAGGCAACTCCTACCCTCCAGCCCTCTGGTTGGACTACCGGTGGGGGTATGTTTTCAGTGAAATCCTTTCTCTGATGCTGCGGCTAGAGGGAGCTCATTTTTCAGCTCTGGGTCCCCGGTAGCCTGAAGCTGGGGAGTCCCATAAGTGAGGACTGACTTCCTGCTTGGTCCTGGAGAAAGAGTAGTTACTCACCTGTAACAGGTGTTCTCCAGGAGCAGCAGGAATCAGTCCTCACAACCCTCCCTCCTCCCCTGGGAGTTGCAGTTGTATATAGTTCATTTTTACATTTTTGTGTGCTGTTTTTTAGTTATGTCATTTGACTGAGCAAGATGGCACCTTTAGGCGGGAAGGGGACTGCGCATGCGTGCAGTATTCCCAAAGGCTTTCTTAGAAAGCTGGGGAAATGCTCCGCACGGGGGCTCCATCGACATCGATGTCACCCATATGTGAGGACTGATTCCTGCTGCTCCTGGAGAACACCTGTTACAGGTGAGTAACTACTCTTTCTTTTATCGGCTCTAGCTATGTTATCTGACTGAGTAAGATGGCACCCTTGGGTGGGAAGGGGACCATGCATGCATGGTGGCATCTCCCAAAGGCTTTCTATGAAAGCTGGGGGGGATACGTCCGCGGAGGCTTCATCGGCGCTGATGTCACCCATATGTGAGGACTGATTCCTGCTGTCCCTGGAGAACACTTGTTACAGGTGAGTAACTACGCTTTCTACGGGTGCAAGCAAATAGATCCCTACCTTTTCAACCAGCTGCTTCTGAAGCTATCATTCAGAATTTCCCTACCTTTGTGAAAACCTCAGGAGTGTTTTTTACTCATACCTTTCTGCAGGCCAAGCTTGCACCCAACACAAAGTATAATAAGCCTAATATCGCACATTCAGAATATAATTGGTATACATCATCATCATAGGTTGTAGCTAGGGATTATTATTATATCTGACTATCTCCCCACTCTCAATGGGGAGCTGAGATGGGTTGCATTAAACAACTGAAAATAGGATGAAAATGCACTGCCATACCTGCATTTATTTTTATTTTCTTTTTATTAAGATTTATTATCTGCTTTTATGAAGAAATTCACACAAGGAAGGCAGAGTACAAGTGTAACATGACATAGGCAACTTATATTGTAGGAACAGCATAACAATAGTAAAATGCCAAATGTCACTGTAATACACAATTAGAGCAGCGAGGTAAACTTGGAAATAGGCAAATTAATTCTCCTTCAACAACAAGATGGTTGTTTGCAGTCAATAAGATAGTATTAGCAAGAGGAGGAGCATTGAAACGGTCATGGGTAAGGGAAGCCACAGTCACACTTCTTAGCAATATTGATCCCACACAGAAACATTTCATGGTGAAGACTAGGTAGGCACCAAAGATTTTTCCTCTATTCAGGGTATTTAAGTCCTAAGGTTAACTGGGTAGTGAGCTTGTTTGGCTCACTGTGTTGCTTGAGCTGTGTTTTGGCCTTAACTACTTGGAAAGAGAGAGGACTTTCTTTGCATCTTCCTGGTCACTATCGAGCTTATCTTGCTTGATGCCCAGTGCCAAAGTCATTGGGATCTCTTTGATGGCATCTAGTGCTGAGGCATGGAGCACCTCCCCAGCAACATCGAAATATGATGTTTGGCCCCACGTAAGAGTGCACCACCAATTCTGCCACCTTAGCACAAGTCTTAGATGAGCAAGGGTACAGGAGATGCCATGATAGAGGCTTTCCCAGTTGCTGGTCCCTCATGAGAGACTCTTGGTGAAATTAAAAAGTTATGGGATAGGAGGCATTGTACTATTGTAGATCAGGAACTGATTAAAAAAGAAAAGCAGAGGGTAGGGCTAAATGGTCAATTTTCCAGTGGAGAAAAGTGAATAGTGGAGTATCCCAGGGATCTGTGCTGGGTCTGCTGCTTTTTAACATATTCGTAAATGACCTGGAAAATGGGAATAATGAGTTAGGTAATTAAATTTGCAGATGACTCAATTATTCAAAGTTGTTAAAACCCAAGAGGATTGTGAAAATTTAAAAAAGGACCTTAACAAATTCGAAGACTGGGTGTCCAAAAGGCAGATGAAATTTAATATGGACAAGTGCAAAGAAATGTGGACATTTAACGTGGACAAGGAAAGAACAACCCAAAGTATGGTACACGATGCAAGGTTTCACATTAGGAACCACCACCCAGGAAAAGACTTAGGCGTCATAATGTGCAGTGGCGGCCAAGAAAGCAAATAGAATGTTAGGGATCATAAGGAAAGGAATATAATATATCTTTATGCCTCTGTATCGCTCCATTGTATGACTGCATTTTGAATATTACATGCAGTTCTGGTTGCCCTATCTAAAAATAAGAATATTGAAGAATTGGAAAACATACAGAGAAGGGTAGCATAAATGATAAATGAGCTGAAAGGATACCCCTATAAGGAAAAGCTTAAATGATTAGGGGCTCTTGAGCTTGGAGAAGAGACTGCTGAAGGGAGCTATGATAGAGGTCTATAAAGTATTGAGCATAGTAGAGGGAGTAAACATCAATTGGTTGTTTACTCCTCCAAAAGGTCTGAAAACTAGGAGGCATGCAGTGAAGCTACAAACTAGTATATTTGATTAATCGTAGAACATATTTCTTCACATACCACATAATTAAGCTTTCAAAATTGTTGCCAGAGGATTCAGTAAAAGCTGATAGTGTTGCTGAGCTTAAAAAAGGGTCTGATAGGTTCCTGGAGGAAAAGCCCATAAACCATTATTTAAGTAGACTGATTGAAATCCACTGCTTATCCCTGGGATAAGCAGCATGGAATCTGTCTACCTTTTGGGATACTACCAGGTACAGTACTTCTGACCTGGATTGGTCGCTATTGGAAACAGTATACTGGGTTTGATGGACCATTTGTTTAACCCAGTATGGCAAATCTTATGTTCTGTTTGCTGCTCAAGGGTTTGGACCTTTGCAGCTCATAAACGCCTTAGTCAAATGTTGTCCTTGAAGCTGACCACATATTTATGTGCACAGCTGCTGTTTCCGTCTTTCTAGTTCAGCTCTCCACTCCAAGGCATCTTCAAAAGCTCAGGTCAAGGGTAGGGTATTGGACTTCTCCCAGCATTCCGCCTCAGCCCAGCTATATTCTCTGCAAACTTAGAGAAAGAGAGTCCTTTTTCACCAGCATCTGATCACATTTTCCTCAATGCTTTACAATAGCATCTTTGCCTCTTGCTTCCTAAAGCTGGTTTGCTCATCTATTCGCTGCTTGCATTTAATGTTCAGGCTGAGCTTTGGTTTTCTCTTCCTATAGCTGTGCTTGAATATTCAGTAGTTGGGATGCCAATGCAGAAACATCCTTAGATAACTAACTTGACCCGGTGTGTGTACTTAGGACAGCAGACTGGTAACATCTTCTGACTCAACCTGTAATCTATTGGCATGCTCTGACATCTCTCTGTGCTCCTACCCTCTTTGAATTTGAGACTAAATGGGGAGAAGATGGAGTTTTGTCATGTACCTTACTATGTGTGCGTACTGCCAATTGATTTAATATTTATGAAGGAGAAACCATTCCTAGTATAGGATTAAAGGAGAATTGATTTAGCTTGTGCCTTCTCCGAAAAATCGAGGTGAGTGACATTCAAGGACAGGAGGTATTTTCCTGTTCTCCATGGACAAGCAGGAAGTAAGCTCTGCCCCAGAACACTCCCCAGCTTCTTTTGGAAGCTTTTGGGAGGTTGCACCTCACCTGCGTTTCTATCTGCCTTCCTGCCTGCCACCATGGCACCATCTTCTCCAGTCTTACATTTTCCACAGAGCCACACGGACGCTGTTTTTTTCCCCTTATGGGACCTTCCTAAACAAGTCTCATGTTCGTGTATAAGTGTTGCCGTCTGTTGTATCGGTTTTGGTGCTTTTCTGTAAAGTTTTTCTTTTCTTGTTTTCCCTGTGGCCCGAATGGGCCTGTGGTCATCATCGAGCCATCATTTGATTTAGCCATGGCCATTTTCCTGGACATGTCCCAGAAACCAGCCTGCAGGTTTAAGAAATGCACCAAGTGTGCCAGAACCATCTCTGTCACCAACAGGCACAACTAGTGCCTCCAGTGTCTAGATCCCGATCACCAGTCCTCTTCTTGCAATTTGTACTAGCAGATGACAAGGAGAGGCCTGAGGGGTCAAAGGAAACAGAGAGGTCTTTTTGGCTTATTCGGCACCGCCTTCAGTCTGGATGGCTTACCAGGAATCCGCCGACGGTGCATCAACATCAAGATGTTCTTGGGATCATTCAGAGCCAAGCACCCGCAGTACCCTGGAGCATCAGTCATTGGTTGGTCTCCTGGAGTTGAGAAAGGATTCAGCCTCGTCGATGTCTAAGGGGGATCCATCTGAGCACCAGGTGAAGGCACAAGTGCATTGACATCGGAGCTCTTCAAAGTGGGGTTTTGAGAGTGATGGGCACAAGCGGCCCATCAGGGTGACCTGGAGAGAAGACCCCTCAACATTCAGGGTTTCGGAGGAGCATTGACAGGCTCCCGACAGCCAAGGCCATGCCAATATTTCTGCACAGATGCCAGAAACATTGGTTGAAGCTGCTCAGGCCTCAGGTTCTTTGAAATCGGCAGCTATGGAGGAATGCCTCCTTCAGACGCTTGAAGTCCGGATTACATCATTGCTGAAAAAACAGCTGGCTTGTGCCTCTGTGCGCACGGTATCATCATAGACTGTTGTGCCTGTGGAGGCATCGACGAGGCATGTGAAGAGATCAGATGCCAGTTCTCGGTGGGGGCCATCTCCCTCTCGAGTGTCTTGGGTTCTGATGCCTCGACAAAACCTCGGAAGCCCTCTGTGCATCATCGATCTTATAGAAGCTCTCGTTCCCCTTGAGGCAGGAGGTATTTTGATTTTCTTTCGGAGTCTGACTCTGGTTGGGTGACCGATGTGGAATCAGAATTTGTCAGAGGACAGGTCTCCTAAGCTCCCATCAGACCCATCCCCTTAGCATGAAAGGGGACATGCTTTTCCAGGATTTTGTGACTGATATGGCAAAGGCCATCACATGTTCACTGGAGACGTAAGATGAGCCCAGGGCAAAGGAGTTGGAGATTCTCTAATACTGCTCGGCCCCCATGGAAGCAGTGACAGTGCTAGTGCACCACTTGCTGCGGTGGCTACAAATGAGGATGTGGGAGAACACCCTTGCTGTGCCATCAGTCAGTAGGAGGCTGGACTCAATGTACAGAGCCCAAAAAACTCCTGGGTTTGAGAAGCCTCAGCTCCCCCACCACTTTTTGGTGGTAGAGTCTGCCCTTAAGAGGAACAGGAGCACCAAGACTCATTTTTCGACACTCCCAGGTAGGGAGGTTCAGACACTGGACTCCTTCGGAGGGAGATGCTTCCAAAGCTCCATGCTCGCGGCTCGAGTACACTCTTACCAGCTCTACATGAGCATGTTCATGAAGGACATCGGCAAGGCAAGGACTGCTCAAAGTTCCTCATCTGGACAACCTACAATGCTTTCAAGATGGTGTCTAAAATGACAGCAGTGAGCATTGGAACCCACAAGCTCGCTTGGCTTCAGTCTTCTGACCTGGAACAGTCTGTGCAAAATAAGCTGGCGAATGTGCGCTGCTGGAGCGAGAACTTCTTTGGAGAGCAGGTGGAGGAGAAGGTGGGCATCATAGGGAAGCAACACATCACCTTCATCAGGCTATCGAGTTGCATATCCAAACCAGCTACCTATCTCAGGAGGTATCAAAGTGGAGGCCAGAAGAAGACTTACCACCCGGGTAGGCACAGGTACTTTCCTGGTCCTTAAACCTCCCAGCAAAAATCTCAGACTCCTCACCCACAGCATTGAGAGAAGCCTCAAAAGGCTCAGCCTGTCTTTCAACCACTGTTCCCTCTAAGCTGTGCGCGTGTGCGTGCGCACACACCTCGCTGAGTGAGCGCACATACTTTACAACAGAGCGCACAAAAATTACGGTCTGATTCTGACAGAAAACAACACAGACGTCTTAAAATTTAAAAGTTGTGATTGTAATTACTAGAAATTTTCCACTTCATTTCGTAATCGTCTATTTTCATTTAATTTAATTTAATTAAAATCAATGTGGTGTACATACTGTATTCTGACGTGTAGTCAAATTTTAAAGTATATAACTCAGAGTGTCATTATGTGGCGCACAAAAATTTAACCTTCCTTCAAAAGCTGCACAGCTGATATTTTATGCGCACACAGCCTACAGAAAATTAGAGGGAACATTGCTTTCAACCAATGTCAGGAGTGGGATTTTGACTGGTTCTGCCAGAGCATAGCCAATCTGCCAGTATCCAAGGACGGGAGCCCTTCGGTGGAGGGAAGGCTCACTCTTTTTGCCCTTAACTTCGGACTCGTGGGTGCTACAAATAGTCCAAAACAGCTACATGTTGACTTCACCAATCTGTTGCCACATTGTCCTCTAAGGGCATATCCCCTCGACCCTCTACATTTAAACCTCCTTCAGGAAGAAATTTCTGCCCTTCTGGCTGATCTCGCCATCGAGCCTGTGTCACAGGAGCACATTGAATGGGGGATTTTACTCCAGGTACTTTCTGGTCCCCAAGAAGATGGTGGGATTTCGGCCCATCCTGGACCTCTGAAACCTCAGTGCCTTCCTGGTGCGAGAAACATTCAAGATGCTATCTCTAGGTACCCTGCTCCCTTATCTTCAGAAAAATGATTGGCTATGCTCCCTGGATCTAAAGGACACATATACCCACATCTCAGTCCATCCTGCTCACCAGAGGTATCTCATTCATCCTGGCAGAGCAGCACTTTCAGTACAGCGTACTACCTTTTGGGCTGGCCTCGGCGCCCCGAGTCTTTACAGAGTGCCTCATGGTGGTAGCAGCCTATCTCATAACACTACGGGTCTTTGCTTTCCATTATCTGGACAATTGGCTCATAAAAAGCAATCAACACAATTGACTATTAAAATGCTAGAGCTGTTGGGGTTTGTAGTCAACAACTGGAGTTCATAGGGGCTCTCTTCAACATGACTCGAGCAAAGGCTTTCCTTCCATTAGATCAGAGATTGATGACCTTGGTCCAGCTTCTCATGGTGTGCTGACCGTGCTCGGCCACATAGCATCTACTGTACACATCACACCCATGGCTGGTCTTTTGACAAGACAGGCTCAATGGGCACTGAGGACTCAGTAGAACCAGGCCACCAGCCACCTTCAGGATCATGTGGCTATCACCGGCACTCTAGTCCAGTCCACTGGTTGGACAGTCAGAACCTGCTCAAGGGACTCCTCTTTCAGAAGGAGTCACTTTAGAAAACAGATGTATCGAAACTAGGTTGGGGAGTGCATCTGGATACCCTTCATACTCAAGGCATTTGGTCCAATTGGGGCAGCTTAAGGTAAACTGCTGCCTGAGATGAGGGATGAGATGGTACCCTCCCCCCCCCCCTCATCGTGGGGGGATGAGGCTTTCTCAAGACTCCAATCGGGTACTAAACCAAACCAAAGAGCCGATTATATTATATGGAGGAAATGCAAGATGTTTGCACACCAAGGAACTAAAAAAGAGAGTGAGAATCACAGCACAGTTTATAAAATTAAATTATAACTCATTTTTTTTGTTGTTATTATAAACTGCGTTATGGTTCTTGTTTTTTCTTTTTGAACATATATTTTGCATCCACAGAACCCCCTTCATCAACAGTGGGTGCAGAGGTAGGACTTTAACCCACAGAACTCAATACTTTAAAAAAATCTATTATCCAGTACCAGGCATATTGTGAACTAATACAAAAACCTACAACAAAGTCACTGAGTATCTATAGAGCAAATCTACCATACTAAGCCATACCAGCACCAACTTCCAAAACTCACATAAGGAGGCCATCCAAAAAAAGCATCACTGTAAATACTACAGTGGGCCCTGGAACATTCATAAACCTATTTGGAAAGCTGAACAATTCAGATTACTACAGTACAGATTCCTACATACAAACTTCATGTTAACAGAATACCTGATCTTGGTCACATGCTCAAAACAGACCCTCACCAAGTACAGAATAAGTGACCATAACCTAAAAATAAACATATGTAGATAAAAATTAAACTGCAACCCCAAGAAACCAGATTCTGCATACAGTGCAATACCAGAGAAATAGAAAGAGATACATTTCCATGTACTGTATAAAATATAAAGATAGCATCAAGTCTGATCATTAAATTGAAAATAAAATTCTCTTCTAACTTTGTTGTCTGGCCATTCTATTCTCTGATCATGTAGGTCCCAATCTGAGTTTTTTTGCTTTCATCTTTCTCCCAGTGCCCCCTCCAGTCTACTTTCCCCCAGAGACGGCTTAAGAGTGATGCAGAGCCATGTGCGGAGACTCACTGCGGCATCATTTGCATAAATTTAGTATACTTTATTTTAAAATGTATATTCCACCCATCTAAAATCCTACGTGACTTCCAAACATACACATGCAATTTTGTAAAACAATGTTATAATAAAACATGAAATTTGATTAATGAAAAGCCACTTACACATCCCCCCCCATCAAACCATTATAAGTATCTGCACATTAGATTTATTTTGCTATGAACAGATCATTGATGACGAGGGAAGATATAAAATGAGAAACTAATCCTGGTAGCCATGAATTCAAACACTAGACTGGATTGTGCTAGGGCTGGAAAAGTCCAGAACTCAGCAGCAGTGAAGCTGTCAGGCTACTAAACAAAATTAAACTGAGACATTCCCTGAAAATTTTAAATTTCCTTGAATCTGAACTGACAAAACATTTAAAATTTCAGTGTGGCAGCATAAAGAACGCAAAACTGCAAATCTCATAAATAATACATATTCCAGTACCTCCTTCCAACCAACACCTTACAGTTGACCTCACCAAGAACCCCAAGTACAGGACTCGTAGAGCAAATCTACAGTACTATTCCATAACAGCACTAACTTCCAAAACTCACACAACATGGAGTGTACCCAGAAAAGGGCAACACCATAAATATTGCAGTGGGCCCTAGAACATCCATATTCCTATTCAGAAAACTGAACAAGCCAAATTGCTACAGCTCTCTACATAGAAACTCCATGCTAACAGAACATGTAGCCTCAGTCACACATATGCAGAACAGAGATCTTCACCAAGTAGGGACTATATCAGTACAAACTAAAAGCATATATATTTAGTAAAAAAAAAAACCCTGCTTTTACCCTTTACTGTGAGTGAGACAAGAGAAAGAACTCTCACACACAGGCATCTGCATTGTCGGCAAAAACTAACAATGGCTCAGCGGAGGTAGCATGAGTGCAATTGATGCCACTTCAGTGGGTGGCCTTAGTTGCACCAGTAGCTGTTTTGCCACACTGAAATGCAGTAACTGCAGGGGGGATATACAGTAACTGCTTCCCTGCAGTTAATCTATGGCCCTGCATAATCAAACTCTGGAATTAGTTACTAGAGGATGCAGTAAAAGCTGTTAGTGTAGCTGGGTTTAAAAAAGGTTTGGACAAGTTCCTGGAGGAAAGGTCCATAAATTATTATTATTAAAGAGGACCTGGGAAATCCACTGCTTGCCCTGGGACAAGCATTGTGGAACCTGTGTGCCTTTTTGGGAACCTGCCACGTATTTGTGACCTGGATTGGCCACTGTTGGAAATGGGATACTGGGCTTGATGGACCTTAGTCTGACCCAGTATGGCATTTCTTATGTTCATGTTACCAGTGCAGAGGGAAACATGCTGCTAAATATGCCAAACAAGAGGGGCTCAACAGCACCCATGCAGCATCTCCCACTTCCATAAAAACAAGAGGGACTTGGCACTCCAATATAGCACTTCCGACCTTCTGAAAAACAAGAGGGACTTTGTGACCCCAACACAATTCCTCCCACTCTAACATAAACACCAAGAAGGGCTTAGCAACCCCAACGTAACTCCTGAAACTGCGCACTGGACCAGCATGGTGTTAATGTAAATATATATTCAGTAAAAACAAAGGAAATGCAAGATGCTTGCACACCAAGGAACTAAAAGAAAAAGTGAGAACCACAGCACAGTTTATAAGACCAAATTATAACTCATTTTATTCTCTTATAAACTCTGTTATAGTTCTCACTTTTTCTTTTTGAGTATATATTCTGCATCCATAAAAACCTCTCCCTCGATAGTTGGTGTAGAGCAGAAGTAGGACATTCATCCACAGAACTCAATATATTTTAAACAAATCTGATTCTGGTTATCTCACTAACTAACATTCTCCAGTACTAGGCATATTGGGAACTAATATAAAACCCTACAAAAGTCACTTAAGATCCACAAGGACAAATCTGCCATACCATTACCAGCATAAACTTCCCAACTCATACAAGGGGCCTACCCAGAAAAAAGCAGCACTATAAATTTTGCAGCGTGCCCTAGAACATCCATACACCTGTATGAAAAGCTGTACAAGTCCAATTACTACAGTACAGTATAGTTCCCTGTGTACAAACTCCATGTTAACAGAACACCTGGCCTCAGTCGCACACTCAGAACACAAACCCTCACTAAGTACAGAATAAGTGACTACAACCTGAAATAAAAATTAAACTGAAACCCCAAGAAGCCAGACTTAGCATGCAGTGAAACATCAGATAGAGATGCAGTTCCCCATACTGTATAAAATATAAAGATAGCGCAAAGTCCAATCACTAAAATGAAAATTAAATTATTTTTTTCTACCTTTGTTGTCTGACCATTTTATTCTCTGATCTTGCTGGTCCCGATCTGAGGCTTCTGCTTTTCTGTCTTCTCTTAGCTCTTTTTCTATGGTCTATAGTCCATCTGCCATTTCTTATCTCTTCTTTTGTTTTCTTCACTTTCTTATATCAGCCTATTTCCAGTCCCCGTAACCCTTTCCAGTCCTCCACTCCCAATACCTTCCAATGTTAACCCCCTTACATTCTCACGACTGCCACTGGTATCCATTCCCTTCCAGTCCCCCTCCATCCCCACTGTCCAGCCCCTTCTAGTCAAAATACCATCACAGGTATCAGCTCACTTCCACTCCCAGTGCCATCACCTGCCCTCTATCCACTCCCTTACAGTCACCCTACCCTCTGTACATCTCCCTTCCAGTGCCATCCCCATGTGTCGACTGCCTTCCAGCATCCTACCCATTAACCAGCCACCTACCAGTCCCATCCTCAAGTGTCAGTTCCCTCCAGTCCTACCCCCAGGCATCAGCTCCCTTCCAGTAACCCCTCCAGTATCATCCCCAGGTGTCAGCTCCCTTGCATTCCCCTATTCCCTTCCCTAGTGTCATCACCCTTCCAGTCCCCCTCCAGTACCATCCTCAGGTATCAGCTCCCTTCCAGCCCCCTCCTTCCCCTCTGTGTCAGCTCCCTTCCTGCCCAGATCCCTCCCCCCTCACGTGTTAGCTCCTTTCCTGCCCCCTCTTTCCCCTGGCAGCTCTTCTCAGCATCAACTCCCTTCCAGTCCCCTTCTCCCATCCCCTGCATCAGCCTATTTGTAGTCCTAGCCCCCAGTTTTCTTCCAGGGCCAGCAGCTCTATCCTCCCCTCCCCACCATCAGTCCATTGCCAGTTCTAGCTCGCAGTCTTCTTCCAGGGCAAGCAGCTCTCTCTCCCCACCCATCAGCCCATTTCCAGTCCTATTCCCCCATCAGTCCATTTTCAGTCCTAACCCACCCCCCCCCATCAGCCCACTAGCAGTCCTAGTCCCCCATCCAGCCCATTTCCAGTCCTAGCTAATTTCCAGTGCTAGCCCCCCCCCGATCAGCTCATTATCAGTCCAAGCCCCCCCAATCAGCCCATTTCCAGTTCTAGCCCCCCCCCCGATCATCCCATTTCCAGTCTCAGCCTCCCCATCAGTCCATTTCCAGTCCTTACCCCCAGATCAGCCCATTTTGATTTCAAGCCCTCCCAGTCAGCCCATTACCAGTCCTAGCCTCCCATAATCAGCTCATTACCAGTCCTAGCCCCCCGATCTGCCCATTTCCAGTGCAGTCCCCTCCTCAGTCCATTCCCAGTGCTAGTCTCCCCTAATCAACCCATTACCAATCCTAGCCCTCCAATCAGCCCATTACCAGTACTAGCCCCCTCTAAGCCCATTTCCAGTCCTAGCCCCCCCCCCCCCCCCAGGAAGACAGAAAATGCCTTTGTTTACCCTCAGCACCCCATCGGGCTCAACTTTAACAGAGCTGCAGGAAAGAAGGGAAATGCTGTTTCTCACGGCTCTGCAGAGTCAGAGCACCGGGCTTTGGGCCGGTCAAGAAAGTGCAAGGCCTCCCAAGGCAGCAGCAGGATGGCGGGAGTTGAATCTGCTGCTGCTGAGAAGCAGTGGCAGCAGCTTGTCCACCCTTTTTTTTCTTTTAACTTTAAAGGCAGAGTGAGGTGGCTGTTTTGGGGGCATTTTTTGCCACCCCCAAAAGTTTGCCGCCTGAGGTGACCACCTCACTCTACCTCATTATAGAACTGCCCCTGCTGCACCATACATTTCTTGGAATTAAGAGCCATAGAGAATGTCCTCAGGGCTTTTCAAGAGCTAGCCAACCAGATTGTCCTGATTCAGACAGACAGGTTGCGATGTACTACATCAACAAGTATGGGGGCACAGCTTTGTATCTCTTGTGCTGGGAAACGGTATATTTATGGAAGTTCACCATCATCTACGGGATTGAGGTTAGGGCCACATATCTGCCAGTGGAGCAGAATATCCTGGCAGGCCAGCTATGTTGCGTCCTTTAGCTGCATGAATGGACACTACAGAGGTTTGGCAGTCACATCTTTCAGAAGTGGGGTAGCCCCTCGATAGACCTGTTCACCACCCAACAAAACACACAGGTGGATCAGTTCTGCTCCAGAGTTGCCTTGCATAGCAGGTTGGCGCTGGATGCTTTCCTCCTGCACTTGGGGAAGAGCCTGTAAGGAAAGAAAATAAAAACAGGAGAAGGAAACCTATTTGGTTCTCCAAAGAAGTGGCTGTTCATATAAAGGCAAAAAACACAGCTTTCACAAAATTCAAAAGCTCGCAAACAGAGGGACACAGAAAAGAATACAGGATGAAACTAAAAGAGACAAAAAGAGAAATAAGGAAAGCAAAATCAAAGGCAGAGGAAAAGATGGCTAAAGATGTGAAATGTGGCAACAAAACTTTCTTCAGGTATATTCAGGAGAGGAGGAAAATCAGAGGTGGAATTGCAGGACTCAGAAGTGTTGGGAACGGACATGTGAAAAGTGACATTGAAAAAGTGAAATTGCTAAACAAATACTTCTGCTCTGTTTTTACTAAAGAAAATCCTGGAGGACTACCTGTGACTCCCAAGTATAAAAATGGGAATGGAGTAGATACCACACCATTCACAGAAGATGATGTGTTAGAACAGCTTGCAAAACTGAAAGTGGACAAGGCCATGGGACCAGATGGGATACATCCCAGGATACTGAAAGAGCTCAGAGAGGTTCTTGCAGGGCCTTTAAATGATGTTTTTAACAGATCCTTGGAGACAGGAGAAGTTCCTCAGGACTGGAAAAGGGCTTGTGTGTTACCGTTTCACAAAAGTGGTAACAGGGAAGAAGTGACAAACTACAGGCCGGTAAGCCTTACCTCGGTGGCGGGAAAAATAATGGAGGTGCTCCTGAAAGAATAGTGGACTTTCTCAAAACCAACAGGTTGCAAGATCCGAGGCAATGTGATTTTACCAAAGGACGATCTTGTCAAACAAATCTGATTGAGTTCTTTGACTGGGTGACCAGAGAGCTAGATCAGGGGCATGTGATGGATGTCATCTACCTGGTTTTCAGCAAAGCCTTTGACACTGTTCCTCATAGGAGGCTTATCAATAAACTCAATAGTTTTGGAATGGGTCCCAAGATGGTGAACTGGATCAGAAATTGGTTGACTGACGACAGAAGGTGATGGTAAATGGAACTCACTTGGATGAAAGGAGGGTGATTAGCAGGTGCCCCAGGGTTCAGTCCTGGGACCGGTAATTTGTTCAATGTATTTGTGAGTGATATTGCTGAAGGACTGAATGAAAAAGTCTGTTTTTTTGCAGATGACACGAAAATTTGCAACATGGTGGACTCACCTGAGGGAGTGGAGAACATGAGGAAAGATCTGCAAAAGCTAGAAGAATGGTTAAATGCTTGGCAGTTAAGATTTAATGCAAAGAAGTGCAGTGTCATTCACTTGGGAAGCAGAAATCCAAGAGAAATGTATGCAATAGGGGGGCAAGAGGTTGGTGTGCACTGACCAGGAGGAAGGACCTTGGTGTGATTATTTCTGAGGATCTCAAGGTGGCTAAACAGTGCGAAAAGGCGGTAGCAAAAGCCAGGAGTATGCTGGGTTGCATACAAAGAGGAATCACCAGCAGAAAGGAAGAGGTACTAATGCCACTGTACAAGTCACTGGTGAGGCCTCACTTGGAATACTGTGTTCAGTTTTGGAGACCATATCTCACAAAGGATATAAAAAGACTGGAAATGGTTCAGAGGAAGGCGACCAAAATGATTTGGAGCCTGTGTCAGAAGACTTATGAGAAGAGACTTGAAAACCTAAATATGTACACTCTGGAGGAGAGGAGGGATAGGGGAGATATGATTCAGACCTTTAAATACTTAGAGTATTAATGGACAAACAAACCTCTTCCAAAGATGGGGAAGCTGTAAAACTAGCGGGCAGGGGCAGGGTGTTGGGCTTCATTTGCAAAAGGGGCATCATTTACATAGATATTTGCATAATGTTAACATGCACTAACTTAGAAAACATGCCTCTTAATGAGTGTATGGATAAAGAAAGACTACCAACAATAAGATATTCCAGTGCCAACCACCAAGTACATTAGGAAGTACTACAAACATTGCCCATTTAGAACCCATAGCAAACCCACCATATCATAACAGTACTACCAGGACACACAAAGCACCAAATCCTACCTATCAAAAGGCAACACTGCAAATATCAAACCAATACATCTCAGAGAATACCAATACATCTACTGGGGAAAGAGAACAAGTGGCACTGTCAAACAGAAACTACATAAATAGAATACCTCAGCTCGGTTACACCATCAGAACATACACCATCACCAAACAAAGAACAAGGGATCACAATTTAGAAATAGGAAGGCCATAATTAAACTGAGAACCCCAAAAGCCAAACTTGGAATGTACAACAACACTGCAGAAATAAAACTATAAATTAATTTCCTCTTGTACTAAACAAAATGCAGACGTTAAAGACGCACATTTCCCAGAGCTGACATATTCCAGTTAATAAATTCAAAATAAATAAGTATTTTTCTACCTTTTGTTGTTTGTGCATTTTATTTTTCAGTTGCAATTGCTCCAGTCACTTTCTTCTGGTTTCTTCTTGTCTTCTGCTAACTCTCCATTGCTGTCCATTTTGTCCTTCTAGTCTTTTTTCCATTCTCTCTCTACATCTGCTTTAACATACTGATCTTTCCTCTTTTGCTCTTTCCTCCATCTCTTTCTTTATTCCTTTTTCATCCACTCAAATTTTACCCTCCATCCTCAATCCCCACTTACTCTCCCAATACCCGGCCAATCGTAGATTTTTCTTCCCTCCCACACAAAATGTTTTTTCTCCTCTCCTTTCACTCTCCCAGTCCCATCCCATTCTAGTCCTTCCCAACATCAGCTCCCTTCTAGTTCCAGTCACACCCAGCATCTGCTCCCTTCTAGTCCCCGCATCAGTCTATTTCCAGTCCTAGCTCCCCATCAGCCCATTTCCAGTCCTATACTAGCCCTTCCATCAGTGCATTTCCAATACAAGCCCCCCCATCAGCCCATTTCCAATCCTAGCCCCCCATCAGCCCATTTCCACGCCTATATTAGCCTTTCCATCAGTTCATTTCCAATACAAGCCCCCCCATCAGCCCTTTTCCAATCCTAGCCCCCATCAGTCCTATCCTAGCCCCTCCATCAGCCCATTTCCAATCCTAGCCTCCCATCAGCCCTTTTCCAAACCTAGCCCCCTATCAGTCCTATCCTAGCCCTTCCATCAGTGCATTTCCAATACAAGCCCCCCCATCAGCCCATTTCCAATCCTAGCCTCCCATCAGCCCTTTCCCAATCCTTGCCCCCCATCGGGCCTATCCTAGCCCCTCCATCAGCCCATTTCCAATCCTAGCCCCCCATCAGTCCATTTGCAGTCCTATACTAGCTCCTCCATCAGTGCATTTCCAATACAAGCCCCCCCAAGCCCATTTCCAATCCTAGCTTCCCATCAGCCCATTTCCAATCCTAGCCCCCCATCAGTTCTATCCTAGCCCCTCCATCAGCCCATTTCCAGTCCTAGCCCCCATCAGCCCATTTCCAGTCCTATACTAGCCCCTCCATCAGTGCATTTCCAATACAAGCCCCCCATAAGCCCATTTCCAATCCTAGCCTCCCATCAGCCCATTTCCAATCCTAGCCCCCATCAGTCCAATCCTAGCCCCTCCATCAGCCCATAGCCAATCCTAGCCCCGCCATCAGCCCATTTCCAGTCCAAGACCCCCCTCAGCCATTTCCAGTCCAAGCCCCCTTCCCCATCAGCAATTTCCAGTCCTAGCTCCCCCCACTCAGCCCATTTCCAACCCAAGCCCCCCCCCAAACAACCAATTTCTAATCCTAGCCCCTCATTTCCAATCTTATCCTAGCCCATTCATCAGCCCATATCCAGTCCTAGCTCCCCCCACTCAGCCCATTTCCAGACCAAGGCCCCCTCCCCATCAGCTATTTCCAGTCCAAGCCCCCTCATTAAGCCCATTTCCAGTCCTAGCTCCCCCCCCCCAAAAAAAATTTGCAGTCCAAGCCCTCCCCCACTCAGCCCATTTCCAGTCCTAGCTTCTCTCCCCCCCAGCCCATTTCCAGTCCAAGCCCCCCCTCCACTCCCAAAGAGCCCTGCGGTTGTTTAAGATGCTTTATAGGGAGCCGGAGAGGCCCCGGCTCACCTCTACAGCTGCTGAAGTGAAGCACATCTATTTCCTTCACTTCAGCAGCTGTACTGACGTTTAGAATGCTGCCGCACTGAGGTCAAAGGGAACTTCCTGTTTCTCGCGCTCAGCGTGGCAGCGTTCTAAACATCAGTACATCTGCCGAAGTGAAGGAAATTGACACGCTTCGCTTTGACAGCTTTAGAGGTGAGCCAGGGCCTCTCTGGCTCCCTCTAAAGCCGTCCTGCCTGCCGGTGTTTGGATGTTGTTTGCGTGGGGGCCCTGTGCAAACAACATTCTTGCTCAATGGATAGGCCAGCCCTGCTAGAGGGCATAACATGAAGCTGCAGGGTCGGATTTACCTATACGCCACCTACGCCGTGGCGTAGGTCCCACAGCTGACAAGGGCCCACAAAAATAGCCGCCTTAAAATTAAGTTTAAAAAAAAAACGCTGGCTGCCGCCGCGGCAGCATGAACTGTTCCTGCGGGGCCCCCCTCTGCTGCCGCGGCAGCATGGACCGACCCTCGGGGCCCCCTCTGCCCGGCTGAATCGTCCGTCCATCCCTCCCTCCCTCCCTCCGTGCCGGCTTTGAGAGGCGCGAAGAGAGAGTGTCTCCCTCGCGTCTCTGTTAAGCCCGCAGGGGCTGATGGGAAATTTCCCATCAGCCCCTGTGGGCTTAACAGAGACTGGAAATGGGCTGGGGGGGTTACGGCTGAGGTGGGCTGATGGGGTTAGGACTGGTAATGGGCTGTGGGCTGTTGGGGGGGTTTAGAACTGGTAATGGGCTGTGGGCTGATGGGGGCTGTCGGGTAATGGGCTATGGGGGGCTAGGACTGGAAATGGGCTGGGGGGGTTAAGACTGGAGGTGGGCTGATGGGGTTAGGACTAGTAATGGGCTGTGGGCTGTTGGGGGGGGTTAGAACTGGTAATGGGCTATGGGGGGGTTAAGACTGGTAATGAGCTGTGGGCTGATGGGGGCTGTCTGGTAATGGGCTATGGGGGGGCTAGGACTGTAAATGGGCTGGGGGGTTAAGACTGGAGGTGGGCTGATGGGGTTAGGACTGGTAATTGGCTATGGGGGGCTAGGACTATAAATGGGCTGATGGGGCGGGCTAACACTGGCGGTGGGCTGATGGGGTTAGGACTGGTAATGGGCTGTGGGCTGATGGGGGTTAGGACTGGTACTGGGCTATGGGGGGGTTAGGACTGATAATGGGCTATGGGGGGGCTAGGACAGGAAATGGGCTGATGGGGAGGGGTTAGGACTTGAGGTGGGCTTATGGGGTTAGGACTGGTAATGGGCTGTGGGCTGATGGGGGGGTTAGGACTGGCAATGGGCTATGGGGGGCTGACTGGAAATGGGTTGATGGGGTTAGGACTAGAAGTGGGCTGATGGGGGGGTTAGGACTGGTAATGGGTTATAAGGGGGGCTTAAACTGAAAATGGGGTGATGGGGGGTTAGGACTGTAAGTGGGTTGATGGGGGGGCTAGGACTGGTATTGGGTTGGGGGGTTGCTAGGACTGGAAATGGGCTGATGGGTGGCTAGGACTGGAAATGGGCTGATGCAGGGACTAGAAGGGAATGGATGCTGGGTGAGGCTGGAACTAGAAGGGAGCTGATGTTGGGGGAGGATTAGAATGGGATGGGGCTGGAAGAGTAAAATGGAGAAGGGAAAATATTTTGTGTGGGAGGGATAAAAAATCTACAATTGGCCGGGTATTGGGAGAGTAAGTGGGGATTGAGGATGGAGGGGTAAAATTTGAGTGGATGAAATAGGAATGAGGAGAGAGCAAAAGGAGAAAGATTAGTATGTTAAAGCAGATGTAGAGAGAGAATGGAAAAAAACTAGAAGAGAGAAGAAAGGACAAATGGACAGCAGACGATGGAGAGTTAGCAGAAGACACGAAGAAACCAGAAGAAAGTGGCTGGAGCAATTGCAGCTGAAAAAAATGCACAAAAGGTAGAAAAATATCTCTTTATTTTGAATTTATTAATTGGAATATGTCAGCTCTGGTAAATGTGCATCATTAACGTCTGCGCTTTGTTTAGTACAAGAGCAAATTAAGAGGGAGGAGTAGCCTAGTGGTTGGGGCAAGGTACTTCAGGCCGGAAGGTCGGAGGTTCAAATCCCACTAGAGGACAGCAACCTTGGGCCGGAAGGACTGGGGTTTCTAGTCCCACAGATGCTCCTTGTGGTCTTGGGCAAGCCACTTAACCCTCCATTGCCCATGTTCCCTGTAAGTATTAGTGTATGTGTCTCATATCCCTGCGTGTTAAATGTATCCCCCAATTGTGTTGTGACCGCTTTGATTGAAGGATAAGGCGGTATACAAAACTGTCTAAATAAATAAATAAATAAATGTATAGTTTTATTTCTACAGTGTTGTACATTCCAAGTTTGGCTTTTGGGATTCCCAGTTTAATTATTGTCTTCCTGTTTCTAAATTGTGATTACGTATATACTCGAGTATAAGCCGACCCGAATATAAGCCGAGGTACCTAATTTTACCACAAAAAACTGGGCAAAACTATTGACTCGAGTATAAGCCGAGGGTGGGAAATGAGGCACCTACCGTATATACTTCGAGAGGCTTGTAATCCTCACGGCCGATCTTCCGACAAAAAGTATTTAGTCTTCCGCCTTGCCAGCAAGACGGACTTTCTACTCTCCACCAAAAAATTTACTTTTAGAACTCTAATCCTCCTAATCGTATGTATATAGCAGTTTTTACTTATCTGATGTTTTACTACTTTGATGTTCCTATCCGCTGGCCAGCGGGACCTCCGCGGGCCATGTGCTCCCAGACTCTGGGAGAATTTCCCTCCGTTGATCAGTTTTCATCTTGCGTTCTGTTTCTATTATTGCTGTTAAACTTACTTGCACTTCCAGTCTCAGTTTTCAAAGTTTCAGCCACCGCAGCATTTCCGTGCAGCAATCCCGTTCACGGATGGCCTGGTGCAGTTCGCTGCTCGCGGACCTTCTGGGACAGCTCTGCTGCCGCTCTGGGTGCGCCTCCGGGCCTCCACCCCAGCCGCAGGCTCGGTCCGCCAGCTCTGCCGCCGCTCCGGGTGCGCCTTCGGGCCTCCACCCCAGCCGCAGGCTTGGTCCGCCAGCTCTGCCGCCGCTCCGGGTGCGCCTTCGGGCCTCCACCCCAGCCGCAGGCTTGGTCCGCAAGCTCGGCCGCCGCTCGGGTTGTGCCTGGAGGCCTCCAACCCGCAGCGTGCTTGGATCGTCAAGCGCGATTGAACCAGGAGCAGCTCCCCCGGTTGAGAACCCCTACGGCTGCCGGAGCATCCTGTCGGGCCCCCTCGCACGTGGGTGAACCATGGGGGCCGCCATTTTCATGCTCCTCTTGCACGAAGCCGCGCCCCCTCTGCCGGATTGGACCCGGCGCAGCACCTGGCTCCACCTCTCCGCCGCAGATTCATTTCCTGGTGTCACTACGGGCGAGGTTCCTCCCCCCCTCCGCGCCATTGGTCGGCGCAGATCCAGGCACAGAGGACTTCTCGGACCCTCCCCTCTCTCAGCGCCATGGGGTTCCCAGGCAGAGGCTTCCCCAGAAAGGAGGGGCTTCTCCTCCGTCGGCGCCGATGGTTATTCGGCGCAGGCACCCACCTGGCCGGTGGCATCACGGCTCCGGGCTCCTCCCCCCTGCGGCGCCATTGGCCGGCGCCAACCAATCTGCGGCACCTGTAGAATTTTGCAGACGTCCTGCAGACGTTGACTCGAGTATAAGCCGAGGGGGCCGTTTTTCAGCACAAAAAATGTGCTGAAAAACTCGGCTTATACTCGAGTATATACGGTACTTGTTTGGTGATGGTCTATGTTCTGCATGTGTAACTGAACTGAGGTGTTCTGTTTATATAATTCCTATTTGACATTGCCACTTGTTCTCTTTCCCCAGTAGGTCATGTATTGTTGTTCTCTGAAATGTATTGGTTTAATATTTGCAGTGTTGCCTTTTGATTGGTAGAGTATGGTGCTTTGTGAGTCCTGGTAGTGCTGTTAGGATACGGCGGGTTTGCTATGGGTTCTAAATGGGCAGTGTTTGTAGTAGTTCCTAATGTGTCTGGCAGTTGGCACTAGATTATAGTAATGTAGAAATCTTTTAGTCTTTCTTTATCCATACACTCATTAAGAGGCACGTTTACTAAAAGTTAGTATATGGTAACATTATGCAAATATTTATGCAAATGAGGCCTCTTATGCAAATGAGGCCCCGCACCCCCCTTGGGCCGCCCCTGCTGGGGGCCCACAATTTTTGTTGGCGTAGGGCCTCACTCAAGGTAAATCCGGCCCTGTGAAGCTGCAAGTGGGTAAATTAAAAGGCAATGTGAGGAAATAGTTTTTCATTGAAAAGGTGGCTGATGCTTGGAATGTCCTCCCGATGGAAGTGGTGGGGGCAAATACAGTGACAGAACTTAAAATGGCATGGGACAGACACAGTGGATCCCTTTATAGCAACAGGATAAAATCAAAATAAGCATAACTATCTCTTATATCTCAAAAAACAGAGGTGCCCTACATGGAGCGATGGGTATACCCCTAAACAAAGGCATGGGGAGAGGTGACCTGCACGGAGCGCAGGTGCACCTACTCTTGCCACCTTGCTGGCCAGACTAGATGGATCATACTGGTCTTTATCTGCCGTCATTCACTATGTTATGTTACATGTATGCTCCCATATCTCTCATAGCAAAGATCCTGCTGAAACTCCAGCTAGGGGCATGATTATGCTAATTGTGCTGTGTTGGCCCAGACAATGGTGGTTTCCCTTTCTGCTTCAACTCTCCCATTGGAAACCTCTACGGTTGGGCTCTGCCCCAGACCTTATATCACAGGAAGACGGGAAGATACTACATCCCAACATCCGGTCCTTGGCCCTAACTGCATGGATGTTAAGAAGCTAGTCCTCTCTGACCTTAACCTGCATGACAGAGTAACCGATGTTCTGTTGGCCTCTAGGAGGACCTCATTGAGAAGATCTTATGCATTCAAATGGAAGAGATTTGTGATCTGGTGCTTTAAACAGGTGTTAGATCCTTTTTAATTGCTCCACTGACAGACTACTCGAGTACTTCCTACACCTCTCTGAATCTGGTCTCAAGTCCAACTCTGTTACAGTTCACCTCAGTGCGATTGGGGCAAACTATTGCAGAATAGAAGGAAGGTCTATCTCAACTCAGCTATTAGTGACTCTCTTCAGGTGGGGTTTGCTTCTCTCAAAGCTTCCCTTCAACCCCCAGCAGTGGCGTGGGACTTCAATGTTCTGGTGCAGTTCATGTTGGCTCCCTTTGAGCTGCTCAATTCTTGCCCTTTGAAGTTCTTATCTGGAAGGTCTTGTTTTTGGTGGCGGTTACATCAGCATGCCGGATAATTGAGCTCCAGGCTCTAGTGGCTCATCCACTGTACACAGGGTTCCATCATAATAGTGGTCCTGTGTGCATTCATTCTCAATTCCTTGCAAAGTTGGTATGCACTTTCCATTTTAATCAGTCGTTTTGCTGACTTTCTTCCCGAGGCTTCATGTCCACAGAGGAGAAGCAACGCTACACATGCTGGTCTGTAAACGAGCCTTAGATTTCTACTTAGAGCGAACGAAGGCTCACCGAAAGTCCATCCAGCTATGTGTTTCTTTTGACCCCAGCAAGCTAGGGGCTGCCATTTCCAAATGCACTCTTTCAGTTTGGCTGGCAGATTGCATCTCTTTTGCTTATACTCAGGCTGGCCTGAGCCTTTGATGATCATGTCACAACTCACAACTTTGGAGCCATGGCTGTGTCAGTGGCCAATTGTGCTTGGTCTCTATGGGCGCAGCATGGTCTTCTATCCACACATTCACATCTCACTACTGTTTGGATGGGGATTCCTGACATGATAGCAACTTCAGCCAATCGGTACTTCGGCAAGGGCAAGTGAAAACTGTAATAGAAAACAAAACTGGACAACATTAGGTGTGTGGGGATACAGTTGAACTTAGGAACAGGTTATATTTTTTCACAATACTTTTATACGAGTTGCCTGCATTTACCACTAGAGTTTAAAGCAGGTAACAGAACCATGTTAAAATTTTTGAATATGCAGTCATCCTTACCAATCGATATCTTTACAGTTCATTATCTAAGCTAAAATAAGCTTAAAATATAATCAAAATCCAGCTCTAAATCATAGTATACCCTGCTGTATTCAAATCAGCTTTAATTAATCATCCATATCTGATTGTATAAACTGCTGATATAAACATGTTTTTAAAAAGATGACTAAATCTCATGTAGTCTTTTTTTTGTTAAATGTGCAAAGGAAGTTTATTCCAATCCAATGTTGTTTGAAAATTAAACAGCTTATCAAAGGTCCTGTTCAGTTTGTAATCCCTTGCCACAGGATCAGCCAAAATGATTCAAACCGATGAATATCGTGTAACCTAGAGTTAAAGAAATAAAAATAAATAAGGGACACAACATAATTAATTTTATAAAAGTTTACTTGGGGGGCTTGGGGTCAAATATATGGCCGTAGTCTGCATCAGGTTGGGCGCTCACAGTCTGCATTGGGTCTGGGAAGGGGGGGCCCTGTTGCACACTGTAAGGGCCATGGTTTAGCTATAGGCCTGTGTGGTGGAAGAAATCGTGCCATGTTTTCTACAGGATGTGGCTTTTGCAGCTTGCACCAGCTCTGGGCTAATAGCAAGCAGCATGTTGTTTTTAAGGGGGAGGCCATAGTTTCTGGGACTGGCATCAACTCCGAGTATGTCTGATCTAGAGTTGTGTACCATGGAGGTTGAAGGTCATTTAAAGAGGCATGGCCAGCAGTGGTGAGGTTGGGAGAAAGCCTCAGCTATGTGGAGAATGAGAGTCAGAAAAAGAGCCATGTAGCAGGGATTTGTTGGGGGTTGTGGCACATTTCTGTAGGATGCCTGAGTTGGCACTCATCTGGAAGGCAGTGGGGTAACCCTCTGTTGTGGGGCTGGTGAGCTGGCAGAGCTACATAATGAACACATGGCATGCAGAGGACTGCAGAAAAATAAAGGCAGATGAACAGATTAAATTAGGACAGAAGGATGATGAATTCTGTGTGGGCTCCAGAACCTCTGGCACAGCTCCAGGGGGTAGGGTGAGTAATTCTAGGGACCCAGGAGTTTAAAAATATTGAACATGTAATTTAGAGGGTGAAATCCTGAACACGGAAGTACTTTTGGGTTGGAGCATATGTGGACATGTTCTCTGTACTAGCAGCTTGTGGGTGGAGGGAGAACACCAATGGAGTAAGGAAAATATTTTTTTCTAGCACGAAGTTTCAGACAATAATGCTGATGCATGTGTGTGTGCATGTATCTATTTCTATATCTATCTACTTATATAATATATATTTCTCCAGCAACAAGCAAGGAGTCAGTCTTCATATTTGGGTGACATCGGAGCCAACAGAGCCCGTGCGGAAACATCTCTCCAGCTTTCAAAGAAATCCTTTGAGAAATGCACCACACATGCTTGATCCCCTTCCTGCCCAAGGGTGCCATCTTGCCTCAGTCTTTTTTTTCCGTGGAGCCCACTAGACGTCTGTCCCATTTCCATGGAAAAAGTTTGTTTTTGTCTTAAAAAATTTCCTTTCCAGTACATGTACCGGTTCCTCTTCGCACCTCCGAGCCAGCTGGCCTCAGCATTGCTATTTGGGTTCATTTTCCTTCTTTTTCTCGAGGTGTCCCTTGACTGGTGCTTCGTGCTCTTTTTGGCCAGGAGGCCTCGGACCCTCACCCAGGTTCAAGGACCTGTTTTTCCCCATGGCCTCCAGTGGCTTCAAGAAATGCGATTGGTGCAGTAAAATGATGTCCCTCACTGATCCACATGACTGTTGCCTCGGGCCGGACCATGACAACTTGGGCTGCGACCTTTACAAGTCCATGTCTGCAAAGGCCATCAAAAGCCACTAGCTGCAGCAGGAAATGTTCTTCCACAGATCCTACTCTGCACCGAAGTCCCCAGTGATGCCATGCTCCAGGGCCCCCTGGGCTGCCTCGGAGTCCCATGGCCACAGCTTCTCAGGGTGGAACTCCCCAGAGGCAGAGCACAAGAAGAGCTTGAAGCCCTCGGAGGTTGGGTCTGGAAAAGTGGGTAAATCCCACACCAGGCCCCGCAATCCCTGGCATGAGTCTGAGGTGCGGGAGCAGATGTGGCCTCACAAGCTGCCCCGGAAGGAGTCATCAGCATTGGGTGACTGGCCTCGGACCCTACAAGGCCATCCTGGTCGAGGACACCTCCTCGATGGAACTGACAGTGGACCCAAAGCCATTGGTGCCTGAGTTAAATGGTGCGGAGTCATCTGGCATGGAGACCAAAATGGCAGCCTTGGAGCATGGTATCACTGCCCTCCTGGCACAGCAGCAAGTGCTGATATCTAGTTCCTCCAGCTCATCTGCCCCGACGACCAGACCCTCAACTTCGAGGGCATCCCCGTTCGTCGAGCCAATCTCGAGCGCCACCTGCCTCGGGAGACCCATCGGCATTGGACGAAGTTCTGGTCCTGTTTCTTGGGATACCAGTCCTCCCCTGTGAGTGCACTTGGCTCAGACCACAGGTCCTCTGGGGGTCATGGGCATTTGGGCTCAGAGACCAACCACGGGCGCCATGGAGCCTTGGATTCTTCCTCTGACTTCAAGTCAGACTGGGAGACCGAGGATGAGAAGTCTCTGGACACCTGGCGATACTGAGACATGCCCTTGGACCCGTCTCCACCGATGTCCCGTGCTATTCCCTGCCTAAGGATGTCGCCTTCCACGACTTTGTGCGGGACATGGCAAATGTGCTCCTGTTCGAGACTGAGGCGAAGGAGGACCCCCACACGGAGGAACTTGAGATCCTCTAGTGCAAGGCCCCACCGAAGGAGGCCTTCACAGTGCCTGTCTCTCTGATGACTTGTACGTATGACCTAGATTGGCCACTGTTGGAAACAGGATACTGGGCTTGATGGACCTTGGTCTGACCCAGTATGGCATATCTCTTTTTTTTTATTTATTCATAGATTTTTAGTCAATTACAATAACCAAACTTATACAGGATACAGCTCCCACTTTAAATAGAAGAATACATACACTTAGGTAAACAAACAATTGAGAAAAGAAAAGAAGAGTGGAAATGTAGTCCACATCACGAGAGTTGGCTGCATAACTTCAAACCAAACATTCAATTTATAAACAGAAATCAAGGTCATACATGGCCCACAACCTAGAAGGTGTTTTAATCATCACTACCTGGTCCTGCTAAATCCTGCCTATCAGTCAAAAATGTATCCAGATGAGTCACGTCAAGAAAAACATACAAAGCACTATCAAAATTAATGATACACTTACAAGGAAATCGTAAGAAGAAAGTGGCACCCAAAGCTAAAACTCGAGGCTTAAGAGATAGAAATTGCCTACGTCGCAGTTGGGTGTTGCGAGAGACACCCGAAAAAATATTGTCTGCCTGTCCACAAAATAATGCTGACTTAACCTTAAAAAAGGCCTTTAAGATACGCTGTTTAACCATCACAGATGGAAAGGTAACCAGCAAAGTAGAACGTACATTAATGGTATCTGAGGAATCCTCCAAGAAGGCCGTAAGGTTAGCCATAGAAGGAACAATCACATCCATTTCCCCATCAGCAGAATTTATCTTTTTAGAGCTAGAGGGGATATGATAAATTTGTAAAACATCAATAACATCAGATATGGCAAGAATCTCTTTTAAGTACTTATTCAGAATTTTAGGTGACAGAAGAGAAGATTGAGGAAAGTTCAAAAATTGCAAATTACAGGCCCGCATGGAATTTTCTAGCGCTTCCAATTTTGAATGCAAAATTAAAGAATCTTTAATTCCCACCACATTAATAGTCTGAAGTGGAAGAACCTGAGATTCCATTTTAATAACCGCCATATCTATCATAGACACTTTCTCATCAAGCTGCTGCCATTGGACTGCCGGGACTGTGCTGCCGACGCTGCTGATCCATTGCAGGCACTCCCGGGGCAGCCTGCTCCTGGAGGGGCTTCCATTTTCCTCTATAAAGTTTGTTTCTCCCCTCTCTGCGACCGTGGGGCATTTCTGAAGGGGCAGGTCTGCCCCTTTGACGCCCCTTCGACGTCACAGCGGCGTTTGGGCATTTAGTCTATCGGAGATTTGGAGCTGAGTGACTGCTGCATTTTATTGGTACTTTCTTGGCTATTTATTACTTGTTATTTGTTATTTAGCTGTTTATTATGGGCAAAAGGAAGGCTAAAGTGCAGAGCAGGTTCCAGACGGCTGATTCCAGAGGTATTAAACCGGTAGGCTCTCTGGACAAGCACTTCGCTCCTGCTCCTCTTGCGCAGTCCTCTCCCGAGGGGGTGTCCTTAAGCCCTGGTGGGAGATCTCCCCCTCCTTGCCCTGTCACTGGTATAGTTTCTATTTCTGAGGTCTCTTCCGAGTTGACTAGGAAGGATAAAATAGTGATTAAATTGCCTACTCCGGTCCAGTCGGTAGTCCTGGAGGGCTCTTCTGAGCTCCCAGTTCTACTTCCAGACGCAGAGGTTACCTTAAAAGATCTGTGGGGGGCCTTGAAATGTATCGATATTAAAGTTTCCTTAGCTGTTGCTTCCCTTTGTACTTTCTCTCAGTATGGCATATCTTATGTTCTTATGATCCTCAAGCGCCTCCTTCCCCATATGTGGGAAACACTGGCATCGGTGCCCATTGTGAGCAGACGGCTCACACCATGTACCAAGTCCATCGGAGCCCGGGGTTCCAGAAAACCCTGCTCCCTCACATTTCAATGGTGGTCGAGTCCACCATGCAGCAACTCAGGAGCCAAAAGACACATTTATCAATGCTCCGAGTAGGAAGGCCCGGACCTTGGGTGCCCTCGGCTGAAAATGCTACCAAGGCTCGATACTGGTTTGCCGAGTCCAGTCCTACCAGTTGTATATCGGCATGTACCTAAAGGAACTGGTGAGGAAACTTGCCGGTTTCTCTGCAGGCCTCGATGGGGAACCCCTTCAGCGGTTCAAGTCTTTGGCCTCGACAGTCAAGGAGTGCTTGAAGTTCCTGTCCCGAGCAGCATACGATGGCTTCGAATCCTCAGTCAGAGCGGCCGCCGCCGCCAGGCATGGCTGCAGTTGCCTGACCTTGAGCAGTGGGTCCAGGACAAGCTCATCAATGTCCCTTGCCACCGGAGAGAACCTCTTCGGAAAAGCTATGTCAGACAAAGCTGCTGAGATAGAGACTGAGTTCCTGACCAGGACCAGGCTCTCAAAGAAGATCTCGGTGCACCCCTGTAAAAAGACCCCAGGGAAGAAGTCTTTCTTCCCAAGGAGAAAGGGGGTGTTTGGTAATACCCCACAGTACCAGGCCTTCTCTGCCCCACAGCAGGGGCAACAGTCCAAGGGGCAAGGGCACGGACCCCACAAGCCTAAGACCCTAAGACCCAGGCATCTGCCCACCCTGAAGGGAGCTTTTGGCTCATTGAGTATGACCTCCTCTCCCCCAGGAGGCCCTCAGCAGCCCACAGGGGGGGAATCTGGCCCTGTTTGCCCACAGGTGGTCCTCCATCACCACCGATTCCTGGGTGCTGCAAGTAGTCAAGGAGGGATACCTCCTCCACCTACAACAGACGCCACTCTCGTTCTTCCCAGGAGAACCTGTAAGGCCTCTCCTTCACCAGACTCTGCTCCTCACTGAGCTCGCAGGCCTCCTCACAGACAAGGCGGTGGAGCCAGTGCCCAAACATCTCTAGGGTAAAGGCTTCTACTCCAGGTATTTCCTTGTTTCCAAGTGAATAGGGGGCCTCAAGCCCATCCTGGACCTACAGATTTCTGATGAGGGAGAAATTCAAGATGCTCTCCCTTGGAACACTGCTGCCTTACCTCCAGCAGGGAGACTGGCTATGCTCCTTAGACCTGAAGGATGCTTATACACACATCCTGATCCATCCCCACCACCAACAGTACCTCCGGTTCATGGTGGGAGGAGGTCACTACCAGTACAGAGTACTACCCTTCGGACTGGCATCATTGCCATGGGTCTTCACCAAGTGCCTAGCGATGGTAGCAGCCCATCTTTGGTGCCTCTCCTGGAAGGTTGTCTTTCATGTGGCACTAACGTCCGCTCATAGAGTCAGCAAGCTACAGGCTCTGATGGCAGAACCACCCTACACGAGGTTCTACAAGAACAGGGTGGTGCTTTGCACACATCCCAAGTTTCTGCCAAAGGTGGTGTCCCCCGTCCACCTCAATCAGGAGGTGGTGCTCCCCACCTTCTTCCTGAGGCCTCACACTAGCAAGGCAGAGACTGTTCTGCATACTCTGGATTGTAAAAAGGCCCTGTCCTTCTATCTGCAGTGGACTCATGGCCACCGCAAAGCACCTCAGTTCTCTCTCTCCTATAACTCCAGTGACTGGGGCTTCCAGTAACTAAGCAAACTCTGTCCACTTGGATGGCTGACTGCATTGCCTTCGCCTGTGAGCAGGCTGGGATCTCACTAGACCACCACAGTCATGGCTACCTTGTAGCAAATCTGCATTCCCTACCTGTTATGGAAATCTACCGGACTGCCACCTGGTCTTCATTCCATACCTGTGCAGCTCACTACTGCCTGGAGAGGAATCCCAGTGGGACAGCACCTTCAGCCAGGCTGTGCTCTGTAAACTCTTCGGGGTGTAGGCAACTCCTGCCCTCCGACCCTTCTGTGTTCAGGCTGCCGGAGTGCTGGTTTTCCTCCAGACACTTGGGTCTTGCAAGAGTCTCTGTTGGGACTCAACTGCTGCAGCTCAAAGCTCACCATCTCTGTTTGCCATGGCATTTTGTACAGGTTTTCGGTAGCCTATAGCTGGGGAGTCCCATTTGTGAGGACTGACTTTCTGCTTGTTCCTGGAAAAAGCGTAGTTACTCACCTATAATGGATGTTCTCTGGGGACAACAGGATTCAGTCCTCACAACCTTCCCTCCTCCCCTTGGAGTTCCTTCTATACCGTATTTGAATTTTTGCCGTCTTAGCTATGCCATTATACTGAGGCAAGATGGCACCCTTGGGTGGGAAGGGGACCATGCATGGGGTGGTGCATCTTTGAAAACTGGGGAGATGCTTATGTGCAGGCTCCATCGGCGCCGTCACCCATATGTGAGGAGTGATTCTTGCTATTCCCGGAGAACACTTTTTACAGGTGAGTAAGTACGCTAAAGGGATCCTCAGAATTATAAAAAAAAGATACCTAAATTAACAGTGGCTGTGCAGGGCTGACATGGGTGGGGCAACTCATGAGGCATATTAATAATGGTGCCCTGAAGCACACTGGAAACTGTTTTAGAGTGGAGGAGCACTACTGCAATTGCTTAAAGGAACTCTGAGGAAGAATTCTGAACTGTTGCAGTTTAGTTGGGATTTGGACTTGAAGGGAGCCAGAGTATGCATGTAAAAGGAATGTGTGAACGGTCCAGCTGCACAGGGCGCAAGAACAGAAAAGGGACTGATATTATCATAGGACTTCTAGGAAGCTCAAAAAGAGAGTTACTGCACATGGTTGGGGTGGAGTTGGGGGTGCCAGATTCATTAGCCACACAGGGTGCATTTCCAGCTTGGTACAGTCCTGGTGAGGAGCTCTGCCTGAGAAGAGAAAAAAACGTTTATGTTCAAAGAAAAGGGATTTATTGGCGTTCGAGAGAGGGGCTAGAGTACTATATTTTAGAGCAGAGGTACTCAAATCCAGTCCTGGAGAGCCGCAAGCCAGTCAGGTTTTTGGGATATCCCTAATGAATATGCATGAGATATATTTGCATGCACTGCCTCCATTGTATTTGAATCTATCTCATGCATATTCATTAGGGATATCCAGAAAACCTGACTGGTTTGCGGCCCTCCAGGACTGAATTTGAGTACCTCTGTTTTAGAGTGTGAATGAGATTGTTCTAGGGTTCTGGGTTGTGGGGGGTCTTTTTATTTTTATAACTCTCTTTCAGGAATTAGTGTGGTAAAGTCGGGGAAATTTCACTCTGCTTGGTACAGAAAAATTACTCAAAGGTTTGTGCCTTACTGGTATTACTGTGGCTATGTGTGAGGAAATTTGTTTTTAAAAGCTGACAGCTAATGACAGCTGGAGTGAAAATGTATTGCTGGGATCAGTTACAGGACAGAGCTAACTGAATCCTTCACTGATTAAAAGAAAGCCTTGCTGTATTCTAGAAAATAAGGTTTTCTTAACAGGTGGAACCTGTGTTGTTTGGTTTTATGCAGTGCTGTTGAGAGATGCTGCTACTGTGTGTGTGACCAGACACTAAGAAAGAAACTGGTTTACAAACGGGATCAGCATTAAGTATCCTCTTGAAATAGAGTGGAGCTGTTCCCTGTGAGAAAAAAATTAAAGTGAGCAAGTGCAGTTTAGGTCTGCTGCCTTTGGCTGTTGGTGCTGCTGAAGCTGTGATTTTGCATTGCTCAGAAAGCTATCCGTGTGTCAAATATGAGTGTAGTATATGATCAGGAAAAGTAATTATGGGGCTCCAGCAACAGTGTATGATGTGCTAAAGGGAAATACTTGAGTGTTTTTTTTTAGTTAAGTAAAGCATGTTTATGTGGGGTTTATTTTTTAATTAGTGAGAAGTAAAAGTCCTAAAGGTTTTGAAGAATCCTGCCTGAAGAACTATTCTAGCCCCAACTCTAGGGACATAGTTTTCTTTTATTGCTTTGTTAAGAGTTGGGGTAGGTACACTGCCTTCCTAAGGAGCAGCCTGACCTAAGAAGACCAGAGAGCTTAAAAGACTAAGGGCGGTCCCCAGTGCAAGAAGACTACAGGAAAAAAACAAGATAAGCAGTACTACCAACACACACAGTTTAGGTTTTTTGGGGGGAAGTGCACCTCATCATAATTTTTATTGAGCTTAAATAGTGGAAAATATTTATGGAGAGGCTCTAAGCCTGAAGTTAAGGGGGAATAATCAAATATTCCTTTTTTAAGCTAGTGCAGCATACCAGAGTGAAAATTTAATTACCTTCAGAAGGTCTGAATCCTGTAAAAGAAACAGTGTACAGTGACCATGGAACATGGTAGCCGGAAGTGTGGGTTAAGTGCAGAGCTAACACATTTTTGGCCAGTGATAGCTGGGAGTGCATGACCAAAAGGCTTCCATGCTAAAAGTGCTGTGTTACCTGAGCAGTGCATGAATAGGCGAGCTTCAGGGTGGTGAGCTAGCACAGATGCAACTACTGCCAGCCTCTGACCAGGTGGTAATTGTGCCTGCTTTGCTAGTGCATCACAAATGTGTGTTTCTGCTGCGAATCCCATATGGTTAAAGACCATAACTAATCCACGCATGTACCATTCATCATGACAAAAGATAGCAAAGTTCACATGTGAACCAGGCACCCTCTTAGGGCACCAGTGTTGGATGGGTGGCATTGCATGACTGCTCAGGTACAGAGGAGTTGGGAGACAGGGCCTATGCTAATTGAAACAGCCAGGCTGCATAGCCGGGGATGGAAACAGAGTTCAGCTGGGGGTGAAGCATGCAAATGTGATCCAGCCACTGGCAGAATGAAGATTTGTCACCAAACTGAGTTCAGACTACCATCTTCTGTGCATGAGTGGCCACATAGCAGTGAGCTTTGCTTTTTCCTGGGTCGACCCTCTCTTTCTTTCACTGCCCACAGTACGTGCCCTGTTAGTAGGGTCAGGAGCTATGGATTGCTATCTGCTCTCTCTCTGCAGGGGTTTGATTGACTATACTTACTGCCTCCCACAACATCGCACTGGTAGCATGCTCGCTGACCATGTGTTTACAATGACCAGGCTACTGACGCAGCTAATGCCGCATTATCTCCCTACCACGGCCACAACTCTCTGCCCCGCCACGGTATACTATAGAGGGAGGAGTAGCCTAGTGGTTGGGGCAAGGTACTTCAGACCAGAAGGTCGGAGGTTCAAATCCCACTAGAGGACAGCAACCTTGGGCCGGAAGGACTGGGGGTTTCTAGTCCCACAGATGCTCCTTGTGGTCTTGGGCAAGCCACTTAACCCTCCATTGCCCATGTTCCCTGTAAGTATTAGTGTATGTGTCTCTTATCCCCGCGTGTTAAATGTATCCCCCAATTGTGTTGTGACCGCTTTGATTGAAGGATAAGGCGGTATACAAAACTGTCTAAATAAATAAATAAATAAATCATGCACTAACCACATGTTAGCCCCATGCTGTTCACAGCACTTCAGTAAACATGCCCCTGTGTTTGTGACTAGAAACTTTAAATAGCACTAGTAAATTTTGGAATATTTAAACATACCTGTTTAATGAGACCTTAAATTGGAAAAGTTATGACTAAGAAAATAGAAATTTAAAACACAAAGATTTCTAGTTCTGGTGATGAAACATAAACGTTTTTCTTGAGACTCGTAATATTCTTTTGACGAAAGCTGTTATGTAAATTCCTGCAAAAGGAAATTACAAAGGTTAAGGGAAGGAAAGTAATAATCTAGTATAGTGCAATAATTATAGTAATTCTTCTAAACGGTTTAATTAGTATAATATACTGAAATTTCAGGCTTTCAACTGGCTTTTTAATTAGCTATAGCCAATTTAAACATTTATTATAGAAAATTTATAATTTAGTAATTTTAACAACTTTATGTCAAGAACTATTACATTATAAATCACTTATCTGTTGTCAAAACTGTAACATCTGGGTGGTCATCAGGCATTTCTCTGAAATTAGGTTTTATTCATCCAGTGTGTTTAGAGTGATGTCCGTTGGGCGAGCTTAATATTTATTTTCTGGTGTTCTACTGGGCAGTAGGGATGTGCTTGCGTATTGAAACAAAATGTTTCAAAAGCGTGCCCTACTATACACAAGCACACACCGTTTGCACATGCGTGAACAGTGTGCATTAGTGTGCCCTATTGCGCAATAGGACACACTCTTTTTATTAAAGATAACAATATGAAGACAAAAAAAAATGAAAACCTACAACAAAACAAAACAATTTTTTTTCCTGCACAGTGTGTCGACCTGAATTAACCAAATTCGCTTAGGTTACAGCCTGGTAACAGCCTAGGCGAGCTCACAAGAACCTGTACAACTCCCCCTTCACACCATACAGATAAGACCATTCCCATAAAATACCATTTATGTACCATAATAATTTAAAAACGACCTAAAAAAATGTTGTGAGGAAAAGCGAAACCACTGTTTAGTGACTTCTAATGAGGTGAAAGTCAGACATGCACCTGCTATAGGTTTAATCTGCATATTGTGAGCAATGAGAGTGCTTGTGATGCTGCCTGGAAATGTCCCTTACCCCGTCTCCCTGCAGCTGTGGGAAGAGGGCTGAGATTTTACATAGTCGCTTGTTAATGTAACTCAGCTGCTCTCCTTGGCACTGCCGCATACTAATGAAAGCATTAAGCCTGAAAAGGCACTAAGGTAAAGAATATGCATTTGTACAATTACGCATCGAACAGGTAGTCCTCTAATGTTTTTGCTTTAATATTGTGTGAAGTGCACAGCGCCTGTTTTGCCTATATTTATCAAGCTTTGCTCTTTCAGTCATGAAATTACAATAAAAGCTTCTTCTGTTCTAATGCTTCTGTAGCTAGCATTTTCTAAGAAACAAAGTTATGGCCTGTTATTTTTCAGCACTGGCTAAAACGTTAAGCGTGGTGTTCAGCTGGAAATGATACTACAAATAATGATTATGCAGCATCCTACATACAAATGAGGCTGCAGTACAATCATCGGGGATGTCTGGAGTGGGTCTTCCCACCCCTTCTGCCTTCTTGCCTAGTCTGTGTTTCATATATGGTTTCTACCTCTGTGCATTTCAGGCAGTTATGGCATTATGGGCCCATGGCGCACTACAAGTCTATGCAATGCAGAAGGGTAAAACCAGGCCTGGATCTAATTGCTTAGCAGAAATGGAGCCAGTTGTCAATCCTAACCTCAAAATATTAGGTCAAAGGGACTTTTCTGTATAGAAAACATAAGGACCTTATTGCATGCAGCAAGTTGTATGCAGAGCTTTGTGGATAAGTAACATAAATGACCAATGAGATCAAACATCTGTCTGTAATGTCATTAAGAGGTTGTTCAAAGCAATTCTGTCTACGTTCATTAACAAAAGGATTAGCAGGTTCAACACATACACTTTCTCTATTATCAGCTTCATTAATAAGGGCAGTGCACTGTTAGCACTGAAGTATGCCTGCTACCCAAGGGTTGAGATTGAGAAGATGCAGGCTCATGTCACATTAGCAGGGGATAAGATAGTTAAATGGGATCAGTGCACCCATATGTACAGCAACATAATTGATTATCTTTAAAATCTACTTGCAGCATCATTCATGGATCCACACAGCTCACTTGAGCTGCTGAGCCACTCCATGTTGTGTGAAAGAGGCCCTGGGGTGTTCTATGTCTTGCAAGCATTATTGGCGAGTCCTTTGTACATTTCCTCTGATCTCTTGCTTTATGCTTGATTTCTTGCAATATGTTGCTGTATAGTCACGCAACCTCGCTGCACTCTTCTATCATACCACTCCTCCCCTTGGACATGGAGGAAAGATCACTAGGGCATTTGTGAATGTGCCGGTGTTTGCTTCTGCACATGTCAAGAGTGCTGGAAACTGTGCTGGGTAATTAGAGTGAGCTCAGGGAATAATTTGCTTGCATATAAAACAGAAACAAACAGCCCTACAGAATTTCCGAGAAACGCTTCATGTCCATCAACGATTGCAACTCGGCCTAAACAAAGCAATAGGCTGCCACTGCTTTTCACTTGTCAGCTGTGGTTCTGTTTAGCACCTGCTGCACCTTTTGATCAGCGATGGCTAGTGTATCTGTTTCTCAAGCTCGGGTTCTCCTCAGGACTTTGTACATCTCAGGCTTGGGTCATGAGCAGCACACGCCGCTCCTTCCACGCAGGCGCTACTCGTTTGCATCCACTGCTTCTCAGGCTCACGGACCAGCAGGTTCTACTGTTTATTCTGGTCGCGGTTCTGCTCACCACACTGCTTAAAACTCGCTACATCACAGTTGCAGAATATGCTAGTGTATTTTCTGCTCTTCAGACTCACATTCTTGACTCTGCTTAGCCCCAAAAAGGTATTTTACCTAGAAATTCCAAAGTGTGTCAATTGACGCATTATCACGACGACTGTGTTGAGCATGAAATGCAGATGTGAATTAATTTGAAGTTACTTATTTGTTTACTACGTGCAGTATGTGACATCATTACATAACTGACATAGTTCTAGCAGTGGCGCTGGTATAAACCTTTGAAGATGCATTTGCGTCAATTGACGCACTTTGGGGCTTCTAGTGTTTAAACGTTTACTAAAGGTTTTAATACGCATTAAGCACCCACAGCCTTTTTATTTCTATGGGTACGATGGCACTTAATTAACGTGTGTTAACATTTAGTAAAAGAACCCCGAAAATTGCCAGCTGCTGTATTCTTTATGCAGAGTAGTGACAAGGCCTGTCTTTAAAGAAACTCTCCTTTCTACCCCCCTCCCCCAGTAATGGTGAAGATTTTCTATTCTGGCTGTACCCCAGTTTTCTGATAGACTTTATACAATAATTCAAGATAACCAGGCAACCTAGTCCGTGAGGGCTTGGCATATTCATTCCCATGTTGAATAGAGCACAGTGGTTTGTGGCCTCTTGAGCATAATAGTTTGATTGGGACATGGAGTTCCCTGTCTCCCAAGATTTTTGGACCTGTTGAAATTCATAGTTAGTTAGTTTCTGTACATCCTGGCAATTTCTAGGCTCGATCAATGTCCACTGCAGTTCTTTATAAACCATGGACATTGCCATTTGATGGTATAATTCTACAGAGACAAGTGATTTCATCCACTATGTAGAGAGTTCTCTTCCAGCTTTTATATGTGATAGCATTTTATTTAACTCACAGGGATTCATGTTGAAACATGATCACGCTGGGACTTCAGTTTTTGCAGTTCAATGTGGATCTTGGATTGCTGTTTTACACATTTTATTCAGTTTTATTTCTTATTGTTGTAACTTAAAAAATACAGAAATTGCTTGTTTTTGTTTCATGTCTTTGCTGACTTTTTTAAATGATGTACAGTACCTAGGGAGCTTGCTGGCAAACATACTAATGTTTAAGGGAAAACTACTTTTGAGTCTCCCTTTTAAAACTCCGGGCATACTCATGGATTTGTTCCCATTTACAAAAGGTGCAGGGTGGTATGCATGATAAATACAATTTGGTTCTAAGGTGTGAGGGCCACAATGCTTCTTAGACTGAGCATCCAAACTCTCCTCCATATTTTTGTTTCAGAGACTTTTAAATGTCATAGAAAGTTCCTTAACTTTTAGAGCCCTGCCTTGTTTGTTAGACTCAAGGATTCCACTGAAATTAGGGTCCCCCAGTAGCAGTTCAAGCTTTGGAATTACTGTACATAGGACTACAGCGATTCAAGAGCCAAGTGCAGTGTCTCCGTTCTAGAGTCACATATACGGTGCATTACAAAAGTATTCATCCCCTCTGTGTTTGTCCTGTTCTGTCGCATTACAATCTGGAATTAAAATGGAGTTTTGGGGGTTAGCACCATGTGATATACACAACATGCCTACGACTTTGAAGGCGCAAAATATCCTTTATTGCGACACAAACAATGATTACGACCAAAAAAAAAAAACTGAAAGCAGGAGTGTGCATATGTATTCACCCCCCCAAAGTCAATACGTTGTAGAGCCACCTTTTGCTGCATGTCTCTTGGGGTATGTCTCTATTAGTTTAGCACATCTAGCCACTGGGATTTTCAACCATTCCTCAAGACAAAACTGCTCCAACTCCTTCAAGTTAGGTAGGTTGCGTTGGTGTACAGCAATCTTCAAGCAATGCCACAGATTCTGAATTGGATTGAGTTCTGGGCTTTGACTAGACCAGGGGTGGGCAATTCCGGTCCTGGAGGGCCGCAGACCAGTCAGGTTTTCATGATGTCCCTAATGAATATTCATGAGATCTATTTGCATCCACTGCATTCCATTGTATGGAAATAGGCACATGAATATTCATTAGGGACATCATGAAAACCTGACTGGTCTGCGGCCCTCCAGGACTGGAATTGCCCACCCCTGGACTAGACTATTCCAAGGCATTTAAATGTTTTCCTTTAAATCAGCTTTAGCAGTATGTTTAGGGTCATTGTCCTGCTGGAAGGTGAACCTTCGTCCCAGTCTCAAATCTCTGGCAGACTGAAACAGGTTTTCCTCAAGAATTGCCCTGTGTTTAGTGCCATCCATTATTCCTTCAACCCTGACCAGTTTTTCTGTCCCTGCCGATGAAAAATATCCTCACAGCATGATGCTGCCACCACCATGTTTCACTGTGGGAATGGTGTTCTCAGGGTGATGGGAAGTGTTGGGTTTGTGCCACACATGGCGTTTCCCATAATGGCCAAAAAATTCAATTTTTGTCTCATCTGACTAGAGAACCTTCTTCCATGTGTTTAGAGGATCCACCACATGCTTTTGTGCAAACTCCAAGCGTGTTTTCGTATTTCTTTCTTAAGCAGTGGCTTTTTTTTTCTGGCCAGTATTCCATAAAGTCCCACTCTGTGGAGTGTAAGGCTTAAAATGGTCCTATGGACAGATGCTCCACTGTGGATCTTTGCAGCTCCTTCAGTGTTGTTCTTGGTGTCTGTGAGTTTTAGTGGGCGGCCTTCTCTTGTCAGGTTTGTAGTGGTGCCATATTCTTTCTATTTTGTTATAATGGATTTAATGGTGCTCCGTGGGATATTCAAAATTTGGGATGTTTTTTAATAACGTACCCCTGATTTATACTTCTCCACAACTTTGTCTCTGACCTGTTTGGAGTGATCCTTGGTCTTCATGTTACTTGCTTAGAGATGTTGCAGAGTCAGGGACCTTTCAGAACAGGTATATTTATACATGTGATAGATCATGTGACACTGCTTGCACACAGGTGGACCCTAATCAACTAATCTGAGGTTAACTGGTTGGACCAGATCTTATTTAGGGGTTTCATAGCAAAAGGATGAATACATATGCACTCACAACTTTTCGATTTTTGCTTGTTTTATTTTATATATATATATATATATATACACAAGGCATTTTATTGTCATTTCACTTCACCAATTTGGACTGTATTGTTAGATCCATTACTTAACATCCAAATGAGCCTCCATTTTCATTCTAGGTTGTACATAATACGACAAAACAGGACAAAAACCAAGGGGATGAATACTTTCACAAGGCACTGTAGCTCTTCTTAGGGGGATGTTTACTAAAGTGCGGTAATCGTGATTAACGCGCGTAAAGTACGTTTAACGATCGTTAGCACGTCCGAACGCGCGTTCTGACGTGCTAACGATCGTTAAACGTACTTTATGCGCGTTAACCGCAGTTAACGATCGTAAACCTCCGTGGCGCGTTAAAACAGCGCAGAAGGTGGAGAGTGGGCGGAGAGAAGGGGTCAATGGGCGGAGAGTGGGCGGGGAGAGGCTCCCCTCATACTAACGCGTTGAATTTCTGAGCTCAATTTCAACGCGAATGAAAACCTGTCGTTAAAGGCATTTAAAGGGAAGAGAAACCATTTCCGTCAGCAATGTACAGAAAAACCGGGGAAACCCACAAAACGTGAGCAGTGTGATACATGTGCACAGAACAAAATTTCACATAAAACGTTAAAAATGACCACAAGAAACATTTTAAAAAGCATAATTCAGCTGGGCAACAGTGATAGCAATGGGCAACAAGGAACAACACTCCCTGGAAAGCACCAAATAAAAAAGAAATGATGTGTGGAAGGGTCTACGCTCCGCAGACCCTTTCAAAGATCATTTCATTGTAATGGAGCTGTCCTGGGAGTGTTGTGTAATGTTGCCCAATGATATCATTGTTGCCCAGCTTGGTTATGGGTGTGTGCTCCTTTTCTGAGGTCTTTTCTGAGGTTTATGTGCACCTTTGTCTGCATACAAGGTAAATGAGGCCACAGTAAGCCTGTTGCAGAGCAGGGTTTCTGACTCGTCAGGCCGGTTTAACTAACTCCAGGGACTGCACTGTCTCTGTGGCCACAGTGTGGTGCAACAGACACAGCCAGTGCCTGTAAGACCAGAGGGTCACAGGTTCAAATCCCAGCTGGGGCTCCTGCCAACCCAGTCCCCATAGTTTTACCCACCACTAAACAGTGATAGTAAAGACACTCCTTTATTGCAGAGAACATACGCATGGCCTATATTTTACCACACCAAACACAGACACCAGAAACAGGCACATTACCTAAAGCAGAGTCCCGCAAATGCAGTCCTGGAGGGCCCCACACCATTCCGGCTTCATGCTGCCGCTAATAAAGATGCCTGTGCTGCATAGCTATGCACCACCCCCATGGTATGCAGATGTAGCTCATGCATATTTATGAGGGACAGCATGAAAACCCGAACAGTGTTTGGAACACCAGGACTGGAGTTGGGGAACTCTGCCGTAAAGCAGCAGCCAACAGGGCCACACACCCACCCACAGGCCCCATTGGCCAATGCCTCCTGGAGAGGCAAGATATTGGGCCCTGCCTGTATCTCCCAATACTAGCAGTTGCATACCTTAGCAATGCCACCCTACACCTGGGTATATGGTACAGAGCTATCAAATGTTCCCTATGATAACTGGCAGATATCAATTCCTACGTTAAGCACATTTTGCTCATTGAGCTCCACCATAACAATCATTCTGATGTCTGCGGTGTTTGCTGCAGGTCTGATCTCTGACAGTGTTCACCACCCTGGGGAGTGACCCCCCAACAGCCTTGTGTACCATATCCATGCCTGTACTATGCCCATGACTGGTGTGGTGGGTATGGCTGCTGACCACCTCTATAGTAGCACAATGCTGGCATAGGTGTGGGGGTGGCTGTCTGTCTATCCAGTGTGTGGTGGCTGCAAACACCTTCCACAGTCCACACTGCCAGCAATGTTGCCAGTATTGGGCTGCCAATGTGCATAATGAGGAGCAAGGTACCATGGGTATAGGCCGGTCAGGGTGGCCTGGCCAGGGTGCATCTGCACAGGGCATAGGGCAGTGACAGGCACATTGTAGTGCCCGGCCACCACCTACACAGACAGGGTGACCTCAGTATATCCTGCTGAGAGATCACTCTCACACTGACTGTGCAGTGACCACAGCATGGCTAGACACTCCCATGGTGCTATCTAGTATTTCTCTCATGTGATAAATATGGGTTTCCTTTTGGGGCCCAGTCACTGATGTATCTGCTTGCTGTGTATGCTGACATCCCAGTTCTGGGTGCAGGCATCTCCACTGGGCACTAGCAGACTGTTTGCAGCTGGTAGGTGTTATGATGGAGTGACTTGCAGGGTGCAGTGGCTGATGGCTTGCACCAGGGGAATATCAGATAGTGGTGAGGTGCAGCATACCATATCCAGGCCTAATGTCTGTTTGCTATTGTGTTATGGCTGTGTACAGAGCTGCATTGACTGCCCTGTGGGGTGTCTGTTCCTCAGCAGGACTAGGGTTAATGTTCCCCTCTACTGCCACCTTTGCAGGGAGGTAGACTGTGGATCTTTTGATAGGAGACCCTGTTTGCCACCCTTGGCCCTGGGGGAGGGGGGTGGTGGTGCATGGGGGCTACACCTGACTGAAACAGACAGAGATGTCCAAGGTGGTCCTGCAGAAACTACCTATCTCACACAGTAACACTGCTTTGGATCTGCGCCATGGCCTCTTTCAGCCATGGACGGTGCTGTGGACCTAGTGCTGGGCGCCTCACTGCACCCTCAGGGTGAGCACAGTACCTGCACAATGTGACGGTGTGTAGCTACTCTGTGCCAGTACAACACACGGTCAGTACCCCCTATCAGGCCGAGGTGCTGTGGGGGTGCACATGGTCAGTTCCCCCTACCAGGCCGAGGTGCTGTGGGGGTGCATTCCCCATGGTGTGTATCTGTGGACAGCTGATTTGCATGTGCAGTGCATCATGGGTGTGACTGGCACAATCCAACCCTGTGAAACTCCAGCACCTGCTCACAGGCTCTGATAAACCATAGGCCATCACACGTACATCTGCTAGCATAATGCATAGGTGCAAGACACCCTACAGAGTCTGTAATATAAGATGCCCACACTGGTAAAAACACACGTACCCACGCACGTACAAACACACGTACCCACGCACGTAAAACCACACGTACCCACACACGATTGTACGCGTGCAGCCACGCACGGGGCTACGCCCGTACCAACGCACGCAGCCTCGCAGGCAACCTCGCACGCACCTATGTACGTGGCTAGGCACACTCCGAGGGTGTGTTTCTGACACCAATACTCAACGTAACGAAAAACATGCCTCCTCATTCCCTCTGTAATGTACAGGGTGATGCCTGGGACAGCCTTCTGCGTTAGGCACACTGGGGACTCAAACCCATGCTGCCTGTAACAGCGGTCAGTACCGTAACCATTGTGCTACAGCTCTGTTTCAGTGCTTTGTGTCTGTACGTCTTCTTACGATTAACGCGCAGTAACGCGCCACGGCGCCCGGTAATGCTCGTTAATTTTTTTAACGCGCGTTAGTGGTGACGATGTACCGCCCATGTCCTTATTTGGGGTTTCTGTCACTACCGCGGCTCCTAACGCGAATTGCACTAATGCAGTTTAGTAAACATACCCCTTAGTGTTATATGTTTTTAAGCTTGAAACCGGATTCTGTTTTTTTATCATCTTCCCATTCTTTACTACCTAGTCACTACATCGGCATTTTCTAAATGTCATGTTCTTCTGGTTCAGTCTTCATCTTTATTCTCATCAGCTTCATGAATTCAATATGATTTGCAAGGGATTGTGGGCAATGCAGTTCATTCACACCAGACACAGCTGCTGACAATAATTAGTTGTGCTTGAGGGTAAAGCCAATAAGATATTTATTTATGGGGTTATTTCTCCCAACACAGATATGCTTGGTAGCACATAAATCAGGTTACTTGCTTTCAGTGTTAAACTTGGAAAAACAAAATCAGGAAAACAACATTGGAACTTATCAGGCAATCAAAGCAAAAGAAATAAGACCTGGTTGGTAACAAACTGGTCTTTTCTGTAGGCTTTAGCTAATATTTTCTTAGCAGTGTATCAAACAACAAACAAAAATCCACAAAGAAGAGAAAAACTGTTCTTTTCAGGTTAACTTCTTATATCTTCCCACATAGATTCAGAAGTGATTCCCTCAGAGCTCACAAGCAATTAGGTAAGGCTCAATTGCCGGCAGTTACCCAGCTGAAACCCCTTAGCTGGCTTGCTTTCTACTGCGTGGCTAGAAATCCTACTCAGGAGCTTTTCTGAGTAGATTAAAGAACAAGTTTGTATTTCTTTGTGATGGTTGCTGTACTTTGTAACAGAAAATCACCAAAGGAGTTTAGACAGAGAGCAATCCATGTAAACACATCCTTCATCTGCAATCGCTCCCCCTTCTTCAACAATCATGGGTTCAATATCATGGATTGGCACAGATGAATTTCTCAATGGAGCACTTTCAGGAGAACACTTGCTTCCCTGCTGTCTTTCAAGGTTATAGCTAGGGCATAGATCAGTGTTCATACCTGAGCTTCCATTGCTGTTAGAGTTCCTCTCAATATAGCCTGGCCAGTATGTAGTCCAGTTCTTATGTCCAGCCTTCCAATCCAGATCCCTGGACACTGGATCTCTCTTCACATACTTTCTGGCATGGGTCTTAGGGTCCCTTCCAAGTGCAGCCGTCTCCCTCACAGGTACCGTCTGGAGATTCCTAGCTCTGCAGCACCATTCCTCTGGCTTTCCCCAGTCCAATGGTGTATGCTGGCCCTTGGAATGTCTCCCAGTATACGTCTGCTCCGGACTCTTCTAGACCTCTCAAAGGCTTTTCTCTTCTTTCTTCCAAAGGGTTTCTTGCCCTCTCTGTCCGTCCGGTTTGGCTTCTGCTTCTGATGATCCTCCAGATGAAACTGAGGATAATTCTGAGGATGATGATGAGGATAATTCTCTGTAGAATAAACTCTACCTTTATTCTGCCTAGATGAGTGCTCCACCCTAACACAGCGCAGCTGTGCTGAATCAGGCCCTGCCCTTTGAGATGAGTGCTTAGGGATTACCTCATAGCCCTCCTGATTGAACACACGTTTCCCCACTTCAGCTCCTCTAATGGCTGTTGGAAACCTGGTGCATTCTGGGACTGGTAGTCTTTTATGGGAAAATTCTGTTTTCTTATTTCTACCAGAACTGACAGGTTGCTTGTTCAGAGTCACTTCACCTTTCCTATAGCTCCTTCCTGAGCTATGATAAGCTTCCTTATCACACCGTATATCTTAAACGTCTTTTGATACACTTCATTTTCTCTCTAAAGTTCATTGATTACATTATTTAATTAATGTTTTGTGCTCAGGCCTGGTGCATGGATATTTGCCGCTCTAGGAAAACCTTTAATCTTGTTGCTTGACCCTGCCCCCTGTGCCCTCAGTTCCAGCTTCTCTTGCAACCCATTGACTTGCACAGGTCCCCCAAAGACTATAACCCAGCACTTCCCTCTAGCTCAGAGGTTCCCAACTCCAGTCCTAGAGGGCCAAACACCATTCAGGTTTTCAGGCTGTCCCTAATGAATATGCATGAATACATTTGAATACAATGGGGCAGTGCATGCAAATGCATCTCATGCATATTTATTAGGGACAACTTGAAAACCTGAATGGTGTTTGGCCCTCCAGGACTGGAGTTGGGAACCTCTGCCTAGCTGCTCACTCTCTGTAGCCAGCAAGAGGAAGAAGGCTTTATAGTGTGCCAGCTTCCTCTGCCGCAGGGGGTCAGTCTTGGGTATGAGCTGCAAGGTTATGGGATCTCACATTTTATACTATGAGACTGATCTATGCAGAAGAGGAAAATGTGCTAATAAGTGCCCTCCTTTCTGCTTGACATGGGGGCCAAGCTGCTGGGATAAGAAATGGAATAGGGCCTCCAGGAAGGAGGAGATTTAAATGACCTTCTCACTGCCTTTTGCTATCCCTGGAAACTTGGTGGCCTGGACAACTACTTAGTTTGTCTAATGGAAGCACTGGCCCTGCTGGTGTCACGTGTTCATTGTTCATGTGTGTGTATGGTATGTTTTAATGTAACTCTTCTTTAGTGATCTTTGTAAGGATGAGCTAAATCTCAAAATGAATGTCAGTTGTATTATCTGTTTTGAGTGTTTCAACCTTTTTGGAAAGAATTCTGTTGATTAGGGTTGTATTTGGCTAGAGGGCGGGTTATGTGGTTCCTAATCCCTGTACTGAATCTAGCTTCTTTTGATATCTTTACATTCAGAAAGCATGCTGGCACGCTCTCTCTTTCAGCAGAGAACTAGACTTGGCTTTCTCTATCATGTTTTCTTACTAAGATCATACAGATTCTAACATATTCTCTGCTGTTCAAGATGACGTCTCATTCCATCATAGGGGATGACACAATCATAACATTTTCCAGGGGTAGGTTAATTAATTTATCCAACTATAAGGCCAAGGGTCTTTAGAAATAGTTAAGATGTGAACCTAACATTAGGAAGACACAAGTAATTGGTCACTTTCAAACCACAGCCATATAAAGGACTCCTTGCTGACTCAGTTTTGAGTTTGTATGCCTTCTACAGCTTTTTTCTTTTTTTTTTTTTAGTTCCAATATATTTATTGAATTATATACAAGTGTACAACCATAATAGAGTGCTCGCCAACAACCAAAAGAAACCTTACAGCAAATACACAAATATAAAGCACTCAAATACAGAAACTAAAAAATGGGTACCAAAAAGGTTACAAAGAAAAAGAAAGGAAATAGCATGCCTAGGCCAAGGCTATCCAGAAAATAAAACAACATGACAGAGATCATTCAGTCCTCCGAAGCTAAACTATGAATGCCCATCCTAGCTCGTAGAAATGCTTTCAACTGGTCCAGTTCAATCATTTGCTTGATATTTAGCTTTATATTTACAAGGGTAATTTAAAGAAACACTATCACCAAGAACTTTAATTGACGACGATGAATTTGAGTGGAGTATGATACATCAGGATACATTCTTATAGTACATCCAAAAAATGTTTTATCTCAAGGTGGAAAAAACATTTCAATCTTTATCAGACTCAAGCACCATGATTTCAATGTAGCTTTCACAAGACAATCTGGAATTACTGGGCAGACAAATTATGAGGAGAAAAATCATTAGATGCCTTATGCAGTTCAAGTGAAGTCGATATAGTATTAGAGATAGAAGCTTTAAGCGGTGTTGACTTAGCTGGTAAGTAATATGCAGATAATAGCAGTGCTAGAGAAGCCTCAGGAACCTGCAAAACCTCACGCATATAATTTTTAAACAGATTTACAGGAGAAACATTATCTAATTTAGGAAAATCTACCAAATGAATATTCCTTCTTCACTGAATGTTCTCCATATTTTCCAATTTACGAGTATTAGCCAAGGATAATTTCAAAGCTTCTGCCGAAATTAAATAAACACGTTTCATATTTTCAGATAGTCTGATAGAGTCCTGAACAGTGGCTTGCACCTTATTTTCACATTTGTTTAATAGAGATTCATACTTGACAGTGATCATGTTGCAATTCCAGTTTTGTCAGCACCAATTTCTCCAGCCGAGAGAACACACTAAGAATTTTTTTCAACTGAAGAGTTATTAGTATCACCATCCTCACAAAGTATGACTGAGTACCCAGAACTAAGTCATGAAAAGAATCTTTCATATGCCTACCAGAAGTCTGAGATGGTAAAACTTTAGGTTAAATTGAACTTGCTGAAAAGAGTTTTTATCAGCATCAAGATCTGGAACAACTTTGGTTTCAATTTTCCTTGTAGTTGAAACATTCTCCAAGGAATGAAAAGTTAAGAGAATCTTCAAACGATGTTGAGCCACATCTGCATTCAGACCCTGCAAGTTGCTTACTGAATCAAAAATCACATTATTCGAAGCCGAAACCAGGGAGCATTCCTCCACAGAAGCCAGAAGTTCTCATCAGAGTCTGAAGGGGCCTCCATCAGGTAAGGAGACTTTGATGAGCCTGACAGAATTGGTGACTATTGTTGCTCTGGTAGTTGAAGAGCCCGGTTATGCCTAGAATCTCCCCATTTCTTAGCCAGAAAGGGGAAAATAGATAGCTAATGAAGCTCTCTTGAAGAGTTAGGATAAAGCACTTTGCATTTGGACGTCTCTTTCAAAGAAAAAGTAGAGCTTCAGGCACAGAGCGTGCAAGAAGCCTGCCCTCTACAACTTTATACTATTTGAAACCACAATGAGTTCGATTTTTGAGTTCTCTGAGGACAAGCAGGAAGTCCTTACATATGGGTGACGTCCCCGTTGGAGCTTCCATTGGAAATTATTGGGAGGCTCCACCATGCATGTGCACCTGCCTTTCTGCCTGCTGTGGCACCATCTTCTCTCCAGTCTTTTTTTTTCCATGGAGCCCCTAGAACGTGTTCCTGCCATCAGCAGAAAAAGCTTGATTTTTGACTCCCTTGTGTGTTGTTTTCTTTCAGCTTGTCTCACCCCCTGTCGTCGGTTGCATCGGCTCCAAGGCCTCCGTCCCTTTTTCAGATGTTTTTCCTCTCTTTTTTCACTTTTTCCCTCTTCGTGTTTTTCTCATGGCTGGCAGCATTGAGCCATTTGACTTTGCCGTGGCAGTGTTTCCAGACATGTCCAAGCCAGCCAGCAGCTTCAAAAAGTGCACTAAGTGTGCATGCACTATTTTGGTCACCAACTGGCCTAATTGATGCCTGCAGTGCCTTGGGCCTGACCACCAGCCCACCTCATGCAATCTGTGCCTACAGATGATGAGGAAGGGCCTGAAGGACTGGGAGAAACAGAGACAAAGTCCCTTTTTGGGCAGTTGGATTTAGAATCCTCGACCCTGGCATCGACATTGGCATTGATGGCATCATCATTGAGAGATGCCTGTGCGCACTCGGAGCCAAGAGGCCACAGTGCCATGGGGTGGAGACTTTCCATCAACCTCCAGTTGGAACTAAGAAAGAAACAGTCATTGACTCTGACGTCAAAGGGGACGCCCGAGCACCAGGCCAACGGCCATGTGCATTGGCATTGGAGCCCTTCCTGATGTGATGTTAAAGGCAATGGCTGGAGCAGCCCACTAAGCTGCCCTGATGGGAGGAACCAAATCCCAGGGCCCTGGAGGGCTGCTACCTGTCTCCTGATGCATCTACCACAGATTCTGGAATCTGTGGCTGAAGTCGTCATCCTGGCCCCATGCCTTCAGAGATGGCAGTGATGGAGGAACACCCTTGAGGCCCACATGACAGCAATTCGAGCCATGTGACAAGCTGGCCCCTCAATGCTATCAGCACCCTATCCAGCCTATCTATGAGACATATGTGCTGCCCACTGAGGCAGGCACATCGGGTTGGCAGTTGTAATTGATACCAGTTCCCATGGCCATCTTCCTCTCCAGTGTCTGGGGTTCCAATTCCATGGTGCATCAGTGCCCCCCCTCCCTCCCTTAGTGCACCATCAATCCTGCCAATGCCTGGCTCCTCTACTGACCAGAGATGGCATTGAGAGGAGGCCTGACACTACTTTGATTTCCTCTCTGAGTCAGACTCCGATGGAGAGGAAATGGAGGAGGAGTCAATAGTATCCAACCTGGGGTCACCAGACCTGTCCTCAGACCCCTCCCCTCTGTATGAGTGGCAGAAGTTACCCCTGGAGGACATGTCCTTCCAGGACTTCATGTGGGACATGGCCAAGGCCATACCCTTCCCCTTGGAATCCAAGGATTAGCCGAGGGCAGAGGAGTTAGAGATCCTCCAGTACCCTTCTACTCTGAAGGAGGCAATTAAGGTGCCTGTACACTGAATCCTGCTAAGGCTGCTGTTGAGGATGTGAGAAAAGCCCCTTACAGTGCCAGCTATCAGCCAGCAGATGGGCTCCATGTCTAGGTCCAGAAGACCCCAGGATTTGAGAAGTCCCAGCTCCTCCACAACTCCTTAGTGGTAGAATCTGCCATGAAGTGGATTAAGAGCACCAAGACCCATTCCTCAGTGCCCCTGGGCAAGGAGGTCAGGATCCTTGACTCCTTTGGTAGGAGATGCTTCCAGGGCTTCACGCTTATAGCCAGGATTCTCTCATACCAGCTATACATGAGTATGTTCATCAAGGACGTTATGACGGACCTTGCTGAGTTTGGCTCCCTCATTACCCTGGAGCACCTTGAGTCCTTCCACGCCCTGGTGGGCAATGGAAATGACTGCTCTAAATACATAGTCTGAACAACCTATGATGTGTGGTGGTGAAGCAGGTTTAGAGTGTAAAGGAAAGGGGGAAAAACAGTCCTTTTGCCCTGAGCCCAAGAGAACTGCAGGCACAGCAGGGGTTAAAACTCTAAACAAAGAAAAAAATTCCCTACACAGAAGTGTAGAACTGGAGACACACCCAATCTCCAAGGAAACCAAGGGAGGTGACGGGAGAGGTTTGGGGGCGGAGTCTAGAGCTATAGGACAGCCCCAAACATTTAAGCAGAGAGAAGCTATAGCAAGAGGAAGTGGAAGTGAGGAGAGTGAAGGGAGGAGCGAGGAAAACTGAATGGAGGAGCTCTAGTTCCAAAGAGAAGGAAAGTTCCAGGAAGAGGCCTGAGAGAAGGTCCCAGCCAGAGTCCCGGCAAAGCACTCAGCAGAGACCCAGGGAGAGATCCAGGAAGAGGTCTGAGATAAGGCCGGAAGAAAGGTCAGAGGCAAGCCCTGGAGAGGAATCTTCTGAAGAGGAGATATTCTCTAGGAGGTGGTGGACTGGCCAAGAGACTCCTGAGAGTACTAGAAGTAAGGAGACTCGAAGGACAGGGCTGAGGGACAAATCTCTCGCTGGAAGCCTCAAGGGGGAATCCTATTGCAAGCAGTACAGAGACAGCTCGAGCCCAGAACGCAGTTCTGCTGGCAGAAAGTCTGCAGCTAAGGTGGAGCCCTGGAGAGCTTGTTCTAAGCAAGGTACTGTTGAGAAGCAGGAGAGAGGAATATCCCTGGAAGGACCAGAAAGCAAGCTAGCACCTGTGGCACGGTCTGAAAGGAGACATGTTGCTGCTTGAAAGGTGAGCCCATTGCAAGCTGTTAAAAAGTTATTGAACAAGAAAGCTTTGTCATGCCCTTCTCCCATAGCCTCAAGTAGAGAGGAGTCTCAGTGGGAGCAGCTGTTGAGAGTGTTGAAGCAGCTGAAGCCTTCCCATGCAGACGCTGTGGATAACACGTTGTTGAAGGAACCCAGTGAAGAGAAAATGGAAATAGAAATCAATGGTGTAGAGAATGATTATTCTGATATGGATATGGAATGCTCTTTCTGTTCTAGTCAAAAATAAGAAACTGAGGGGTTTTAAAAGTAATTAGGAAAACCCAGAAGTTTTTAAAGGAAGTACATTCTCTGCTGAAACTCATGTCTTTGTTTATGCATTAATGAGAGCTGATCTGATAAGCTCCAAGAAGTTAATGAATGTCAGGGAAAACTAAAGAGTGAAAATACGTTTGGAAAAGGATGTCAGAAGATTTTAAACAGTTGGTAACCAGGAAGTTAGGTGCTGCAAAACCCTGTGAGAGAAATAGTTGAGTGTTGTGCTGCATAACTTGGAGACCTGGGACCAGAACCTGTTTGTAAAAGAATGATTTGTGAGACACGTTGTTTAAGTTAAGCCACAGAAGCAAAGTCAAGGCATGGACTATGTATCAAGGCTTAAGTTCTTTTTGAATGGAGAAGTATCTTGAGTTTTGTTTTGTAGTACCAGAACTTCTAGCCAAAGAGTTCAATTGGTTATGTAGAGCTTTATTTTCAAATAAAGAAATTTTCCTGTAACCTTCAAATCTTGGCTATAATCTTTGTGACACAACTACATTGTGAAGAAGCCATAGTACTGGGTTCCAGTTTACTAAGAAGGACGTTCAAGGTACCCCCATTACACCTAGGCATTCGCCTAGCCACCAGGGGGGCCTTGACAGATGCTTTTGAGTCAGTTGGCAGGGTTGCGGCTGTGGGCATTGGTGCACGTTGTCTCACTTGGCTTCAGTTCTCTGACCTGGAACAGTGGGTCCAGGATAAGCTGGTGGATCTGCCTTACCAGGGAGAGAAACTCTTCAGGAAACCAGTGGAGGAAAGAGCGGGTGAGACTGAAAAGGAGTACGTGACCCTCTCCAGGCTCTCGAGAAAGACCACTGACCCCTCACGCAAGTACCAGGGAAAGAAAACCTTCTACCAGCGCAAGGGTTGGTACTACCAAAATCCTCAGGGTGGTTAGCTGAAGGTTCAAGCTCCCCATCAGCAGTGATGGGAGAATCTTTAGAAAGCCCAACCTACCCCTCAGCCAAAGCCGGGGGTAGCTTTTGACTGGTTCCTCAGGAGCATAGCCAATTTGCTGGTGCATGAAGGGGTACCGCCTCAGGTGAGGAGGTGGCTCATCCATTTTGTCCACAGGTGGTCTCTCATCACCTTGGATGCTTGGGTCCTGCAGACAGTCCAAAGTGGCTACAGGCTACACTTCACCCAGCTGCTGCCTCCCTTCTCCCTTGGGGAGTACCCCCTGGACTTGCTGCTTCGTAGCTTGCTACAGGAGGAGGTTTCTGCCCTTCTGACTGAGCTCGCCATCAAGCCAATGCCCCTGGATTAGGTTGGGCAGGGATTCTACTCCAGGTACTTCCTGCTCCCCAAAAATATGGGGAGGTTCCAAGCCATCCTGGACCTTCAGAACCTCGACTGCTTCTTAGTGCGGGAAAAGTTCAAGATGGTCTTGCAGGGGATACTACTCCCTTTCCTTTTCAAGGACGATTGGCTATGCTCCTTGGATTTCAAGGATGCATACATGCATATCCCAATCCACCCTGTTCACAGGAAATTCATCCAGTTCTGGGGGGGTCAGCACTACCAGTACAGAGTACTTCCATTTGAACTCGCATTGGCTCCCAGGGTTTTCAGAAAATGTTTTGTGGTGGTGGTCAGGTATCTCTGAACCCTGGTATTCATCTTCCCCCTACCTAGATGACTGGCTCAGAAAGAATTCAAACAGCAGTCGACTCATCTCACCATTGAGGTACTTGATCAGCTGGGGTTCGTAGTCAACTACCCCAAGTCTCACCTCCAGCCCTCTCAGCAGCTGGAGTTCATTGGGGCCCTCCTCTATACCACTCGGGCTCAGGCCTTTTTCCTGGTGAACCACATGCAGTAACTAACTTGAGTGGTGGGCACCGTCCAGAGGAAGCGCCACATAACACGAGAATGCTAAAGATGCTTGGCCTCGACTGTACACATCACTCTGCTAGCTCATCTCTGTATGAAGCAGACTCTGTGGACTGTGAGCATGCAGTGGAAATAGGCCACTGGCCACTTCAGGGATCAGGAAATGGTTACCACACTCCTAGTACAATCCCTACACTGGTGGCTGGAGCCTCAGAATCTGCTCCGGGGTCTTCCTTTTCAGAAATTGACGCCCCAGGGGACGCTTGCCACAGATACGTCAAAGTTTGGCTGGGGGGCTCATCTGGACGGCCTGCATATGCAAGGTCTGTGGTCAGTGCAGGAGAGCCTGCAGTAGATAAACTTCCTTGAGCTCCGAGCCATAGCGAATGCCCTCTGGACATTCCAGACGTACCTCACCAACTAGGTTATCCTGATCCAAATGGATTGTACCTCCTGTGCTGGGAAGCGGTTCACTTGTGCAAGTTTGTTGCCACACATGAGATGGAGCTATGGACAACTTGTCTGCCTGGGAAGCCCAATACCCTGGCAGATCACCTGAGGCTGGGTCCTCAAGCCACATGAATGGCCCCCTCAACAGGACAGTGGTGGAACAGATCTTTCGGGAGTGGGGTACTCCCACAATATGGTTTATGGTTTATTAAAAACTTTTGATACTGCCCTTCAGAAAAATCAGAACAATGTACAATAACAATAAAATCATCTGCAAAAAGGAAAGGAATGCCATAAAATAATAGGAAAGGAGAAATAGGAAAGGCAGAATTAAAGGGAGGAGAAGAGAGGAGTCAGAGGGGAAGGGAGGGGAGGAGAGGAGCAGAAATTTATTCCCCAAATAAGGGATTAAAAGCAAACTGGGATGAGTCTTGTAAAGTGTCTTAATTTAGGGTAAGAGAGTTCTAGCTGAATGTTGAGGAGCAGAAAATTCCACAAGCTGGGGCTGAGAAAATAGAAAGCTGTGTGTCTAGTAGATTCATAGCGAGTGCAAGAGGATGGAGGGAGGTGAAGCTGGTTAGCATGAACAGAGCGGAAAAGATGAGGGGCAGCATGTGGAATAATGCGGGAGGAAAAATAGAGATCTTTGCCATGCTGCACAACATCCAGATGGATCACTGCTGCTCCTGATTCATGTCCAGTGGCCAGCTGGCTCCAGATGCCGCCGCCTTCCACTGGGGAGGTGGATCTGCTTTATGCATACCCTCTGATCCCGATCATGGTGAAGATCTTGCTGAACCTTCATTGCCATGCTACTTCAGTTTGCCCAGCAGGAGCATCTCCATCTCAGCTCTGCCCTAGACCTCATCTCTCAGGAAGACAGGAGCTTGCTGCACCTCAACGTCTGGTCCTTAGCCCTCGCAGCTTGGAACTTAATCTGCCCAGGCATGGAACGGAAGTCCTCCTGCCCTTGCACAGGGATTCCACACACAGATCCTATGCATTCAAGTGGCAGAGATTTGATGCCTGGTGTGCTGACAGTGCTCTGGATCCCCCCTTCTGCGCCATCGACAAGCTGCTAGAGTAGCTCCTGCACCTCTTGGATTCCAGTCTCAAGTCTAATTTGGTCAGAGTCCACCTGGATTCAACTGGGGTCTACCATTGTAGCTCAGAGGAAAAGTCCATCTCGGCTCAGCCCCTCACTTTATGAGGGGCTTGCTCCTCTCTAAGCCTCTGATCAAGCCCCACCAGTGGCATGGGACTTTAATTTGGTTCTGGCACAGCTCTTGTCAGCTCCCTTTGAGCTACTTACTTCCTGTCCTCTGAAATTCCTGACCTGGAAGGTCTTGTTCCTAGTGGCGGTGACTTCAGCATGCATTGTCAGTGAGCTCCAGGCCCTGGTAGCTCACCCACCATACATCAGGTTCCATCATAATAGAGTGGTTTTCAGAATGCATCCACATTTCCTGCCTAAGGTGGTCTCAGCTTTCCACCTTAATCAATTGGTCATTCTGACCATCTTTTCCAGGCCTCATGCCAACCATGGGGAGGCTGTGCTGCACATGCTAGACTGTAAGCATGCCCTAGCCTTCTACAGTGGTGTGCAAAAGTCTGGAATCATTTGTGAGTTTTGCGTTTTTCGTACTTTCTAATTTTTTTTTTTTTTTGCGTTAGCCCAGCATATTCATCTTTCTACCACGTTAAAAGGGATACATTTGGCTATTAGAGTTGACTTTTTTTGCATTCCTTGCTTCCAATTTAAATACTTTACAGACACTGGGAGATAGCTACTGCGATTTTTGTGGATCCTGCGTCAAAACTGGATCGAGATTATCCAATATGCACACGTTATTTCTGACCAATCGGGAGGCTGGTTTCACTAACCAATCACAATGCAGATATCTAGCCCACCGTGCAGCTATAAAAACATGCGGAATTTTTGAATTTCATACGCTTTCTGGATCGACCATGAAGATGACTCGGACCCTGACGTTGGAGGAGCGTGTTCGTGTGTCCTTTATGAGCGAGGAATGATTTTCAAGCCGTCAGATAGCCAGGAAAGTTGGCTGCAGTCAGAGCGCTGTTGTTAAGATTGTACAGAAGAAGAAAGAAACGGGTTCAGTGGTGGACAAGCCTCATTCAGGTTGTCCACGTGCATCAACATCACGCCAGGACTGCGCACTACGATGCATTTCACTGACTAATCGCAAGTTGACCTCTCCTCAGCTACTTCGAGAGTGGTCAGACAAGAGTGAAGTCAGTGTCAGCTCATCAACAGTTCATCGCCGATGCCTGCAGTTTGGTCTCCAGGGCTGCAAAGCACGGAATAAGCCACTGATGACTGACATACAAAGGCGCAACCGGATCGTGTGGGCAAGAAAGCACTCAACCTGGTCGACTGAAATGTGGGAAAAGGTGCTATTCAGCGATGAAAGCACCTTCTGCCTGTTTGGTAACCAGGCCCACACCTATGTGAGGAGATTTCCGGGAGAGGAATTCAAGCTTGAGTGTCTCGACCTCACTATGAAGCATCCTTTGAAGGTCATGGTCTGGGGCTGCATGGCTGCCAGTGGCATTGGACGTCTTCACATCGTCGATGGAATGGTCAACAGGGCCAAGTACATCACCATACTGCAAAAGTGCATGGTGCCATCAGCACACCAGCTGTTTCCTGGCCAGTTCCTGTTCCAAGATGACAATGCACCCTGCCATCGCTCCAGACAGGTGATCAGCTGGAAGCAGCAGAACAACATCAAGTCAATGGACTGGCCTGCCCAGTCTCCAGATCTGAATCCAGTCAAGAACCTGTGACACAAGGTGGCCTTGGAAATATCCAAGAGGCATCAGACATCAAAGCGTGAGCTGATTGAGTCACTCATTGCAGCTTGGAACCGCGTTGTCACCAATGCTCACCTTGTCAGACTGGTTAATTCAATGCCAACAAGGTGCAGTCAGGTGATCAAGAACAAAGTGTGTCCCATCAAATACTGAGCCATCACTGACACATAAAAACAGCCTTTTTCATGGCCACATACATTAATTTGAAGGAAATCTGGCATGCGTCCATAATATTTTAAAGCATACTTACAATAATATATCATTGGCCAATGATGTACATTACGTGATTTTCACAGAAAATTTATCAACAGGACAACTATGGGGAACAAGCTCAGAAAATAAGGGTCAAACCAATACTAAAAGTTGGCCCTAATAGCCAAATCTATCACTTATCATCAGATACACAGAAAAAGCCACTGGGAGGAAAAAGAAATTAAGATATAAGGTCACGAAGTTTAAAAAATGTCAAATTTAGAAGTGATTCCAGACTTTTGCACACCATTGTACTTCGAATGTATGAAGGCACACCAGTGTTCACCCAGCTGTTCATCTCTTTTGACCCCAGCAAGCTGGGTGCTAATGTCTTCAAACACGTTGTCCATCTGGCTAGCAGACTGCATCTCTTTCGCTTATGTCCAGGTAGGCCGGAGCAATGATGGTCATGTCACAGTTCACAATGTCCAAGCCATGGCTGTGTCTGTGGCCAACTTGCGCTTGGTCTCCATGGAGCGGATTTGCAGGGCTACAATGTAGTCTTCTGTCCACACATTCATAGCTCATTACTGTCTGGATGGGGATTCCTGATGCGATAGCAACTTTGACCAAGCTGTCCTCCTGCATCTCTTTGGGACATAGATTCAACTCCTTCCCATCAGTTTTTCTGTCCATCCAGGCACATGGCTGCTTGTAGCATGTTGGTTGTTTGCACATGTGTTGGTTCTCCTCCTTTCAACTTTATGCCAAAGTTTTGCACGCTGCTCATTTGCCTACACACAATTTGGTGCATACTGGTGCTGAAATAAAACAAGACCGGTGCATAGATAAAACAAGACCTCTGTGATGATGTGCGCTTAGGACACTGAATGAGTCGAGTCCTCCGGAGGGGACTAGCCACACTGTTTCTTATGGTCCTCCAGTTTTTTGCCCCTGTTGGGCCTTGACCTCATTGGGTTTTGGTAGCCTGTAGCTTGGGAGTCCCATACGTGAGGACTTACTTCCTGCTTGTCCATGGAGAAAGTGTAGTTACTCACCTTTAACAGGTATTCTCCGTGGATAGCAGGAATAAATCATCACAGCCCTCCCACCTCCCTGAGGAGTTGTTGTTTTTTTTTTTTTTTGCTACTACTATTTTATTGTACTGAAGAGAAGATGGTGCTGCGACAGGTGGGAAGGCAGGCATGCATGCATGGTGGAGCTTCCCAAAATCATCCAATGAAAGCTGGGGAGCATTCCTGCACAGGGCTCCATTGGGGGCATTATCCATATGTGAGGACTTATTCCTGCTGTTCACAGAGAACACCTGCTACAGCTGAGTAAATATGCTTTCACCTAGCTCTCTCTTATTCTGCTCAGCTACCATGTCTCTTAGAGAGAACCCGGACATTGAATCCATCCTCCTCCAGGTTAAGGCACAAGTAAAAGCAAGACCATACTAAAAAGTTTGTCCTGTGTGTGAAGGACTATTGCCAGCCAGTGTGTATGAAAGGCTTCAGTAGTTAACCCTTTCCAGCCCAAATATTCATCCCCATTTTTTCTCTAGCAACTGTTTCAAAGAAGAAAGAGATGAATCAAGAAGAGAGGACAGGGCTGGAAAGAAGCAGACTTTGATGGACCCTTTAGTCTTTTGCTTTGACGCATGATTTGTATTTTTCTAAAATGAAGGCTTATAGTTGGAGCTGGTACCAAATCTGAAAGCAAATGCAATAAGGAAAAGCAACTGTGAGCCCTGTAGAGAGTTAATGGGAAGCAAGCTCTTTGTGTTCACTCTTCTTTCATTCCCCTGACAGAAAGCCATTGCTGATTACTCTGCTCAAGTACACTTGACGCGGGGGACTAGAGGGAGTAAAGGGACAGGCAAAGAGCACATGAGAGAAGAACGGCACACAGAAACATAACGCTGACGATTTCTCGTTTTATTATATTTTTGAATTTGCCTTGTTCTGTTGATTCTTTTGAGATAAAATAGATTTTATCCTTGCTGGCTTTTAATGTGGGAACTCTAAGATCAAGAATAAGAGCACCGTCCTTGGGAGAGACCCAGAAGCTCTGCCTTACAATAATAAAGAGAGGACCTCCGCTCCCTAAAAGCTTAGGAAAAAGTTACAATTAATATGTTGAAGCTCCTTTCTATGCCTAAAATGTTGGAAATACTACTGTAACTATATGGCCATCAAGCCTGGAACACGAGCTATTCAAATTTAGGGATCTGACGGATTTAGCTTGCTCCCTTTTTTTCAGAAGTTAAGGGATCTGTTGCGCCTGGCAAGGTTTTGTTTGTTCTTGGTGACTCGGCCATAATCTGTGTTCCTTTTGGGATGCAACAATGCAGTAGAGAAATCAGAATCTCAGGAGGCTTGGACAGAACCACCGGCATCTCCTGGTCCATTGGAATAAATGGAGTCCTGAGAACAGAGGCCACATCCCAGTAGACACTGAGCACCAAGCAATGCATCCCGGACATCTGACCAGTAAGTACAATGTGGATTTCATGGTGGTGCTGTATGTGCTTGATGCCCTTCTACTGTAAAACAGTATGCAATGTGTATATTATAGTCAAGGTATTATGTGTCAGGTACACATGAAAAGTTCATGTGTGTGTGTGTATAGGATATGGTATATACAATAAATTCTGCAACTACACGATCGTGTACCTGCACTAGCATTGTGTGACCATATATTATTCTTTAGCGGGCCGATGCAAAAAAGCTTAGCATGGCATTTTCTGTGCTTTTCCCTCACTAGGCTTGCTCTCCGATGCAAAAAGCAACCTAGCGCTGTAAAAACGTCAAAAAAAAAACAACTGTGCTAAAAGGCAGCGCACTTGCGGGCCGATGCAGAAAGACTAGCATGCCCTTTGTGTACAGATAATGCAACTTATATGCACAAGTTTCGCCACTCCAAATGCAGAAAAGAGCTTGACGTGCACATAAAGTGAGAGTAAAAGTATATGCAGACAGCAGCGCCAAGCATATTTAGATTATATATGCAAATGAGCTGCAGATATTAAAAAGAGATGGTAGGAAGGTCTGTGCCCGATGCAGAGAAACACATAGAGGATTACATAACCAGCCTGGTCTGAGGTGACTTAAACATCTAGCACATGTAGGGAAAGACTGTTTCAAGGTATGTACCGGTGAACAGTTACCTTTGACGTGAAAAGTTTCTGCATGTATCTTTCAGCGTATAAACGAAAGTTTGGCATTCAAGAACAAATGTCTTTTGCTTCTTTTCGTTACGTGCTGTTTGGACTCAGTTATATCATTCTCCATTTACTGTTAGGTCTCTTGTGATTTCATAAAAAAATTGTTTTGGGCAAAATGGTGTTGATTATTATGGGTTGAGGGCCAAAAGAACCTGCACGTCGTCTGCACATAATGTGAGGGTTTGACATTTACACGCAGGCGCACATGGCTGCTTGTAGCGTGTTGGTTGTTTGCACATGTGTTGGTTCTCCTCCTTTCAACTTTATGCCAAAGTTTTGCACGCAGCTCATTTGCCTACACACAATTTGGTGCATACCGGTGTTGAAATCTCGCACTATAGGTAAGTTGCGAACATGCGTACATAGCTAATAGTGCATGACTTCAGTGCCGGCTTTCTGCTTTTGCTGTTGGTATGCAAATCACTGCATAAGTAATTGCACGATGTAAAAAACTGCGCTGAAACTTAGCACAGCTTTTTTTACACTGTTTTTTAATGCTGGATCTCCATGCCAGCTTCAGGCAGATGTAAAGATCCAACTGGGAGCTAAAGTAGCTTCTAAGGTGAAGTTTGACAGCGATCTCCTGATAGAAAACAAATCCCAGTGGCCCATCGGCCCCAAGTCCCCCACTCACCCAATAAAAACAATCCATGGTGGCCCAGAGGCCCCGAGCCCACCCATCCAATAACAACAATTCCTCGTGGCCCCTGAAACCCCCATCCCCTCCCCCTCCCTGTACCTTTAATCTGAAGCTGGAGCGTTGCCGCATGCTTGCGCTCCAGTGTCGCCATCTTGAAAAATGGCTGTGCTTGGCCCCGCATGATGCATTCCAGTCTGAGACAGCAAGCCTTTTTATCAAAAACGTAGCTTTCCTGCAACTCCTAGAAAGGAAGAGTCCTACAAAAAAAAAGGTGAAAGCAGAAAGCACCGTGGGATGGTTGCTCAGTCTTTCATTTTCACACTTCAGGACAAATACCTTGCAAAGCTTTTTCCATGACTGACATGCACCCAGGGGCGGTGCAAGCATCTGAGGTGCCCTAAGCGAACCTTATGCCTTGTGTGCCACAATGCCCATGGCTGCCGACCCCCCCCCCCTCTCTGTGAGCTACAGTGGCAGCAATGGCCTGAAACTACCCCATGATGCTTACCTCAAAACTGTGCCACAAGGCTGGCTGCTTTTGCCTCCGCAAACTTCCTTTTGTATGGAAGCAGAAGCCATTCCCACCCCAATGCAAGTAGGAAGTCTGCATCGGTGGGAGCGGAAGCAAACAGTCCTGTGGTTCTGAATTTTTGAAGTAAGTGTCACAGGGCAGCAATGGGTGTCCTTAGAGGGCTGGCACTGTAGGCAACTGCCTAGTTCATCTAATGGTAGTGTCGGCCTTGCCAGTGCCCCTTTCACGGGATTTATTTTTCCACTTTTTTTTGCTTTTGATTTTGTCCATTCTTTAGATCTGACCCTGTTATGTAATATGTACCAAACACCTACCTGTCATAATCAGGAGTGTTTAAGACTTCAGAACAGAAGAAACTCAGAAGGGAAATCTAGACTAGGAAGTTTGCAAACGTGAACTAAGCCCCTCTTGGAGGTTTTGAAACAAGAGCCATATTTAAGGGTGAAGTTTCTAAAGTCACTTGGCTTATACAGTTTTGAAACAGCACATTTTTTGCCCAAGGATTTAATTTCCTGCAAATCCACCCACTCCCCCCCCCAACACACACATACACACATACAGTGCAAACACATTCATTTGCAAATCACACAGAGCTGTCAAAAATATAGTGCATTTTTTAGAGGTGTGCAGTTAGTTACTAATGTCCTACCCCATTACCGTGTACGTATGCTGTTAGCATGCATTATTAGTGACTCACATCCATTGGGACTGCTGGTAAAATGACATGCATTAACATTGTTATATGTGCTAGCATGGCAGTTCATGTTACTAACTTTAACTATTGGCTGCATAGGTTTTTTTTATCTATGAATTTCTTCTGAGCTACATTTTAAGAACATTTTAATGTTTGCCAGTGTTGCTTGTGCATTACCAAAGTCCTTATAATGAGTGTGTCAGTTAATTAAAACGTATATCATCTCTCTCAAAACTCTTTGTAGATTAAGTACTTTAGAAATGCACATGTCAACATGTCTAGGAGCAGATAACCTGACTTGTGCCCATATTGCATAAAAGCTTCTGAAGCGGGAAAAGAGTCAATAATGGTAGTACTGAGCTTCAACTGTAGCTGAATAAACTGAGACCAAGTGACTCGCCACAGGTTGCATAGAGTCGATGACGGTGGATGAAGGCTCCAGCAGTTTTTCTGACATGTAGCTCTAAGCTCTACCCAATAGATCATGCCTCCTTTTATTCATGCCTATCACCATTTTCACATCAGTCTCCCACTTGGCCGAGGTGCAATTTGGTGACATAATGCTAATGGGGAATCCCCAAGCAGCTCCTCCTCATACGCACACACATGCAGGCAAACTTACTTTAAAATGTTTGCTGCGCTGCCTCAGCTTTTCTTTTAAGTTTTGAGGCCCAGCAGCCATCACCTCCCAGCTGCCACCTGACCAAAATCTCATGGTGTGGCTTTTCTTGCAAGACTTAAGCCGGGTAATGGAAGGTGATGGCTGCCGGGCCTCAAAGCTTAAAAGAAGAGCAGAGACAATGTGGCAAACATTTTAAAGTGGTGACTGCCTAGCCAGCCTGTCACCCCCCTCAGTCCATCAAATAATATCCTTGCAGTTGCCAGGAGATAGCTGACCGGATGGTTCCATGCCCATAAGGGATGTCTGGACTGAGCACAATCATAGAAAAGTAGATGAGGGGAGAAATGTAACCAAAAGCCTAAAACCAACTGTGACAGTAAACTAAAGAATGGGGCAAACCTGGGACAAGTCAGAACTAAATAGGTAAGACTATTGTCTCACCCACAGAAAGGGAAGCGGAGGAGGAGGGAATCCTGTGACACCCTGCTTAAAAACCTGCTAGTAGTCATTGCACCATGCAGCAGGTCCCCACTGTACGTGGGATTCAGGCTGGAGTTAAAGGACTCCCAGAGGGGACCCTCCATGCTAGCCAGATGGTACTTAGAGTGTATTATTTCCCAGACCCCTGACTAATAGCTATAATAACACAGCCTTTAAGTGAACGTTATACGCTGCATCATATTTTCCCTCTTCTCTATTATGAACATTTTCACACATTAGAAAGTAAATAAGCATTTCTGAACAGCTCTAGGGGCCATGAGTAGACTGCCACATATCCCCTTGTAGTGAATGAGGATTATTCTGCTCCAGTTACCAATTTTATGATCATAAATTCAGTCTAATAGTGGGTTTCACTATTCAGCCTTGTCTGGTGCTCATGAGTTTCTGTAGCTTACTGCTTTGAATGAGGTCCAAGGAGCTTGTTGGTACATGATCTGTTTCATCAGCAATTGGCTGAATATACTGTCAATTATGTCTGATCAATAGTCAACTGGAGCAAGAAAGAGTGTGGTGTGTCATGTTGATCAGTAAGTACAACTGAACTGTCTCACAGCTTCTTGCCTTAAACTTTGGACTGCTGTCAGTTACTAGTTTTTTGGGTACTCTAAACTGGGGGCAAAAGGCTGTTGAGTGCTGTGCTGGTAAGAATATGAGACTAGAATGGTGCTAGCTTGGGATTCTATTGCTATGCCCCCTAGTTGGGGAGGCGTCCATGTCTATATTTGCTCCTGACCATGAAGGAGATGTGAAAAAAGTGCCCATTCAATGTCGGCAATGGATCCATGAGGAAAGCATAATTCACTTTCATTGCCATGGTAAATATTTCCTGGACAAATTAACCTGCACATAAATGCAAACTCCAAAATATTACAGGCCTGCCACCGCACGTCCAAGTATCTGAAATGGCTGGCCAAAATGTGCAAGTCTCACAGCATAGTCACCCCCTTTCTGAAAAAATACCCCTGTTGGCAAGTCCATGTACCCAGTTCTGAGACCGTGCAATTGGGGATGTCCACATTTGTGAAATGGCCTAGTTCTGTGCAAATACCTGGCATTGCAAGCTGCACACACAGGGCCTGTCTTCATAACTAGTTTCAAGGACATGCATTTCTTGGGGGTGCAGACGGAGCACTTTCAGAAGACACTTTATATGTGCCTCTCTTCACTGCTGCCACTCCACTGGATTTTTGGACATTCTGCTCTGGATGTCCCAGATTCTTCCTGGAGGCCCCTTCTAAAATCCCATTTCACATGTCTCACTTATAGCATAATTTCTTCAAACTCTTTGCAATCACGACTAGATCTTATCTCTTTTGCATCACTGAATTTGGTTACCATCTTTCATCCTCCAAGTCTCCCTGTTTCAGTGCTTGATCCTCTTAGCTCTTCATCTCCCTCTAACTAGTTTGCTTCTACTTCAATTTCCTACTGTCTGGCTCTTTTCTTCACTAACAACTCTCCCTAACTGCTGAATTCTGACACTAGGGCAGAAGAAAAAGGGACTGGACGAGTTACAGTAGGTGCTCTTTGCTCTGCAGTCTGCTCCAGCCACACACACCTATCCTTGAATGAAAGGAGGGGAGGGGAGGATTAGGAAGCACAGAGGTTCTTCTTTGCTCTATTTGCTCCAAGCTCACCCATTCCCTTTCTGTTCCTGTGTGCTAGCTGCAAAGGGGCTGTCATAGGAAGCAGAGGGCTGTTTTTTTGGGGGCCATACCAACAGATTTGGGGCAAGAACCTCATGAGACCATACAAAGCCATGCTCCTGTTTGTCACCACCAAGGCACACATTGAAAAGCATTATATTAGGTGCACGATAGCAGTCACTGAAATACAAGGCAAAGCAAGTTGAATTACTTTGGATTGTACTTCTGTCACGTGGGAGTAATCTACAGACCTCCAGCTAAGGAAATGAGGCGATATCTGGCATGATGAAAGACATAAGGATGCACATAAAAGGGAGGCACTGCTTGTTGAAAACGTCAATCTATCTGATCAGGATTGGAGCCAACCTACTACTACAGCATGAGCTAGGAGAAAAGATGCCCAGGGTGTTCTGCAATATTCCTTGAGCACTTACTTGAAGAGCACCACTCATAGGGCAAATACTGTAGATTTAGTGCTGAATGTACGATATGGTTAAATATTAGACTCCAACTTGAACTGAACAACACTAGTATAAGGGACTTCAGAAGGACTATCTTCAAGAAGATGAGTGAAGAAACCCTTTTGGGAATCCAGAATTAGAAGGGTACAATGGGCACAAATAAGAAGTAACATTCTTTCTGGCCCACCAGCTCTCCCAGGAGGGAGAAGGCCCAACATCGCCTCCAGGGCTGCCCCCGACGCCACAGACTGCTCCTGCTGCCCAATCGGGGCAGCCCGGTACCTTCAAAAAGGAGCGCCTGACCAGTGGAAGGCCTTTCCGGCCCACCAGCTCTCCCAGGAGGGAGAAGGCCCAACATCGCCTCCAGGGCCACCCCCGATGCCACTGACTGCTCCTGCTGCCCAATCGGGGCAGCCCGGTACCTTCAAAAAGGAGCGCCTGACCAGTGGAAGGCCTTTCCGGCCCACCAGCTCTCCCAGGAGGGAGAAGGCCCAACATCGCCTCCAGGTCCGCCCCCGATGCCACAGACTGCTCCTGCTGCCCAATCGGGGCAGTCCGGTACCTTCAAAAAGGAGCGCCTGACCAGTGGAAGGCCTTTCCGGCCCACCAGCTCTCCCAGGAGGGAGAAGGCCCAACATCGCCTCCAGGGCCGCCCCCGACGCCACAGACTGCTCCTGTTGCCCAATCGGGGCAGCCCGGTACCTTAAAAAAGGAGCGCCTGACCAGTGGAAGGCCTTTCCGGCCCACCAGCTCTCCCAGGAGGGAGAAGGCCCAACATCGCCTCCAGGGCCGCCCCCGACACCAAAGACTGCTCCTGCTGCCCAATCGGGGCAGCCCGGTACCTTCAAAAAGGAGCGCCTGACCAGTGGAAGGCCTTTCCGGCCCACCAGCTCTCCCAGGAGGGAGAAGGCCCAACATCGCTTCCAGGGCCGCCCCCGACGCCACAGACTGCTCCTGCTGCCCAATCGGGGCAGCCCGGAACCTTCAAAAAGGAGCGCCGGTTAGGTGGGCCCGCGCCTGAGGGCCTCGCCAGAGGGCCCTTTGGAGTGGCTCTTAGGCGTGGACCGTGAAAGCAAGTCTGAACGTTTGGACTCCCGTTTTGCAATCAACAATTCTCTGTTGCGTTCATGCAACAGTAGCTCAGGTACTTTATAATATCCTAACGATACTCCTTACCTGTTATAGCTTGCAAGCAATTATATACGTTTCAACAGTTTAATATCTGCACTATATCTGACTAGCCAATAGAGGGGTGTATCACGTGCCCTCTATTAGTATTATGTATGCTCCAGTTAAAACTTAGTTTCTGCATGCTCCACTTAGTATCTGTATGCTCCAGTTAACACGTGTACCTGTACTAGAACAGAATTTCAGGTAGTGCATACATTCTATAGAAGAATCATATATATTTATTCTGAGCAGAAGTGCTCACTATAACATTGGTAAGCTTGTATTACCTGTATCCAACATGGTATAACATAAGTCTGACTTCAGCTGACCAAAGTAAAGGACTAGTCACCGAGTCTCATCAGCTATTGCTATTGTTAGTAACATTGTATTCCTGCCATAACCCACACCTAGGAGAGGACATTTACTCTCGTTCCCTGCATGATAAATGAGAAGGCCGCCTGAGTAAAATATCCTTAGCCAGGGGCCACGCCAATTCACTCTTCCAACACAAGCCCCTGCCTCACCTGAACTGGCTCAAACGGGCCCAAAATGGAGCACACAATCATCTCCCTAATGAGCCTTTGCCTTCTACTCTCAATCTTGCCATCCAGCTCACTGGCACTACTTACGACACATAATCACATCCCCATTGTTTCGACTGGTGGCAGAAAATGGTCAGATGACTCCCACAACAACTCTCATGGAGCTAGCTATCCACACCGCCACCACCTATTACACATCCCACTACAAAACTCTTCGAAAGCCAAACAAAGCAAAAGCCCCTACACTAGCAGCCTGAAGTGTGCACTCATTAACTCTCGCTCACTTCGCAAAAAATGGCCAGCAATCACCGAAACAATAACGTCTCATAAATTAGATATCATCATGGTCACTGAGACTTGGCTCTCACCGGAAGACAACACCATCCTCAATCAACTACTACCACCTAACTTTGTTGCTTTCACCAGCCGAAGGCAGAACAAAAGGGGTGGAGGAGTTGTTGTAATCACCAGATCTGACCTCCAGTTCAAAATGTTTGAATCCAACAGCATCATTAACCTTGAAACAGTAACAATCTCCAACAACACATGCTCTATAAACCTTATTTACAGAGCGCCTTCTGCAGATCCGGACAACCTGTCTACCATCATAAACAAAGCATCCAACACCCAGGGTCCAAATAAACCAAATTGGATCTTAGGTGACTTCAATCTTCCATCTCTACAGGACAATCAAGCAGCTGCATTCATAGAAGCCCTAGACATCTTGGGATACACTCAACTGGTACATGAACCTACTCTCTCAAAAGGTAAGATTCTGGACCTCATATTCGCCCCACAAGCAGTTCTTCAGCAATCACAAAATATCACGCTATCATTGACATCAGTACCATGGTCGGATCATAAGCTCATCACTTTTCATATTCCTACCCTCACCAAGCCACAAAGGCCCAAGGTGGATTCAAGTAAGAACTCTAACCCATCTGCCAGAAGTTTTCACCCGTTTAACAGAGAACGCATCCTCGCCGAAACGGGCACACTCTTTGATAAGACTTCACTAGACCTAGAGGAGTTAATCACTGCCTGGAACAGCAAACTTAGCGCAATCGCAATCCGTTCCCCAACAAATAAAGCCCCAAAGAAAAGATCATCTGTACCATGGTTCACAGCCGACTTGAGGGCATCACTAACCCTCCTACGGAGGCTGGAAAAGCACTGGAGGAAGTCACGTACCAGTAGTGACCAAGCAGCATACATCCAACACCTGCATACACATCGCAAGGCCATCACAGACAAGATGAGACAACACCACACAGACACCCTGAAATGGTCATTGAATAAGCCGCACGACCTCTTCAACTTGGTCAAATCTCTTGCTAAAGAACCCACCCCTGAGCACCTTGGAGGTATACACCCGCAGGACTATGCCGTCTTCATGCAATCCAAAATGTGCAAGACCGACAAAATGGTGATACCTGACCCCGCCGACGAACAAGAGTACCCAGCATCTCTAACTGCCTTTGTTACACCTTCAAAGAGAATTATTGAAGACACCATCTCAGCCCTAAATACCTCCACTGCACACTCAGATCCCTGTCCAGCATTCTGGATAAAAGATTTGCGATGTGACCTCGCCCCGATCATAGCTAATATGATAAGCCTATCCTTTAGCACTGGGTCTTTCCCCTCTACTCTCAAACAGACCTCCGTCAGACCTCTGTTAAAGAACGCCAAACTAGACCCACAAAAGGTGGAGTCATACAGGCCCATATCCAGCATCCCGATGCTCGCTAAAATTATTGAAAAGATAGTGTACAAGCAGTTACAAGATCATATCGACACCAATGCCCCTCTGGACTCATCCCAACATGGATTCAGAGAGTCACATGGAGTTGAAACACTACTCACAACTCTTTTCGACAACATAATTTCAGGCGTTAACAACATACGACATGGTTTTGCACTCATCTTTTTGGATATAGCAGCGGCTTTCGACTCGGTATGCCACGAGATTCTCCCATGACGGCTAAGAGAAAAAGGCATCAGTGGAACAGCCCTCGAGTGGTGCAGATCTTACCTGTCTGGAAGATGGCAATATGTTCGAGCAGACGGGTCCACATCCGAACCATTCCCACAAAGTCAAGGAGTGCCTCAAGGATCCTCCTTATCATCACTGATGTTTAACATCTATATCCAACCCATCTGTAACATCATTAGTTCGTTCAATGTGAGCTGCATGATATACACTGACGATGTGCTGTTATACATGCCAATATCCCTGGATTGCCCAGACCTTACCCCTCTGACTAAGTGCTTCAATATCATATCCGAATGGCTCCTATCACAAAATCTGCGCATCCAACACAAGAAAACGGAGGTCCTGTTCATCTCGAGAAATCCCAAGTTCACATCACCCAGCTATTTGAAAGTAAATAATGCCGAGTTACAAGTAAAATCAGCTATACGTTACCTCGGGGTGACATTGGACCAGAACCTCGACATGAAGCAACACATAGCTAATACTGTAAGAGCGATCTACTTCAAAATCAGATCTCTCAGACACTTACGTCCGTTACTCGAACCAGGTGATTTTCGCACCATTTACCAAGCCCTCATTATTCCTCATTTCGATTATTCAAACGCCATCCTACAAGGACTCCCCCGGGCCACCCTAAACCCCCTGCAACTTGCGATGAACAGTGCAGCGTGGGTACTCTTTGGAGCCTGTGATAAGGAAGCTTATCATAGTTCAGGAAGGAGCTATAGGAAAGGTGAAGTGACTCTGAACAAGCAACCTGTCAGTTCTGGTAGAAATAAGAAAACAGAATTTTCCCATAAAAAACTACCAGTCCCAGAATGCACCAGGTTTCCAACAGCCATTAGAGGAGCTGAAGTGGGGAAACGTGTGTTCAATCAAAAGGGCTATGAGGTAATCCCCAAGCACTCATTGCAAAGGGCACAGCTTGATTCAGCACAGCTGCGCTGTGCTAGGATGGAACACTCATCTCAAAGGGCAAGGCCTGATTCAGCACAGCTGCGCTGTGTTAGGGAGGAACACTCATCTAAGCAGAATAAGAGTAGAGTTTATTCTACAGATGACCATCTTCATGATCACCTTGGATATCCAGAGAATTGTCCTCAGTATCCTGAGAATCAGCTTGAGTTTGATCATCAGTTTCATCTGAAAGATCATCAGAAGCAAAAGCCAAACCGGACGGACAGAGAGGGAAAGAGACCCTTTGGAAGAAGGAAGAGAAAAGCCTTTGAGAGGTCTAGAAGAGTCCAAAGCAGTACGTATACTGGGAGGTATTCCAAGGGCCAGCATATACCATTGGACTGGGGAAAGCCAGAGGAATGGTGCTGCAGAGCTAGGAATCACCAGAGGCTACCTGTGAGGGAGACGGCTGCACGTGGAAGGGACCCTAAGACCTGTGCCAGAAGGTATGTGAAGAGAGATCCAGTGTCCAGGGATCTGGATTGGAAGGCTGGACATAAGAACTGGACTACATACTGGCCAGGCTATATAGAGAGGAACTCTAGCAGCAATGGAAGCTCAGGTATGAACACTGATCTATGCCCTAGCTATAACCTTGAAAGACAGCAGGGAAACAAGTATTCTCCTGAAAATGCTCCATTGAGAGATTCATCTGTGCCAATCCATGATATTGAACCCATGCTTGTTGAACAAGGGGGAATAATAGCAGATGAGGATCCTGTTTATATGGACTGCTCTCTATCTAAACTCCGTTGGTAACTTTCTGTTATAAAGTACAGCAACCATCACAAAGAAATACAAATTTGTTCTTTAATCTACTCAGAAAAGCTCCTGAAGCAGGATTTGACCCACACAGTAGAAAGCAAGCCAGCTTAGGGGTTTCAGCTGGATAACTGCTAGCAATTAAGCCTTACCTAATTGCTTGTGAGCTAGGAGAGAATCACTTCTGTATCTATGTGGGAAGTAATCAGAAGTTAACCTGAAAAGAACAGTTTGTTTCTTGCTGTGTGGCTTTTCATTTGTTGTTTTCCTGATTTTGACTTTGTTTTTCCAAGTTAACACTGAAAGCAAGTAACCTAATTTATGTGCTACCAAGCATATCTGTGTTGGGAGAAATAACCCCATAAATAAATATCTTATTGGCTTTACCCAAGAGCACAACTAAATTATTGTCAGCAGCTGTGTCTGGTGTGAATGAACTATATTGCCCACAATACCTTGCAAATCATATAGAAATATGCACTTGCCAAGAGTGTGAAGATTCTCACCCAGGCAGCCATCTGACAAGCCTCCAGAAGAGAGCATATCACACCCCTCCTGAAGCAGCTGCACTGGCTCCCCATTCAAGCCAGGATCAGTTTTAAGACCTTGGTGATGACTTTCAAGGCCACCAAGGGGCTCTCCTCCTCTTCACTATCTGACCTCATCCAACCACTTGCACCCAACAGGCTATGGAGAACTGCAGAGTCCAATATGCTATTGATACCGAAAGATACGACAAACTGTACCAAAACAACATCTAACAGAGCCTTCAGACTCTGCGCCCCAAGTCTCTGGAACTCCCTACCACCACATATCAGAGCAATCCCCAACTTGAGCCAGTTCAGGAAGGCCCTGAAACATTTTCTCTTTATCAAATATCTCACTGACTGCCCTGAACCCTAGCTACACTAGAATAGTGCGTCCCCAAGTATGTACAACACCCAACAATATCCGTTCTCATTTCATCTACATATGTATATCGTTTACCCTGTTCAATTCATCTGCATATGTATATAGTTTACCCTGTTCTCCAAGTTACATTTCCTGTTCAATGTAATGACCAGACATTTGTTATTGTCGGATTTTGTTGTTCTATTGTAAACCGCGCTGATCGCAAATAGTGCGGTATATAAGAAATGTAAATAAAATAAATAAATAAATAAAATAACATAGAAGGCACCATATTCTCTCCATGAAATGAAAGTCAGCAGTGGAATGAGCAGAGCCTTTGCTAGACAAAATAGATCCCCAGGCAAAGGTTGCTTTAGGGGTTCCTCAACCTCACTTTTCCGACATTTAACCCACTGTGTGGAACACCATCTTTCCCCACAGTGATGTTGCACAGTTTATAGATAGTGCCTCCAGCTCCCATAATTCTGCACCCATGGGAAAGGATGCAAAATCCAGCCTGTCTTGTGGAATTGCTCATCTCCCATAGATCACGGACTGAGTGGATCAAGCAGGCAGAGGCTGGTAGTGTTTTTAAAACCCCTCCATCCTCCCAAGCTAATCGTCTTAGCAGCAGCAGCAGCTGAAAAATGAAAGCCATGCTGTGTTGATCCACATCCTTCCCCTCTGCTGCCTTGGGCCCTATTGCTTTCACCTGAGATGGTAGAGGGGATTAATATGGCTCAATACAGTGCAGCTCTCTTTCTCCTGCCACCACTCAGTGAAGGAATTGCTGGGGGGAGGAGATTTTAAATGCACCGCCTGCTATAGTTTCTTGTATGACAGGGTTAAGAAGAAGGGGATGGGAAATGAGCAAGAAGAGACTTATGAGAGGAGGTGGGAAAAAACCCAAGAAAGTGAATAGGAGGCTAAGAAGAGATCTAGGGAAAGTTGGGGACAAATGGGGAGTGTGTGGAGGAAGGGAAGAGTGAGTGAGGGGCTGCAGGGAGTGACTCAGGCTACTAGAGGGGGGTTGCAGAAGAGAATGACAGGATCCAGAGGGTTGTGGGAGGAAAGTGAATGAGAGAGTAGGGAGTGATGCTGTGTGATGTGAATGGGAATCAAACGTGGCAGGCAGAGATCAGAAAATATCTGCAGCCTGAGGGAATCTTTTTTCCCTCCCCTGATCCTGGATTTCCCTCCCAAATCTAGGATTCCCTCTTTAAACCCCTCCCATCCCAATTCTCTCTCTTTCCTCTGGGCTTGGTGCAAAAACTTTTAACTGTTCTTCTCTTACTCTGCACCCCCATGCACATGCACATGCACATCCACATTCCCATGTCAGCCTCTGATCATATCTCCCAGCTGCTCCCCACACCAAACTTAAACTGCGCGGAAGAAAGGCCCGGCAATCTACTTCTGTATCTTGCCATGAAAACCCAATGGATAGTTACAACAAAACAAATTATGCTGTAGTGCTGGAAGATGAGACCCCCAGGTTGGAAGGCACTCAACTAGCTACTGGGGAAGAGCTGAAGACTTTTCAGAGTAAAGCCGGCATTTATGATGTGGTTGGATCAAAGCCCTCGGGACGTCTGACTGCTGATGTACCTGCGCATGAAATGAGAGTCAGAAGCTGTAAAGATGTCTTACACATTGGAACATGGAACGTACGAAGCATGAACCAAGGGAAGTTGGAGGTGGTCAAGAATGAAATGGAATGTGTACAACTTGATCTGTTGGGTGTCAGCAAACTGAAATGGACTGGCATCGGGCACTTTGCATCAGAAGATCACATGGTCTACTATGCTGGAAATGAAAGACAAAGAAGAAATGGTGTTGCATTTATAATAAAGAAGAAACTTGCAAGAACTGTAATGAAATACAATGCAGTCAGCGAACGCTTAATCTCTATTCGTCTACGAGGAATGCCTATCAACACAACTATAATTCAAGTATATGCCCCAACAACAGCTGCAGAAGAGAATGAAATTGAAGAGTTCTATGAACAAGTACAAGCTGAAATTGACAGAACATGCAAACAGGATATCCTGATAGTCATGGGTGATTGGAACGCAAAGGTTGGCAACAAAGAAGAAGACAAAGTAGTTGGAAAATATGGACTTGGCAACAGAAATGAAGCTGGAGAAAGACTGATAGAATTCTGCAAGACCAACGATCTATTCAATTCGAACACCTTCTTCCAGCAACACAAGCGGCGACTGTACACATGGACTTCACCCAATGGATTGTATAAAAATCAAATTGACTACATCTGTGGAAGTCAACGATGGAAAAGCTCTATAACATCAACAAAGACAAAACCTGGAGCTGACTGTGGTACAGATCATCAACTACTAGTATGCAAACTCAAGCTAAAGCTGAAAAAGAGCAAACCACTCATGAATGCAACAAAATATGACCTTGAGAATATACCACTGGAATTTAAAGACTGCCTGCAAAATCGATTTGCTGCTTTAGATATAAATGATAGAGTTCCAGAAGAGTTATGGAATGACATCAAGAAGGTTGTGTTGGAAGAAAGCGAGAAGTCTCTACAAAAGGTAGAAAAGAAAAAACGGCCAAAATGGATGACGGAAGAAATTCTGAAAATTGCCCAGAAACGCAGAGAAGCTAAAGCCAGAGGAGAAAGAAAGACAATCACAGAACTCAACAGAGATTTCCAACGTGCAGCAAGACAGGACAAGGAAAAGTACTACAATGACGCATGCAAGGAAATAGAAGCAGAAACTATTAGAGGAAGAACAAGATCAGCTTTCCTAAAGCTACGAGAGTTAAAGAAAAAGTTTCAGCCTCGAATTGGAATGTTACAAGATGCTCAAGGTTCTATGTTTAATGATGCTGAGAAAATCAAGAAAAGATGGAAGGAATATACAGAGTTTTCATATGATAAAGATCAAGTGGACCAAGAGCCGTTTCAACCTGTACCTTATGATCTGGAACCATTGGTGATGAAAGAAGAAGTTGAAGCAGCATTGAAAGCCTTATCAAAGAACAAAGCACCAGGCATTGATTGCATTCCCATAGTAGTATTACAGCAATCTGATGCAGCTGTTACCGTACTTACAAGGCTCTGCCAAGAAATATGGAAGACAGCATCATGGCCAACTGACTGGAAAAGATCTGTGTTTATACCAGTACTAAAGAAAGGTGATCCAACTGACTGTGGAAATTATCGCACAATCGCTCTGATCCCACATGCCAGCAAGATTCTACTGAAGATTATTCAAAAGAGACTACAATCATACCTGGAACAAGAACTACCTGACGTGCAAGCAGGGTTCAGAAAAGGGCGAGGAACGAGAGACATCATTGCGGATGTGAGATGGATCCTTGAAAAGACTAAAGAATACCAAAAGGATATCTATTTGTGCTTTATCGACTATAGCAAAGCTTTTGACTGTGTAAACCATGAGAAACTCTGGGCCACATTAAGAAGCATGGGTATACCAGAACACCTGATCGTTCTCTTGCACAATCTGTACATTGATCAAGAAGCAACAGTTCGAACGGAACAAGGAGAAACAGAATGGTTTAAAATAAGCAAAGGTGTAAGACAAGGCTGCATACTTTCCCCCTACCTGTTTAATTTATATGCAGAACAAATCATCAGAGAAGCAGGATTGTATGAAGACAACAGAGGTGTGAAGATTGGTGGAAGACTCATCAACAACCTTCGCTGTGCTGATGATACCACATTACTGGTGGAAAGTGAAGATGATCTGAAACATTTGCTTCTCACAATCAAAGAACATAGTCTCAAAATGGGCCTGCACCTTATTGTAAAGAAGACAAAGATCATGACAACTGGCATAATCAACAGGTTCATCGTCGAAGGAGAAGAAATTGAAATTGTGAATAACTTTAACCTACTTGGATCAACTATCAATAAAGAAGCAACAAGCAGTCAAGAAATCAGACGACGCATTGCTCTTGGCAGAATGGCTATGAAAGACCTAGATAAGATTCTCAATAGCAGAGATGTCTCTCTCCATACAAAGATTCAACTTGTTTAAGCCATGGTATTTTCAATAACATCATATGGATGTGAAAGCTGGACAGTGAAAAAGATAGAGAGGAAGAAAATTGATGCCTTTGAATTATGGTGCTGGCGGCGAATACTTTGTATACCATGGACTGCCCGAAGAACAAACCAGTCTGTACTAGAGGAGATCAAACCTAAGCTTTCTTTAGAAGCTCAGATGACAAGACTTTGACTTTCATACTTTGGACACATCATGCGGAGAGAGAGATCATTAGAGAAAGACATCATGCTTGGCAAGATAGAAAGTCAATGCAAAAGAGGAAGGCCAGCTATGAGATGGATCGATACAATAACAGCAGCTACGGGTACCAGTCTGTCAACAATGAGCCGCCTGACTGAAGACCGAACACAATTTAGGATAGCTATCCAGAGGGTCGCCATGAGTCGACTCCGACTCAACGGCACTTAACAACAAACAACAACTTCTACTATTACTGGACATTTGTATAGCACTACAAGAAGTATGCAGAGCTGCACAGACACATGTAAAAGACGGTCCCTGCTCATCAGAGCTTACAATATATCCAACCTACTCAATCCCTATCACTCAGTCTCTGAATCCCTGCTCGCTGATCCAGTCTCCACCCAAACTGAGACCCTTTTCTCACATCCCTACTCTCCCTTCCCACCCATCCCCCTGACCTAAGTCTCTGCTGTTCACCCCCCCAACACTGAGTCTCATTTCTCCCCACCAATCTCCAAGTCCTTGTTCTTTCTTCGATCCCCCCAATCAGTCGCTGCTCTCCCTCATCTAATCTCTTTATGTCCCAGCCTGGTGCTAGCCGGCTGCTTCTCCTTGTTGTGGTGTTGGCATCTCTCTTCTTTCTTTAGCTCTTCATAGATAAGCCATTAAACCACATGGCTCTCTGTGTCTATGGTGACCTGTGCAGTTCAAAGATCTGATATGTGAGCTGTGTGGTCACAGAAGATCAGAAGGGCCACAGTTTAATAGAACTAGATTGAGTCATGTAGGGTAGGTTAGTGAGGGGAGGTTCATCAGGACAGAAGAGAGGAGAGATGTGGGTGGTAGAGGGGAGCTGCTTTTCCTTCTTGGAACCAGTCAGCTTCCTTGCCTGTGCCTTGTTACAGCCCAATGAAAAAGAAAACAATATGGATTTTTAGGAGGTAACAGAAAAGAAAAGATCAAAAGTCTAACATTCAGAAAATTAAAAACAAAATGGACGAGAACAGGAAATATTATCAGGGGAAATGAGGGAGGCATGCTAGATAAGCGAAGGCTCACCAGGGAACTCCTCAATCAATAAGAGGAACTAAAACATTTATAAATATAAGAGAGTATAAACCAAAGGGGAATAATACAAATAAAAAGAGAATGTAGGACTAGTTGGAGGAGAGCAGTGAAAGGTAGGCGTGTTAAACACATTCTTTTGCTAGAAGACATTGAAGATGATGCTCCTAAGGCAGTATATAGGGTCATAAATGATTGTAAAATGCTCATAAAACCATGTATAGAAAAGGCTATTTACTTACACAAATAAGAGGAGATAAGGCAGTGGTATCTAAGGAATAATGACAGTGTATGAGGAAGTGCCACTTCACCCCTCTTTGAAACAAATTTATTACTAAATCCTAAATACCATGGCTTTACAAGGTGGAGATCCAAAACAAACGAGTGAGTTTGAGATAACAAAAATAGTGGATCAGGGATAAGCAGTGACAGTGGCTATCAGACCTTCAGTAGTACTTTTTAACACTGTTTCACACAGAAGATTTGAAAGCAAACTAGCCAGTCCCAGGGTAATTAAAAAAGTCATTATCAAAGTTGGAATTCATTAAGCAGCAAAGGTTAAAGGGTAATAATCAATGGAGTACACTTTGGTGAAGGTAAAGCGTAGTTACTCACCTGTAACAGGTGATCTCCGGGAACTGCAGGAATTGAGTCTTCTATATGGGTGATGTCGGCACCGATAGAGCCCGCATGGGAATGCTCCCCGGCATCCTATAGGAAAGCTTTTGGGAGCATCCCACTGTGCCTGCGTAGCTGCCTTCCTGCCTTCCAACTCTCTCTCCTCAGTTGAGTTTGTAACTGAGATAAAAGGAGAGAAGGAGAGAGAGAGAGAAATACAACTCCTAGGGGAAGAGGGTAGGTTGTAACGACTCAATTCCTGCTGTTCCTGGAGATCACCTGTTACAGGTGAGTAACTACGCTATCTCCAGGAACAAGCAGGAATGTAGTCTTCATATATGGGACTCCCTAGCTTGGAGATGCCAGGGAGATGACCACAGAGTGAGCAGTGAAACACAGTCCTAAGTAGGTCTTGTATCCTCCAAGGATATCTGGTATCGAAACCCAGAACAGAGGGTTGATCTAAGTCTGAAAGAGATGCCAGAGAACAGCCTGGCCAAAACGAGGCATCCCGACAGGAGTCCTTGTCTAAGCAATAATGGGCTGCAAAGGTGTGGACAGAGGATATTTCATCAGTTGCCACTGAGCGTAGATTTGCTATGGAGGCAACCATTGCTTAAACATTGTGCGCTGTGACATGGCCTTCAAGGGAAAGTCCTGCACCCTCATATGCAAAAGATATACAGTCTGTAATCCATTTGGAAAGTATTATTTTGAAACTGGTAGATCTAGATGGCTGGAATCAAAAGCAACAAAAAGCTGTGAAGCTTTCCTGTGCTGCCTAGTTCTCTGGAGATAAAAAGCCAAGGCACACGTTTGCAATCCAGAGTATGAAGGCTTTTTTCTGCACTAGAGGAATGAGGTCTAGGGAAGAAAACAGGAAAGTAAACCAACTGGTTTAAATGAAAAGGTAAAACCACCTTTGGCATAAAGGGGGGATGAGTCGTAAGGACTACTTTATCATGGTGAAACCGTGTCTAAGGAGTGTCAGCCACTAAAGTCTGGAGCTCACTGATGCGTCTTGCAGAAGTGAAGGCAATTAGGAAGGTGACTTTCCAAGAAAAACTTCAAAGACGTAGTGGCTAGGGGTTCAAATGGTGGCTTCATAAGCTGTCCGAGGACAACATTGAGGTCCCATGCCACTGGTGGTGGCCTAATGGGCGGCTTAGTTAAGAGTAGGTCCCTCATGAAGCACGCTACAAGCGGCTGAGAGGAGACAGGTTGTTCATCTAGGGGCACATGAGATGCCGCAATGGCACTTAGGTGGACTCTTACCGAATTGGTTTTAAGTCCAGAGGATGAGAGGTGGAGGAGATATTCAAGTAATAACTCCACCAGAACCAAAAAAGGATTAAGATCCCTTTTTGAGCACCAGATTGAAAACCTTCGCTACTTAAAGGCGTAAGAACGCCTTGCGGAAGGTTTCCTTGAAACCAATAGGATATCGCTAACCTGTCGAGAGAGGTTGATATCCTGGAGTGCTATGATATCAGCAGCCATGCTGTCAGATGTAAGGACTGTGGGTTTGGATGCAGCAGCATTCCATTCTCCTGTGATAGGAGATCCGGAGCACAACCCAACTCTAGAGGTCTGGCTTGAGAGAGACAAAGAAGCAGAGGATACCACGTTTGTCATGGTGAACACGGGGCTATGAGGATCATGTAGCCCTTGTCTCTCTGGAGTTTGAAAAGAGTTTTGGCGATAAGGGGAATGGGAGGGTAGGCATATAGGAAGTCATGACCCCAGTAGAGGTGAAAAGCATCCACCGCCTGACTGTTCTGAGCAGGCGTTCTGGAACAGAAGTGGGGAAGTTTGGCATTCTGAGGACTTGCAAACAGGTCTATATCTGGGGTTCCCCAGATTTGAAAAACTCGAGTGATCTGGTCTGCATGGAGAGACCACTCGTGAGGCAGTGGTACTCGACTGAGTTTGTCTGCCAGGAGATTTTGTTTGCCATGGAGATTCACCACTGGTAGGTGAATCTGATGGCGTATGGTGAAAGATCATAGATGTAGGGCTTCATTGCACAACGCTTGAGAACCTGTTCTACCTTGCTTTTTCACATAGAACATGGCTACCTGATTGTCCGTCTGGACTAAAACTGTGTGGGAGCAAAGGTGGTCTTGGAACACCCTGAGAGCATTGTGGATGGCTCTGAGTTCCAATAGATTTATGTGAAGTCATGCCTCTTGTTGAGTCCAAACACCCTGAGTAGAGAAATTGTCCAGATGAGCTCCCCAACCTAATTTGGACACGTCCGTCATCAGGGTAGATTGGTATGGTGGCATCTGAAAAGGTGACCCTACGAAAAGGTTTTCTGGTGATTGCCACCATTGGAGAGACAAAATGAGACATGCAGAGATCATGATTCTGTCCCCCAGACGACCGGATGCTTGAGTCCACTATGAAGCCAGGGTCCATTGAGCTGCATGCATGTGCAGACGAGCATAGGGAACCACATGTACAGTGGATGCCATATGGCCCAGCAGTTGAAGCAATTCTCGAGCAGTTAGGAAAGATTTCATACATGCCTGAGAAGTTAGCTGAACGATTCGAGCACAGCGGGCCTGTGGTAGAAAGGCCCTTGCCTGCTGCGTGTCTAGGAGAGCCCCTATGAATTCTAAGGTTTGAGAAGGGGTGAGTTGGGATTTCGGAAGATTTATTACAAATCCCAAGTGTTGAAGAACCTGCATTATGCGGGAGAGAGAAGAGCTGGCTTCTAGAGCTGTTGTTGCTCAGATGAGCCAGTCGTCTAAGTAAGGGAAGACAAATATTCCTAGAGATCTTAGGAATGCAGCCACTACTGCCATGCATTTTGTAAAGACTCTTGGGGCAGAGGACAGGCCGAAGGGTAGAACCCTGTATTGGTAATGTCTTCCCTGAAAGAAAAATCATAGAAACCTCCTGTGTTCTGTGTGAATGAGGATGAGGGTCCTTTAGATCTAGGATATTGGACCTTTAGATCTAGAGAACAAAGCCAGTCCTGACTCTGGAAATAAGGAAGAAGAGTTCCAAGAGAGATCATCTTGAATTTCTCTTGGAGCAGATACTTGTTCAATTCTCTGAGGTCCAGGATGGGCCTGTATTCTTCTGTCTTCTTTGGAATAAGGAAGTAAGGGGAGTAGAAGCCCAGGCCTTGTTGAGAGGGTGGCATCTCCTCTATCGCACCCTGTGTGAGAAGGGTGGTAATCTCATGGAACAAGAGAGTGGTAAGAGGAGGCCGAGAGCTGAAATCTCTTGGAGTAGATCGAGGGGACATACTTTGGAAGTGAAGCTTGTACCCCTCTGCTACTATGGAGAGAGTCCAATGTTCTGATTTTATCTGGTGCCACCTTTGGACAAAGTGACATAGTCTGCCTGGAATATTGGCTGGAATTGGAGTCTCCAGAGGTAGGACAGCTAAGTTCCCTAGAAAGAAGTCAAAGACCTTGAGGAGGCTGGGACTGTTGAGTTGGCGGAGCCCTGGGGGTCTGAGCCTTCCTTTGTTGCTTCGGTTGCTGCTGTCCCTTCTGAGAGGCATGGACCGGACAGTGCACAGCGTGGGTGTAAGAAGGATAAAACTTATTTTTCTTGTTGAAAAAAGGCTTCTTTATAGCCTTTTTCTTAGCTGGGTTGGCAGTGGTTCTAGAAAGCCTATTGGGAGTGGTATTCTTGGATTCTAGGTGAGAAGCCTTGTCCTGCCAATCCTTGTCAAAAAGGTTTTCCCCTGTGAAAGGAATGTTCTCCAGCTTATCTTGCACCCATTGTTCAAGATCGGATGCTTGTAACCAAGTAATCCGACATGCACCGATGCAAATAGCAGTGGTTTTGCTAATACACTCAATATCTGCTCTTCTAAGCCTGATGTAGCCTTCTGCTCTTTGGCTTTGTTCTACCCTTTTTGTCCATCTAAAGTTTTATGTAGCTGAGCAAATACTCCAGCCAAGTCCTTATTCTCAGTTCTTCTAGTTGTTTAACACCACCCCCCACCCTCCCCGCACCCACCTTCTGGCCTTACCCACTGCATTTCTTATCTGTCTGAGGCTTGTTGAAGACTGTCATGAACTTGGATTTTAGAATTAATTATTCACCTCTTTCAAATCTAAGAGGTATTTCCTTACCAAGGAGGCTTACAATCTAAGGTTTGCTCCTGAGGCAATGAAGGGTAAAGTGACTTGCGCAAGTTCACAAGGAGCATCAATGGGAGGAGCATAATCAGAATCATTGCTTCCCTGGTTCTCAGTCTGCTTCTGTAACTACTAGATACTCCTCTACTCCAGGCTACATCTCTACTCCATGGTTTTAGGTGCAATTTCCTCTGATGGTAGGTTATTCCAGACACCAACGATCCTCTCTGCAGAGAAGAACTTTCTTTTGAGACAGCATCTCATGCAAATACCATGACAGGAATTTACCTCAGTCATAAGCCAGAGTATGATAAGTATGTTCACTAGGAACAAGCAGGAAGTGAGTCCTTACTTATGGGTGATGTCTGTGCTGACAGAGCCCTCGTGGAAGTATCTCCCCAGCTTTCAAAGAAAGCCTTTGGGAGATGCATCCCGCATGCATGGTCCACTTCCTGCCCAAGGGTGCCATCTTGCCACAGTCTCCTTTTTTCCACAGAGCCCTTCAGACATTGTCTTTTTTTCCTTGGAAAAATCAGATTTTTGATAGTTACATTTTGTCCAGTTTGCGTACCGGTTCCTTCCCGCCCCTGAGCCAGCTAGCCACGGTGTCGATCCTCAGATCCGTCTATTCATTTTTCACTTTTTTCATCAAGGTTCACCTTGACCGGCATTCATGCCCTTTTTCACCTGAAGGCCTCTGACTCCTGCTGGGAGGCAGGGACCCTCTTTGTTCTGATGGCCTCAAGTGGCTTCAAAAAGCGTGACCAGTGTGGCAAAGTCATGTCGCTTACTGATCCACACGACTGCTGCCTTGGCCCGCAGCACAATGACTCTGACTGCAAACTTTGCAGAAAAATGACCCCAAAGGCCCTAAAGTGTCGCCATCAGCAGCAGGAAACATTTTTTCATAGGTCCGACTCCGTCCTGGAGTCTCCAGTAACACCACGCTCCAGGGCCCCCTCCAAATCCTCAGTGCCCCGCAAAGCCAGAGCCTCCTCGGAGTCCTGTGGCCGCGGTTCCTCTGAGCAGAAGTTCCCAGAAGTGGAACATAAGAAGAAGAAAACCTCAAAGACTGTCAAGGAGGACGGATTGGAGAAGGAGAAATTCCTCTCCAGGTCCCACAGCCCCAGGCACGAGTCAGAGGAGTCGGGGCAGTAGCGGCCCTCCAAGGTGCCCCATTAAGAGTCGTTGGCACCCGCCAACCAACCTCAGGCCACTGAGGCCATCCTCAATGAAGAGTCTCTCTCAACAGTACCAAAGCCAGGCCCGAAGTCCTCGGTGCCTGTGTCGAAGGCTGCAGAGCCAACTGGCATGAAGACCAGAATGGCAGTCCAAGAGAGCCAGTATATCTGCCCTAGTGGCCATAGAGCGGGCGTTTATGTCTGGCTTGTCTGGTTCATCCGCCCCGACAATGGGTCCCTCGACATCAAGAGCTTCTCCAGATGTCGAGCCGGTCCTTGAGTTCCTTTATCCTTGAGAGAGCCCCCAGCCCCGGTCGAGATCTCTGTCCCATTCCTCGGGAACCAGTCTTCCCTGGCGAACACCTGTGGCTCGGATTGACGATGCTCCAGGGCCTCTGCACCATAGAGTGCGGCCCTTGAGCAAGGTGATCATGTGGCATCGGACCCGTACTCAGAATTTGAGTCCGACTTGGAGATCGAGTATGAATAGTCCCCAGACACAAGGTGACACCATGATGTGCCCTCAGATCTGTCTCACCCAGCGACCCGACGCTGCCCCCCACCCAAGGACATCACATTCCTCGAACTTGTGAGGGATATGCCAGAGCTCTCATGATCAAAACCAAGGCCAAGGAGGACCCACGGACTGAGGAATTGGAGATACTCCAATACAAGGAACCCCCAAAGGAAAGCATGATGTCTCGGTACTCCCGATCCTCAACCGCCTCCTCCTTTGGATTTGGGAAACACCGGTGTCAGTACCAATTATCAACAGGTGACACGATGCCATGTACGGGGATGTTGGAGCCCTGGGTTCCAGAAGACCCAGCTCCCCGACAATTCAATGGTTCTGTAATTAGCCATGCGCCGGCTTAAGAGTCAAAAGATGCACTTGTCAGTACCACCTGGCATGGAGGCCCGAACACTCGATGCCCTCGGCCAAAAGTGGGTTCGATGCTAACATGTCGAATCCACTCATACCAGCTCTACCTTGGCATGTACTTGATGGAACTGTCGAGGGAGCTTGGGGGATTCTCGGCAGGCCTCGATGGAGAACCCCTACAGAGTTCAAAACCTTAACTTCGGCGGTAAAGGAATGTTCAAAGTTCCTTTCCTGAACAGCCTATGATGGCTTTGAGTCATTGGCTAGGGTGACTGCAGCAGGCATTGGGGCACGATTCCAGACATGGCTGACCTGAAACAATGGGTACAGGACAAATTGATCGACATCCCCTGCACAGATGAAAACCTGTTCGGGAAATCCATGGTGGACAAAGCAGCAGAGATAGAGACCAAATATGTCATGAGAACCAGGCTCTCAAAGAAGACCTTGGTGCAACCCTGGGGAAAAAGTTCTTCTTCCCAAGGAAGAAAGGGGGCTTTAGTTCTACTCCACACTTCCAAGCCTTCTCGGGCCCTCAACAGGCCCAGCAACAGAAAGGTCCTGGGAGAACACACCATACTCGTAAAGGTCAAAGGAAACACTAAGAGCGCGCCATAAAACTTCCGGTGATGTCATCGGGCCGCATGGCGGCAAAGTGATCGTGCTCCGCCACCAAAATATCGAAAATACCCCTAGATGGAGGGTGATCTAGGAGGAATGTAGGGCATTAACTAAATAAAGTACCACCAAAAAAGCGGCGAAGGTTTGAGCAGGCAGAAGTGCCTCTGGAGGCAGCAAGCAATAGTTGAGGGGAAAGCCGACAGAGGTGACCTGTGTGGCACTGAGCAGCGAAAAAGGGAAACCTCGAGTGAGGGCAGAAGGAACGGCAGACGGGAGCAGGCAGACTGCGGGATTTGCTGCAGGCGATCCGGCGAGAGCGAGGGAACGCAGAGCTAGCAGGGATCTCATCTGCCGTCATTGCGACGAAACTGCCAGTCAGAGTGGAGTGAGAAGGCCGGTGCATGATACAAGGAGCAGGAGCGTCTGTTGGGAGGTGGTGGAGAGCGAAGCTGTGGATGCTGAGCTAGAGAGCAAAGGAGCAACCGCTGGGCAGCGAAGCGGCTGTGGTGGAGAGATCCGATGGCAGCAAAGCGGGAGGAGGTGAGAGAGGTGAAGATCGCCAGTTGTGCAGAGTGCAAGGGCAGTCAAGGGGCTTGGAAAGTGGAGCACGTGGTGGAGGAGAGGAGACCTGGGCACTGGAGGGGGGGGGGTGGAATGAACCCGGCACAGAGGCTGGTGAATAAAAGCACCGGAGGATCGACGAGATAGCAGAGGGAGAGCAGCGGCTGGGAGACAGAGGTGCAAACGAAGTATTTGGAAAGGAACCATGGATGCCGGTAAGCCAAGGGGCGGGAGGAAGACTTGGAGCAAGACAGCAGGGCTCACCACAATAAAGAGCTTGAAGCAAAGGTCTTGCTAACTCATCCAGGTGGGGGGAAAGGCAGCTGTGAACCTGGTAGCAGGAGGCCAGATTGGGAGACAGCAGCAGACGGTCCAGCGGTCAGCAATACCCTAAGAGGCTTTGGGGTACCCAAGGGAGTGGAGCTGGAGAAGATGGAGAAATCCAAAGGTGGAATATCCGCAAAGAAAAAAATAGCGGAATTCCCATTCTCATATGTCCCATTGAAAGGAGGGAAAGAAGGGGAGCAGGAAGAGAAACAGCAGGAGGAGCAGGTGACGTAGAAACGGGAGGAGATGGAGGGTTCCTGGACTCCGGGGGTTGCCGACATGATTAAAATGTGGCTGAATGAGCTAAAAGTGGAAATTAGTGGAGCTACAACTGAATTAAGAGACATTGCAATCCCTGCGACAAGATATAGTGGATCTCGGAACCCGGGTTGAAACAGCAGAAAATCAGATGGAACAGCAGGGGGCAGCAATGGAGGAGATGCAAAAAGGATGGGATGAGTTAAAGCAAGCGCAAGAAGAATTGCAAGAGAAGATGGAGGATCTGGAAGATAGATGAAGGAGAAGCAATATAAGAGTGAGAGGTATACCGGAGGGTCCGCAATACAAAAATTGCAAAGAAGTCATTACAAAAGTGTTTGGAGCCTTGCTACCAGTGGTCGTTATGGAAGAGGGGAAGTTCTTGCAACCTGAGAGAGCCAACAGGGGGCTGGGGCCCATGAGAGAAAATCGACCTAGAGATATTGTGGTCTGTATGAAATCATTCAAAATTAAATAGAACCTCTTGAAGGCTGCACGGAAACAGGGGCATTTTCAATGGGAAGGACATGTGGTAGAACTATTTCAAGATCTGTCCCTGGGTACATTGCAGTGGCGGGGAGAGACAAAGGAAGTGACAGCCTGCCTGAGGAGGGAGGGGGCGAGATATAAATGGCTCTACCCCTTTGGCCTCCTCATGACAGTAAATGGAATTTCGAGAAGGGCAAAGACCAGCGAGGAGGTATGGGGAGCACTTAGAGACTTGGGACTGACTAATCTTCAGTGGGGCATGGAGGTCAAGATAGAACAAAGACTCATATGTCTGGGGGGGCTGAGAAGGCAAGCACGAGTTGGCACAGAGCCCCAACCAACGGTCAGAGACCAGCGAGGCTGACCAAGGGAAGTCGGGAGAGAAAGCAGCAGCGAAGGACAGCCGCTGAGCTGGAAGACCTCGAGCAGCTGGGGACAAGAAGCATCTACATTAGAGGTACTCAAATCCAGTCCTGACGGGCCGTAAACCAGTCAGGTTTTTGGGATATCCCTAATGAATATGCATGAGATATATTTGCATGCACTGCCTCTATTGTATTTGAATCTATCTCATGCATATTCATTAGGGATATCCCGAAAACCTGACTGGTTTGCGTCTCTCCAGGACTGAATTTGAGTACCTCTGATCTACAGTTTTAATAAAAATGTGGGACATTGCTAAAGGATTGTAAAGAAAAGTGGTTGATAGGGTATGGGAGGAGGGAGGAAGGGGGGGTAGGAGGTGGACATGGGGTGAGGGGGGAAGCGGAGAAGGGGAGAGGAGGAGGGTCGGGCAAATTCATGAGGTGGCATCACAGTCATTGGGGGAAGGGAGGAGGGGGCAAGGGGTGGCAATAGAGGGGTGCGAGGAGGAGGAGGAGGGATAGAGGAAGACTTGGTGGGGGGCATAGGGACTGGGGGGAAGAGGGTAATAGAAGGGCAAGGACAGGTGGTGGTTCGATAGTACGTCACTAATTAGAGAAGACGTGTCTCCAATGAGGGGGTCTACCCCGCGGAGACAGGGGAAGGGGAAGGGAGATAGGGTGGGAGGGGGGAAGGGAAGGGAGGGAGGGTGGGAAGGGGAGGGAGGTGAAGGGCCAGAGAGGTAGGGGGGAAGTAAGATTACAGGTGAGTTGAAAATAGTATCACTAAATGTTAAAGGATTGAACTCACCATTTAAAAGACAGAAATTGTATAAAGAAATAGCTCGCCAAAAGGCAGCAATAGTATTACTACAGGAAACACACTTGACGAGGGGAACAGAACATTTGGTTAAGCCAAAGGGTTATGGAATGTGTATGTATGCATCCAACACACTGGAAAAGAAAAAAAGGAGGGGTAGCCATATTGATTGATACAAAGTTAAAGATGGAAATGCATAAGGTGATGAGGGACAAAGAGGGGAGATATGTGTTAATTCGTTTAAAGGTGGGGAATGAAATGTATTGTATAATGAATGTATATGCGCCCACTGGGGTACAAGGTAAATTTTGGACAAAGCTGAATGAGGAGTTGGGGAAAATAGGGGAGGGTATTATTATCTGTGGGGGAGATTTTAATTTAACTTGGAATCCAGCAAGAGATGCAACAGGGACAAGGGAGGGTAAGAGGGCGGACCGGAGGCGATATCACAATTTTGCAACACAGCACTGCCTGATAGATGCATGGCGCTTCCGTAACCCACGGAAAAAACAATTCTCGTACTTCTCACCAGTACATGGCTCATATTCTAGAATAGATGCTATATGGATATCCAAGGAGGTCGGGGTAGGATTACAGGGACAGATATGGATTCAATAACATGGTCCGACGATGCATTAGTGGAGGTTAGATTGACAATGGAGGGGAAGGGAGCACAGATTTGGAGGTGAAATGAATCTTTACTAGAAGATGGACGAGTACGAGCAGATATTGAGAGAGGAACAAGGGAATATTTTCAGTGGAATGATAATGGGGAGGTAGCCTGGGGAAGAGTATGGGATGAGTACAAGACAGTAGTGAGAGGAATTTTAATTAAATGGGGGGCGCGGAAAAAGAAAGAACGGGAGGGAAGGGAGAGGGATTTGAGGGAGAGATTAATGAAACTGGAAGAATTGGATGCAGAAGGAAACCAAGGGGTCTACAAAGGTCAGGTGCTGGCGGTAAGAGCACAGATTAATGAACTTCAGGCAGAAAGGATAAAGGTATCAGATGCAGTTATTGAAACAGGAATTTTTCAAAGGAGGCAATAAAGCGGGGAGATATCTGGCGCAGAAACTGAAGCAAAGGAAATTGAGAGCGCATATAATGAGAGTCCAGAACCAGGGAGGGGAGTTAGTCTATCACAATGGGGAGATTAGGGAAGCATTGAGGGGATTCTATCAGGGGTTATATAAAGCAAGAGCATCCCCCCCCCCCCCCCGATAGAGCGAGTACAGAGCTATCTGAACTCCCTAAAGATGCCACAATTAGAAGAAGGGGACCAAAAAGAGTTAAATAAGGCCATTGCAGTAGAAGAGGTACAGAGAGCGATACAGCAGTTGAAAGTGGATAAGGTGCCAGGGTTGGATGAGCTCACAGCGAGATTCTATAGAAGTTTCAAAACACTATTGAGCATATCGCTAGTGCGGCTGTTTAACCTGCCAAGAGAGGGAGGCGCTCTGGCTGCCACTATGGGGTGGGTGGGAATAACTGTACTTCCTAAAGAGGGAAAAGACCCACAGGAATGTGTATCCTACTGGACTATCTCTCTTATTAACCTGGACGCTAAATTATTGGCTAAAATACTAGCTACGCATCTCAATAAGATAATAGCGAAATTGATTCACCCGGACCAGGTGGGTCAACAGGTGGCAGACAATGTCAGAAAGATTTTAAATATGATATGGTCAATTGAACAAGGTAAAGATGAGGCCTTGCTGTTGTCCTTGGATGCGGAAAAGGCTTTTGACCAGGTGTCCTGGCCTTTCCTTTTCCAGTTGATGGAGAGAGTGGGCTTGGGGGAAGAATTTATAGGATGGGTCAGAGCATTATATCACACTCCGAAAGCCTGTGTAAGGGTAAATGGTGCTTACTCTTAATTTTTTGAGCAGGGGACGGGAACGAGACAGGGCTGCCCGCTGTTGCCGTTACTGTTTGCTCTGTCTGTGGAGCCGTTCATGGCACGGGTGAGGGCAGATTTGAAGGGAATACAGGTAGGAAGAACTGAATACTGAAAATATCTCTGTTTGCAGATGATATTGTGTTGGGGGTCACTAGGGCTAGCGTCTCGATTCCAATTTTGATGTGGGAAATAGAACTTGGAAGATTGTCGGGCTTTACTATAAACTGGACAAAATCGGAAATCTTGAATCTTTCCTTAACTAGGGAGGCACAGGCTGAACTACAAAAGAAATACCCCTTTAAATGGGCTCGGGAGAATATTAAATATCTTGGCATTCAAATAAGTAATAGGATTGATTCCCTTTATGGGCTTAATTATTTGAAATTATTTGGGCGGGTTGAGAGCATGTTGCAGGATTGGGGGCAGGGATATTTATCCTGGTTCGGACGTATAGCGACAGTTAGAATGTTGCTATTGCCACGTTTTCTGTTTTTGTTTCAGGCGTTGCCGATAAAGGTGCCGCAATGAAAGTTAAAGCTCTTGCAAAGAATGGTTAATAGCTTCATATGGCAGAACAGATGGCCTAGAGTGGCCATGGCAGTTATGCAAGGAGCTAAAGGAGAGGGCAGGTTAGGGGTGCCCAATTTCAGAAAATATTATGAAGCAGCACAACTGAAAACGATCTATGAGTGGCAATGTTGTCAACAGAAACAGTGGGTTCAAATGGAAGAAGAATCGGTAAGGGGAGTGGGTTTGGAAAAGCTAGTGTGGAGGGGAAGTAAGGTATCAGGAGGTAGTATTCTGAACCCTATAGTAGCACACATACTAACAGAAAAAAATTGGTACAGGACAAAGGTTACATACAGGGAATGACCCTGGAGACATGTTTTGAGAGGGGACGGGGCCAGGGGTGAGTATACTGAGAAGATGGGCAAACATGGGGCTTACACACATCTCACAAATAATAAGTAAGGAGGGAGTTCGAGAGTTTGAGGGCATCAAGGACCTCTATGGGTTGAGGGAGGGTGATTATTATGCTTATCTACAGGTTAGTCATTTCCTGAGACAGCAAAAGGCATGGCAGGATTTAGGGGGCCATAAGAGATGGTTTGAGGTACTCTGTTCAGAGAACCTCAGTTATAGGGGGGCTTTGTCCAAAATTTACAGGGGACTGATAGAGAGAGGGGAGAGTAAATTTGGGTATATGATAAAATGGGAGGAAGACTTGGGGGTGCAATGGAACGACGAGGTGTGGGATAATTTAATACAGACAGTGGCATGAATATCCATAGCCACTCAAGTAAAAGAAAATGCATATAAAGTGCTATATAGATGGTATTGGACACCAGTCCATCAAAGACGAGCGGGTAGGGGACAAACTGATTTATGTTGGAGGGGATGTAAGGAGAAAGGTGACTGGTTACATGTGTGGTGGAGATGTGAACAGATTCAAGAGTATTGGGTGAAAGTATTGGATATGATTGCTGAAATGACAGGACATCGATTGCAATGGAAACCGGAGGTACGTTTATTGCACCAATTCGGGGAGGAGATATTACAACAAGACAGGGGGGTGCTGCATCATTGTATAATGGCTGCAAGATGTGAGATAGCACAACACTGGAGGAGATCGGGTATACCACAAAGTGCAGGGTTTGTTAGAAGGGTGGCTGAAGTGAGCTTGATGCAGCGATTGACAGGGCTTTGACAAGGGAAGGGAGAGCAAAGGTGGAACAATGGAAGGGTGTGTGGAGGTGGTTGGAAACATAGAAGGAGGGGGTGCGGTGCGGAAAGTAAGTGCAGCATACTACATATGTAAGCATCGAGTGTGCCATATAGGTGAAGTGCTGACTGGTGACGGTGGGTTTGGATGGAGGATTCAAAAGAGGGAATGGATGAGAGGTAATTGAATGAATGAATACACACTGAGGGCTGGGGATGGAGGGGGGAGGGATGGGGGGTAATAGTAGGTTAGCTATTATTTAAGGTTGTAACAGCAAGAAGGAGATCAATTAAGCTGGCTTGGATACAGGAGGTGCAAAATGTCAGTTTAGTGTCACAAGATGTTTGCGCGTGTTATTGAAAATGTTAATAAAAAGTTAAAATGGAAAAAAAAAAAGAGCTGTAAAGCAAAAGTTGTCCTTTATTAAAAATCAGCGACACCGAAATGGCTGTTTCACCAGATGCCACCTTCAGTGGGTGACAAATTGGTCTTGCTTGTCAAGTGTAAAGGTCCCACTATCAATGGCAATCTAATCATGATCAGCATGTAATGCTGAGCATAAACTCACTACTATCCTGATGAAGGCATCTGCCAAAACGCAGTCATGTCAGAGTCGCTGATTTTTAATAAAGGACAATTTTTGCTTTACGGCTTGCTCTTAGTGTTTCCAGCAACAGAAAGGCCAGGGACATAGTTCCAGAAACCAGGAACGCCCCGAAGCCCCAGGCACCAACTGAGGCCCAGCCCAGGGGAGGCTTTTGACTATCTGGGTATGACCCCTACACCCCAGGGGGTCCTCTGCTGCCCACAGGGGGCACCTAGTCCTGTTTGCCCACAGGTGGACAATCACCACCGATGTTACAGGTGATAAGGAGGGTTACCTCCTCCACCTGCGTCAGGCACCACCCCAGTTCTTCCCAGGGGAGCCCACCGGACTTCTCCATCACCAGACGCTGCTCCTCACCAAGCTAGCAGGACAAGGCACAGGAGCCAGTTCCAAAACACCTCTGGGGCACCGGCTTCTACTCCAGGAACTTCCTTATCCCCAAGAATACTGGGGGCCTCAGGCGTATCATGGACCTGTGAGAGTTCAACAGGTTTCTGGTCAGGGAGAAATTCAAGTTGCTCTCCGTTGGAACACTGCTGCCATTCCTCTAGCATGGAGACTGGCTTTGCTCCTTAGACCTAAAGGATGCTTACACTCTCATCCTAATCCACCCCAGCCACAGAAAATACCTCCGCTTTGTGGTGGAGGGACAACACTACCAATACAGGGTACTGTCTTTCAGGCTAGCTTTGTCTCCAAGAGTCTTTACAAAGTGCCTTGCGGTGGTCACAGCCCAACTCAGGCTTCAAGGGGCCTTCGTCTTCCCCTACCTGGATGATTGGCTCATAAAGGGAGACACAGTTACAGAGGTAAAATGCGTCACTATATGCACCGTAAATGCCCTGCAGCATCTGGGGTTTATCATAAACTACCCCAAATCCCACCTCACTCCCACTCAAAGCCTAGAGTTCATAAGGGCACAACTGGACCCCTTCAGGAAAAGGCCTTTCTCCCTCAGGAGAGGTCAAGATGCCTCAGGGATCTAGCCGCAGAGGTTCTACAGTGCAGGACAATGCCCACCCATCTCCTCCTCTGCCTACTTGGACACATGGCCTCCATGGTCCACGTGACCCCAGATGCCCACCTACACATGAGAGCAGCACAATAGTGCCTACTTTATCAGTGTACCCAAGCTACAGGCAGGCTCCAAGACAGAGTGTAGGTAACCCTTCAGCTGGCAGACTCCCTCGGATGGTGGTAGACTCTAGGTCACTTTCAGGCCAGGATGCTCTTCCAGGCACACCCCCCCCCCCATAAAGTCCTCACCACGGATGCCTCTCTAATGGACTGGGGCCTCCAGACACCATGCTGCTGGTCCCAGAAGGAATTCCAAATTCAGATCAATCTGCTGGAAATTAAGGCCATATTCCTGGCCCTCAAAGCCTTCAGCCACCAGCTACAGCACCAGGCGGTGCTGATCCAGACCAACAATCCAGTCGCAATGTTCTACGTGAACAAACAGAGGGGAACAGGGTTATACCCCCTCTGCCAGAAGGCGGAAGCCCTCTGCTCTTATGCCACATGCAGAGGGATGCTCCTGAGGGCAGTCTACTTCCAGGGTCAGGACAATGTCTTGGCGGAAAAGCTGAGCAGGGTACTCCAGCCACATGAGTGGTGCCTGGACCTAACAGTAGCCTCATGGCTGTTTCGGCTCTGGGGCATCCCAGTGATGGACCTGTTCACCAGCTCGGAAATGCACAGTTGCCCCACATCTGCTCCTGCTGGCTGCACCCATCTTGGGTAGTGGCAGATGCATTCCTCATCCCATGGTCAGAAGGCCTCCTGTATGCCTTCCCTCCAATGCCACTGATTGCCAAGATGCTGCTCAAGGCCCAACGTGACAGAGCATCGCTAGTGATGATAGCCCCTCAATGACCCAGCAAGCCCTGGTTTCCGTTGCTCCTCACCCTGTTTGGCAGTACCATCGATCCCCCTGGGTCGAGCCCCAAGACTACTCTCGCAGGAGCAGGACTCTCTCCCTACACCCAAACCTGGGGTCCCTCTCACTCATGGCTTGGCTGCTGAAAGGGTAGTGCTAGCTCTCCTCAACCTTCCACGGGATTTGGAAGACATCCTCCTGGCCTCTCGGAAGGCCTCAACAAGAAGTGCATACACCTTCAAGTGGCAATGTTTCTCACTGTGGTGCATGGAAAAGTGGATGAACCCATTCTCCTGCTCAGTGCACGTGGTACTCCAATACCTGCTCCACCTATTGCAGGTGGGACTGAAGTCCAACTCAGTCAGGGTACACTTGAGTGCCATCACAGCACATCACCACTTCATCAAGGAGAAGCCCCTCTTGGCTCATCCCCTCATGTCTTGGTTTTTAAGGGCCTCATGTTGTCCAAATCCCCCCATCCGCCCTCTGGTGGTGGAATGGGACCTTAATCTGGTGATCTCGTAGCTCACTAAGCCTTCATTTGAGCCTTTAGCTACCTGCCATCTGCGATTTCTCTCCTGGAAGGTTGTCTTCCTGCTAGCACTCACATCAGCTCGCAGAGTCAATGAGCTCCGGGCTTTGAAGGCAGAGCCTCCCTACACCAGGTTCTATAAGAACAGGGTGGTGCACACACCCTAAGTCTCTACTAAAGGTGGTGCCCTCATTCCACCTCAATCAGGAGGTAGTACTCCCCACCTTCTTTTCCAGGCTTCACGTTGAAAAGACGGAGACCATTCTCCATACTCTGCAGGTAGAAGGACAGGGCTTTCTTGCAATCCAATTGGCTCTGGGCCACCACAAAGCTCAACAGCTCTTGGTATCCTATGATCCCAGCCATCTGGGGCTTCCAGTGACTAAGCAAACTCTGTCCACTTGGGTGGCGGACTGCATTACCCTTGCCTATGAGCAAGCAGGGTTCCCACTGGACTAGAGAATCACGGTGCACCACATCAGAGCCATGGCTACCTCCATGGCCAATCTACTTTCCGTCCCCATGACAGAAATTTGCCGGGCCACCACCTGGTCTTCAGTCCATACCTTCACAGCTCACTACTGCCTGGGGGGGGAGGGGGGGGTTCTTGGTAGCCTGTAGCTATGGAGTCCCATATGTGAGGACTGACTTCCTGCTTTTTCCTGGAGAAAGCGTAGTTACTCCCTGTAACAAGTATTCTCCAGGGACAGCAAGAATCCGCCCTCACAACCTTCCCCCTCCTCTTGGAGTTGCTTCTTTACCGTATTTTATTTTTGTCATCTTAACTGTCATTGGACTGAGTCAAGATGACACCCTTGGGTGGGAAGTGGATCACATATGCGTGATAAAAGCTGGGGAGATGCTTCCATGAGGGCTTCATTGGTGCCAACGTCACCCATATGTGAAGACTGATTCCTGCTGTTTCTGGAGAATACCTGTTACAGGTGAGTAACTACGCTATCTCAGTTGTTCAAATGTACTGTTAGGGCCTTTCTTAGTACTTGTGCTGTACCAAAGAGAGCTACCAACTGGCGTTTGTAGGGTATAATATATACAGGTTTTATAACAAGGTGTGCTTGGAAATGTTTTAATCAAGTCAGTGGTACTCAATACATATGGAACAATTTCTTCCCTTAGTTCAGTATCCTGGAGGGCAGGACAACTACAAAAGGAAGAGTATCATTATTTGTGAACTGTTGTGTTCAGTGGACACCTATTACAGGTAAGTAAATTTGCTTCCTCTGAAGACAAGCAATAGTCCAAGTTGCATAAATGGGATTCCCTAGATAAGGGCTGTCTTTGAAAACAACAGCAACAAAAAGAGTGAACAAAAATAACAAATAATGCTAATGATAGTAAATATGTTTGTTGGAAAAATCTTTATATTGTCTTTTTTTCAACAGAGAAGATAACCTGACCTATTTTAAAATGGGCCTTATGACAAATGGAGTATAACTGTACCTCCTCTAAGAAGTTATGAATAGCAGTCAGTGTAAATCTACTATCATGCTGGGCTGCCATGTTTAGACAGTACAGCGATGTGAATACACAGACTCCCTGTCACAGCTTTTGCATATTTTATTTATTTATTTATTTATGTTTCTTATATACCGCGCTATTATAATCAGTGCAGTTTACAGTAGGAACAACTTTACTACAATGAAATAGTACATTGAGCTTACATAGAACAGGATATTCAAAAACTTGGAAGAAACTGGGGGAAACTATATACAGATTATGTACATGTTACAGTAACGATTAATCACGGAAGGTATGTAAGGGGTCTATAGTAATGATAATAATAAATTTATAAAGGTGACCAGTGAATGGATAGCCTTGACATTCCCCTCTTAAGTTCAGACCTTCCTGGACTTAACAGAAGGAGGTGAAATCTTCTATCCAATTAGCAGTGGTGTACTTTATCATCACGTTCACAGGTCTATTGGGCAAATGAACAAAAACTAGGTGTAGTTTCTAAAGGCAGGGCTCCCCAAATTAGTTCTGGGGTCCTCAGAGCTAGTCAGGTTTTCAGGCCTCTGACTGCATCCCTTGATCTTCTGTTTTCCATACATATGGAGGGATCTGTCCTTAGTCTGATTCTTTTTAACATCCTTGTTAGTAATATTGCGGAAGGACTATCTGGTAAGGTTTGCCTCTTTGCAGATGATACCAAAATCTGCAATACGTAGACATCCAGAAAGGAGTAAATACCGTGAGGAGGGATCTATCTAAGCTTGAAGAATGGTTGAGAATTTGGCAGCTAAGATTTAATGTTAAAAAATGCAGGGTCATGCATTTAGGTTGCAAAAATCCAAGAGAGTGGTACAGTGTAGGGGGCGGAGTACTTCTGTCTATGAAAAAAGGGCAGGACCTAGGCATCATGGTTTCTGAGGATCTTAAGGTGGCTAGACAGGTAGAAAGGCAACAGCAAAAGCCAGAAGGATTCTTGGATGCATAGGGAGAGGAATGGTCAGCAGAGAAAATGAGGTAATAGTGTCTCTGTATAAGTCTCTGGTGCTGCTTCATTTGGAGTATTGTGTAACATTCTGGAGACTGTACCTTCAAAAGGACATAAGCAGGATGGAGTCTGTGCAGAGGGTGGCTAATAAAAAGGTTAGGGTCTTCGTTATAAAGCAAATAAAGTCAGACTTAAAGATCTTAATATGTATACATTAGAGGAAAGGTGGGATAAAGGAGATATGATAGAAACATTTAAATACCTTTGTGGCATAAATGCACAGGAGGGTCTCTTTCAATTGAAGGCAAGCTCTTCTATGAGGGGACATAGGGTGAGGGTGAAAGGAGATAGACTCAGGAGTAATATGCAGAAATATTTCTTTACAGAAAGAGTGATAGATGCATGGAATAGTCTCCCAGTGGAGGTAGTAGAGACAAGGACAGTTTCTGAATTCAAAAAAGCATGGGAGAAACACAGAGGATCTCTAACGGTAAAAAGGGGACTGTTGTAGTGATTGATATGGAAGGGCAGAATAGATAGGACATCATGTTTCTATGTTTCTATATAGTACAAAACAGATGCTTAGAACGGACATTTCCATTAGAAATGATGTTTGAGTTCTTCTCTTAAGTAAATGAAAAACAAAACAATGTATATAGTTTAATTATGTTCAACTGTACATAGTTTACTAATTGTTAATTGTTAATTATTAATTGTTAACTGTATTTAACTAGCTACAAATGTTATATGTAAAAACAGACCACACTGTTTATTGTTGTTATATGGAAACCGCACCTGATCAATGGAAGGAGCGGTATATAAATAATCTGTTAATTAAATTAATTAAAATTAAATTCTCTGCCACAATTTCTGTTTTTTTTGTATGAGGCTTTTTATTGGTTGTAATATTTTCTCATGTTTCCTTTGAACCTTCTTTCATTTTCATAGCTTACTTGAATTTCCTTTTCTGTGATACATCTTACCTTTCTTTACTTTAATGAAGGCTCTCAAATGTGTGGTTGTCTCCACTTTCATTTAGTTTCCTCAGTCAGGACATGGTGAATGTTTGAAGCTTCTCTGTACCTTTTGATGTTTTGGCCTTGAATCATTTTAATAAGCTTTCTCAAAACTGCTTCTGTTCTATCAATGTTCTTACAAGGGTATGGCCTCCAGAGCTGAACAGACAGTACTGAAGGTGAGTTCTCATTAGTGACTTGTGCTAGGGTCATATTTCCTGCTGATGATACTATCGGCTTTCCAAGTTGCTTTTGTTCATTTATTACATATGAAAAAGAGTTTTGTTCTTGCCATGCTATTGGCAAAGCAAACACACTTGGAGACACTACCCTGAAAGGTTTAGGGGGTTACTCTGTGCTACAAATAACAGCCCGATGGGACGACCATCCCCATTATTCGTGCTGGCTCCTGCCCCCGACTACCTTCCCTGCCGGTTGTGCGGAGAAGTTAGACGGGGAGAGGAAGGGGCGGCCCGGGGGCAGAGTCTGGGCGGGCAGTAGGCAGTCGCCAGCCCTGGACATACAAGGCCGATTCTAATGTTAGCCCTGTATGTCCAGGGCCGGCAAAATGTCCAGGGAAGTTATTCCACCTCTGAGGTGGAATAACTTCTCTGGACATTTTCTCTTTGACGGCCCGGAGTGCGGAAGGAGCAGGGAGAGCCAGGGTTTATTCCCCACAGCATGACCCTGGTCTTAGGAAGCCAGATCGGGGGTCGGGATGCGGAGAATAAATACTTTTATTTGGTGACCAGCAATGTTACCGCTAAGGTGCGCCAGGTCCTCTGCCGGCATTCCCACCGGTGGGGGGAGGGGCAGAGCAATCGATCACTCTGCACCTCCCCCCGCTGGCAGGAATGTTGGCGGCGGACCCAGCGCAGCTTAGCGGGAACATTGGTGACCGGTATCATGGCTTTTAAATGGAGCCGCGGTGCCATGGCAACATGATGCCATGATGTCGCGGCTACATTTAAAAGCCCTGACTGAGTTAGTAGGGCTATGCATGTACGTGCAGGCTGGAATGAATGACAATCCTGGCCTGCACATACATGCCTGATCACGAATCTGATCCTGTGGCGCTAGATGTGCCCCACAGGATTAGACTCGCGATCCCCTCTGTGCATCCGGTTCAGACCAGATGCACAAAGGGGATCTATGTGCAGGACGGAATCGGGGCATTAAGGAACTAAAGGGCATATTTACTAAAGTGCACGAACGGTTAGTGTAGGGTTTACTGTATGCTAGTTGTGCTGTGCTGCCGTACCATAGAGTGAGAAGAGTATGGACATTGATGGCACAGCACAGTTAGCGTGGGCATCATTGGCTTGCACTACCCACCAATGTTGCTGTCAGCGTGGGTGTATTTACCAGCAGTATTCAGTGTGCTTGCAGATTAGCACATTGAGATCTATCTCCCCATGGTAACTTCAGGTGTATGTGCCAGACATGCCCTCCCCCCCCAACAGTTAGCCCTGGTCTACTTAAGAACATAAGAACATAAGATATGCCATACTGGGTCAGACCAAGGTCCATCAAGCCCAGTATCCTGTTTCCAACAGTGGCCAATCTAGATCATATGTACCTAGCAGTCTCCCCAAAAGACAAGTTTCCTCAATACTTGTATTGGGTCAAGCAGTGATATTCTGGGTCCCTTTTAATAATGGTTTATGGACCTTTCCTCCAGGAACTTGTCCAAACCTTTTTTAAATCCAGCTACACTAACAGCTTTTACTACATCCTCCAGTAACAAATTCCAGAATTTGATTACACGTTGAGTAAAAAAATATTTTCTCTTATTAGTCTTAAATAGGTTACCCGGTAGCTTCATTGCATGTCCCCTAGTCTTTTTATATTCTGATGACATAAACAATCGATCTACGTTTACCCATTCCGTTCCATTCCATTCACTATTTTATAGATCTCTATCATATCTCCCCTCGGCCGTCTCTTTTCCAGGTTGAAGAGCTCTAACCTTTTTAGCCTCCCTTCATAGGAGTATTCTTCCATCCCCTTTACCATTTTGGTGGCTCTTCTCTGGATCTTTTCTAATAACACTATATCCTTTTTAAGATATGGTGACCAGAATTGCACACAATATTCAAGGTGCAGTCGCACCATGGAACGATACAGAGGCATTATAATATCCTTTGTTTTATTTTCCATTCCTTTCCTTATGATGCCTAGCATTCTATTTGCTCTCTTGGCCGCCGCTGCACACTGGGCCGAGGGTTTTAACATGTTATCCACGATGACGCCTAAATCTTTTTCCTGGGTGGTGGTTCCCAATGTGGAACCTTGCATCGTGTAGCCATAGTTTGGGTTGTTCTTTCCTAGGTGCGTAACTTTGCACTTGTCCACATTAAATTTCATCTGCCATTTTGATGCCCAGTCTTCCAAATTATCAAGATCCTCTTGCAATTTTCCACAATCCTCTTGGGTTTTAACAACTTTAAATAGTTTTGTGTCATCTGCAAATTTGATAACCTCACTCATTATTCCCGCTTCCAGGTCATTTATGAATATGTCAAAAAGCAGCAGACCCAGCACAGATCCATAGGGTACTCCACTATTCACCTTCTTCCATTGGGAAAATTGGCCATTTAGCCCTACCCTCTGCTTTCTATCTTTTAACCAGTTCCTGATCCACAATAGTACACTGCCTCCTGTCCCATGACTTTTTAGTTTTGCCAAAAGTCTCTGATGAGGGACCTTGTCAAAGGCTTTTTGAAAGTCCAGATACACTATATCAACTGACTCACCTTTATCTACCTGTTTATTCACACCTTCAAAAAACATAACAGATTTATAAGACAAGATCTTCCTTGTCTAAAGCCATGTTGGCTGCCTCCCATTAAGCCATGACTATCTACATGATGAGTAATTTTGTTCTTTATGATAGTTTCTACCATTTTTCCTGGTACTGACATCAGGCTCACCAGTCTGTAGTTTCCCGGATCACTCCTGGAACCATTTTTAAAAATTGGTGTTACATTGGCCATCCTCCAATCTTCAGGTATTACAGATGATTTTAATGATAGTTCACAGATTACTAATAGCAGATCTGCAATCTCATATTTCAGTTCTTTCTACACCCTTGGATGTATACCATCTGGTCCAGGTGATTTGCTACTCTTCAGTTTATCAAATAGTTGTAATGCATCTTCCCGGTGTATCAATATTTCTTTCAATTATTCTGTTGTATCACCTTTAAATACCATTTCAGTCATGGGTAACATCCGTACATCTTCCTCTGTAAAGACTGAAGCAAAGAATTCATTCAGTCTCTCTGCTATAGTCTTGTCCCCTCTTACTGCCCATTTTATCCTTCTGTCATCTAATGGTCCAACTGACTCTCTCACAGGTTTTTTTGCTACGAATGTACTTGAAAAAGTCTTTATTACGTGTTTTTGCTTCCACTGCAAATTTCTTCTCAAATTTTCTCTTTGCCTGCCTTATCAATGCCTTGCATTTAACTTTAACTTTTGTTAGCTTCCCTGATTTCTATGAGCATTTCATCATCCATTTGTTCATTCTGGCCAGGCGGGCGATAGTACAACCCCACTGCCATTGCCTTCCCCTTTTTACATGGAATTTCAATCCATAGAGATTCTACAGCGAATTTTGTTTCCTGGAAAACTTTAATCCTTTGTAACTCAATGCCCTATCTAACATAGAGCGCAACCCCTCCAATTTGATCTGCTCTATCATTACGATATAGGTTGTACTTCATCTCCTTTGCTAACATTTTAGTAAACATGCCCCTGAAAAGGAATAAACAAATATGAAAGAAACTGTCAAACAATGAACTGGCTTCAATAAAAAGCATGATAGCATTCCTGAAAAATAAATTGAAGGACAGGGATATGCTATGATGAGGGAGGAGGAAAGCTAATAAATATAAAAGAAATGGTATTCAAAGAAGACACAGTAGGCCTTTCTTTTATTCCTTTTAGACATTTCTTTTCCTTCTCTCTCACATACTTCCAAATCTGCTGGCAAAAGAAGCCTACTGTGTGAGCATTGCAGGCTTCACTTACAGCTGTTAAATGTCTGTGGAGTCCCTTGAGGTTTAGACTTACATGCACTACCAATTAAATGAATTGTCGTTTTTCAATCCAACTGGATTCTCTTTCTCTTTCTGTTTTTCAACATCAGCCTATCCTGTGAGGAAATCTCTGTTTCTTAATTTATTTGTTTTGGTGCTAATAAATATAAAAGACTTAGAGCACTAATAAATACATCTGTTTATATCAGAAGTTATAAATGAGCAGACTCAACATTGTATATCTATATATCTATATCAACCTAGAGTATGTCATGCAATTTATTGACTTGCATGCAAAATTCAATCAGCTTCAGCAAATGTTTCTTTATTGAGTTCAATTCCTGTATAATAATATCAACAGTTACTTACTGACTTACAGTGGAGCAGAATGAAGCTAGGATAGCAAGCGGGTTTTGAATACAGCAGTTTAGCAGCCATTCACGTGGGTCATTTGTCCACAGGACCAGGAACGGGTGGATTCTTCCTGAACTTTCTGGAAGGGCCTAGAAGCCTTCCACCAGCCAAGTACAGTATTTTCTGTGTTGCTGTGGCCCTCTGTAGCTTTATAATGCAAAAATACCAAAACACGGATTCCAAAAGTAAAAGAATTAAACAATATTTATGGATTTGCTAAAAATGGCCTCAAACTCTCAGAGCCACTAATAACACTTGAAAAAAATGTATGGAGCGTTCAAGGGAACTCACCTCGGGGATTTAGTGACCCCTATCATGAGCCAACCCATTGATATTACATCATTGCTCCCCCCCAAATAGTATGGAATGCTAAGTGAATATATTTCTGGGCACCATGGCTTTTAGCTCAAGCAACAACAATGTAAGTTTCTTTCTTCAATTGAAAACCTGAAACTTTATAACTAGTGCTCTACAGCCTCTTTAAAGATGCACGTAGTATTTAACTTGATGGAACGATAATTGATGCAATTTCTTCTCTGCTCGGTGACATTTCTGTAGGCTGCCACTTATAAAGCAAACACGGTGCCTCTTCCACGCTGCAATTCAACAGGCTGACTTCATGTTTTAAAGCCTACCTCGGAACAATGGTTTCGCTGCCGTAACAGCAGCTTTGTCACTGGCATTCAAAACTGTGCCAAACCTTCACTTTAGAAACAACTAGCTCTATATCATATCTTTGCCTGGAAGGAAAAAAAATTCTACTAGTTGCACAAACCCTTTCCCTTTGAACAGCTGAGTTCAGAGGATCCTACTAAAGGTAAGCAACTTTGCTTTCTCTGAAGACAAGCAGCTGATTGAGTTGCACAATGAGGACTCCTTAATTAAAGGTTGTCTTCAATGAAAAAAAAGAACAAAGCATAACAAAAATGGTCAATCTCTGTATTGTTTAAATAAGGAAGTTAATCTGAAATTCTAAAATGATCCCTATGAGGGATGGAGTTTAGCTGTATCTTTTAAAGAAGCTACGATATGTATAACAGACAGTATAAATCTACTATTGCACCTAGAGAACATATTTAGACAGTGATGAGATATAAATTCATAGACTCCATGTCACAACCTTGCAGATCTCCTTAATGGCCACCAACGCCTTAATGGTTTTGATATACCCTTTTAAGCTTAGGCCGTTCTGGGTTTGGCAGAAGGTGATGCAATCTTTTATTCAATCAGAAATGGTGTGCTTTATCATCACACTCTTGGGCAAATGAAAAAAAAGCTAGGTGTACTTCTTGTGGCAGGGCTTCCCTAAACTGTCCTGGGGCCTCCCACAGCCAGTCAGGTTTTCAGGATATTTACAAACTTATGAAAATATGCAAATTTATCTCATGCATATTCATTTTGGATATCCATTTGGTTCCCTAGGATAGGTTTGGAAAGACCTTTTTTCTGGATTGGAGTCTGCTGCAATACAGAGAATGAAGAGCCTTTTCACCTTTGCTGAGATGTAGCCTAGCAAGAAATGTCAGAAGGATGATTGATTAAAGTGGAAATTCAACATCATCTTCTTCATGAACTTAGAATGTGTGCAGAGTACCACACTATTAAGATAAAATCTGGTATAAGATGGATAGGTTTCTGGGTCATGAGCTCCCTGACTCTGTGCTGAAACATCTGCCAAATGTACATATAACCTTACAGGTCCAATACTTGAGCTCATAAGAATCTAAAAGCTCAAAGGTGGCTTTCTTTATCATTTGTGTCTCACGCTGCTATGGGGGATATGATGGGAAGATTCAGTTGAAACAAACCCTAAATAATAATGACAGACACTATACAGAAATAGGGGTTTCTTCTGGTACAAAGTGATAGTAGAAATGAAGTGAATCCTATCAGATTTAGTTTTAGGCCAGACATTCAATGATGTAGAAATTATTCAAGCAGTTGTTGGGCAGGACAAGAGAACAGAAGATCATAAGAAATGCCCTACTGGGTCAGACCAAGGTCCATCAAGCCCAGTATCCTGTTTCCAACAGTGGCCAATCTAGGTCACAAGTACCTAGCAGTTTCCCAAAAAGGCACTCAGGTTCCATAATGCAAACAGTGGATTTCCTGGGTCCTCTTTAATAATGGTTAATAGACCTTTCCTCCAGGAACTTTTCCAAACATTTTTTTAAATCCAGTTACACTGACAGCTTTCACTACATCCTCCGGTAATTAATTCCAGAGTTTGATTATACATTGCGTGAAAAAAATATTTTCTCTTATTAGTCTTAAAAAGGTTACACTGTAGCTCCATTGCATGTCCTCTAGTCTTTCTACTTTTTGATGGCATAAAGAATCTACCTACGTTTACCTGTTCCATTCATTAATTTATAGACCTCTATCATATTTCCCCTCTGCCATTTCTTTTCCTGGTTGAAAAGCCCCAAACATTTAAGCCTCTCTTCTCTGTTCTATTTCTAATTCTGCTACATCCCTTTTAAGATACGGCAACCAGAATTGTACACAATATTCTAGGTGCGGCCGCACCATGGAACAATAGAGAGAAATTATAATATTCTTTGTCGTATTCTCCATTCCTTTCCTTATGATTCCTAGCTTTCTATTTGCCTTCTTGGGCGCTGCTGCAAACTGGGTGGAGGGTTTCAGCGTGTTATCCACAATGACACCTAAATCTTTTTTCTGGGTGGTGGTTCCTAATGAGGAAACTTGCATTGTGCAACCATAGTTTGTGTTGTTCTTTCCTAGGTGCATAACTTTGCACTTGTCCACATTAAATTTCGTCTGCCCTTTGAATGTCCAGTCTTCCAATTTATCAAGGTCCTCTTGCAATTTTTCACAATCCTCTTGGGTTTTAACAACTTTGAATAATTTTGTGTCATCTGCAAATTTGACTACCTCACTGATTATTCTCATTTCCAGATCATTTATGAATATGTTAAAAAGCAGCGGACCCAGCACAGATCCCTAGGATGCTCCACTATTCACCTTTTTCCTTTGGGAAAATTGGCCATTCAGCCCTACCCTCTGCTTTCTATATTTTAACCTGTTCCTGATCCACAAAAGTACACTGCCTTCTTTCCTATGACTTTCAACGTTGCCAAGAGTCTCTCATGAGGGAACTTGTCAAAAGCTTTCTGAAAATCCAGATACACTATATCGACCAGCTCTCCTTTTGTCTACCTGTTTATTTACAATTTCAAAAAAATATAACCGATTAGTAAGACAAGACCTTCCTTGGCTAAAGCCCTGTTGGGTTTCTCCAATTAAACCATGACTATACATGTTCAGTAATTTAGTTCTTTATAATGGTTTCTACCACTGTGCCCAGTACTGAAGTCAGGCTTATTAGCCTAGGGGGTTATTTTGAGATACGAGTAGTGGAGATGGACAGCTTGACAGGATGTCCATCCCCGCTATTCATGCCCTTGCCTGTCCCCAACTAACTTTCCTCCCGGTTGTGCAGGGAAAGGGCGATCCGGGGGTGGAGTCTGGGTGGGCAGTGGGCGGTCGCCAGCCCTGGACATGCAGAGCCAATTCTAATGTCGGCCCTGTACGTCCAGGGCCAGGGAAATGTTTGGGGAAGTTATTCGAGCTCCGAAGTGGAATAACTTCCCTGGACATTTTCTTTTTTACGGCCTGGGCCATGGATGGGGCAAGGGGCGCCAGGGTTTATTCCCCGCAGCCCGACCCTGGCCTTAGGAGGCCAGATCGGGGTTGGGCTTTGAGAATAAACCCTTTTTACTGGCGGCCATTATCACGGCTTTTAAATGGAGCCACAGTGCCATGGCAACATGATGCCATGGCGCCGTGGCTCCATTTAAAAGCCCTGACTGAGTTAGCCAGGTACAGTCCTGCACGTGCAGGCCCGACAGAATTGCTGTCCCGGCCTGCATGTGCAGGACTGTTTGTGATTCTGATCCCATGGGGCTAGATGTGTCCCGCAGGATCAGAATCGCGATCCCCTCTGTACGTCCAGTTCAGACCGGACACACAGAGGGGATCTACGTCTGGGACAGAATCGGGCCCCTATAGTTTCCCGGATCACCCCTGGAGCCCTTTTTAAAAATTAGCATTGCATTGGCCATTCACCAGTCTTCAGGTACTACAGATGATTTTAATGATAGTTCACAGATTACTAATAGTAAAAACATACAGGGTCAGACCAAAGGCCCATCAAGCTCAGTATCTTGTTTCCAACAGTGGCCAAGCCAGGTCACAAGTACTTGTTGGGTTCCCAAAAGAGAGACATATTCTATGCTGCTTATCCCAGGGGTAAGCAATGGATTTTCCCAGTCCACTTTACTAATGGTTTGTGGACTTTTCCTTTAGGAACTTGTCCAAACCTCTTTCAAACCCAGCTACACTAACAGTTTTATACTACATCCTCTGGCAATGAATTCCAGAGTTTGATTATGCATTGAGTGAAAAAATATTTTCTACAATTAGTCTTAAATGTACAGCACTCTAGCTTCATTGCAGGGATGGAGTCAGAGCATGGCACACATTGTACTTTATTGCCGTGTTCACTTCCTGCTGGGCTGAATAGAGGGCGCTCTTTTTAGCCCGGGTGGAGTGGGAAAATGAGACGAAAGAATAAGGGAGAGGAAGTAATGAAGGGAGGGAGAAGAGAGGATTCCCACTGTCTCTCTCCCACTCCCTGATCAGCGGGCAATGACAGCCGCTGCTTGGGGGACACAGAATTTGAACTTATGCCACTATTGCAATGATAATGCTAGGTCCCTGTCAAAACAACTTTTGTAACAGTTTGTATGCCAAAAGTAATAAAAGATAAGAAAGATTCCCACAGGAAAGAGCTATATTTCTGATTGCAGATTCAAATCTAGGGTCGATTTTACCTATGGGCAAAAGAGGCAGTTGCCTGGGCCCAGCTGCCCAAAGGTAAATATAGCACCTATTGCAGGCTGTTGAAATCACCAATAGGAAGCAGGAGGGCAAGTATTGGGGAGATGGGGATGCAGAAGAGCAGGAACTCGGATTTAGCTGGAGACTCGGAGGGAACAGAAGAAGACAGACTAAGACTGGTTGGGTATTAGGAGAATAAGTGGGGACTCAGGGACTCGGTAGGGCGAAAGAGTGGGGACTAAGAAATTTATCAGAGATTAGGAAGACAATGGGGAGTACATGATTGGGTGAGACCAAATACAGAAATATGGGGAGGGTAGAGGGTTTGAAGGACCTGGAGGATTGGGAGGCAGTTGAAAGAACAGAGGGGTATAAAGTGGGTGAGAAACAAAGGAAGGGGGCAGATCTTTGAAGAAGATGAGAGAGGGTAGAAATAGATGTGGTGAAAGGTGAATTGGAGGCCTGGATAGGGGGAAAGACATCAAAAAGGGATTGGAGGTGGACAAGAGGATCAGTGATAAGAAAAAAGCTGTGACTGATTAGAAATGAGAAGCAGAATGAAATTTGGATTTCACTCACACCTTTTCTGAGAATTTCAAGGTGAGTTACATTGGGTATTTTCCTGTCCCCAGAGCAGGACTGGCCCAACCACTAGGCAAACTAGGCGGTCGACTAGGAAGCAACCCCTGGAGGGCAGCAAAAACAGGTCATTCAAAGCTAAAAATATTTTGACAGCCAGAGAGGGGTGTAAAGTTTGAGGTTCGTCTAGGGCTCCAACACTTTGGACCAACTCTAGGGCTGTCCTTGCCCAGAGAGCTTATAATCTACGTTTGTACCTGAGGCAATAGAAAGTTAAATGGCTTGCCCAAGATCACAAGGAGCCGCACTGGGATTCAAACCTTGGTTGTCTTGGTTCTAAGCTCAATGGTGTAACCATTAGGCTACTCTTCCACTCCAGAAGAAGGTAAATGAGGCTGGAGTGGGAATGACAGGGTGGAAATGGGGCAGGAGGCTAGAAAATGGGGAAAAATGAGGAAATACGAGTCTAGGGAAGTAATAAGACAGAGGTAGGGAATGGGAACACCTTATCTATCTATGTTTTACCATTTCCCTTGAATTACCCTTGTCCCCACTTGTTGTGTGGTCTGTCTTAATTAGATTGTAAGCTCTGATGAGCAGAGACTGTCTCTAACTGTGTATGCCTTTTAGGGCTATACAAACATTAAATACTAGTAGTAGTAGTAGGATGTAAGTGTAGGAAATGGAAAGCTGGTAAGTAAGTGGAAGGTGAAAATAGGGAGACTGGAGATCAGAGGAAGGAGATAAGAAGAAATGACATCTAGCTATAGTTAGGTAAAATGGCAGATGAGAGAAATGGAGAAATAGATGAACGAAAACAATCAACATCAGAGAGAGATGTAGAGAAGAAAACAGAGAGTGAAGAAATAGAAAAGAGAAATGAGATCCTGGAAAAGAACTTAGGATAAAACCAACAAGAGGAAGTGGCAAAGAGAAACCTTGACGAACACAATTGGAAAAATAAAATGAGCAAAGGCTCAAAAGAATACCAGTTTTTAGAGAATGAAATATGTCATCTGTGAAAATGTGCATTTCTTATAGTTCAGGAGGGAAGTCATTTTGTTTTCTTTTCCTTCAGTTTTTCACAACTCAGTCTGTTTTTTGGGTTTCAATTTCAATTTCTGTCTGCATACTGTATTTATTTCTAATTCTGTTAACATGTTAATTGTTGTAGGAATCTCTAGTAGTTCACTATGTTCTCTTTCCCCAACTAGAGGTATATTGGTGTTCTAGAACAGTTGCAGTGTTGACTTTTCATAGGTAGGGTTGGTACAGTTTGAGTTCTTGGACTTGGTTCTGGTCTGCTATGGTATGGTAAGTGAATGATCATTTGCAGGGTTTTGTGTTACTACATACAATGTCTGACTGTGGAGGGAGTCTGTGGTATTGTCACTGATGTGAAACCAGAATTTGAACAGAATCATTTTGTATCTTGAGTTGTAAAGTGAAATATTCCACTTCTGCTCTGCATCAGTTGTTGGGAGAGTTTTAATGGTAAGTCTGAGAAAGTTTCATGTAAATCAACAAATGCTGGCACAGTTACCATACTATGCATATATCAGTGCTACTACCTAAATGGATAATAGCATTGAATATACAAATTAAGTTAAATGGCAATGTTGACGCTTAACTTAAGCTAATGACCTTACTGGCTAAAGTTTTGTCCCAATTTGTGCAGTTCAGACTGCAAGACTGGCCCCAGTTGGTGGGGAGCAGAACAAATGTTGGCGCAGGGCACCACAGTGCCTTGAGCTGGCCTTGAATGACAGGCACGATAACAGGTGACTATCCCCTGAAAATAAGGCTTGAGGAGCACTTGAAAGAATATAAAATGACATGAACCATAGTTTCAAGGAGAGAGATCACTGCAAGATTTTCCCTTATGGTTCAGGAAAATCTCTCATCTTGTCAGCATTATCATTGGTACTTCTCTGGCAGCTTGGAGTTTTTCATTTCCCACCTGTTATTTGCCTTGGAAGCTTTGCATGACATCAAGAGGACCTCCTTTTTCTCTGGAGACCTTCATTACTTTTCTGATGTGACATCCCCATAGAAGAGAAGAGGAACCCTCACCTGTTGTTATGGCACGGCTGATGCTGTCTCCATAGTAACAGTCGCTGTGTCTAGAGCTTCTTTCCACAGATACAGGGTAATGATTTAGCCACAGGAGAGACAAAGAAGGAGAGAGAAGGAACACTTTCCTCTCTCTCTATACCTTCAAAAATACTTGTATAAATGTATAGGTTGGTAATGGGCTGTTGTTGTTGTATGCAAATCACAGCTACAATAATAGAGTCAGAAATATTTTATTTTTAAAGATTAACATTCTTAAATACAGGGGGTTCACATATAAATTATACTTGTATTGTTAAACAATAACATCATGATCTTTGTAGCATTTGTTAATAGGGTTCATTGTAATGCATTTTCTAGTCATATTGATTTAGCTTTCAATTCTGGCATCTGGAGCCAGGACTTTGAAGCAATATGTTAAAACATTAAAAATGCCCCTGTTTTGAACATCCGACTTCAAAGATGGCAAAGCAATGTGAACGGAGATTAATGTGTTGGCTTTTATGATTTTAACACCCCATAGCCCACTAGCAAATGATTAGAGCCCCTAGTCAATATAAGTTTTGGTTATATCATTTTTCATTGGTGGGTTTTCCATGTTCCTGGACTAGATTATCTTTTGGTCATTTGATTTTAGGGCAAAATCTGAATGTCCCTTCATGAAGAATTATAAATTAGGATTAAATCCAAATCCAGTTTTAAGGAAAATTAAATTGCAGAACATTGTAAAAAGTTTACTCTCTCTCATTTTACATAATGCATTATTCAAAGCATGTGAGATTTTAGACACTGACTTGAAAAGGGAGGAGTAGCCTAGTGGTTGGGGCAAGATACTTCAGGCCAGAAGGTTGGGGGTTCAAATCCCACTAGAGGACAGCAACCTTGGGCTGGAAGGACTGGGGTTTCTAGTCCCACAGATGCTCCTTGTGGTCTTGGGCAAGCCACTTAACCCTCCATTGCCCATGTTCCCTGTAAGTATTAGTGTATGTGTCTCATATCCCTGCATGTTAAATGTGTCCCCCAATTGTGTTGTGACTGCTTTGATTGAAGGATAAGGCAGTATACAAAACTGTCTAAATAAAATAAAAGAAATGTAGATTCCATTAAAGCTATTTTTCACTTTGGGGTAATTTTGAAAAAACTAAGATGGCCCAATGAGAGCATTTTGTTTTAGAGCTCAAACATAGAAATACATAAAAAAATAATTAATAATAATAATTAATGAGAGACTGACCATTGCTTTCTTGTGTTTGATTTTGGTGGATATTTTGACTGTTTGCACTTTTGCTAGAATCAGGCAATGATAATTTAGTGTATCCGGTTTTGGTTGCAATGCTCTTCCATTGCATGCATAGAATTCTATTTTTAGGATGACCAACTTTCAAATGGTACTTTGAGGGATTCCTTAGATTATAAATTGTTGAAATGAGGAACATATTATAAAGACCTATTCAAAGGCATTACACCCTATGAAGAGAGGCTAAAAAGGTTAGGGCTCTGGAAAAGAGACAGCTGAGGGGAGATATGATAGAGATCTATAAATTAATGAATGGAGTGGAACGTAGATAGATTCTTTATGCCATCAAAATATAGAAGCTACAGGGTAACCTATTTAAGATTAATAAGAGAAAATATTTTTTCACTCAACGTGTAATCAAACTCTGGAATTTGCTACCGCAGGATGTAGTAAAAACTGTTAGCATAGTTAGTTTTAAAAAAGGTTTGGACAAGTTCCTGGAGGAAAGGTCCATAAACCATTATTAAAGGGGACCAAGAATATCCACTGCTTGTCCCAATACAAGTATTGTGGAACCTGTGTCTTTTGGTGAAACTGCTAGGTACCTAGATTGGCCACTGTTGGAAACATGATACTGAACTTGATGGACCTTGGTCTGACCCAATATGGCATATCTTATGTTCTTACACTTTTTCAAAAGAAAAACGCTATAGATGGTTTTAAACAAAATGGATGGCTCTTCTCCAAAGGCAGAGCAAGCTGGCCAAGTGGGATTTTGAGTTCCAAAGGACTGGCTGATGAGAAGTCTATAAGAAACTTAAGATTGTAAACCCTCTGTGGAAAGGGAAAAACCTTGTGTACCTGAATGTAGCTTGCCTCAAACTGCTACTGGAAAGATGTGAGCATAAATAAATAAACATTTGCCATGCTAGGCTGGATCAGACCAAAAGTCCATCATGATCTGCATCCTGCCTAACAGTAGCCCATCACAGTCACAACTATCCAGCAAGATCCCAAAGAGCAGATCCATACCTTATTGTTCATCTCTGGGAATAGGAGTAGTTTGGAGGGAGCTTGGGTGGGGGGAATGCCCCCCCCCCCAAATGTTGCAGGCACTAATGGTGGTGCCCCAACCTCCACTACCAGTATGACCTCTTTACCCTTTGCCCTCACAAAGTAAGAAGGTAAATTCCACTGATGCTCCCAGGGATAATTGCTATTTTCCCCTAGACTACCTGGTTAATGTGGAAACAGAAAATGATAGCAGGTAAAGACCATACAGCCCATTCAGTCTTCCCATCCATACTTTGCTATACAAGCCCTTCCTCCCCTTAGAGATCCTTTATGCTTATTGATAGAGGTGTGTATGGCCAAAAACTATTTGGTTCACGCTTGTTTAAAATTAGCTATTTTTTACAACTTTTGGGCATTTTTCATGTTCATACCATATATTCTTTAGGCACACATTGTGAACATGCTAGAACATTTTAAGCACACATATTGATTGTGTTCACATTAGTTCCATGGTATATGTGCATATAAGAGATTTGGCGCACTTTAAATTTGTAGACACCCAAACGAACCAAACGCATGCTCATGAATGCACATCCTTGGATTATGGACTTTTCTCCCAGAAACTTGTCTAAGCCCCTTTTAAACTTATTTATGCTAAATGCTTTGACTACATCCTATTGCAACAAATTCCATAGCTTTGTTGTATGTCTAGTGAAAATATATTTTCTCTGATATGTTTAAAAAATGAAAACATAAACACATTTTAAGAATTAGAAAAATGAAAATAAGATCTGGCCCCTCCCCTCCAAGTCACTGCTATTACCAAAGCTATTCTAAAAAGGCATCCTAGACCTCTCTCAGAAGATTGGAATATTTAGAAGAATATGCTTAAATCGGATAAGAAATTCAACTGTTTTTACTGTAATCTACCTAGTAGATAGCGCAGAATATGAATTATTTTAAATAAATAAGTAAACAAACAAACTAGAAAGGACACAATTTCTAATTGAGAAAACAGATTTCAAAGAGTTGATAGATGCAGCTGTGAAAAGTAAGAACACTGATAAAGAAGAAAAGCTGATAAAATCTTTCTTTAGAATGGAAAGGAGAATCAATCCATGGAAGTTAGTGTTGGGCGTGAAAAGAAACATGAAAATAGATTGACTAAAATTGCAGAGGACATCACTGACACAGAAAATATGGTGATAGAAATAAGAAAGACATAATTGACACTAACAATAGCATTTATAATAGACTTAAAACAGTGAGTAAATAAAGCTGGAATGTAACATCTTTTTTCTATAAGCCCAGTAACAGAAATAAAAACTTTTATTACCAACTCTTTGAATCTCTCGTATTCAGCACTGTGGTAGTGAGTTGAACTGCTTTGCAGCATGTTAAGAAGCCATAGTCTGGGCATAGTGGTGACAGACCACACAAGGAAGCGGGGCCCTTTGGGCAAGCTCCTGCTCTACAGGTGAGAATGGGGGATAACTGGGACATCAGTGATCCTAAAGAGTGTTGGGCAGCTGTGGATGATTGGAGACCACTGAGGAGAACATCAGGAGTCTTGGATGAGCTCCCACTGTGGTTCAAGACCATGGAGGGGAACAGCTAGTGCCTCGGTGGCTAAGGAGAGGCACTGGGCCCCATGGAGGTTGTATAGAGATACAAAGGATATAGCTTTATTAGAAAAGGTACAGAGAAGAGCCACCAAAATGGTAAAGGGGATGGAAGGATACCCCTATGAAGAGAGGCTAAAAAGGTTAGGGCTTTTAACCCTTGAAAAGAGACTGCTGAGGGGAGATATGATAGAGGTCTATGAATTAATGAATGGAGTGGAACAGGTAAACGTAGATAGATTGTCTATGTCATCAGAATAAAGAAAAACTAAGGGACATGCAATGAAGCTACAGGATAACCAATTTAAGACTAATAAGAGAAAATATTTTTTCACTCAACGTGTAATCGAACTCTGGAATTTGTTACCGGAGGATGTAGTAAAGGCTGTTAGTGTAGCTGGGTTTAAAAAAGGTTTGGACAAGTTCCTGGAGGAATGGTCCATAAACCATTATTAAAAGGGACCCAGGATATCACTGCTTGACCCAATACAAGCATTGTGGAACCTGTGTCTTTTGGGGAAACTGCTAGATACTTATGACCTAGATTGGCCACTGTTGGTAACAGGATATTGGGCTTGATGAACCTTGGTCTGACCCACTATGGCATCTTATGTTCTTATGAGGGGAAATTGAAGATGCAGTGCATCACAGAGATGGCTCCTCTGTCAGAACGGTGTCACAAAGCAAAAAATGAGATGACTGGTCAAGTTTGAAAGGTGTCTTGATGCAGAAGGGCAAAAGATTGTCAGTTGTGTATGGTTGGATGCATGAAGCTAATATTATAAAGTCATTTTAGCGGGTATGTGACAATGGCTCTTATGAAATTGCACCAAGAATACACATCATGGCATGCATGCATGTATTTTTACTTTGGGTGTTATCTGGGGTGCGATCTGGGTGGAGTGCAGGTGGAATTACAAAGTATGCATGTAAATGCTTAAATTCCTTAATTTAAGTGCATTCTTCCATAATGTAGACGTGGATATTTACACCTGCTCTTGAGTAGGAATAATGTCTGCACCTATAATATAGTCATGATTTGTGCAGATTTATGCTAGTATTTTATAAAAACAAATAGGCACCTACTTGTCTTTATAAACTAGACTTATAGGTGCTTGCAAACTCAATTAAACTAGGTGGCCTGTTAAAAACCTACCTTCACTGGGGGGGGGGAGGGGGCACGTTTATAAAGGCAGGGTCAATGGCATGCGATTGCAGTGCGATATCAGCGCAGAGGTCCACACTAATATTTGTTGACATGTGCCTCCATCACTCTGCCAATAGCACTGGCACATGGGCACACAATGCCACCCATAGAGGTGGTTCCAAGTGCGCCTACACTAATGGCAAAAGTTGTAGTTAGTGTATGTCTATAAGGCTTATGCTAACCATAACGTGCCATCAGCACTCTTGTTGCGCCCCTGACCTACCCTGTTCCCACTACTTTCAAGCTACCTGATTAGCACTGGAATTTTTATCACAGTGCCATGTAATAAATGTCAGTGTGGTGCACTTGGATGCTCTGGACCCCATGCTACCTTGTAGCTGACTTTAGGAAACATGCTCCTGGGTGAGATAGAGGTGTTTGAAAAGACTGCTATTTTAAAGTGTTTTGAGAAGGAAAATTGAGTTAAGCTAAATTTGGGAAGCAACTAAACTTCATTGATAAATATCAAAATCTTTCAAAATTTTATTATCTGAGGGAAAAGTTTAGTTGTGTAAATGTAAGTGTCTGTGGCTTCTTAACCTGAAACAATTTTAGAACAAGTAAGGGAACAGTGAGGAATAGCTAAAAAAAGCAATTGATCCTTTTGTAAAGATACTGGGGGGGGGGGAGGGGGATAGTCCATGCAATTAACATGTTTAGCAGACCTGCTAAACATGTTAAGCGTGGTCAGGGGCGACTCAAGACAATCTGCTTCCTGAGGCAAGAGATGAGCTGGTGCCAACCCCCCTCCCTCTCAACCGCCAAAATGGAGGGGCCTTCTCACAGCTCTAGTCGGGGAACAGGGGGTCCCCCTCACTCAGGATATCGATCAGGTAGTTGCCCCAAGAATAAATAAAGCAATATGTTTCCAGGCTATATAATTAAACAAAAAAACGCCTTTGCAATGATGTTTATATGCAGCAAAAATTGAAGCATTTTAATTATCTAGCCTGGGAATCTAATATAAAACTATCAAATCCTGACACTACACACTGGACCAGTGTGGTTTTTAATGTAAATAAACATTCTGCAAATTCATGGAGATGCAAGGTGATCACATACCAAGGAGCAATATCAACAAGCAAGAACCATGGCGCAATTTATAACATCAAAATAAAATTATTATAACTAATTTTATTTTGGCATTTTAGACTGTGCTGAGGTAATCTCATTTTCTTTTTGAACATATGTTCTGCATCCAAAGAAACGTGACTCAGAACAATGGGTGCAGAGCAGAATTAAGACATTTCTCACAGAACTCTACACATCAAAATTTCCGATTCTGGTGTCATCCCACTTTAACAGCAATATAAATCCTCACCAGTACTTAGGGTTGCCAACCGGCCGGTTTTCAGCCGGCCTGGCCGGTTTTTCCATGGCCAGGCCGGCTGCCGGCACAGATGTAAAACCGACCATTGAAAAGCCGGTTTTTTGTTCTGGCCGCAAGATCGGGAGCGGCCAGAGCAAAAAACCGGCTTTTGTCCCGAAGTCCGCGGCGCGAACGCGATTCCCCATAGCAGTGCAGCCGCTGCTTCTGCTTTGTACAGAGCAGCGGCTGCAATACACTTACATTGAAAACTAAAGATAAACTGTGTGAGGAGCCCTCCGGTCATCGCAGAGCCCGAGGAAGTGATGTCATGGGGGCGGGCTCCTCACAGGTTGTCTTTCCTTTTCAAATTAACTTTAGCTGCAATAAAGTTAATTTGAAAAGGAAAGACAACCTGTGAGGAGCCCGCCCCCATGACATCACTTCCTCGGGCGCTGCGATGACCTTAGGGCTCCTCACACAGTTTGTCTTTACTTTTCAAAGTAAGTGTATTTCATCCGCTGTTCTGTACAACGCAGAAGCCGCGGCTTGGGCAGGAGGGGTGGTGGTGTGAGTGAACCAGCAGGGGGGGGGAGTGGTGTGAGTGAACCAGCAGGGGGGGTGATGGTGTGAGTGAACCAGCAAGGGGGGGGGGGGGTGGTGGTGTGAGTGAACCAGCAGGAGGGGGGGTTGGTGTGAGTGAACCAGCAGGAGGGGGGTTGAGTGAGTGACCCAGCAGGAGGGGTGAGTAAGTGACAGGGGGGTGGGTGAGTGAACCAGCAGTGGAGGGGGGGTGTGAGTGAACCAGCAGTGGAGGGGGGAGGGTGGTGTGAGTGAACCAGCAGGGGAGGGGGGTTGGTGTGAGTGAACCAGCAGGGGAGGGGGTGAGTGAGTAACAGGGGGGTGGGTGAGTGAACCAGAAGGGAGGGGAGGGGAGGGGTGGTGTGAGTGAACCAGCAGGGGAGGGGGGTGAGTGAGTCAGCAGGGGGGGTGAGTGAGTGAACCAGCACTGAGGGGAGGGGGGTGTGAGTGAATCCTTGGTAATTTTTGTGGGTGGGGCTGGGGCGGGGCAGGGGTGGGGCTGGGGTGGAGAATGGATGGAGCATGGAGAGCCACAGGTGTCGGGTTTTTCTTGGTGAAAAAGTTGGCAACCCTACCAGTACTGTACATACAAAAACCTTACAAAAATGACCTAGGACCTACAGAGAAAATCTTCCCTACTGTAAGAGCATTAACATTCAAAACTCACACAAAAGGGCCTATCCAGAAAAGGGCAGCATTGTAACTATTGCAGTTGGCCTATTACAGCGATGGCGAACCTATGGCACGCGTGCCAGCTGTGGCACGCGAAGGCCTTGCAGCTGGCACGCGGGAAGGTCCGCAATCGAAAAAAAAAAAAACAACCCTGTCTGCTGCCGTTGTCGGGGCCGCCGCGGCAGAATCGAGCGTGCCGCGGGGCCCCCCTGTACCCGGCAGATCCTGCCCTCCCCGTAGCAGCTCTCTCTTTGGAGCTGCAGTCAGACGCGCCGGTTTGCAGAGCGCGAAGGGAAGAGTTTCCCTTTCGCGACTCTGTTAAGCCCGCGGGGGCTGATGGGGGGGGTTAGGAGTGGTGATTGGCTGGGCTGGGCTGGGGGGGTTAGGAGTAGTGATGGGCGGGGCTGGGCGGGGCTGGGGGGTGTTAGGAGTAGGGATGGGCGGGGGTGGGGGGGGTTAGGAGACCTGATGGGCACTCGGCACGGGGGGTTAGGTGTGGTGATTGAAAGTCGGGTGTCTGGTGGGGTTAGGAATGGGGATGGGCGCTGGGGTGGCTGGGGGGGTTAGGAGTGGTGATTGGCTGGGCTGGGCTGGGGGGGGTTAGGAGTAGTGATGGGCTGGGCTGGGCTGGGGGGTGTTAGGAGTAGTGATGGGCTGGGGTGGGGGGGTTAGGAGTGGTGATGGGCACTGGGCTGGGGGGGTTAGGAGTGGTGATGGGCACTGGGCTGGCTGGGGGGGTTAGGAGTGGTGATGGGCACTGGGCTGGCTGGGGGGGTTAGGAGTGGTGATGGGCGCTGGGCTGGGGGGATAGGAGTGGTGATGGGCGCTGGGGGGGTTAGGAGTGGTGATAGGCGCTGGGGGGGCTTAAACTAAAAATTGAGTGATGGGGGATTAGGACTGGGAGTGGGCTGATGGGGAGGTTAGGACTGGAAATGGGCTGGTGGGATTAGGACTGGGAGTGGGCTATGGGGGGCTAGGACTGGTAATGGGTTGGGGGGGTTGCTAGGACTGGAAATGGGCTGAGTGGAAGGGGGCTTGAACTGCAAATAGCTGTTGGGGATGGGGCTTGGAATGGAAATGGGCTGAGGGGAAGTGGGGGCTTGAACTGAAACTAGCTGATGGGGACGGGGCTTGGAATGGAAAGGGGCTGCGGGGAAGTGGGGGGCTTGAAGAAGGGAATGGATGCTGGGTGAGACTGGAACTAGAAGGGAGCTGATGTTGGGGGAGGATTAGAATGGGATGGGGCTGGGAGAGTAAAATGGAGAGGGGAAAAATATTTTGTGTAGGAGGGATGAAAAATCTACAATTGGCCAGGTATTGGGAGAGTAATTGGGGATTGAGGATGGAGGGGTAAAATTTGTGTGGATGAAATAGGAATGAGGAAAGAGCAAAAGGAGAAAGATTAGTATGTTAAAGCAGATGTAGAGAGAGAGAGAATGGAAAAAAAACTAGAAGAGAGAAGAAAGGACAAATGGACAGCAGACGATGGAGAGTTAGCAGAAAACATGAAGAAACCAGAAGAAAATGGCTGGACCAATTGCAACTGAAAAAAAATGCACAAAAGGTAGAACGATATCTCTTTATTTTGAATTTATTAACTGGAATATGTCAGCTCTGGGAAATGTGCATCATTAACATCTGCGCTTTGTTTGGTACAAGAGGAAATTCCTATTTGACGTTGCCACTTGTTCTCTTTCCCCAGTATTCACTGAAATGTATTGGTTTAATATTTGCAGTGTTGCCTTTTGATAGGTAGGGTATGGTGCTTTGTGAGTCCTGGTAATGCTGTCAGGATACGGCGGGTTTGCTATGGGTTCTAAATGGGCAGCGTTTGTAGTAGTTCCTAATGTGCCTGGCGGTTGGCACTGGATTATAGTAATGTAGAAATCTTTTAGTCTTTCTTTATCCATACACTCATTAAGAGACATGTTTACTAAAAGTTAGTGTATGGTAACATTATGCAAATATTTATGCAAATAAGACCACTTATGCAAATGACGTGCTGGCACTTTGAGGAAATTCTTTGGTTTTGTGCGGCAGTTTGGGCACTCGGGCTCAAAAAGGTTAGCCATCACTGGCCTAGTATATCCATACATCCAGGACTGGTCCGTCCATTGTGTGAGAATGTTGTTCAACTACCGGCAGGGCCGGCTTCAGAGAATGTCAGGCTGGCAAAGAACAGGGTATTCAAAGCTAAACAATAGATTCTGACAGCAAGGGGGAGCATAAGGCATAAGATTTGCCTAGGGTGCCAACACCTTGAACCCACTCTGGGCCCAGCCCTGGGCCCGGGATTAACTTGTATGGGCACAAAGCAGTGTCATTGTTGACACTGCCTTCAGTTATCCTTTCATTTGACTGTTCTTCTTTCGCTGATTGGGTAGGCCTGATGCCAGAGTAGAGAGGCATGGCCCATGAAGACTCACCACTGTATGCAGTACAGCATCAGGGAAATTGAAAAGATGCATATGCCCTAGTAATGTGGAAACTATAAAGAGAGAACATGTAAACTCCAAAAACTGACATATTCCATTCACTAAATTAAAAGTAAAATTAATTTTTCCACTTTGATGACTTGCTATTTTATTCTGTAATCATGTTGATCTCAGTCTCTAGCTTCTGCTTTCCTCTATCTTCTCTTCTCACTTTTTTAGGGTCTCCAGTCCATCTGCCACTTCTCTCCGCTCCTCTCATCTTCACTTCCTTACATCTCAATTATATATCAATTTTAATACCTTGCACCACAGATCGCGTTTTCGTCAGACGTATCTCGTATCTGACATCACTGATCAAGTTAGGTCAGATGCGTGGTGTCTGGTAGAATTTATACATTTTGTGGCACACACTACTTGTTTGGATAGCTGCTTTCCATCAGAAAGTTTTTTTTGCAGACCACTGATGTACCGAGTGTTCACCAGTCTCAACTGTTGGTAGTCTGGTTCTGCTCACTCTCTGTTACAGTCAGATCTTGTTTTGGCCCAGAGGGATGCTGAGGTCTTTTTTTCCTCTTCCAATAAAAGGATGGTTGATTCACACGTTGGTATGGTTTGGTGTTAAATGTATAGGTGCATATTCTTGTCTATATTAGGAGTTTCTGGATTTGATTTCTGGCCCCCACCATGCTCAGCATCTGCTCTTCATCTTTCTTATGACAACTTTCTGCCCACTGTCCCCTTCATCCCATGGCCAGCATCTGTCCTCTGCCTCCCCTATGGCCATCATCTGCCCTTTCTCTTTTCTCCTCCTATGGCAAGCATCTTTCCCCTGTCCCCAGTGTCCATCATCTGTCTACCTGCCCCCTCCCACATCCATCTGTCCTCTACGTCTGCACCCCCTGCCCCCCATGTTCATCATTTACCCTCCACCTCTGCGATTCCCCACCCCTGCAGCCAATGCATCCCCAACTTGGTCTCCCTCCTTTCCTGTCCCCAAACTACTTCCATTGCTCCTTTACTTAACAAGCGGCAGCTTAAAAAAAATGCAAACAAAAGCGCGGGGTCTTCCTGACTCCAGTGTACTTGTAAGTCTTTGCCGGTATCACCCACCTCTGATGTGAGTATGCGTCAGAAGGGGGTGAGACCATTAGAATCTTACAAGCACGCTGGAGTCAGGAAGATCCTGTGATTTTTGCTTGCATTTTTTTAAGCTGCCATGTCATAGGGAGGGGAGGATTGATGCCATCACTGCTGCTTCTCCCGGGTCTGTGGCAGTGGCATCAATCCCCCCCCCCCCCCCACTGACGACAAAAAATGCAACCAAAAGCACGGAGTCTTCCTGACTCCAGCATCCTTGTAAATCTTTGCTGGTACCGCCCTTCTCTGATGTGAGTATGTGTCAGAAGGGGAAGGGACCATTATAACCTTACAAGCATGCTGGAGTCGGGAAGACCCCATGCTTTTGCTTGCATATTTTTTTAAGCTGCTGCTTGTCATCATGGAGGGGAGAGAGGGGAAAAGAGAGAGGTGGAGGGTAAGGAAGAGAATGGAGGGATTGCTGCTGCCACCACAGACTCGGGAGAAGCAGCAGCGGTGGCGGTAGCAGGTCAAAGGCAGAGTGAGGTGGCTGCAGCTGGGCTGTTTTGAGGGCTTTTTTTGCCGCCCCAAAACTTTGCTGCCTGAGGCAACTGCCTCACTCTGCCTAATGACAGAGCTGCTCCTGACCGTGGTCATTGGGATATTCATGGCACTAACATGGTTAGTGCTGCTGAATATGAATATCCATGGGTGGTGATGGCTAGCAGCAGGGTGTTCCGGGAGGAGAGCAGAGGTGGCACCCGGCGATATCCAGGAAGCAGCAATATTGAGCCACTGCCTGTTTACTGCTAAGCAGTGGAAGTTAGGTACCTGAAAGGGTGGCCTAGTTTTCCCAACAGAAGCTAACCAGGCAGTGACTGAATATCATTGTTGCCTGGTTAGCTTCTTCGCTATCAGGCCGTTCTGGCTATTCAATGCCTTTGGCCGAATATGGCACTGACATTGAATATCCAGGTCTTTAGTTAAGTGGCACCACTGAATATCAGGCCCACCATTTTGAAGGGCCTTCCATTTAAAAAATATATACATTTATTGGGGCCCTTACTAAGTTAGGTGACAATGAGTTATGGTGAGTAGGGGCTTATTCATCCACTGGGCCAAAGCTCAGAGTTATTATCTGTCAAGGAAAGAAAGAAAAACTCCTTAAAAGGGTTTGAAAAACCTAACATATTTTTGGCATTTCTGAATTCTTTAGACTAGTTAATTGATTTTACTAAGAGAAGGAGACATTATTGAGCCAGATTGACCATTTGAGAGGGAATGCACAGTTGAACAGAAAGTTGACAGAATTTAAAACCTTGTCGTCTAAGAAATGCTGACCTGCATAGGAATACGTTTCACAGTCATGGGACATGTCAGAGGTTGCAAGGGAGTGCTGGAGGCTGCTCTGTGTGCATGTGTGTTTGATGGGAAGTGTCTGGGGCTATGTGGGTGCATATGTGTGTGTGTCTTATGGGGTATTGGGGAGCTGTGTGCATGAAAGTGCGCATGGATGTGTTTGTGTATGTGTTATGGGGCATGTTGGGGATTGCATGCGTGCGTTCGTTATGGGGAATGTTAAGAGCTGCATGGGTTTGTGTGTGTCATTGGGAGTGTCTCTCTCATCAGCCCCCCCCCCCCCAACCTTCCTCCGTTATTCTTTCTCTCTCATAATCCCACCACCACCATCTTTTCCTCAGTCTCTGTCTCATGACCTGCACTCCTCCCTCCCACCCCCTCCGGCTTCACCCACACAGTGTTTTCTCTCTCTCAAATAACTTCCTCCCCCAGGCTTCACCCACTCTTTCTCTCTCATACTCCCCTCCCTCCATCTATCCCCTCTTTCACTCACCTATTCTTGTCCCTGACTGCAGCACCTCAAAAATGCCACCGTGCAGGCTTCTCCCACCACGACTGGCTCTCTGAATGGTGGGGCCACGCTGGGCAGGACGTTCGGGCTGCTCTCCTTAGTGAGGGAAGCCTGGATGCAGTGCTGGCTCTCATACACATGTTTGCGTGCCCATGCTTGCACATATGTACAGACAATTTTCCTGCCACATGAACCCTTAACAATAAGTGCTACACCCCAGTGAAATGCACCTACAAATGTTCCTTATCTTATACATATTCTACACGATAGATTACACTCCTGAAAAAGAAAAGTAATTGATGACTTTGTGAAATCTAATAGATCTCCCATATAGAGAATGTAAGCTGATAGTATATTGTGATTAATTATTATTTAAATAATGCATTTTACAGTAACAGTTGGTAGAAAATAAAAGAACAGAATTACTATAAATTAGTCATGTAGTATTAAATTTTATTACAAAGGAATAAAAATAAATTAAATTATAATATTTACCTACACCTTATACCTCTGCTTTCCCTCTCAACCTTCCAGAGGCAAGATAATGTGGGTCATGGACCCCCGGTTAGCCATAGATCGGCTAGTTTGAGAAAAAGCAGTTGCAGGGAAGGAAAGACAAGGGATCACTAATGTTCTTATTAGATGGCAAATGGGGCAAGAGGGTGTTCTGAGCAAAGTATGGAGGCTGAGGGAAGTCTGGGGTGGCTCTGTTAAAAATAAGCTCAATTATGGCAGCTGTGTCTTGGAGGGAGAGGGGCAGAATTCAGGTGGCCTATGATTTTAATTATTTTTATTTATGAACATTTACTAAATTGCTTAATCGTCAAAGTGCTTTTCAATGGTAGAACTTCTAAATAGTCAATGGTAAAAGTCAGTGAGAAAATGTGGAACAGGAGTCTAGAAGAAAAGGAAAGAAGGGCAACAGTATGTATTTATTTAACATCTTTTCTATACCGTCTTTCTACCAGTCAAGACGGTTTACAAAGAACTCAGTGCAGTAACAATTGAACAGTAAGGTGCACATTACATGGAACAGTAGAGATGTAGAGAAAAGGAAAGATGGAAGAAGAAGGGGAAAAGCAATTGGGTGGGGGACATCGTTGTCCATTTGGTGGCCAAAGGTCTGACTGAAGAATAGGCTCTTAAGCCCCATTTTAAATTCCATAGTGATGGGGCAAGAAAGTAAAAAGTAGACTGATGAGAGCGAAGCATAATGTATGGAGGGAAGAGATAAGAGATTTTGGTGTTGAAAATAAATAGGGCAGGTTGAGGAGGAAGTGAGGTGTGGTAAGAGAGGGTGAGGTGTGGTGTGCTATGAGAAGGATCTCACAGCGAAATCAAACAAAATGAAAGGCAACACAAACTTTATTTCTTTCGTTTTTTCTTTCAGTTTGGAAGCAAAACAGAATGAAATAGGAAATGACAGCATATCCCTAACTTGTTGTCCACAGTAACTTCAAGGCCCTTTTCCAGGATCGTGACTCCTAATAATGTGCCTTCTTGTCAGTAATGGGGAACATTCTGGACTAAGCTCCTAATGTAAAATTAGGTAATGGGAGATGGTCTCTGTCATTCAAGACACGGGAAGAGCCACCTTCACATTTTGGAGGGAAGTATAAAGGGCTGGAAAATCCAATATGCAGCGTCTTCCTTCACAAGAGTTCAAGGAGAGGCTGAGTTACTGGGGCCCAGAATAACTTGGGCGCTGCTGCCTAAATGTCCACCACCACTAATTCCAGGATAGCAGTTGTCCCGAGCCAGCTAGGCTTGAACCAGCATCTTGCTGTACTAAGAGAGAAAGACACCCAGACAAGGGAGTGTTTGTGGAGTCAGCGCACCAGGAGAAAGGTAACCACTAGGGATGTTCTGGGCCAAAATAAATTGCTTGCAAATTTATTGTGTGCATGCTGATTTCAAGGTATACATAAACTAAAAGAATACCAAACCCAATGAAAACAGTCCCTTATGTGTAATATCTTTTTGTTGGAACCGGCTGGAGGCGGCTGAAAGAGCCACACAGTCGCTCCAGACAGCCAGGTCCGTTTTAATTAAACCAAGCTAAAAAAATACTTATCAAACTGTATCCCAGTGAAGATTGCAGTAAACAAAATCTGTTCAATTCATGAAATTGTTGAGCGGTCAAAAGCAGCTTTTACACCCACGACGCGCACGTTTCGGGCCATCAAGCCCTGTATCAAGTGGTCAGGAACGCGCAGAAATCCCGCTTATTTTTCATAAAACTTGCGTCACCGGATATAAGGAACAAATCATGTAGAATGGCTAAAGAGGAACGTCAATCACGCAAGGAGCACCAATCACCAGATGGGAGACCCCATGGACATCGGGGAATCCCTTGGCGAGTAGAGGTGACATCAGAACAAGTTTGGCCAATCAATTTCTTTATTCAAGCCTTTGGGATGTACCGCATCCATAGTAAAAATCAATTGTTGTTCACGATGTTGAAGTCGCATTAATCGATTACCCCCCGAGGATTACTCGGGACATGATCCAACACAGTCCAGAAAATATCTTTACCAAACTGATGATGTTTTTCAATGCAATGTTCCACAATCGGGGCTGACAACACCTGTTGACGAATCCTCGATGCATGTTCACTTAAGCGAGTTTTTATTTTTCTAGACGTTCGGCCAATATAAATAAAGGGGCAAGTACATTGTAATACATACACCACATAAGTGGAATCACAAGTAGTTGTCCATCGCCTCATAAAGGACTGTCCTGTGTTTGGGTGGATCCATTCCACTCCCGTAATGGAAGACTCACAAAATGTGCAGGCAAAACAAATAGAATGCCCCCGTGTATTATAGTCAGGGGGCACAGGACGATCAATCATAGTAGCTGTATGCACTAATTTATCCTGTAAATTAGGTCCTCTGGAGTAAGCAATCCTTAATGGTTTCTGAAAACATTGGTGCAGTTCTAAAATAGACCAATGCCGCCGAAGAATAGCCACAATAGCCGGACTTAGAAGAGTGTAGGGGTGAGCTCATCTAAAGAGGATCGCTGTGGATGATAAGACTTATCCATTAACCACTCTCGGTGAGTATAGAGAGCACGACGATAGGCTGTTCTAAGTATTTTTTGTGGATAACCTCTCTGAACCAACCGAGAAGTTAAGTCCGCTGCTTGATATTTGAAATCCGCCTCAGTAGAACAGATCCGTCGAAGTCGGAGAAACTGACCGTAAGGCAGGTTCCGTCGCATAGACCCAGGATGACAGCTATGATACATCAATAAACTATTACGCTGCACGCTTTTACGGTATAAAGTAGTACGAAATTTACCCTGATCTTTTATAATCAGCATGTCTAGAAATTCAATCTGTTCGAAATGAAAATGTGCTGTAAAACGAAGGTTAGATTTTAGAGCATTTAACCAGGCAAGGAACGTATGTAATTTTGGTAATGTATCAAACCATAAGAAGAAGACATCATCTAGAAATCTCCTCCAAATCCGAACCGGTGCAAAGTTCGGGGAGGGATATAGAGATGTCTCTTCAAATTGAGCCATGTAAAGAGTGGCGACTGAAGGAGCTACCGGCGCCCCCATGGCTATACCATAAATTTGATGAAAAAAATGTCCCTCAGAAAGAAAATAATTTTCCATCAATACCAATCGTATCAGATCACACAAGAAAGGTCGAGGAAGCCGACATGGAGCAAAGCAGAATAAAGTAGACATTAAAGACATAACTTCCACCTGATCAATGTTATGCGTGCAGCGTAATAGTTTATTGATGTATCATAGCTGTCATCCTGGGTCTATGCGACGGAACCTGCCTTACGGTCAGTTTCTCCGACTTCGACGGATCTGTTCTACTGAGGCGGATTTCAAATATCAAGCAGCGGACTTAACTTCTCGGTTGGTTCAGAGAGGTTATCCACAAAAAATACTTAGAACAGCCTATCGTCGTGCTCTCTATACTCACCGAGAGTGGTTAATGGATAAGTCTTATCATCTACAGCGATCCTCTTTAGATGAGCTCACCCCTATTGTAGGGGTATTACCATACACTCTTCTAAGTCCGGCTATTGTGGCTATTCTTCGGCGGCATTGGTCTATTTTAGAACTGCACCAATGTTTTCAGAAACCATTAAGGATTGCTTACTCCAGAGGACCTAATTTACAGGATAAATTAGTGCATACAGCTACTATGATTGATCGTCCTGTGCCCCCTGACTATAATACACGGGGGCATTCTATTTGTTTTGCCTGCACATTTTGTGAGTCTTCCATTACGGGAGTGGAATGGATCCACCCAAACACAGGACAGTCCTTTATGAGGCGATGGACAACTACTTGTGATTCCACTTATGTGGTGTATGTATTACAATGTACTTGCCCCTTTATTTATATTGGCCGAACGTCTAGAAAAATAAAAACTCGCTTAAGTGAACATGCATCGAGGATTCGTCAACAGGTGTTGTCAGCCCCGATTGTGGAACATTGCATTGAAAAACATCATCAGTTTGGTAAAGATATTTTCTGGACTGTGTTGGATCATGTCCCGAGTAATCCTCGGGGGGGTAATCGATTAATGCGACTTCAACATCGTGAACAACAATTGATTTTTACTATGGATGCGGTACATCCCAAAGGCTTGAATAAAGAAATTAATTGGCCAAGCTTGTTCTGATGTCACCTCTACTCGCCAAGGGATTCCCCGATGTCCATGGGGTCTCCCATCTGGTGATTGGTGCTCCTTGCGTGATTGACGTTCCTCTTTAGCCATTCTACATGATTTGTTCCTTATATCCGGTGACGCAAGTTTTATGAAAAATAAGCGGGATTTCTGCGCGTTCCTGACCACTTGATACAGGGCTTGATGGCCCGAAACGTGCGCGTCGTGGGTGTAAAAGCTGCTTTTGACCGCTCAACAATTTCATGAATTGAACAGATTTTGTTTACTGCAATCTTCACTGGGATACAGTTTGATAAGTATTTTTTTAGCTTGGTTTAATTAAAACGGACCTGGCTGTCTGGAGCGATTGTGTGGCTCTTTCAGCCGCCTCCAGCCGGTTCCAACAAAAAGATATTACACATAAGGGACTGTTTTCATTGGGTTTGGTATTCTTTTAGTTTATGTATATTATTACTGAACTGGGGGATTTTTTGGTGTGGGATTTCAAGGTATAGACACGCACAAGTAATTTGCATATGTTATTAATTTTTAGGTGCCCAAATGAAACCGAAATGCACATGCCTAATATCCACCCCAATATCTGTTAAAAAAATTAACCTAAGGCCATAGTAAGGGCCCTACTGCATCCTGTTTTATCCTTGTGGACTCAAACACTGAGTGTAGAGAGAGATCTGTCTCCCAGGGGTATCCCTATCCTCCCAGTCAGAGTAACAGAATATATCTTTTTATATCTTAGTGACTGTGTTTGCGCTCGAGTGGAAGAGAGTAGGTTGATAATACTCTTCTGCTTCCTGTTTCCGCAACCTTGGAGCCATTTTCGACTCCTCCTTCTCCTTCTCTGTGCATACCCAAAAGATAACAAAAACCTGTTGTTTCTTTGTCTACAACATTAACAAAATTTGCCCCTTCCTTTCTGAACACACTTATCCACTCTTCAGTCACTTCTCGCCTCGACTATTGCAACCTCCTCCTTGCTGGTCTCCCTCTGAGTCATCTTTCTCCCCATTCAGTCTGTTCAAAACTCTGCTGCTTGGTTAATCTTTTGCCAGCTTCAATATACTCCTATGACTCCTCTTCTCAAATCACTTTATTGGCTTCCCTCCTGTTTCCATATCTAATACAAACTTTTCCTTCTAACCTATAAGTGCATTCATTTTATTGCCCCTCACTACTTTCCTGTCTTCTCTCCCCCTACACCCCTCCTCATGAACTCTGCTCTTCCTCTGGCTTGCTTCTCTCTATACCCTTTTCTTCCACTGCCAACTCCAGACTTTGATCCTTTCATCTTGCTGCTCCTTATGCCTGGAACAAACTCCTGAGACTATATGTCAGGCTCCTTCTCTCCCCCTTTGCAAATCCCTGCTAAAGGCTCATCTCTTTTAGGCCGCTTTTGGATCTTAATACTTTGTTCTCCTTCTGTCTCATTGCCCTTCCCTACTGTACCCTTGTTTTCATCTATTGCACTGTCCTGATTAGACTGTAAGCTCTGATGAGCAGGGGCCATCTTCTATATGTGTCTGTACAGTGCTGCGTACTCCTTGTAGCACTATACCAATGATTACTGGTAGTAATCGTGAGCAATACATGTACAAAGAATTAGACGACAAAGGAAGCATCATTTATGGTGATGCAGATATTCAGGACATACTGGGACAAGAGTGTCCATTACCTCATTTCCTGAGTCTAGTGGGCATTAGTGTCATTCCCATAGAGGGGAAAAGCAATACAGTGTGTAGATCGTATAACTAAGGGGCATATTTTCAAGACGGCCAATATTCAAACGCCATAGCGGTCGGCTGCAGCGCTTAACGAGCAGCAGACTATGCAGCAGCAGTATCTGCACAAAAGCTGCTGCTGCTGATGATGATGATGGTGATAACAGCTGTGCCGCGAGACTTCAGCCCAGTGGCGAAGAGCTGCCAGGCATGTGGCAAATTTACAAGAGCACAGACAGTGCGGCAATGATGATCAAGTAAGTTGCTCATGCTGCCTTACCGCCACTGGGTGGGCTCACTTTCGGTCCAGGCCCCCCGCATCGCGGGGGCTGCTTGGGCAGAATTTACACCACCCGCTTTGAAAACTTGAGCAGAAAGAATTAGAATGAATTCAGACATAGGAGAAGTGTATTCCTACAAAAGCTCCCTGTTTGCAGATGGCATATTGCTTACGCTGACTAGACTGACACCACCATCAGCACTGATCTGTGGGGACACAGGCAACTGGCTGGATACAACCGAAGCTTTGCCTATCTCGTTAGTAGCAAGCTAGGAGAGAAAATTAAAACCAAATTTTCCCTTTTGATGTTCTCAGCAACATATTGCGTATCTAGCTGTTAAAATAGTGAAGAACCTTAAAAACCTCTTTGATTTAAATTATCCACCAATAACCATAAGAATTGTAGAGGATTAAAATAAATTAAAGGACTATAATTTATTATGGTTAGGCAGAATTGTAAACTTAGAAATGAATATTTTGCCTAAAATACTTTCCAAGCTCTCATGATTGATCTGCTAGAAGGGGTCATAAGCAATATTCAAAGAAAGGCATTTCAATTCATTTGGAGGAAACGACCCCTTTGAATAGCTGGAAAGGTGCTATACAATGGGAAGACCTTATTTAAAGTGATATTATCAAGCAGCCCTACTAAAAAGACTATTGGAATGGCAAAGGGATTGTACTATGAAGAAGCAGATACAAATGAAGAGTATATATGGGATCTATCCCAGTTAGATACCTACCTTGATTACCACCCAGAACATTGCATGTAGGGGACCCAAGGAATCTACCTACAAAGAAAGTTATGCAGATGTGATAGTCCCAGAGGCGTGCTTACTAAAGGGCGCACCAGTAGTGCACATTTAAGCTGGAAAACTAGCACAGAGGCCTGCACTTACTTTAGGGGGCATGTGCATCTGCCCCTCTGCAATTAGGGCATTGCTAACCTGTGGCATCATGGTAACTGGCATGTGAGTGCACTTAACACCACCCATTGAGGTGGCATTAACATTTGTGCATGTTTGGTGGGAGTGTCCTGTTTCTGAAATTTACTGGAGAAATGTTCGTCAGCATATTTAACAGGACAAAGAAACTATCATGAGACCCTTTTTGTTAAGTTTTCCAATTAGTGGGGCAAGTGAACTAGAGTAGTACTACAATGCCAGGCATCAGCGAGATATGACATTGTTATAGCTTGAAAAAGGAGCAAAAGGGATCAAAGATATTTGGAAACCATTCATGAACTATTTGGAAAATATCTGGAAGACTCAATGAAAGGTGGTTAACAGAAGGAAAAAAATGTTAGACTTGGCAATCAACAATGTCAAGAAGAAGATTCGCTGTGGGGCACTCAAAGAAGAGAGGGACTGGGAGGAAAGGAGGGAAAGAGGGAATGGGCATACAGTATGCTGTTACCAGAATTTACGAGATTGTAAAAGAAGGCGTAATGATAATGTTTCAACTCTTCAAGATTTGTTTTGTACAAAAATTAAATTGAATAATTTTCCTCCCTATCTCCTAATTGGGTGGGTAGGGAAATCAAACATCACTGATCATTATCTAATAGGAAACTGCTCTCACACCTTTTCACAGCAAAATAGTAGCCTTTTGCAGAAATTTTTATATAAATGCACTATTTATTTAAGGCAGCCCTTTGTAGAAATGCAGTATTTAATACATCCATAAAACACTCTCTTTTTCAAAAGTTTGAACACTTTCTTTGCCCAGTAAAATCATACTCTCCCCTCAATAAAGCAAACATTTTTCAAGCTTAAGACAAAACCCCAACAAATGTTTACCTATTTGAAGTCCCTGCAGCAGCAGATTCAGCCTTTACCATGGGTACTCCTTCAGGAAACGTACATACCACCTTCCTCCCCAAATTAACACTTAGGGGGTCATTCCAGAACACGAATAAGGGATTTGTTTGTGTGGTGGGGACATTTATGTGCCGAAAACATCCCAGACTGTATTCTGAAACACTTGCAACATGCACCTCCATGGCAATAGCACAAGCATTTCAGAAGGGATAGAACGGGGGTGTGGTCAGCCGCAGAGATGTATAAAGTGTATTTAGGAAAACCCATGTACATATTAAGCGTTTCCCGGAATAAGGCTAGGACTTAGAAAAAATTCTGTTCTTCTCTGCAATGTGGCCCATAGAGAAGAATGGTTGTGACAAGTATGTTTTGAACTGGTGTGATTGCTGTCTGGAAGTGCACAAGACGCAGTTTTAAGGTACAGAGAGCAGAGGTGAGGAAATGCTGTAAGGTCTAGACACATTGCTAAACACCCTTAGAGAAATATTAAGAAGAGCAATAGTGTTTATTCATGCTATGCACTAATGTGCTGTTTGTGCTAAAGGAGACAATATATGGGAGCCTATCGATTCCCATGTCCTGAAAAATGGGACTGCTGATGCAGGGATAATATAGGCGTGAGCAGGGAAAGAATTCTTTTTTGGGTGAGAAACGGAGATCATATTTGTAATCCTATAGTGTGGTTTGAGGGGTGCATGGGGGGGGGGATCTGGTGTGCTCATCTGCAATTCAGGGGGGATATGAAAGCCTAGCCAGTATTTGAACTGCATGGATGACCGCAGCATCACCAGATGCCAGTGTGATTGGACAAACTCAGTGAGGATTCACTATAGCTAAATGTCAAAACATATCCCTGTCAATAATAAGGGACCCTCAGAATAAGGACACTCAACAGTGAAAACAGCATTAATGCATGCCCATAATGTGCATTTTGTGGGACCAATGGTGTTGCTGTTGAGCATGTATTCGTACTGTTTGCACTACTGAATTCCCTTCTTCTGAGGGTCTCTGTTATTGACAGGGATATATTTTTGACATCTAGCCGTAGGGAATCTCTGCTGATTCCTTCTGGATTATTTTACATAGAGTGCTCTAATAAGATCATATATTGTTGGCAGTGTGATAGGGCAGCTATACATCTGCTGTGCCGGGCACTGGGGGACATGACTGATGGTGTGCCCACATTCCCCAGATTGCTCCATGACACTTACATTCCCACCCAGTTCAGGATCTATAAGAGCTGCGAGAGTGGTGATATGTCTGGAGTCTGGCTACTTGGTGTGATGGCATAGGGATCTCCCCTCCCATGCCCACATAGGCCTGACCAGGGGAGCAGTGTCACAAAGCAGACTGTGAGAAGGCAGACAGGGTTGTATACAGACCAACATACGCCATGATAGGACAGTGGTAGCTGCTGTGAGAAATGCTAGTACCAAGATAGGTGGGCCTCAGATGCCATAGCCAGAAGGCCCTACTATTGCTACTACTGATCATTTCTATAGCACTACAAGGCATATGCAGCACTGCACAGACACACGTAAAAGATGGTCCCTGCTCAGTGGAGCTTGCAATCTAGTCTAGACAGACAACACAGCAGCTGTGGATAGGATACATCTAGGGAGAATGGTCAGGAAACATAAGGGAGCTTAGGTGGCAATGATGAGGTGAGCACTGGATTTGAGAGGGGCCAGAGATGAAGCCAGAAGTACAACTCAGATAGTTTGTTCCAGGTATAAGCAGCAGCAAGGTGAAAGGAGCGACATCTGGATTTGGCAGTGGAAGAGAAGGGCACAGATAAGAGCAATCTGACAGTAGAGTTCCCGGGGTGTAAGGAGAGAGAAGAGGGGAATTGTAGTGCGGAGTAGCAGAATGAGTGCACTTATAGGCCATAGGGACAAAAAGGGCATGCATTTGTTGCTCAGCAATAATATGCATCCTTTAGGGAACTGCAAAGTTAGTTTGGGGTTTTGTGCACTTGGTGAGGGCCCATCCCCAGCAGTTTAAGGTGTGTTTGTAGAGATTACCAGGGCAGGAATCACTGGAGCCGGTTTGTTATGCCACTCATACCATGCCTTTTGATGCAAGGTATGTCCTGATATACATGTTCAGATTAACATTCTCGTATACCATGTTGGGTTACACTAGACTTACCTAGCACTTTTCAGGGCATGAGGGGGACTGGTATATGGTCTAGGTTGCAGAAGCTGTAATTTCTCATTGGTATTTATGTTTAGCGTGCATCAGTAAACTACTGTCTGTGATGAGCAGCTTAGAAGATGCACATTTTCCTGAGGGGCGTGGCATCCACGGGTACATCCAGGGCCGGCCCGTCCATTGAGCAAGAATGTTGTTTGCACAGGGCCCTGCGTTTCAGGGGGCCCCGCACAAACAACATTCTGCATTAAAACTTAAAAAAAAAACTAGCTGCTACTGCTGCTGCTGCTGCCGCCGTGGCAGCAGCAGAATCAAGTGTCCCGCGGCCCCCCTGCCTGCCCAGCAGAGCCCTCCCGGCATCGGCTCCGTCAGCGGCGGCGTTCAGAGCCGCGAAGAGAGAGTTTCTCTCTCGCGGCGCTGTTAAGCCCGCCAGGGCTGATGGGAAACAGGCATTTCCTGTTTCCCATCAGCTCCAGCGGGCTTAACAGAGCAGCGAGAGGGAAACTCTCTCTTCGTGGCTCGAAAAGACTGCCGCTGATGGAGCTGATGCTAGGAGGGTTCTGCCGGGCAGGCGCACGAGGCCGCGGGACACTTGATTCTGCCGCTGCCGCTGCCACGGCAGCAGCAGCAGCAGCCAGGTTTTTTTTTTTTAGATTTAAATATACCTGGGCTGATGGGGGGGAGGGGGGTTAGGACTGGTAATGGGGGGGAGCTAAGACTGAAAATGGGGTGATGGAGGTTAGGACTGGAAGTGGGCTGATGGGGGGGTGAGGATTGGTAATGGGCTATGGGGGGGCTAGGACTGCAAATGGGCTGATGGGGGTTAGGACTTGAAGTGGGCTGATGGGGGGGTTAGGACTGTCAGTGGGCTGTTGGGGGGCTAAGACTGAAAATGGGATAATGGGGGGTTATGACTGGAAGTGGGCTGATGGGGGGGTAGGAATGGTAATGGGCTATGGGGGGCTAAGACTGGAAATGGGCTGATGGGGGTTAGGACTGGAGGTGGGCTGATGGGGGGTTAGGACTGGTAATGGGCTATGGGGGGGCTAAGACGGGAAATGGGCTGATGGGGGTTAGGACTGGTAATGGGCTATGGGGGGGCTAAGACTGGAAGTGGGCTGATGGGGGATTAGCACTGGTAATGGGCTATGGGGGGGCTAAGACTGAAAATGGGGTGATGTGAGGGTTAGGACTGGAAGTGGGCTGTTGGGGGGCTTAGGAATGGTAATGGGCTATGGGGGGGGCCTGGACTGGTAATGGGCTGGGGGGGAGTTGCTAGGACTGGAAATGGGCTGAGTGGAAGAGGGGGCTTGAACTGCAAATAGCTAATGGGGACGGGGATTTGGAATGGAAATGGGCTGAGTGGGGGGGAGCTAGGACAGGAAATGGGCTGATGGAGGGGCTAGGATAGGACTGGAAATGGGCTGTTGGGGGTGCTAAGATTGGAAATGGGCTGTGGTGGGGGCTTGGATTGAAATGGACTCATGGAGGGGCTGGAACTGGAAGTAGGCTCATGGAGGCTTGGATTGGAAATGGGCTGAGTGGAAGGGAGCTAGGATTTGACATGGGCTGATGGTAGGGCTAGGATAGGATTGGAAATGGGCTGATGGGGGGCTAGGACTGGAAATGGGCTGATGCGGGGACTAGAAGGAAGCGGATGTTGGGTGGGGCTGGAACTAGAAGGGAGCTGATGTTGGGGGAGGATTAGAATGGGATGGGTCTGGGAGAGTGAAATGGAGAGGGGAAAAATATTTTGTGTGGGAGGGAAGACAAATCTACAATTGGCCGGGTATTGGGAGAGTAAGTGGGGATTGAGGATGGAGGGGTACAATTTGAGTGGATGAAACAGGAATGAGGAAAGAGCAAAAGGAGAAAGATTAGTATGTTAAAACAGACGCAGAGAGAGAATGGAAAAAAACTAGAAGAGAGAGAGCAAAAGGAGAAAGATTAGTATGTTAAAACAGACGCAGAGAGAGAATGGAAAAAAGCTAGAAGAGAGAAGAAAGGACAAATGGACAGCAGACGATAGAGAGTTAGCAGAAGACATGAAGAAACCAGAAGAAGTGGCTGGAGCAAATGCAACTGAAAAAAAATGCACAAAAGGTAGAAAAATATCTCTTTATTTTGAATTTATTAAATGGAATATGTCAGCTCTGGGAAATGTGCATCATTAACATCTGCGCTTTGTTTAGTGTAAGAGGAAATTAATTTATAGTTTTATTTCTCCAGTGTTGTTGTACATTCCAAGTTTAGCTTTTGGGGTTCCCAGTTTAATTATGTCTTCCTGTTTCTAAATTGTGATTCCTTGTTTGGTGATGATCTATGTTCTGCATGTGTAACTGAGCTGAGGTATTGTGTTTATGTAATTCCTATTTGACATTGCCACTTGTTCTCTTTCCCCTTTAGGTCATGTATTGTTATTCTCTGAAATGTGTTGGTTTAATATTTGCAGTGTTGCCTTTTGATAGGTAGAGTATGGTGCTTTGTGAGTCCTGTTAGTGCTGTTAGGATACGGCGGGTTTGCTATGGGTTCTAAATGGGCAGTGTTTGTAGTAGTTCCTAATGTGCCTGGCGGTTGGCACTGGATTATAGTAATGTAGAAATCTTTTAGTCTTTCTTTATCCGTAAATTCATTAAGAGGCATGTTTACTAAAAGTTAGGGGCATGTTTACTAAAACCCCGGTAATGTGCGCGGCCCGCTAGTGTGCGGGTGCCATTAAGGAGTGGGCGTGTCTGGCTGAAAAAAGCAAAACCGGGATTATTCATGCGCTAATGTGCGCGGCGCCCATGTGCGCCCCGCACATTAGTGCATGAGAAAGCTGCGCGGGAGGCATAAGTGGCGCGCTGATGTACAAGCAGAAGAGCAGAGCCACAGCACAATGGTTAAGACACTGACCAGTAGTGCAGGGATCAGGGGTTCAATCCCCCATAGTGCCCAATGAAGACAGCTGGCTGAGGCATTATTTTAGGAGGCATTTAAATAATGGGCAGCATAAGGCGGTGCGCTGATGTGCATAAGGCGGCTCGCTAATGCTTTAGGAGGCATTTTAATATTGGGCGGCATAAGGCGGCGCGCTGATGCGCAGGCACAGCAACAGCGCCACAGTACAATGGTTAAGACACTGACCAATGGTGCAGGGATCATGGGTTCAGTCCCCCACTGTGCCCAATGAAGAATGCTGGCGGAGGCATTACCTCTTATGGGTAAGTTTGCTTTAGGAGGCATTTTACTTTTTATTTTAATTACTACTACTAGCAAACACACTCTCAAAGCGTGTTAACATAAGGTGCCCCATAAGGCACATTTTAAAGTGCACTGTCCGCCAAGGCACCCTAGAATGTTGCTTATAGGGCGCTTTATAGGGTGCTGTATGAGGTACTGCAAGGTCACAGCAATGATTTTGATGGCAGCACTGTGCAGTTTAAGGAATAAAAAGCATAAGTAGGTGCGCTGACATGCAAGGAGGAGCAGCAGTGTAGCACAATGGGTAAGGCACTGACTGCTGATACAGGGGTCATGAGTTTGGTCCCCAGTGTGCCTAATACATAAGACTGGCTGTGGCATCAGCTTTGCAATGTATGTATTTTTTCCTGCAGCACTTTAGTTGTATTTTATTAATTGCTGCCAGCAAACAGGTCCTCACGTGCCATAATTGAAGGTGCCGCATAAGGCACCCCATAAGGCACTCCATAGGGCACATTATAAAGTGCACTGTCCGCCACGGCACCCTAAAATGTCCCCTATAGGGTACCCTATAGGTTGCTCCACAGGATAACGTATAGTGCACCTTATATGGACCGTAACCATAAGGTAACCTATAGGGTGCCCTATAAAGCACCCTCTGAGGCACCTTATGGGTACAGTACGATGAGGGTGTTTTTGCTGGCAGCAATAATGTACATTAAAAAGAGATAATGCTCTGGGCAGCCCCATCAAATAACCCCACTGTGGGTTTGAACCCATGACCTCTGGCTCCACAGGTAGTGAAGTAACCATTGTACTACAGTCCTATAGCTGCTAGCAAGCCCCTGGCTGGCTGCAGAGGGAGTGCACGTCACCACACAGTCTGCTGTGTTCACTAGGATAGGGTTAGCCCACCCGTACCCATGATGCACTGCACATGCAAATCAGCTGTCCACAGATAAACACAAGATGGGGAAAGCACCCCCACAGCACCCCGGCCTGGTAGGGGGAAGTGACCATGTGCACCCCCACAGCACCTCGGCCTGGTAGGGGGGTACTGACCGTGTGTTTTACTGGCACAGAGTAGCTACACACCGTCACATTGTGCGGGTACTGTGTTCACCCTGAGGGTGCCGTGAGGCGCCCAGCACCAGGTCCACAGCACCTTCCATGGCTGAAAGAGGTCATGCCGGAGGTCCAAAGCAGTGTTAATGTGTGAGATAGGTAGTTTCTGCAGAAACACTTTGGATATCTCTGTCTGTCTCAGTCAGGTGTAGCCCCTATGGACCCCTAGGTGGGCTATGTACCACCACCACCCCCCCTCCTCCAGGACTGAGGGTGGCAAACAGGGTCTCCTATCAACAGATCCACATTCTACCTCCATGCAATGGTGGCAGTAGAGGGGATCATCAACCCCAGTCCTGCTGGGGAACAGACACCCTACAGGGCAGTCAATGCAGCTCTGTACACATCCATAACACAATAGCAGACAGACATTAGGCCTGGATATGCTAAGCTGCACCCCACCACTATCTGATATTCTCCTGCAGCAAGCCTTCAGCCGCTGCACCCTGCAAGCCGCTCCAAGACACATACCAGCTGCAAACAGTCTCCTAGCTAGTCCATAGTGCATATTCCCAGTGGAAATGCATGCACCCAGACCTGGGATGTCAGCATACACAACAAGCAGATAAATCAGTGACTGGGCCCCAAAAGGAAACCAATAAATATCACATGAGAGAAATACTATATAGCGCTATGGGGGTACCTAGTGTCACAAGGTAGACCTAACGGAACCTGAGAAAATGCAGATCAGCAGGAATGATCAGGGAAGAGATGACAGCGTAAACAGAAAACTGTCAGATGGTTGTTATAGACAACCAGGGCACACGTGGATAAGGGCTAGGAAGACACACCCAGATAGCAAGCAAAGGGAGTTTGCATTGCCTGATAGGAATCAGCTGGGTGGAGGTGGAGCCCAAAGACACAGACATAAAACACGCTCACAAATAGTTAGAGAGGGAGAGGAGGTGAGCCAACGAGGGTCACAGCAAGAGAGACAGCAGCAAGGCCAGCTGAAGCTGTGGAAAGACTGGAACTGGAATGAAAGAGAGAGAGAAAGAGAGAATGAACTATTGGATCAGCAGAAGAACCAGCACGAAGGTCTGAGTGAGTCCCTAGACCTGTGTGAGAAGTGTGAAAATCAGCAGCCAGATACTGGGTGTATGCGTGGAGGGCACGAGAGACGTAGGAGATCTTCCATAGAAGGTAACAAAGCAGGAAATGCTAATAGAGGCTGTTTCCTACCTGAGTGGGTAAAACTCCGAAGTAACAGGAAAAGCCAACATAAAACAAGCTTAAGAGAAACAGAGAATAACTTCTTCCCTTGTGCTAGAAGCTTTAAAAGAAGAGAAGTTTTCTTACCTGAAGAAGCTTGTGATTTTGCTAGCAAGTTTAAACTCCCAACCTGTGATAAGGTTCCGTCTCGAGCAGTGCAATCCAGGGCAGCTGTGTTGCAAGGGCTAGACCCGAGCAAGCTCAGAACGTACCACAAATGCTCTAGTAGCAGAGCTAGTGAAGGTTTGAAATATCCTTTTGGTTACCAACAGGGGCAGAGCTCCTATGAGCCCCATTCGAAACCTTATGGTATTTCCCAGCAAGGCATTTGTGCAGAGGGACAGAGCAACTTCCTGTTTGACGGAGCAAACCAGCCTTATCCCTGTGAAACAGCTGATCCTAGAATTAAGGGTTCAGATGAATATGAATTAATGGAATGTGAGAATTCAGATATACCAGTTGTTCCTGAACCAATGGACTGTTCATTATCTGTGATTGACCCAGAGTTCTCTCTAAGGTAAATGGTTGAAGATAACCAGAGTTTAAAGCAGCAGAAGTGAGCTGTGCTGTAGCAACAAAAGAAAAGGCTGTATTAGGAACAGTGAGGCTGTTTAATTCTTTTCTTTTGTTTGTATTTAAAAGCTGAAGTAAGCTATTTTTGTTACACATTTAATTTATGTTATATGCCCGAAGTGGTCTGTTATTTGTTTTGCCAAGAAAGAGAAAAAACCTCGTGGACGGGGAATAAAGCCCTCATTTGGAATTGAAGTGTGTTATGTGGTTCATATAATAGAAAGGTACAACTACCACTCTCAGAGGGCCAGGCAAGGCTGCCTGCAGTACTGACAGAGCCAAGAGGAGGAATCATCAGGCAATACCTGACCCCACCGATAGGGCCCCTGGGCGTGTGACAAAATGGCGTAGTTGGCAGGATTTTTTTTTTCCTGTGGCATAAGCTAATTTTTCCTGAAGAGGAGGAAAAAGGACATTGCTGAGAAGCAAGGGATATCGGATACAGAGCACTGTCGGAGGAAGATTCGACTGGCAGGTCGGCCAGGGGACGAATAAAAAGACCTTTTTCTCACATGCTGAAGTCTACCAGGAGACTAAGGTACTAGTAGCCTGGGTGGACGGGTACGGGATACCAGTGAGAAAAAGAGGGCGCTATAACTAGGATAAAATTCCTGTAGAAAGTACCGCACTTGGTGGGTCTTTCTTTTCTTTTCCTTGCAGGTGCAGAATCCAAAGAAGACGATGGATCCACAGGACATGCTAGCCTGGATGAATGAACAATGGGAAAAACAAGCGAAGATGGTGCAACATCTGCAGGAGCAGTATATGACCGCCATAAGAGAACAGCAACGACCATTGCTGGAGGCAGTCAGCGCACTATTAAACAAGTCCCATGGAGAAGAAGCAGCATCTACTACCACAATACCGCAAGTAGAATTGAACACTGGTTTTGCTTTGTCGTTAAGACATTTAAAACAGGAGGACAATCCTGACGATTTCATTGAGGCATTTGAGCGCATAGCTGGAAACCTTAAATGGCCTGCAGAGCAGTGGGCAATGAGATTTGCCATGACCTTAAGTGGTGAAGCTCTGTCTGCTTTTAAGGCCATGCCCGCTAGCCTTGCTAATAATTATCAGGAAATTAAGAGAGCTGTAAAGGATCGGCTTGGTCTTACACCAAGACACTATAAGCGGTTATTCAGGGGGCACAAATGTATGAAAATGAAACCCCGAGAGCATTATGCCAAAGACTTAAAAGTCTGGCGTACAAATGGTTAGACCCAGAGGGGAGAACACTAGAGTCCATTCTAGATGAGATTATTCTAGAGCAATTCCTGCTAGCGATACCCCCAGAGATGAAAACGTTTTTAACTCTGCAAAATTGCTCTAACACTGAGGAAGCAGCTAAACTGGCCAAAGTGTTTAGAGAAGCTAAACAAGCAGATACCTCCAAAATAAGCCTCTTAAAAGTGGCAGGTATGAAAGAGTCGGATGAATGTAAAAAGTATGAAGGAGTCAAAGCGTATAATTATGACTCTGGTAAAGATGAGATGGCTAGAAACACAAAGAAGTGTTATAAATGTGGTAAGCTTGGACATATTATGAAAGAATGTAGAGTTAAGACAGTCCTTGTAACAGGGGCAGAAAAACAGGTCCCTGAAGGTATCTTCTTACAGGTGCAAGTGGATGGAATAGACACCCTAGCTTTACTTGATTCTGGAGCAGAACAAAGCTTGATTGCCCAAGAATTTTGGGAAACTATGAAACAGTCACGCCGGGTAGCTCAAAATCAAGTAAAGGAGCAAGTACAAGTAAAATGTGTACACGGTATGCAGCTTCCCTACCCCATACACCAAGTATGTGTTAAAGGACTAGGGATAGAGAGGAAAATACAGGTGGCAGTAGTTCCCAGGCTACCGCAAAACCTAATCTTAGGACGTGACTGGCCTTCCTTTCAAGGTGGATTAAGGCAGGGGATATGTATGAAAACAGGGTTGGTCTCTACCCGATCCCAAGCCAGTGCAGCTGAAACCCGAGAATCCCCGATAGGTGAAGTAGAGAAACCTGAGGAAAAGGGTGTTAAAGAGGTTCCTGAGGAGAAGATAGAGGCAGAAGAGGCAGATACACTTCCCAACCACGATGTTTTGGTTCAGAGTCCGGTTGAGGGAGGGAAGAAAGCCAAGGCCAAAAAGCGCCAGGAGAGGAATAAGAGAACCCAGGGAAGAAGGGAACTAGAAGTGGGGGAGGGGTTGCCATGGGTACCCGCCGCCCTAGTCCAAAACTTCCCATCGTTCCCGATGGAGCAGAGGGCGGATTCAGCACTCAAAAGAGCTTTTGAGTGGGCCCAGAAGGATCGAAATGTGTTACCCCGATTCTTCTTAGACGAAGATATTTTATACAGAGAGAGCCTGGATCCATACACAGGGGCTGTAAGAAAACAACTGGTGGTACCAGTAGCTTTTAAAGCAGTGGTTTTATGTTTAGCGCATGACCATCCAGTTGGTGGACACAAGGGCGTTCAGGGAACGCTAGACCAGATTTTAGCGCGATTTTATTGGCCGGGGGTATACCAGGAAACAAAGCGCTATTGTGATTCCTGCCCCGCATGTCAGAGGGTTTCCATAGCCAAACCCAAGGCCGTGCCTATGGTACCATTGCCAACCATAGCGGCACCTATTAGACGAATGGGAATAGATATTGTAGGCCCATTGATAAAAACACCTAGGGGTTATCAGTACCTTTTGGTCATTGTAGACCATGCAACCCGGTTCCCATGGGCCATTCCCCTCAGAAACATTTCGGCCAAAATTATAGCGCAGGAACTGGTAAAACTGTTCTGCGAGGTGGGGTTTCCCCAAGAAATCTTGACTGACCAAGGTAGTAATTTTGTCTCAAGATACCTCGCTAGGGTTTGGGAGGCGTTTGGTATACGCCATATAAAAACGTCGGCATACCATCCCCAGACCAATGGGTTGGTGGAGCACACCAACCAGTCAATTAAGCACTTATTGCGAAGGGGGTTAAGGAGTGGGGAAATGGCGGAATGGGACACGCTACTCCCGTTTGTAATGTACGCTTGCCGGGAGCGTGTGCAAACCTCCTTAGGAGTATCTCCGTTCGAACTTTTATTTGGTAGGACCCCAAGGGGAATACTGGACATTCTAAGGGATGAATGGGTGGAACCTAAGGTACCAGAGATAGGGATTCCACAGTTTTTAAAAGAGCTAAGGACGCGCCTGAGAAAAACATCCCAGGCCTCAGTGGAGAATCTGAGTCATAGTAAACAACGACAGAAACAGTATTATGATAGGGGCACACAGGCCAGAGAGCTGGCAGTGGGAGACAAGGTCCTTATACAAGTGGCGGACCCAGGTCCAAAATTTGAATCTCGCTGGAAAGGACCAGGCATAGTAATAAAGAAAGTGGGATTTGTGTCATACCTCATCGAGAATGAGAAAGGACGTAGGCAGGTTTATCATGTCAATGTATTGAAGCCTTGGAAGGAAAGGGTGGCCACCGCTAATTTGGCCTACCATGAGCAGCACTATAGAACCCCGCAAGGGATTACGTGCTGGCCTCAGAAAATTGCGGCAGCACGTAATATTTTAAGGGGGGGAATGTGTCACAAGGTAGACCTAACGGAACCTGAGAAAATGCAGATCAGCAGGAATGATCAGGGAAGAGATGACAGCGTAAACAGAAAACTGTCAGATGGTTGTTATAGACAACCAGGGCACACGTGGATAAGGGCTAGGAAGACACACCCAGATAGCAAGCAAAGGGAGTTTGCATTGCTTGATAGGAATCAGCTGGGTGGAGGTGGAGCCCAAAGACACAGACATAAAACACGCTCACAAATAGTTAGAGAGGGAGAGGAGGTGAGCCAACGAGGGTCACAGCAAGAGAGACAGCAGCAAGGCCAGCTGAAACTGTGGAAAGAATGGAACTGGAATGAAAGAGAGAGAGAAAGAGAGAATGAACTATTGGATCAGCAGAAGAACCAGCACGAAGGTCTGAGTGAGTCCCTAGACCTGTGTGAGAAGTGTGAAAATCAGCAGCCAGATACTGGGTGTATGCGTGGAGGGCACGAGAGACGTAGGAGATCTTCCATAGAAGGTAACAAAGCAGGAAATGCTAATAGAGGCTGTTTCCTACCTGAGTGGGTAAAACTCCGAAGTAACAGGAAAAGCCAACATAAAACAAGCTTAAGAGAAACAGAGAATAACTTCTTCCCTTGTGCTAGAAGCTTTAAAAGAAGAGAAGTTTTCTTACCTGAAGAAGCTTGTGATTTTGCTAGCAAGTTTAAACTCCCAACCTGTGATAAGGTTCCGTCTCGAGCAGTGCAATCCAGGGCAGCTGTGTTGCAAGGGCTAGACCCGAGCAAGCTCAGAACGTACCACAAATGCTCTAGTAGCAGAGCTAGTGAAGGTTTGAAATATCCTTTTGGTTACCAACAGGGGCAGAGCTCCTATGAGCCCCATTCAAAACCTTATGGTATTTCCCAGCAAGGCATTTGTGCAGAGGGACAGAGCAACTTCCTGTTTGACGGAGCAAACCTGCCTTATCCCTGTGAAACAGCTGATCTTAGAATTAAGGGTTCAGATGAATATGAATTAATGGAATGTGAGAATTCAGATATACCAGTTGTTCCTGAACCAATGGACTGTTCATTATCTGTGATTGACCCAGAGTTCTCTCTAAGGTAAATGGTTGAAGATAACCAGAGTTTAAAGCAGCAGAAGTGAGCTGTGCTGTAGCAACAAAAGAAAAGGCTGTATTAGGAACAGTGAGGCTGTTTAATTCTTTTCCTTTGTTTGTATTTAAAAGCTGAAGTAAGCTATTTTTGTTACACATTTAATTTATGTTATATGCCCGAAGTGGTCTGTTATTTGTTATGCCAAGAAAGAGAGGAGTTTAGCAGCCCTGCCCATCACACCAGTCCTGGGCACAGTAGAGGCATGGATATGCTACGCAATACTGTTGGGGGTCACTCCCCAAGGTGGTAAACACTGTCAGAGACCAGACCTGAAGCACACACTGCAGACATCAGAAAGATTGTTATGATGGAGCTCAATGAGCAAACTGTGCTTAACGTAGGACTTGCTATCTGCCAGTAATCATAGGGAACGTTTGATAGGTGTGTACCGTATACCCAGGTGTAGGGTGGCATTGCTAAGGTATGCAAGTGGTAGTATTGGGAGATGCACGCAGGGCCCAATGTCCTGCTTCTCCAGGAGGCATTAGCCAATGGGGCCTGTGGGTGTGGGTGTGGGTGTGTCTGGCCCTGTTGGCTGCTGCTTTACGGCAGAGGTTCCCAACTCCAGTCCTGGTGTGCCAAACACTGTTCGGGTTTTCATGCTGTCCCTCATGAATATGCATGGATACATCTGCATACCATGGGGGTGGTGCATAGATATGCAGCACAGGCATCTTTATTAGAGGCAGCATGGAACCTTAATGGTGTTCGGCCCTCCATGACTGCATTTGTGGGATTCTGCTGTAGGTAATGCACATTTCTATGGTGATTGTGCTGTGTAGGGTAAAATAGAGGTTTTTGACCCATGCTTATGGTCTCAGCAATAATGGTTCAGTCTTTACTACCATGTTTTCTTCATGGGTAAAATAAGGGGACTGGGTTGGCAGGAGCCCCAGCTGGGATTTGAACCTGTGACCTTCTGGTCCTAAAGGCACTGGTTGTGTCTGCTGCACCACCATCTTAGCACAAAAAAGTGCATTCCCTGGGGAGTCCATGGCTGTTTGCCAGACAGGGTCAGCACATGGGCGCCGCGCACATTAGCGCATGAATAATCCCGGTTTTGCTTTTTTCAGCCAGACACGCCCACTCCTTACATGGCACCCGCATACTAGCGGGCCGCGCACATTACCGGGGTTTTAGTAAACATGCCCCTTAGTGTATGGTAACATTATGCAAATATTTATGCAAATGATGCCCCTTTTGCAAATGAGGCCCCGCACCGAGTCTCTGCACATGGCCCTGCACCCCCCTTGGGCCGCCCCTGGGTACATCACGAGGATGGGCAGGATTTGACACATGTAGCTTTTCAGAATACAGCAGATGTGGGTACGTTCATAACATTTACGTGTGTCCAAGACATGTGCCAGTTGAATTGCACTTGCACGTACCATACTGACCGTGTCTATCTCCCCGTCCAGACCTGCAGATGCAGAATTAGGTTCAAAGGGGGCCAGTTTTTGATTCAGATGCATCTGCGGGCTGGATGTGCACATTATGGAATCACATTCTTACTAAAGTAATTTGTTGTACTAAACTGCTTATTGCTAATGAAGTCTACCTGCCACTCATGGTCATAAGTGTAGTTAACAGACCCTTCATGATACTGACATCTACAAACGTGTGAATGAGGTTGTGTCCTGAAATGTGCCTGGAATGAGAAGAACTGCAGCTTCTCTGGGTAATACATCAAACATCAGATGGCAAGTTCAGCATCTCATTTCGCTTTCAACTTTCCTTTGTTTAGTTTGGAGGTTCTTCTCTTCTCTTGGCCATTTAACTTAGGTGGAATGTATTCTCGCTTTTCATACCGCTGTACTGTCAAACAAAGCTCAAAGCTGTGATGTCAGTTTTTATTGTTAGCACTGCAAAACTTACATGGTTCCCATCTTTCGTACAGCAACTGCCTCATGTGTACATTCTCCTGCAGCCACGAACCCATTTTCATTCTTGCCCTTCTTCATTCACTGTAGGCAATAGAAAAAAAAAACACCCTCTTCTTTGTTCTCACTCCCTCTTATTTCCCCTCACTCTTCAATGCTTTCATGGTTGGTTTAAAAAAATGTCATATTGCTTTACACATGACACAAAACAGGCAGGAGCAGAAGCAGATAGGAAGCATTGTTTTTGCAATGTTATCACCTTTACAGTCTTTGTGTTCCTCTGCTTTTCCGCTGTGACTTCATAGGCTGGGAACGTAGACGGCAGACGCAATGTAGGCAGGAAGGGCAACGACCTTTGCTGCCGATCCAGCTTTCCTGTTGGACTGAAGAGCTCAAAGAAGACGAAAACTCGTCTGTAGACTCTGGACCATATACTGAGAGTTAGCAGCTATGTTGATAAGGATCAAAACAGATAATTAAGTGACTAATGAAAAATCAAAGACTGCATTCCTGGGCCTTATTGCTGAATTCAATTCCTTTTTGGGTTGAAGAAGCTGGATCTCATTTGCCTTTTATTCCTTATTTTTATTTGTTTAGCTTTGCAGAATTATGGTTCAGTACTTTTGGATTATTCCCGTACTGGTTATAAAGATAATCATTTTGTTTGCAATGACATATGAGACTGATTTTATATGAAGGTGTCAAAGTCGTGGGGAAAACACCTATTTTAAGCCACTTTTTTCTACAAATACTCTCACACAAATTTACACCTGCTCAAAAGAAGGTACAAATTTGTGTGGGGACTCTGTGGTCCATCCTAGCTCTGCCCACACTATGCCCCTGGAAATGTCCATATGTAGATCGCATGAAAGGCATGCACTTTTTCTGTACACCTACTTTTGACAGACATATACTCCCAAGTTGTTTCCTAGGAGCCCTTTTCTGTGTGTAAAAGATGCTTTCCTTGTGGAAAATGAGTTTGTAAAATTATCCCATACAATATACTATGGGAGAGCTGTAAATATATGTCAAATTTTGTTATAGGAAATTTGAGAATCTCTGACAGATTAATCTTGTTAGTCCAGAGGATTTGGGGGGGGGGGGGTTTGTGCAGTCAAACATTCTTTTCAGTAAGACGCAAGACAAATCCACTGAGACTCGGCAGCAGTTCAGTAAGAAGGGTCTAAACTGCTTCTTAAGTTTAAATATCTTTGCTGCTGTACTCATCATAAACAATTGTTTACAGTTTTCAAATTCCCACTTTACTAATCCTTACAGACTACTTTAAAAAAAAACCTGTCTTATAGCTGGAATTAATGCACGACCTGCAAAATATAATAGCAGCATTTTTGGGGATAAACCTTAGTTTGCTGACTTGGTATGATTTGGGGGAGTTGCCAAGCAGACTGAAATGCGGAGAACGTTGCTTTATTTTACTTGCCAGCCTTCATTCTTAACAGATATGTGATCTTCCAAAAGCCAACCATAATAGACAAAGAAAATATTGGTGTCCACATCAATTTTTTGTGCCCTTTAAATCCACAACCCATCCTTCAATGAAAATAACCTTTTAGTGTGAGTAGTGTGCTGTTTGCAGCAAATTTCCCAAGGACAGAAATGATGGATTGCAAGTTGTATTTATGACATTTCTTAGCCTAAGGATGAATGGTGAGTGATCTTAATCTCTCTTTGGTTTTTATCGTCTACAATTTGTGTTTCAGCTCTTGGATAGCAGAAAAAAAATAGGACTGAAATATACTATCTAACTCTTTGAAACATAGTTTAGGATTAATTGGAATTTCTGAGTTATGGGGTCAGTCAGCTGACACAATATGTGGCTTTTTCCTCCTCCTTTCACTATTCATGGTCACCCGAGAGTCTGGTGCACCGTTTTTTGGCTAATGTTTATAACCGTGAGTTTAATCATTATTTGATAGTTTACCTAAAGTCCATGGGCCTGATATTCAATGAAGTCAGCCAAAATATAAAGTTAAACATCAGCATGGGTGCTCAACTTTATTCCTACATTCAGTAGCACTATTGAATGACCAGCAATTGTGCCAGCTATTATATATGTGGAGGGTAATTTTAAAAGAGGGTGCCTACTTTAAGCAGGAAAGTAGGCATCTACTTAGGTGCATTTCATAATGAAAAGTAGGCACCTACTTTTCTTTATAAAATACTAATGTAAGTAGATGATGATATGCCTCAATTGAAGTCACGGACAGTTACCCCAGCCCTAGAGATGATGTAAATGGCCATGCCTAGATGTTTACGAGAATATATGTAAATTATAACATTATATTATCTACATTCTTATTTTTTCTCTCCACCCGCACTTCACCCAATCTTTGCCCATGTGCATGCCCATCGGCAAAGTACCAAGCAACGCATGTAATTTTAAGCTAGTCGGAATTTTATAGGAGGTCGTTAATGCGCATATGTGACCACATATGCATATTAATGACTATAATAACCCCCAGTTAGGCATGTACTGGTGCCTAAATGTTTTCACCCCCTTATAAAATCTCCCCCTTGATGTTAAGCTAGCTAATGATTAGCACTAGCCCAACCATTAGGCAAACTAGGCAGGTACCAAAGGTGGAAACATCTGGGGGGTGGAAAAGACAGGACATTCACAGCTAAACAATATATTTTGACAGCCAGGGGGAGATAAAGCATAAGGTTTGTGTAGGGCATCAGCATCTTGAACCAACTCTGTGGCCAGGCTAATTAATTTGGTGGGCCCAAATATCACCACTAAACCTATATGTTACAGTTCTGCCTTCACTTTGCTCCAATGCTGACCACTTTTTATATGCACAAAATTTGCCCATTTAGCTAAACGCTGACATTTTATATTTATAAGCACCAAAAATTGAGGAATGTGTGAAATATATATTCTCCACTTGCTGGTGAACACATAACTTGTTTGGAATATCGGCCCCCATGGGATTAATCCTAACATAGATTGGTATGCAAATGGAAAACAGAATGGTTGGTTTCCCAGATAACCCAAAGTGACACTTAATAGAAAACCTGAACTCAGTGTCTAGTTAGCATGAGTGAAGCGTAAAGATATATGAAGAGGAGTCTGTGTGCCCAATACTCATGTTGGTCGCGGATGAGAAATTAAAACTGACACTCAGATTGCTGGATATTTCACATTCAATTTTGTCTTTCTGCTGTTTAACAGAGTAAGAACCATGCTTGCGTAGACTCAAATGGAGAATGATGGGGCAGATAAACGTACAGAAGAATTCCCCAGCCAATCCCAGGCGATCTGTAAAATCCAACAATGATGATGAGCAGGAGAGAACAGAAAACGCCAGCAGGTCAGATTCTTCATGGATACCGGTCACTGGTTCATGGAACGGGCTTTAGAGGCGAGGCTAAGAACCTTTTAATTTTGGGGCAGCAGAATGGATGAAATTAGAGGCTGCTCAATGAGCTGATATTTCTCAATTACTTTACACTACCTTCATCTAACCCTACCTGCCCCCAAAAGTTAGTTTTAAATTCAATGTAAAGACATTGACTTCAAAAACAAAGCATTTTTAGACTAATGCAAAATGGCTTGGATTCATTAGCTGATAGGGTACAAGAAGAAGAGAGGTTATAATCCATAAATGTAGAAAGTTCCTGCTAAGGTTTCCTTTTTGGGAAATAAGCTGATTTGGGTAATACGACCCCCTCTTATGACCAAGTTCTAAAGTTTCCCATGGGAATATAGCATATTCCTAAATTATTTCATTGGGGTCCAAGGTTACCATACTTTCCCAATATACAGCTGAGCTGAAGAAATGGAAAGGTTGTGTGGTAGTGTGGTTTTTTTCTTCACTATTCTGGTCAGGTTAATGAGAAAACAGGGACATTTCCTTCTTCATATCAAATTGATGTGAGAAGCAAGAGATGGGAGCCCTCAGTTTATCAATGCAATGCTTGCTGGGTTCTAAAAGGAATTCTTTCAGTCAGTAACCAGGGACAGAAAAATTTTTCTGACCCTATTTGAATCCATATTTGACTGAATTTTACTTAAGATATCACCATCAGCCTAAACGATTCAGCTGTGAGTGATTGTTTTACAAAAAAAACAGCCCAGATTTAATTGATTGGTTTCAATTTCTACAAATATTTATAGATCTGAAGCATGTGAAAACTGGTGAATCTTCAGACTTTGAATACAACTCTGAATCTGTGAATATCCTTATTTGAACCAAGCAAATGTGAAGTATGAGTTGAATGGCAAATGGCCCAGATTTATCTGTGTCAAACTGCAAAGAGCGCAGATTAATCCAATCCTATTTGTGATCTGTCCTAAGTCAACAGTGATTATCTAGACCTATTATACAATCTGTATACCCATCTCCAGTAATAACATTATTATTGATTTTTCTTTGCAGAGCACCATCAGCAGCTGATGATACTTCCTCAGAGCTGCAAAGGGTTGCAGCTTTAGACAATGGGGAAGTTGCATCACGTGCTTCCTTCCGAGGGAGAGGGGCATTGTCAAGGTATATAAATGTTACATTTTTGAATTCATTGATTGCTTGAATCATCTTCAAAACACGTGGAGGCTGATTCACAAAGGTGCATGGCCAGGCCGTTGGAATCCCCAAAACATGGACATGGCCCAGTTGTACCTGATTCTGCAACCGCGGGAGCTATACATTCCCGCAATTGCAGAATTGGACATTTAGATGGCCCAGCACACACCTCATTCCCTGCTGGGAGACGTCCTGGCATCTGCCCGTCTTCACCTCAGAGTGCTCCGACTGGTGTGTCGATGCAGTGGTGTTCTATTGCCATGGCAACAGCACATCCAACCAGAGACACCGAAGCTGAATGCAAAGCAGCCCTGTTTCCCTGCTGTCTGACCCTCAGCGGTGGCACCCAAGGACGGGATTAGGCAACGGGAAGCTTCCCACAGCATCACAATGAGGAAGGGGAGGCTTCAGGTCACGCAGAGTTTATACATTGGAGTTAAATGTGTCGATGGTGTCGAGCGTTGTTTCTGAAACAATTTTGCAGCAGTGTTCCTTGAACTGTCTTTGAGAACAGCACCAACAGTGTTCTATGCTGCTGTTAAAAGTTTTATACAGAGGAAAGTATGAGCTTTCGAATAAGGGAGAGCTTCATTGGAGTGTCATTCAGTTAACTCCAATGTATAAAGTCTGGCCCGAATGGAAGGACTGGACAACAGGAGATTTGAACTATTACAGCTGAGGTGTTCATGTTTTGGTGCTTGCGACTTCAGAAGCTCGACAGACAGTTAAGTATATCGGAGGGTCCGCTAGTGGTGGTGTCCCTTTGGTTACTTTTATGGGCTTGAGCCCTTTGAAATAAGATAAAAAGGAGAGTTTTGCCATGAGAGAGGTCACCCTTTCACAGCAGACAATCCGACAAAAAAATATTTATATAGTGTAAGGTCATTACTTTAAAGTATTTAGGGGGTCTCACTTGATTCAAGGGTACATATAGAGGCATGACCAGAATTGCCTCTGTACATCCCAGCATATGGCCACTCCCCTGCTCTGCCCTGGCGCTGCCCCCTCTCGCCCCCACCAGCGCTTCCCACGTAAACGCATTATATGTGCGAAGAATGCATGGGGACGGAATCAGCATCAGGGGCTGAGCTGACATCCAACTCTGCTATTCGCGGGACGGAATGCCAGCCATAATGTTATGCATCTGTTCCTCCATACTTCCTGCCCTGAGGCAATGGGTTCTGTGAATATCAAAATGGGTTCAAGCATATAATTAAGAACAATGAGAAATGCCACAGGGAGAATCTGCTACTCACAATCTTGGTTCTTAATGTATCCTCAATGGTGCTGGCTTTTGGGTAGGTCAGGCTCAACAGTTAACAGGGGCACTATGAGATGAATGGAACAACCAACTTGCAGTCGCAACCAAATTCTTGCTGTTACTGAACCATTCATCGTTGTCGTTGTAAAGGAGGCAAGTGCTGGCCCCCAAAGCTGACATTCTACCTCTCTCTCTGGGATATGCATAAGGAAGAAAACTGGCACCACTTTAGTTGCAGAGGCCAGGAAGAGGAGACTGCACTGTATTGTCCTTATGATAGAAAGAGTAAATATATGCAGCAATTAAATATTCATATATTGTTATTTGCTAGGCCACAGCTCCTTACTGAATCTCCTCCTCCTCTCTCTTTTAGGATAGTCCGATTGGTAGTGGTTCTTAGAGAATGGGCTCACAAGAGCTTACAAGACCAAGAACAAAGACCTGATTCATTCCTGGATCGGTTCCGTGGGCCAGAACTACAAACCGTAGCTAGCCGGGTCAGCAATACACATCCAGACCAGGAAGATGGTGATGGCAAGAAAAAGAAAAAAAAGTAAAATGCTCTTTTTTTTAAACATTTTTCTTTTATTTCAATCATGTTCATTAACTGTTCCCCTTTATTCATAAAAATAGAGAAAAATGACGGTAGATAAAGACTACATGACCTATCCAATCTGCCTTTCCATGCCAACTACTAAGCTCTACAGTCTCTTTTCTGTTTTAGAGATCCTCTGTATTTGTCCCAGGCTTTCTTGAATTTAGATACGACCCTCATTTCTACTACTTCCACTGGGAGGCTATTCCACGCATTTACCACTCTTTCCATAAAGAAATATTTCCTCAAAATACTCCTGAGTCTATCCCCTTTCACCTTCATCTTATGACTCCTATTGCACTCAAATTGAAAGAGGCTCTCCTCCTCTGTGTTTATGCCATGGAGATATTTAAACATATCTATTATATTTCTCTTCTCCTGCCTTTCTTCCAAAGTATACATATTGAAATTTGTTGCTGAAGGATATACTAAAAGCTGTTACCATAGCTAGCTTTAAAAGATATTTGGACAAGTTCCTGGAGGAAAAATCCATAAACCATTATTAAAATAGACTATGGAAATCCACTGGGATATGCAGCATGGAATCTGTCCACCTTTTGATTACCTGACAAATGCTTATGATCTGGACTGGCTATTGTTGGAAACAGGATACTGTGCTTAATGGACCATTGGTCTGAACCAGTATGACATATTCTATGTTCTTATGAGATATTTAAGTCTGTCCCCATATGCCTTATGATGAAAACCATTGATCATTTTAGCAACTGCTCTCTTTACCATTTGCATCCTTTTTATATTCTTTTGAAGGTATAGTCTTCATTATTGCACACAATACTCCAAATGAGGTCCCACCCAAGACTTTATACAGTGGCACTATCATCTCCTTCTTCATGCTAGCCATTCCTCTCCCTATGCACCCAAGCATCCTTCTGGCTTTTGCTATCAATTTTTCTACCTGTTTAACCATCTTAAGATCATCAGAAACAATCACCCCCAAGCCCTGCTCTTCTTTCACTGAACTTCACCTCTTATTTAGTACCGCTCCATTGGATTTTTGCATGACCGTGCATTTTTCAGCATTAAATCGCAGCAGCCAAATTCTTGACCATTCTCCAAGCTTCGCTAGATCCCTACACCTTCCTGGCTGTCTACCCTGTTGCAGATTTTTGTATCATCCACGAAGAGACAAATCTTACCCAACGGCCTTTCCACTATATCACTTATGAAAATGCTAAAAATATCAGACCAAGGAGCACGCAACTAGTGGCATCCTTCTCCTCAGAGTGAACTCCATTTCCCTGTCTCCTTTGTCGTCTCCCACTCAACAGTTTCTAACTCAGTAATTAATTTGGTGTCCATCCTTAGGGTGCTCAATTTATTGATAAGTCACCTGGATCTTATTCAAAAATGTTTTTTTTCTCATGTTGTGCCTATGCAAAATGTATTTATTGAGTAATGCCCAACACACCTTATTGACGCACATACACCACAGACACACGCTTAATAGCTCCAATTTGTTGATATGAATTTTGTTTTCTTGTTAGGAAGAAAAGGAAATTATTTGTAGTGAACCCTGCTGGGAAATGGTATTATCGCTGGCTATTGGTCATTGCTCTGCCTGTCCTTTATAACTGGAGTCTACTTGTGGCAAGGTGAGTTTAGCTTCCTCTCAGATTCAACAATACACGTACAAACTGCTTGATAAGTACCATTTGGAAATGTAAGCTTTATTCAAGTTGATATGGATGGATTTTATAAGGATAATATTTTCATTTCATGTATATGGATAGACTAAGTATGCATTAACCAAACCAGATCCATTTAGTTAGGGAGGTAATGTTAGAAACCTTTATTTGCAATTTGCATGTGTAAATATAACCACTTACACATGTAAATCGCATCCACATGTTAAAGAGCATTTTAAAAAAGGCCCATATTACACGTGGATGCCCGTATCACGTCTGTGTTGCATGGGGGCATGTTGTGGGCATGTCAGGTGCGTGGCTAGGGTGGCACTAAAATCTATACCTCTGTCCCCAGTTTGATAGGGAGTGCACGTGTAAGACTAAAATTTTTCACATCCGGATTTCCCCCTGCTCTCTGACATGAACAGGGAAAAAAGTGTTCCTTTCCTTTACAGAGGGTATTAAGGGGGCTAGTCCCGCTCATCGACAATGTTTACTTCCCTCACTTAATCTTCATTAACAGCATATAAATGTCTAGATTTGCAAACATACACATATAAGTATCAACATTTGCTTGTGCTAGTTGCAAATAGCCTGCACTGAGACATGTAAGTTGCCGGGTTTCCAACATTGATTTCCCCCACGTCTATCTTTGTAAAATGGTTCCTCCCATTACACGTGGATGCCCATCCCTGTATATTCCTGTGTTTTCTTCTTTGGTATAAAACACATGTCCCCAATGAGGGGTGGCGATATGTCTATTTTACAATGGAATTGCAGATGCCCACCCTCTCCTCTACAACGTACCTTGATTTGCAGATGTTTTCACTTGGACATTGCTGCAGCCATATAAACAGCCTTTCTAAAATATGCTTGTAAATCTTCTGTTGCTTGAATGGATCTTTTTGCTTGAAATTCTGAGTCTCACAGCTTTTGCTAAAACCATAAGGCTCTCTGCTAATATGCGTTAACTGGTTAATGTGCATTGATGCTATTTGACTCATATTAAATAATAAAATCTCCATTAGTGCCAGTGGGGCCTGTTTACTATTACATTTAATTAGATCAAACATGTTTCTCCTTATCATTTCTCCCTTTTGGCTTTACTTTGATTTTACTGACATTCTTTTCTGCTTCTCATGTTTATTTTAATTTTTATTGTACACCACTCTGCTGTTATAAAGGACGGTATATCCAATTTTAAGAAACCGTAAACCACTGAGCAATAGGAGCCCACTGTGCAATACCACTAACCAAATCTATTAGTATAAAAAATATTGCACTTACATTCATTAGAGATCTCATCTGAAAAAGAGGTCCCCAACCGTTTTGGTTGCATGGACCCCCTTATTGACCTCCTAAAAGTTCAGGGACCTCCAGTTCATCCCCACCACTCTTTCTGGACCCTCTTCCTTCAGAGCCAAGCCTGCCTCCACTAGCCTGTTTTACCTCCACAAGTCACTCTCTCTCTCCTCCAACCAGTCCCCACCACGCTGTCTCTTTCTTTTTCTCTCCCGCCTGGTCCCACTAGTCTCTCTCTTGTCCACATTGCCAATCCCCACCAGCCTACTTTTCTCTTTTCTGTGTCCTGAGGATCCTGTATAATGGTCCATGGACCACATAATGGGAACCACTGACCTAAAAGACAGATCTACATAGAATTCAAAACTAATAGATGGTAACAAAGTATAGGAATCATGTAGTTAGTAGATCAGTAGACCAAACTGATTCCTTTACTGATTTGCAAGAGCTCTGAAACAGTTGGAAGGCTCTATCTATATCTATATCAGGATTTTATTCAATTTTTTAAAATGCTGAGTGCAGTATTTCAATTATCCACAAATATTGAATCCCTCTATCCAGATAGTGAGCATCACTGTATATACATGGAGAGTGGAGACTGCCATCACACTATGGATAACAGTGATATTGAGTCAGCTGAACATACAACTATGTGGTTTAACTTAGGACAGACTCTTTGCTGACCTAAATTAAACTTTAGAGCCAGCCACTGGCATTGAATATCTGTGGTAAGTGCAGAACCCAAAAGCTAACTAGGCAGCGGTAATATTGAGCCGCTGCCCGGTTAGTTTCCTTGGATAAAGTTAGGCCAGCCTTTGCCACACTTGACTTTACCCATGGGTCAATAACCGGGCAGCAGATCAATATTGCTGCTACCCGGTTAGCGATGGGTGCCACCTCCACTCCACCCGGGAACCCCCATGATATGTTCCAATACTAACCGCATAGTATCAGTTCATATAGCAGCAGCACCCGTGGATATCCAGCGGCATTAACCATGTTATTAGCACTGGATATCCCAGTAACCAGCATTTGCATGTTTGGCAGATCTGCGAACCGTGTAAATGTCTTTGAATATTCCACCCCTCCCCCCCCCATTGTTTTTAAGTGTCGTCAAGTTGAAGTTGACTCATGGTGACCCTGTTGACAGTTGTCCTAAACTGTATTTGATCTTCAGTTAGGTGGCTGATTGTTGATAGAGTGGCATCCATAATTGTTGTTGTTATTTGTTGTTAATTGTTGTTGTTTCAGAATTCAAAATGGCATGGGACAGACACAGTGGATCCCTTTACAGCAACAGGATAAAATCAAAATAAACTTAACTAACTAATTTCTCAACATACAGGGGTGTCCTACACGGAGCGGTGGATTCACCCCTAAAACAAAAACATGGGGAGGGGTGGCCTGCACAGAGCGGCAGGTGCACCTACTCTTGCCATCTTACTGGGCAGACTAGATGGACTATACTGGTCTTTATCTACCGTCATTTACTATGTTACTATATCAGTCCATCACATTATTCATCTTCCTCTTTTGCACTGACCTTTAACCTTGCCAAGCATGATGTCTTTTTCTAATTATCTTTCTCTTCACATGATATGTCCAAAATATGAAAATTGAAGTCTTTTCATTTGAACTTCCAAGGAATGCTTAACTTTGATCTCCTCCAGTACCAATTGATTTGTTCTTTGTGCAGTCCATGGTATGCATGGTATTTGCCACCAGCACCTCTTTTGAAGGCATCAATTTTCTTCCTGTCTTGTTTCCTCAGTCTTCAAATTTCACATCCATTTTACGTAATTGAAACTCCTATACCTTAGATAAGTCAGATATTTGGACACAGATATCTCTGCAATTGAAAATCTTCTCTGGGTCCTTCTTAGCTCTTCTGCCAAGAGCAATGTTTCATCAGATTTCTTGACTGCTTATCATTTCATAATTGATTATGGATCCAAGCAGGTTGAAGTTGTCTGCTATTTCTTTTCTGTCAAGGATGAAATCATTGATTTTGCCATTCGGCAGGATCTTTGTCTTCTGTTTCCTGATATCTAACAGATTGAGTTGTGCACATTCCATTTTGTTCTTGACAGCCTCCAGCTTTCCTTGGTTCATGCTTCACATGTTTAGTGTCCCAATACGTAAGACATTTTTGCAGCTTCTGACTCATTTCAAGAACAGCTACATCAGCAGTCATACATCCCAAGGGCTTTGTTCCAACTATATCATAAATGCTGACTTTACTCAAAGAGTCTTCAGCTCTTCCCCAGTAGCTCGTTGAGTGCCTTCAGACCCAAGGGGCTCATCTTCTAACACTATATTGTAATTTGTTTTGTTGCAATTATCCATTCAATTTTTCTGGCAAGATACAGAAGTAAATTGTCAGTCCTTTTTTCAATACAGAGAGTGAGAGAGAGTTTTTCTTATATTTTGTCAATTTTAAAAAATGGCTTCATTGATGATCTGGGATATCATAGAACAGTGAGCTTGATGTCAATGCCTGGAGAAATGGCAGAAAATATTTTTAAGAACAAAATTAGTGGTCATATGGCTAAACATGACTTAATGGGAAAGAGCTGACATGCATTTTACAAAAGGAAGATTTGCTTTTACAATCCGTTAGTTTTGAAAGTGTAAATAAAGGTGCAGATAAACTCAAACTAGTCAGCATAATGTATTTGGTTTTCAGAAGACATTTGACAAAGACCCTCAGGAAATAAAAAGTCAGTGAATAAGAATCAGTGTACCCCTATGGATTGGTAACTAGTTAAAGAACAGGAAATTAAGAGCTGGACAAACTGTTTTTTTTCCCAAGAGAGATGTGAATAGTGGAACACCCCATTCATCTGTACTAGGACTACTGTTTAACATTTATGTAAATGATTCAAAAAGACAGCAAAGAAAGATGTGATTAAATTTTTAGATGAAACAAAACTATTTAAAGTTTTTAAAACATGAGGAGTTTGTGAGGAGTTGCAGCAGAACCATGCCAGACTGGGAATCTAGGTATCTAAATTTAATTTGGAAAAGTAATCCTAACTGAAGAGATGTAAGGCTAGGTTCCAAATTAGACATCATCAACCTGAAGAAGGATTCTAGAGCCTCTGTGGACAATAAGTTGAAATCCCCAGCTCAATGTGCAGTGATGACCAAAAAACAATAGAGCGCTAGAAAATATTCACAAAGGAATGGGGAATGTTGTTGTTGTTAAGTGCTGTCGAGTCAGTGTCGACTCATGGCGACCCTCTGGATAGTTGATCTAAACTGTGCTTGGTCTTCAGTCAGGCAGCTCATTGTTGATAAAGTGGCACCCATAGCTACTGTTATTGTATTGATCCATCTCATTGCTGGACTTCCTCTTTTACACTGACCTTCAACATTGCTAAGCATGATGTCTTTCTCTAACAATCTCTCTCTTTCCATGATGTGTCCAAAGTATGAAAGTCAAAGTCTTTTCATCTGAGCTTCTAAAAAAAGCTTAGGTCTGATCTCCTCTAGTACTGACTGGTTTGTTCTTTGGGCAGTCCATTGCATACACAGTATTTGTCACCAGCACCATAATTGAAAGGCATCAATTTTCTTCCTGCTATTTTTTTCACTGTCCTACTTTTGCATCCATATAACGATATTGAAAATACCATGGCTTGACAAGTCAAATCTTTGAATGGAGAGAGACATCTCTGCTCTTGAGAATCTTGTCTCATAGCCATTCTGCCAAGAGCAATGCGTCATCGGATTTCTTGACTGCTTGTCCTTTCTTTATTGATTGTTTATCCAAGTAGGTTAAAATTGTCAACTATTTCAATTTCTTCTCCATCAATGATGAACTTAGTGATTTTGCCAGTTCTCAGGATCTTTGTCTTCTTTACATTAAAGTGCAGGCCCGTTTTAAGACTATGTTCCTTGATCTTGGGAAGCTAATGTTTCAGATCATCTTCACTTTCAAACAGGAATATGGTATCATCAGCATAGCGAAGGTTGTTGATGAGTCTTCCACCAATCTTCATACCTCGGTTGTCTTCATACAGTCCTGCTTCTCTGATGATTTGTTCTGCATATAAATTAAACAGGTAGGGGGAAAGTATGCAGCCTTGTCATACACCTTTGCTGATTTTAAACCATTCTGTTTCTGCTTGTTCCGTTCGAACTATAGCTTCTGGTATACTCATGATTCTTAATGTGGTCTAGAGTTTCTCATGGTTAACACAGTCAAACGCCTTGCTGTAGTCAATAAAACACATGTAGATATCCTTTTGGTATTCTTTTATCTTCTCACATCCACAATGATGTCTCTCGTTTCTCACCCTGGAATAGGGATTAAACCAGCAAATATCAAAATGTCTCTATATTGTTCCACACTGTGTCAACACCTTGAATACTGTATGCCATTCTGGCCACCCTATCTCAAAAAAAGATCTAGCAAACTAAAAAGTGTATAGAGAAGGGCGACCAGAATGATAGAGTTGAGTGGCTCCCAATAAAGATGTGCATTGGAAAAATGTTTGGTTCATTTGCAGATCAATCACCCATTTGGTTCATCCATTAAAGCTAAAGGGCAATATGTCACTCTAAGGCAGTGGTTCTCAACCTTTTTTCAGTCGGGACACACCTGATGGATGATGCTCACACGTGTGACACACCACCCATATGACGCTCATGAACCTTTGATCTGACATGATACAGCAGCTCTTATGGAGTTACATATAAACACATTCTGCATCCACAAAAGCCCCGCTTTCCCCAATAACAGGTGAAAATCAGGACTAGGACATTTCTCCATGAAAGTCACCATACAAAAAATATCCTGATTCTCATATCATTTGAGTAACAGCAACATAAATCTCCCCACTGCCATTCACATTGTCAAATCTACTGTAAACCTGAAAAAAATCTCCATAGAACACACATGCCTAAGCAAACCTGCCACAGGCATTAATTCCTATGATTCAAACAGCAAGAACCCTACCTATGAAAAGGCAACGCAACAACATTATATTGGGCCCCAGAACACCAATACACATATTTCTGGTTAAACAGACAAGTGCGGCTACTACAGATTTCTATAGAGAAACTACATGTTAAGAATACCACACCTTGGTCCAATGCAAAACACAGACTCTCAAATACAGAACAAGGGATCACAAATTAGAAATAGAAATCTGAAGACAAAAATTGAAATGGGAACCCAAAGAACACTGGAGAGACGCAACACAAATGTATGTCCTCTTGTACTGAATAAAATACAAAAACATCTGTAATTCATATTTCCCAAACAAAACATAGTACGGTCAATAAATTCCAAATAAAATATTTTCTACATTTGCTGTCTGGGCATTTTATTACTAGTCATATTGGTCCCAGTCTGTCTTTTTGGCTTTCCTCGTCTGACTTCTCTCACTCTCTTTCTGGAATCTGCTGCCCATTTGTTGTTTCTCCTTTCCTGTCTTTTCCCATTTTTTCCCTATGTCGTTCTCTGATGTATTGATCTTTCTGTTTTAGCCCTTTTCTCTCTTTCTCTCTTTTCCACCTCTCTATCCACTCAAACCTCTCTCTTTGTCTCCTTCTTTTTCATTTCCACCTACCTATCAACTTTCCCTTTTGTTTCATCTCCTGCCCAGCTCATCTCCCCAAGCTCTGTCATTGCCTCACTCCTTCCCTGATCTTTTATTGTCTTCTAGCTTCCATCCATTTCCCAATACCACATTTCTATACTCTGTACTCAACATCTTCCTCTCACTCATGTCCTTGATAACCCATCCCCAATAGACTATCCCACGTGGTTCCACCATGCCAGGTAGCACCCCCCCCTCACCTTTTTCTCCCTCCCTCCCTCCTCAGCCCAATCTTGTAGCCTAGCATTTCCATCCTCTCTCCCCTTCTCCTGCAAAAGTGCAGCATGAGCCTTCTCCCTTCCCCCCAACAGTACAGTATCTACTCTCCCCTAAACTGCATTCCAACAGTACAGCATCTGCCCTGCCCCCCAGTACAGAATCTACTCTCTCTGCCTCGCCCCAATAATGCAGCAGTTGTCTTCTCTTTTCCACCCTTCTAAGTACTGCATCTGCCCTCTCCCCTAACCTGCCTCCCCAACAGTAGAGCATCTGCCTTCTCCTCCTCCCCAAGTAAATCATCTTCCCCCGTCTCTTGCTGTTCTGTTGGAGGGAGTGTGGGAGGGCATCAGCCCTCTCCCCTAATCTGCTATCCCAACAATAGAGCATCTGCTTTCTCACCTTCCTAAGAACACCATCTGCTCTCTCCTCTTCTCCATCACCCGAACAATGCAATAGCTGCCTTCTCCCTTCCACCCTACTAAGTACTGCACCTGCCCTCTCCTAGGGTCGCAGAGCAAGCAGCACTTATAGTACACAGAGCGCACTGGGACTGAAATCATACTAAATGCCTCGGGCTGTTCCAACCCCAGCAAGGAGCATGGCTTTGAGTTAAGTGAAGAAGCATGCTGCGGCTGGTCTTCTGCTGCCCAGCTTTGTGTTGCTATGCTTTCCGCTGCCTCGGCCTCCCTGGAACTGCTGCCGTACTTGTGTTGGGCCCATGACACACTTGCCAGATTTAAGTGGCAAGTACATGCCTTAAATGTCAGGATTTTAGTCTTTTCCATGTGTAAATAACCTCTTGGAGAACACCAACTGTTTGCATGGCGCACACTTTCACTGTTGGTGTGCACAGTCAGAGTTTGGGCTGAGCACAGAAGTATCTTCATAGATTATAGCATATTATAATTTATGTATGTATTTAAAAATCTAGGTATGGGCATTTAACCCAGCTCTATATTAGTACCACTGAATATCCTGAGTGCTGCCGCTGCATGCCCCGATGCCAGCTAACTAGCATCGGGGTGTTCCATGGGTAGAGCTGAGGGGACTCTCAGTGATAACCGGGCAGCGGCAATATTGAGCTGCTGCCTGGTTTTCACTAAATTGTGAAAGTTAGGCACCTGAAAGGTTGAACTAACTTTTGCTGCAGAAGCTGCCCGGGCAGCGTCTGAATATCGCCGCTGACCAGTTAGCTTCCTGCTTCTCCAGCTAAACTGAATATTCAGTGCCGCTAGCCGGATATGGCCCGGCATTGAATATCTGAGTGTAAGTTTCAATGGTGACTGCTAGTCGCTGTAATCCCACGAGCTGCTGCTGCTACCACTGAATATCCCACGCTATAATTTATGTATATGCATACTTGGAAAAGTATAGATGCAGACATTTACACCAGCTTTAGGGCTGTTGTAAAACATCCGCACCTTAACTTAAGGCATGATCTCTGCCACTTACACTAGTATTTTATAAAGACAAGTAATCATCTACTTTCCTTTATAAAGTAGCACCTAAGTAGACAACTGCTTTCATGTGCCTCTGCATATAGAGCTTTTCATCCATTTTCAATGAAGCCAACTTAAAACTTGCAGGCAGGCATCTGCCAGAAAGGCAACAGTACTCGGAGACATCAAGAGGGACATGAAGACCCCATGCCACCAGAAGACGGGCAAAAGGACAAGCAGTGGCATGAAGACTCTAAGCCACTGTGAGGACAAAGCAACATAAACAGTGGAATGAAAATCACAAGGCACCAGGAGAGAGTAAATGCAGCACCGCTATTGGAAGGAAGACCCCAAGATGCAGGGCTGGGGTAAGGAAGCCCCAGCACTATCAGAAACACTCCAGAGCATTGGGAGGGAGCAAAGCAGCATCAGCACTGGGAGAGGTACAAAGCAGCACTAACATTGGAATGAAAACTACAAAGTACCAGAAGAGGAATAAAGTGGCACCAGCATTGACAAGAAGACCCCAAATGCTCTGGGTGGGGAGTGGGGGTGTGGTGGTGGTGGTGCAAGGCAGCACCAACAGGGTTAAGTTACAATCAAGAGTTTTGTAGAGAACTTATTTGTTTGAGGGGTGCATGAAGAAGTATCTGAGTGTGTCCCTAGACAGGTTTGCCAAGGAAAATTTGGTGGCATAAGCTTCCTTGAAAGATCACAGAAAAGGACATAGGGTGTTTGTTTACTTTGACAGGAAGGTTGGACTGCAGCCTATAGTTCCCCTCTCAAAAGAACTACTATTGATCAGTCCTAAATATACCTTCTGGGACAATATGATTGTAGCATAAAAAAGAGATAGATATCATCTTTGCTATAGCCTTCCTGCTGCTGCTACTTGATGTGCAGGACAGAGTCTCCCTTCTGATATCAGTACCCTCCCTGAAACCAGCTGAATAGGTGGTGTTTGTGCAAATGATGGAAGAAGCCACTATTGGAAAGATGGGACAGTAGCTTTCTTCTTCTGATGGCTTCTGGCAGTAAATGCATTCTACAAAATCCTGGCCTTTAATTGTTGTAAAATGCCTCCACAACTCTAATTTTTACAGAACTCCTCTGTGTATCCTTGTGGGCTGCTGCTGCTGCTGGAAATGGTGCCAAAGCTGAACCAGAAAGTGAAAGGGTTGGGGTATTCTTCACACTCTCCTTTTCCTTAGGGCTGCTCTTTGTCATGGCAAGATCTCTCGATCCTCCTGTAGAGATGTATTGAAATTTTCCATGACTGAAATGGTATTTAAAGGTGATCCATCGGAAGAATTGAAAGAATTATCAATAAACTGGGAAGATGTATTACAACTATTTGTTAAAATAAAGAGTAGAAAATCACCTGGACTGGATGGTATACATCTGAGGGTGTTGAAAGAACTGAAATATCAGATTTCAGACCTACTATTAGTAATCTATGAAATATCATTAAAATCATATGTAATACCTGAAGATTGGCGAATGGCCAGTGTAATGCCAATTTTTAAAAAAGTTTCCAGAGGTGATCCAGGAAACTACAGACCCAATGAGCCTGACGTCAGTACCATTATAAAGAACAAAATTACTGAACATGTAGATACAGGCCCATACCTAGCCCTGTGCAAGCAGTGCGGCCGCACAGGGTGCAAAGGCTTAAGGGGCACATTTTAGTTGTCTTCCGTTGCCTGCCACTTTTTCTTCTCTCAGGGGCGGCAGGCAATGGCAGGACAGCTAAAATGCGCCCCTTAAACCTTCTTGCCGGCATGCTAAACAGATCTTTCCCTCCCTGCAAGAGCAGGGAGGGACAGATCTGCTTAGCATGACGGCAACTTGCACATCGGGCACGCCTCTTCTCTCCCTCTGTGGTGGGGGGGGCACCCCCGATGTGCAAGTTGCACAGGGCGCAATCTTCCCTTGGTACGGCCCCTGAGTAGATAGTCATGGTTTAATGGGAGACAGCCAACATGGCTTTAGCCAAAGAAGGTCTTGTCTTACTAATCTGTTACATTTTTTGAAGGTGTGAATAAGCAGGTAGACAAAGGTGAGCCGGTCAATACAGTGTATCTGGATTTTCAGAAAGCCTTTGACAAGGCCCCTCATGAGAGACTCTTGGCAAAATTAAAAAGTCATGGGATAGGAGGCAGTGTACTATTGTGGATCTAGAACTGTTTATGTTTATATTTATGTTTATTCAGCATTTGATATACCACACCTTTGTTACATCAAGGCGATTAACAAAATAAAAATGAAAGAGCACAAGAATGGCCGAGGCTAGAAAGGAAGGAGAACTACAAGAAATGACAGGACAGAGCTAGAGCATTCACACAGCTAGTTAGAGGAGGTGACAGAAGAGAGTCAGAAGGGGCTGGGAGGGAGGTTGAAGGCGCTGCAGAAGAAGTGCACTTATAGGTCAGTAGGAGAAGTTTGAACTAGATACAGAAATGAATAGGGGGGCCAGTGAAGTGACTTGAAAAGAGGATTATGTGAGCATAGTGAAACTGGTGGAAGATTAGCTGGGCAGCTGAATTTCAAGCAGATTAAAGGGGAGAGAGATGATTCAGAGGGAGATCAGCAAGGAGGAGGTTGCAATAGCCTAGACAGGAGATGACTGAAGAGTAGATAGATAAGGGACTTAGTAGTGTGTTCAGAAAGGAAGGGGTGAATTTTGCTGATGTTGTAGAGAAAGAAACAACAGTTGGATGTGTGTGGAGGAGAGGGAGGAGTTAAGATGACCCCAAGGTTGCAAGCCGAGGAAACAGGGAGGAGTAAAGCGTTATCCACAGAAATAGAGAAAGGAGGAAGAGGGGAGGTAGGTTTAGAGTGAAAGATAAGAAACTTGGTTTTGGTCATGTTCCATTTCAAACAGTGGTGAGAAATCTACGCAGTAATATCAGATAGGCAGGCAGAGATAAGGGCCTGGATTCCCAGAGAGATTTCAGGTGTAGAGAGGTAGATCTGAGAGTTATCAGCATAAAGATGATACTGAAAACCATGGGTGCATCAAGGGACTGGGTTTAGAGAGAGAAAGGAGTGGTCTCAAGACAGACCCTTGGGGTATGCCAACTGAGAGCGAGATAGCAGTAGAGGAGGATCCATCAGAACATACACTAAAAGTGCACTGGGAGAGAAAAAAAGATAACCAGGATAGAAAAGAGCTCTTAAAACCAAGTAAGGACAAGGTATCGAGGAGAAGGTATTGGTCAACGGTGTCAAAAACAGCAGAAAGGTTATGAAGGATGACGATCAAGTAAAGGCCCATGAATCTGGCCAGGAACAAGTCACTAGAGACTGGCAAGAGCCATTTCAGTATAATGTAGAGGACGAAAGTCAAATTACAATGTATCCAGAAGGGTTTGAGAGGAGAGAAAGTCAAGACAATGGCAGTGAACCACGCGTTCAAGTAGTTTAGAAATAAAGGAGAGGTGAGAGATGGGTCGATAATTTTAAGGACAGGTATGGTCTAGTGAGGGTTCTTGAAGAGAGGTGTAATCACAGCATGCTTGAAGGCTGCAGGAACAGTTGCAGTGGAAAGGGATAGGTTGAGGATATGACAAATGGAAGGAATGACAGTGGAGGGGATGGAGTTCCTACTAATCATTTGTATAGCACTACAAAGTGTACGCAGTGCTGTACATATAGATGTAAGACGCAGTCCCTGCTCATCAGAGCTGTACCTGATCCCTGTATGTGGTCTTTGCTTTCTCTCTCTAAGCTTGATCATTTCCATCCCTTTTCTTTCTGAAGCTTTCACCTTCCTTAGATAAGCTTCCACTGGAATCCAAGAAGGAAACTGCAAGAAAATGCTGTTGATCTCAGATTCATTTTGACATTATCAGCCATGGAAGAAGTGATGCTAGGATAGGTTTGTTTGGCTGTTTGTAAAAAGGTTCCAACATGGTAAGCCAAGGGACTCCTGCCTTTTCCTTGTCCCTTCCCAAAGCATCTCCACTCTGTTTGGCTAACAGATTCACCAGTGATGAAGCCCAAGACCTTTGGGAGCAAAGGCTGGAAATTTACAAATGAAGCAACAGGAGCTGCACAGTGAATGTAGAAGCCGGTAAATAGTTATCCTCTTGGCAGTAGCAGAAGAGAAACAGCAACAGAGAAGCCATTTAGATCAGCATGGGGTATGTCCTTGATTAGAAGTCAAATGCTGGCGCTATGCTTCTATCGGTGCCCAAAGAATAACCATTCTCTGATTTCTGCCTTAGCTGTGCTGTTGTTCCTGTGTACCAGCTGCAAGCCTCTAGCCCCACTTCCAGGGTTCATGGATTTCATCCCAGGAGAGCTTCATATTGGCTAAACAAAAACAAGTGCTGTTTTGGCGGCACCATTGACTATATGGCACCAAAACCAAATGGATTTTTGATTATTCAGTTCATTTAGAAGAAACAAACCAAAAATGGCCTCATTCATTGCATTTTTCCATTTATTTTCAAAGAAATATGCATCCTTCCTAATGAAAAAAAGGCCAAATAAATTAGGGCTATTCAACTTGGAGAGTATTGAAAGGAGATAGGATAGAGGTTTATATAATCATGAGAGTGATGGAACAAATGCAGAAGGAATGGTAATTTATACTTTCAATAGTGCTACGACTAGAGGACACTCCATGAAACTAACAGCATATTTACAAGAAATTGTAAAAAATATTTTTTTCACTCAATGGACAATCAAGGTATGGAGTTTGTTGCCAGAGAATGTGGTCAAGGATATAGAATTACTACATTTAAAAGGGGCTTGGACAAGTTCCTAGAGGAAACATCAATAAATAATTATTATTGATATAGACTTAGGAGAGCAACCATTTATCCTACAAGTGAGCAACTAGAAATGGATGCACTCTTTGGGACCTGCGGGATACTTCTTATGGCCACTGTCAGAAATAGGGTGCTTGGCTCAATAGACCTTTGATGTATCCCAAATATAAAACCAAAGTGCAGCAGTAACGTATGGAAAGCATGCAATTATCAGCAGTAGCAGACCAGATTGACCCTGCTGACTTCCAAAAGCCCTAAAATGGATGAGTATTTCTGTGATATATGTATATGTATTTATCATCACAGGGCCCGTGCTAGAGTTCCTGGCACCCCCTGCAACCTATAAATCGGTGCCCCTTCCTTCATTATTATTAATGTTGGCTATGCCCCACCATCCTTTTTCCCCAAACTCCTTTGTGTGCTCTTTTCATGTATTTCTCCTTCAAATCCAATGTTGTAAGAAAACGGCAGTGAAAGAGGAAATGCATAGCCAGAATAAAAATAACTACTGAGCAGTAAATACTTAGCATCATAATGAACAGGCTGTGATAGTCCAAGAGCATGCTAAATTTTAGATATGAATCAAAAGAAAAATGCTCAGTTGTACGGACAGCTCAGAAATATTTTACTCAGATTTTGTACAGAAGGAAGGAATCAGAAATATAACCGTTCAGTCAATGTACATCTAGAAACTATAAGCAAAATTGGTGAGAGAAAAGCAAGAATAACATGGCCACTTTCCAGCCAGACCAAGGAGTAATTTTCATGCTTATAGCTATTACTCTTAGGTTTTCAGGAGTACTTTTCCAAAATTATACTTTACTCCAGAGTGAGACGAGAGAAAGAACTCTCACATGCAGGTATCTGCATTGTCAGCAGAAACTAACACAATGGCTCAGCGCAAGTAGCGTAAGTGCAACTAATGCCACCTCAGCAGGTGGCCTTAGTTGCACCAGCAGTCGTTTTGCCATATTGAAGTGTGGTAACTGCAGGGGGATGTAACTGCCTCCCTGCAGTTAGTCAACGGCTCTGGGCTGGTAATGTGACCCACACGTACAGTATGTTACCACTGCAGAGCTTAAATAGCATGCAGCTAAATATGCCAAACAAGAGGGGCTCAACAGCAACCATGCAGCACCTCCCACTTCCACAAAAACAAGAAAGATTTGTCACCCTAACACAGCATTTTCCAACAAGAGAGGATCAGCGGCCCCTACACAGCACTTCCCACCCTCTGAAAAACAAGAGTGACTTTATGACCCCAACACAACACCTCCCACTCCAACATAAAAACCAAGTAGGGCTTGGCAAACTCAATATTACTCCTGAAATTGTGCATTGGGCTAACATTGTGTTAATGTCAATATATATTCCACAAACAAAGAAAGGAAATGCAAGATGCTCGCACACCAAGGAACTAAAAGAAAAAGTGAGAACCAGAGCGCAATTTATAACACCAAATTATAAAATTAGAACTTATTATACTTTGTTAGAAACTGCATTATGGTTTTTCATTTTGAATATACATTCTGCATCCACAGAAACCTCTCCCTCGACAATGGGTGCAGAGCAGAAGTAGGACATTCACCCACAGAACTCAATATATTTTTAAAAAATCTGATTCTGGTCATCTCACTAACAACAATATAAACATTCTCCAGTACCAGGCATAATGTGAACTACTATACTGTAAAACCCTTCAAAGGTCACTGAAGATCTACAAGGCCAAATCTACCATACCATACCAGCATAAACTTCCAAAACTCATACAATAAGGGGCCTATCCAGAAAAAAAAGCACTCAATACTGCAGTGGGCCCCAGAACATCCATACACCTATTGGAAAAGCTGAACAAGTCAAATTACTACAGTACAGATCCCTACATACAAACTCTATGTTAACAGAACGCCTGACCTAGATCACACACTCAGAACCCTGACCAAGTACAGAATAAGTGACCACTACCTAAAGGAAAAATAAAAATATGTAGACAAAAATGAAACTGAAACCCCAGGAAGCTAGACTCCGCATGTAGTTCAACACCGGAGAAATAAAATAAAGATAGTACAAAGTCCAATCACTAAATTGAAAATAAAATTATTCTTTCTGCCTTTGTTGTCTGACCATTTTATTCTCTGATCATGCTGGTCCAGATCTGAGGCTTCCGCTTTCCTCTTAGTTCTCTTTCTATGATCTCTAGTCCATCTGCCATTTCTTGTTTCTCCTTTTGTTTTCTTCACTTCTTTCCATCTTGGATATTGATTTTTTTGCCTTTCAGCTTTCTTCCATTTATTTCTCTCTGTCCACCCAGATTTCACTACTTCTTACTATCCAGTTCTCAATCTCCCTCTTTTTTTATGCCATCTACCTACCGCTTTTAAATCTTCACCCCGGTCCTCCCATTCCCCAGCTCTTCTTCCCTGGCCCATTATTCCCCAGTCTTTTGCTCATTCTCTCTCCCTCTCCATGTTTAACATCTCTCAACCCCCCATCCAGTGTGTGTCTCTCTGGCTCTCTCTTTCCCTCCATCCAGTACCTCTGCTCTCTTTCCCCCTATCCTTCCATGTCTGCCCTCTTCCTTCCTACCCCCCTGCAACCAGCTTCTACCCCATCTCCATCCCATCCCTATTACTCCCATGTCCAGCATCTCTTTCTCAACCTAATTTACCCCATGCCCATCTTTTCCCCTCTATCTCTTCCTGTTACCCCCATGTCCTGCAATTCCCTTTTTCCTTATTACCCCGTGTCCAGCATTCCCCCTCACCAAGTTCAGCATTTTCCCATTCCCTCATGCCTCTTCCCATGTCCAGTATCTCCCTTTATCTCCCTAACCCCCACATCGATCTTATCCCCACTGCCTCCCTATTCTCCCCCAAAGCTTTATAAATAAATAAATTAAATATATATATATATATATATATATATATATATATATATATATATATATATATACATACAGGGTGGCCCAAACAAAGTGAGAACATCTCATAAATTAAAAGCTTAAATAGTTTACTTATTTACCTTTTTTAGCTATATAAAAATCTTTATTTCGACAATTTCCGGTCACCATCTTTTTTTTTAAATGTGTCAATTGTTTACATCTGTCTTTTTGAAGTTTTAAATAACTTATATGCTACGAGATGTTCTCACTTTTTTGAGCCACCCTGTATATGTGTGTGTGTGTGTATATATATATATATATATATATTGTGATGGGAAAAGTGTATCTGAGCCTATGGAACTGGAAGAAAAACAGGTTTTTACCTTTAAGGAGAGAGACAGGCCAGAAAGCAGTGGTTTTCAGACTGCAGGCAAAGAGAAAAAAACACACATAGTTGCTGGGTACAGACCACGCCCAAGCTTTGAGGCAAGCTGTGAAGTTAATGAGAGGCACCTGGGGGAGGAGCACGGCCCGATAGTTCAGGCACACTCATATAAGCCCAGGGGACTAGAAGAGTGGAGAGAGACCACCAGGGAAATGGAAGGAGAGAGGACCACCAGGGGTGCAGAAGGAGAAAGAAACTTCAGGGGAGCTGAAGGACAAAGAGTTACCAGGGTCAGCACCAGAGAGGATTCCAAAGGAAACCAGCACACAGGGAGCCACGTTCCAGAAGGAAGTCAGTACTGCAGGGGAACTGCAGCTGGTTCTGGAGGCAGGAGGGTTTTGCCTGGGAGAGCTACTGACAAGGAGCAAGGTACGATAGCAGCAGCTCATGAACCTGCTAGAAAACTGCCAACTCCCAAAAGGTGTGTGAATAGAACTGTAATTAAAAGTAATGTGAGCCAGTTAGAGGCTCTGTGCCGGTTAATGAAAGAAAAGAATCTCCATGTGCCTGCTAAGAACCCTGAGTATAAAGAGAAGTCTCACTGGAGAAAGGTCCTAGAGCTGTTAGAAGAGATTAAGCCTGAGTTTGTGCAAGCTGATTTAAACCCAGATATAACAGACACAGGTTATGAAGAAATGCAAACAGAGGGTTATGATTCTGACCAGGAGTCTGTAGAATCATTAATGGATTGCTCTCTATGCAAGAAAACAGCTTAAAAGTGCTAGGTTTTGAAAGGAGAAAAACCTAGAAACAAATTGTCCTAGTAAAACTGACAGAAGCAGTTAAAGTTTTATTTTGAATGCTGAAAGCTTTGAAAGAAACAGCTACATATGCTTAAAGCTGACCGAAGCACTTAAAGCTTTATTTTTGAATGCTGAAAGTTTGAAATAGACAACTACATGTGCTTAAAGCTGGCAGAAGCAGTTAAAGCTTTATTTTTGAATGCTGAAAGTTTAAAAGGAAACAGCTATTTGTGCTTAAAGTTAATAGAAGCAGTTATAGTGTTCTGTTCCGGTGAAAAGGGTCTTTATTTTTGTTAGAATTTTGTGTGGAGAAGAATCCCATTTATTTTGCCATGCGTTGCACCTTTAAATGCTCTTTTGGAAAGGAAAATAAAATTCCTGTATTTGCCTAAAACCCTCGAGTCACAACTTTATTGTTTGAGACCTCACAACTACAACTCCCAGAAGCCTCGGCTCTGGATTCCTTATTTAAGGACAATACAAAGGCATGTCCCGGCATATAGGCGACCGCCTGGGCATGGGGTGCGACAATATATATATACATATATGTGTGTGTGTGTGTGTATATTAAACTGTGTACTTATCTTAACTTAAAGGTTTGTCCAGTATCATGCATTCAACCAGGACCTTTCAATGAATCTTTCCAATAGTCTGGCATGATATCACATTTTGATGTCTCTAATCCAGGGACTCATATTTTATAATTATATTCCTTCACTTCTCCGGCAGTATCTTTCACGTCCTCATTACAGTGACATTAGTGTTTTTATAGGACATCTCCTAGTTCAAATCCTCCAATGGCAAACTGAGATTGTGCCCCAGCAAACTAATCAAATATGATTTGCAGCAGAGCCGGTGTTAGTCTGCGGGCAGGCTCTCCACTAGTCTGCCGTCATTCCGCAGGTCATCCTGAGTGGGGGCGGGAGGCTAGGGACGGTGCCCTCCTAACATTGGTGCACCCCTGCCATTTTTGCCCAGCTTACCAGGTAGCGCCGGCCCTGTATCATCAGGCTAATATTCACCTATCACAGTGAATGTTTTATATAAACATGAGTAAAGATAATCTGGATATTCAGCATTGGTATCCAGATAGTGGCCACACCTTTGTATATAGTTTCCCCTATTTCCCAAGTTTATATCTCCTGTTAAATGTAATTGACCAGACATATGTAAATTGTCGGATGTTTTTTGTTCAATGTAAACCGCGCTGATGTCTAATAGTGCGGTATATAAGAATTGTTAATAAATAAATAATAATAAATAATGAATATTCAGATACTGTGGACACTGCTGCCGCTGTCCGTAGTGCGGCAATATTCAGCACCACTATACGGATAACCTATCTGGACAGTCTTGGGGCAGTGTTTATGGACAGAAGTGCTGAATATTGCCAATTATGGATAAAATCTGGTTTTGGCCCACCGCTATCCAGATCGTGCTGAGGTGGTCTCCAAAAATATTCAGTGGCACTATGGGAGTAATTTTATAAGGAATTACAGAAAGTTATGCACCATCTACAGTATGAGAGTAAATCCTGTATTTTCAATGGCTTATGCACATAGATGGACCTTTATGCACATACTTTAATCGGTTGCTTTTCTATAAGTATGCACGTTAGGTCAATGGCAAGTACTTTCACCCTGGGCACTTGGATAGGCAGAGCATGGGTAGAGTGCTCTTACATATGTACTTTATAAAATACAGACATACATGGGCAAGATACACATGGTCATTTGTGCCATCCATATGACTCGGTAAATGATTGTGCTTAGGTTTAGCGCATGTTGTCTGCCATTTAGGTCCCTATTGTATAAAGTACGTGTGCATTGGACTTTATAAAAGAGGCGCAATTGATACACATAAAAATACGCGTTAACTATGTGGGATTTTATAAAATTATCTTCTATATTGTCACCAACACTTCCCTGGTGGCCAGTGGATGCCAGGGCAGGTGTGACACAAAATATAAAGTTAAGATTTGAGAGTCTTTTAACAAGGCCCAAATGGCTCTTGGTCTTTGTAGTATCCTTGAGCTCCAAATCTTTAATGAAATACTTAAGCAGAGTGGTGGGAGAAATAAGGCTTTTATTTCCCGTCTTTGCTGAGGTTCAAAAATATTGGGTTACAACGTGAAAGCAAAAGTCCTTACTTCAGGTAAAATAACAAACTTAGGCTTTTCAAACAAAACTATCATACATTACAGGAATGGGGGTGCTTAACCAAATTAAGAATGCTCTGTTGTTGCTTTAAACAGATCACAAGCCTGGCAGAGCTTCTAGACTTCCTGAAATACACAATGTACAATCCATGTCATGGTCAGATACATCTTCTATGGGATCCACTTGCATTTGCTCATATTCCGATACCTCTGATTCAGTGTCCCTGGTTTCATGCAAACCATATTCAGGGGTTTTATATATTTGCTCTAGCAAGTCCCAATGTTCTGGGCCTAACCTAGGGCGTCGGCCCTGTGCTATATTGAGCTTACAAGTATCCCTTCTTCCTGGAGGTTTTATATCAGCATTATATAAACCTTTATCCTTCACAGCATTCTTCTTAGGCATATATTTTCCATACCTTTTATTGCAGCAGCCTGGTGATGAAAGGTTTTCTCCTTTGGCTTGCTTCCTCCACTCAGAAGCTTTGTGCCAATCCTTTCTCTGAAAGTTTGCTTTATCTTTAAACCGTGGGAACAGCTCTCCTGGTAAATGCCTGCTCCTGCAACAGCCCAAATCCTGGCTTACGTGCTCAGCCTGGCTTTTCCTTCCCAGCTGATTCCCACTTGCTTCTTGCTTGCAATCAATGTAAGGCTTTCTCCTCCGCCGCCAGCCAACAGCTTTCCCACCAACCTGAGCCGGTCCTTCCTTGGCTCCCTGTGGCTTCCTGTTAGCTCCTGGAGATTCTCTGTTAGGTCCTTCAATGTAAGGCTTTCTCTTCTGCCAGCCAACAGCTTTCTCACCAACCTGAGCCGGTCCGTCCTTGGCTCCTTTTGGCTTCTTGTTAGCTCCTGGAGATTCTCTGTTAGGTCCTTCAATGTAAGGCTTTCTCTGAATCCAACCTGGTCCTCTCTGGATGCAACCTGGTCCTCTCTGGATCCAACCTGGTCCTCCCTGGATCCAACCTGGTCCTCCCTGGGTCCACCCTGGTCCTCTCTCCTGGACCTGACTCTGGCCTCTCCTGGTATGACCTCTCTAATTCCGTTTAGCTTGAGGCAGTTCTTCCTTATAAAGAACTCCTCTCCTTGAGGCTTGTGAATTGTTTGTCATGTGCTCCTGACCAGCTGGGCGTGGCACTCCAGTCTCTCTGACTGCACTCCTGCTCCCTCTAGCTGGTCCCTGTGAACATTGCACTCTGTGCACATCTTTTTCTCTGTGTAAAACAGTTTCATTTCTCTCATCAGCCCCCACTGCATCACAATATGTATAGTCCTGCTCAAGAACATGGTCTGCAGCACTTATCTGGTTAGCAAATGCTGCTAACCATAAAAGCGCTGCTGAATATCGATCCAATGTCGTTTTCCTTGTGTACAAGGTGTGATCAAAAAGTATCGAGACTTGTTGTGTAGCTATATAACAATACATTGCACCACGATGCTATTAAGCATGTCGTGACCTAGTTATGTGCTCTGCATGTGCAAAGCATAGTTGCAGCACTACTGTATTTTTTTAATCATGTGATGTTTGGTATCTTGTAAAAGCAGTTCATCAGATTTATGATGAGTGAAAAAATTGAACAGAGAATTTGCATTAAATTCTTCCAGAACATGGAGATTAGTGCAAAGAGGCTTATGACAAGTTTCAGCAAGTGTATGGTGATGAATGCATGAATCATGCTCGAGTTTATGACTGGTACAAATGTTTCCAAGAGGGCCACCAAAGTGTTGACAGTTACAAACGTTCTGGAAGGCCATCCACAAGCAGGAATGAAGACAAGTTGAAGCAGTGCATGTCACAATACACGCAAATCATTGATTGACTATCAGAGAGCTTACTGAGGACATGGACATCAGTTTTGGGTTGGTACAGTCCATTCTTATTGTCGATTTGGGGATAAAACAAAACTCCTGTCCCCTGACCAAACAAAAGATCTGCAGCCAGAGAGTTGCTGGAATGTGTTGAAAATGACTCGGATTTCATCAAAAAGATTATTACTGGTAATGAATCATGGATTTATGGTTATGACCTAGAAACTAAGGCTTAATTCTCACAATGGAAGATCTCCAAACTCTCCCAGACTCAAGAAAGCCTATCAGTGAGGAGCAATGTCAAGGTCATGCTCACAGTTTTCTTTGATTACATGAGCATGAGTATGACTTGCTCAATTTGGTGTTAGGCCAAGAACTGCTAGGCAAGATATGATGCGTGAGCTGGAGCGTTATCGTGATGAAGCAACCATACATCTGCAACTCTGGCCTCTTACGATGAACTGCATCTCTCAAACGAGTCACAACTTGGACGTAATACTCCATGGTTGCTTCATCACGATAATGCTCCAGCTCACGCATCATATCTTGCCTAGCAGTTCTTGGCCAAAAACCAAATTGAGCAAGTCAGTCAGCCTCCATACTCACCTGACCTCGCACCCTTTGACTTCTTCTTGTTTTCAAAACTGAAATTACCACTGAATAGAAGGAGATTCGATGACTTGGAGACTATTAAGCAAAATTCAACGCAGCAGTTTCACAACATAACAAAAGAGGCATTTCAAAATTGTTTCCAGCAGTGGCAGGAGTGCTTGAGGAAGTGTGTTTTATCAGAAGGAAACTACTTTGTAGGAGACTGAGTGCAATAACCTTCAGTGTTATACTTCTGTTATTGTACAAGATTTGATGCTTTTTGATCACTCCTTGTATTCCCCTTCCTTCTAATACTTTTCTACCCGCTCACTAATGCCTTTATTTGTTCCTCTTGTGTCTGGCTATGAATTATTTACTTGACAGTCATGCATTTATTTCTTGTCTGCATTGTAGCAGAGCCATGAAGAAGTGAAAGGGTTAAGAAATTATAACTGAAGCTCACAGAAAAGAGTGAACAATACCAGCCAGAACAAAGAATGCTGAAGGCCAAACCATCAGTGATTATAAACAATTTCCCCTGTTTTCAGACTGTCCCTGGTTATGGTGACATTTTTATCTTGTCCTTGAGAATGTTTTGCCTTTTGAGTGCGTATTTTCATACAATTCTTCCTTTGTAATAATAATAATATAGTCCACTTTTTACGTAATAATCCTGAGAGAATTTAGCAGTGAAAATCTAAGAAACTAGCAAGCCAGCAATAGTAAGGGGGCTTTTTACTAAAGGGCACTATGGTTTTGCACCTAATGCATGAATAACGCAAAACTTCATGAGCTTTAAGGGGGTTATTCTGAGTTACAAATAGCAGGGATGGACAGCCCGACGGGACGTTCATCCCTGCTATTCGTGCCCTTGCCTGTCCCCAACTAACTTCCCCGCCGGTTGTGCTGTATAAGTCTTTGGTGCGACCTCATTGGGAGTATAGTGTGCAATTCTGGAGACCGCACCTTCAAAAAGATATAAACAGGTTGGAGTCGGTGTAGAGGGTGGCTGCTAAAATGGTTAGTGGTCTTCATTATAAAGCATATGAAGACAGACCTAAGGATCTTAATATGTATACTTTAGAGGAAAGGCGGGATAAGAGTAATTATGATATAGACGTTTAAATACCTCTGTGGCATAAATGCACAGGAGGAGAGCCTCTTTTGATTGAAAGCAAGCTCTGCTACGAGGGGACATAGGATAAGGGTGAAAGGGGATACACTCAGGAGCAATATGCGGAAATATTTCTTTATGGAAAGAGTGGTAGATGTGTAGAATAGTCTCCCAGTGGAGGTGATAAAGATTAGGACAGTATCTAAATTCCAAACAGCATGGGACAAACACAGAGGATCTCTAAAGGCAAAAAGGGGACTATTTGTAGGGGTTGATATGGAAGGGCAGACTAGATAGGCCTTGTGGTCTTTTGCTGCCATCATGTTTTTATGTTTCTATATTGCCACATTGGGATTCACACCTGCTCCCTGTCGTGAATAGTATTAACAAAATGCTCTTTTTGGCCATCCCTTTATAGGAGGGATTAAGGAGGGAAATCCCTCTTAAATTCCCAAAGATTATTCCCCCCTCCAAATTGAAATGATGCCAAGATAGAGTCCCCTGTAGTTAATTAAGAACATCTACGTTTGCAAGATGGCTCAGCTGCATGTGTAGGCGGCAGTAGTTACACGTGTGGATTCTGAATTGTCAACACTTAACACGTTTAAGTTACCAGATTTTCCTGCTGATTTTCCCCTTATGTACATTTGTGAAATGGCTCCTTTTGCTGCACCTCCCTATTTGTATTTTAGAAAAGGCTCCATATTTAGCAGAGCCATTTCTAAGATACCAAACAAAAATAATCCAAAGGGCTAACAAGGAAAAGCTCGCCCCGTGTAGGCACTAAATCTCCAATGGCCTAACTCTAACTAGAAAGGAATCTCCTCTAATCATTTGTATGTGAAACTTCTTGTGTCGGACGATGACTGCATGACAATACCCACTATGGCAAGTCTGGTCCATTTTAATCATATGCAGTAAAACCTCAGCTTCCAAGCCGCACATTATATATTAATTCACTTATCTGAATGAAGAGTCCAATATAAGGCAAACAGCATTTTGGGGTCAATCTGCAACATAGCAATGAGAACTGAACTCGGGAGAAATACTTAAAACCATGGCGTCTGACGTCATAACTGAAAGCTGATTGTTCACTGCTAGATTAACAAGGTGGAGAACAACAATGTAATTGCCCCTCCAGAATAATCTGTGAAACTTCACTAAACTGTACCAATCCAATTCTAAATTAAGACCAAAAGGAGCTACTATATTCAGATGGAAAATCTGTTGTTAACATAATTGTAGCACCACCTGTTGATCTCCTCCCCTGACAAGTGATGAGACCAGTCCAACACTGTCCAAGTAAATTGAAAAAAGAATGGTCCAATTGTACCGCATGCTGAACCATAGGAACTGACAAGACTTTAGTCCTTATGCGAGAAGCATGCTCTGCCAGTCTTTTCTTAAATGGAAGAATCGTGTGGCCAATATACTGACGGCCACAAAGACACTGAAGTAAATACACCACATAAAATGTATCACAGGTACTGTATGGTTTCAAATACCATGTCCTATTTGACCACTTGTCTGTCCAGGCATCCCAGGGCTGAATAAACACCGCCCACAAGGGTGGTGTCCCGTCCACCCCTCCGACTGCTGGATCCTGAGAGAAGCATGAACCAACTGGTCCCAGAGATTTTTACCACGGGTATAAGCAACACATAAATGTTTTTGGAAACAAGAGTGCAGACATAGAACCCGCCAATGCTTACGCAGGATAGCTGTCATCTGAGTGGAAAAACAGAAAATGGTATGACACTAAAGTTATTCTCATCCCATGGTGGATGGTGGCTTGATGAATCTGAAAGCAATCATAGCCATCCTCTGTGATTATACACCACTCTTCTATATGCAGACCGGATAATCGAGCGGGGATATCCCCTTTGTCGAAGTCTTTCACTCAGTTCCTGAGCATGCATCTTAAAATCTTCCACTGAAGAACATATGCACCTTATGCGTAAAAAATGACCATATGTGAGACCACGTTTCAGAGCCAGAGAATGAAAACTATGAAAACTGCACTGGTATTTGATAAAGTGAAATAATTAAACCTTCCCCTTGATATGAAACAGTAACATCCAAAAACTCAGTCAAGGTGTGATCATATTTGGCACTGAACTTGATATTGTCATCACAATAAACTGTTCCAGTTCTGCCACTGAAGCAGTCCAAATGAAAAGTATGTCCTCCAAAACTCATCTCCATAGTGATATGTTGGAAAACCATTCTGAAGAATAAATGAACCTGTCTTCGAAATGGGCCATGTTTAGCGTGGCAATGGATGGAGCTGCTGACACTCCCATGGCTATGCCACAAGTTTGTAGATAGAACATCTTATCATAGTAAAAATAATTCTTAACCAAAACTAACTCAAGCAGAGTAAGCAAAAAGTGTTGAGGTAACCGTGTTAACAGTGTTGGAACCACTGTCAAAATTTTGTGATAGATTTTTACAACCAGCAGCAGCTAAAGTATTGTCATTCATTAAGGACATTTCACAGGTTTTTTAAATTGAAATCTGTAGTTCTGCCTCATATGCACATAATGCTACTTACTTTGGATGTGATGGCTCTCTACACCAGCATTCCTCAAGGTGAGGCCTTGTCAGTTATAGCTGCCACTCCATTATCACTACCAGCATGGTTACCTCAACATTTTTTGCTTACTCTGCTTGAGTTAGTTTTGGTTAAGAATTATTTTTATTGGATGTTACTGTTTAATATCAAGGGGACGGTTTAATTACTTCACTTTATCGAAAACCAGTGCAGAGAAACACTCTTCTTAGTTTTCATAGTTTTCATCCTCTGGCTCTAAAACGTGGTCTTCTATATGGTCAATTTTTCACATAAGGGGCATATGTTCTTCAGTGGAAGATTTTAAGATATATGCTCAGGAACTGAGTGAAAGACTTCGACAAAGGGGATATTCTTGATTGATTATCCAGTCTGCATGTAGAAGAGAGTTGTATAATCATAGTGGATGGCTATTATTGCCTTCAGATTCATCAAGTCACCATTCACCGCGGGATGAGAATATTGTTAGTGCCTTACCATTTTCTATCTGTTCCACTCCGGTGACAGCTATCCTGCGTAAGCATTGGCAGGTTCTAAGTCTGCACTCTTGCTTCCAAAATAATTCGTGTTGCTTATTACCCGTGGTAAAAATCTCCAAGACCAGTTGATTCATGCTTCTCCCAGGATTCAGAGGTTGGAGGGACGGATGGGACACCACCCTTGTGGGCAGTGTTCATTTTGCCCTGAGGCTATGGAGGGGGATGCCTGAACAGACATATGGTCAAATAGAAGTTATTTGAAACATTACACTACCAGCTTATGTGGTGTATTTACTTCAGTGCCCTTGTGGCCTTCAATATATTGGCCACATGGTTCATCCATTTAAGAAAAGACTGGTGGAGCATGCCTCTCGCATAAGGACTAAAGTCTTGTCATTTCCTATGGTTCAGCATTCGGTACAATTGGACCATTCTTTTTCTCAATTTACTTGGATAGTGTTGGACTGGTCTCATCACTTGTCAGGGGAGGAGATCAACAGGTGGTACTACAATTATGTGAAAAACAATGGATTTTCCGTCTGAATACAATAGCCCCTTTTGGTCTTAATTTAGAATTGGACTGGTACAGCTTAGTGTAGTTTCACAGATTATTCTGGAGGGGCGATTACATTGCTGTTCTCCGCCCCATTAAACCAGCAGTGAGCAATCAGCTTTCAGTTGTGACGTCAGACACTATGGTTTTCAGTATTTCTCCCGAATTCAGTTCTCATTCCTAATGGAGTGCTCATATAGGGATTTTCAGTCTGAAGCAGGGTTTGAGGAATTCACTTTAACCTGAAACACAGGGCTGTGTCACAGATTGACCCCGAAATGCTGTTTGCCTTATATTGAGATAAGTGAATTAATATATAACGTGCGGCTTGGAAGCTGAGGTTTTACTGCATATGATTAAAATGGACCAGACTTGTCATAGTGGGTAACTCCTCACAAACAGTTTCACATACAAATGATTAGAGGGAGATTTCTTTCTAGTTAGGATAAAGCCATTGGAGATTTAGTACATACACGATTTCTAAGACCCTGGCACAGTGGTAAAGATGGTGACCTCAAAGTCGCAATTCTGATCTCCACATTCTATCTAAAATATGCCTTCACAAATGTGTATAAGGGTCCAGATATTTTCAGAAAATGCCACTGACCATATAACTGGCTCTTTGGTCCCAGTATTCTTAGCTTAGAGCTAGCTGTTATTTCAACATTACAAGACACTATAAGTGGCATTTTAGTAGGGATGCCTAGTAAGAATTTGGGATGTGAAGGAAGGCACATATAAGTGTCTTCTGAAATCGCTTTCTCCATCCCAAAAAATGAATGTCCCAGTAAATTATTCTGAAGACGAACGCCATGAAGATTGCAAGGCCGGATACATGCACAGGTGTAGGCCATTTTACAAAAGTGGACGTCCCCCCTATTGCACTTCCTCAGAATTGGGTACTTGGACATGCTGGCAGGGGTATTTCAGAAGGGGGGGGGGCGACTATGATCTGAGACTTGTACATCCTGGCCTGCCATTTCTGATACTGAGACGTGTGGCGGCAGTTTAGCAATGTTTGGAGCATGTATTTATACTCAGGTTTTTTCGAGCAGGAAATAATACTTGTGGCAATGAAAGGGCATTATGCGCTTCCCCCTGGAAGAGCTGCATCCATGAAACAAGCCTTTTTTCCACCTTATTGGTGGTCAGGAGCAGGTATAGGCATGGACCCCTCACCAATCAGGGCAAGACGTGCTTGTGCTGCCCTGAAATTGCACAGGCACATGCAGCTGCCTTATTTCTCCCAGGCCGGGCCTCCACCACATCCCCAAGCAACAAGAACGTTCCCACTTTGGGGACGTCTATATACCCGGCTTCTAAAATGGCTCCCGGGACGCCTCCATGTTTGCACATCTTAGGTGCCTGTTTTCAGATGTCCAATTGACGAATAGAGCTTCTAAAATATCACTCTATAGTTTGAGCAGTCTAGGCTTGTATGGAGATATACTATAATTAAAAGCTATAAAATAATTTTAAAAAATAGCTTAAACAGCCATACCAACAGCATGAAATATGTCTATGTTTTAGGAACCTGACAGATACTTGTGACCTAGATTGGCCACTCTGGAAAACAGGATACTGAGCTTCATGGACATTTGGTTTGACCCAGTATGGCATATCTTATGTTCTTATGATCTTAACAGAGCCTTAATTCCAGCTCTTATGTGTCATCTCAGTAGCCCTTGAAAAGCTGGATGGTGTATTAGATGGAAGATGAAATTTATACCTTCTAGTATGTTGAAACTATTGTTTAGTTCTTAAATAGAAAAGGCTTATTTTTAGAAATGAGGCATTTCTATATCTCCCAAATGAAGCTTCACCAATGTCTCTAGCTTCAGAGTGAAAATCAGTACAGGGTGCTTTCGCATCTCCAATGTTGTAGTTAATTAGGAAGAAGTGAGCCTAGGGCTACCACTGATTTTCTGCATAATGCAGAAAGTAATTTTACCTTCCTATTCTCAGTTTACCTGCAGTTTGAATAATATTAAATACTGGAAAATAACAATCATGAAATTCCGTGATATTTATTTAAGTTAGTATCAGCATTACTACTTCTCTGTAGCAATTTGCTTTCTAAGCATCCACCAATCTCGGTTTGCCTATAGAACCCCTGTTGTAAGCAGAGTCTCTGATCTCCCATAATGCTGTGGCAGGGTCTGTATGTGTGTGAGAGAGATGAGGGAGCTATAGGACCGAAGCATACAGTGAGAGCTCCAGGAATGGAAGAGGAAAACTGGGATAGGGAACCAAAGGGAGCGGAAGATGCGAAGGGGAGCAGGATATCGCTCTCTCTCGCTCCAATCTCTTTATCCCCTTATCCTAAAACCTCTCTCCTCCCATATGATTCTTAATATATTCTGTTTGAATTGTGCTATATTATAATTTGATGTTGTAAACTGCATTGAGTGTGGAAAATATGGAAGTATGAAATATAATATCTCCTTCTTCAGTCCCAGAAAATCTCTTTCTCCGTGTCCAGTCGTCTTCTCTTCCTGTCTTGTTCTTGTGATGTTACAATTTCATCCAAAGGTAGTCAGATCAAAATGTTGTTTAAAAGGCTGACTCGCAGATCCTACAGCTACCTTAATTTTCCCGCAGGGCTTGCTTCAATGAGTTGCAGACAGGCTACACCATCATCTGGCTGGTGCTGGACTATGTTTCTGATGCGATCTACATTGCTGACATTATTATCAGATTGCGTACAGGTAAGAATATGTGACGTTAATAAAAGGTAAACAAGCCCTTAACCTCCAAAAACAGGATAACCTCAACAATAGAGTCCAACAACAAGAGGTCACCTGAAACACAGTGGTGCACCAGCAAATGAAAATACCTATATAACGTTTGTCAGGTTAAACAATCGGGAGGGGAGTAGGAAACCACTCCACTCGTATGATTGTAAAGCCCTTTTTATTATTTTTTATATATAGGGGCATGTTTACTAAACCCTCTTAACGTGCACGCTGCATTAGTCTGCAGAATGCCATAAAAGGAGTGGGCGGTCCGGTCAAAAGTAGCAAAACGGGATTAGCACGCGCGCTCCTGTGCGCCGCGCACATTAGCGCACGAGAAACGTGCGCGGGAAGCATAAGCAGGCGCGCTGATGTGCAAGCAGACAAATAGAGCTGCAGTACAATGGTGAAGACACTGACAGATGGTGCAAGGTTCATGGGTTCAATCCCCCACTGTGCCCAATGAATAAGGCTGGCTGAGGCACTACCATTTATGTGTAATATTGCATTATGAGGCATTTTAATTTTAATTACTGCTGCTAGCAAACGCACTCTCAAAGCGCTGTAACATAAGGTGCTGCATAAGGCACCCCATAAGGTACCCCAGAGGGCACATTTTAAAGTGCACTGTCCGCCACGGCACCCTACAATGTTGCATAAAGGGTGGCCTATAGGGCGCCATATAGGGTGCCCTATGAGGCACGGCAAGGTCATAGCACTGTTTTTGATGGCAGCACTGTGCATTGTAATGCATGGAAATGTTCAGTAAGTGCGCTGACATGCAAGGAGAAGCAGCAGTGTAGCACAATGGTTAAGGCACTGACTGATGGTGCAAGGGTTATGGGTTCAATCCCCCACTGTGCCCAATGAATAAGGCTGACTGAGGCACTACCTGTTATGTGTAATATTGCATTATGAGGCAATTTAATATTGTTTTAATTAGTGCTGCTAGCAAACACACACTCAAAGTGCTGTAACATAAAGTGCCGCATCAGCCGCCCCATAAGGCACTCCAGAGGGCATACTATAAAGTGCACTGTCCGCCCAGGCACCCTAGAATGTTCCTTGTAGTGCGCTTTATAGGGTGCCGTATGAGGCCCCGCAAGGTCATAGCACTGTTTTTGATGGCAGCACTGTGCATTTTAATGCATGGAAATCTTAAGTAGGTGTGCTGACATGCAAGGAGGAACAGCAGTGTAGCACAATGGTTAAGACACTGACTGATGGTGCAGGGGTCATGAGTTCAATCCCCAGTGGGGTTAATGATTACCTGTCTCGGGCATTACACTTTGTTATACAGCAGTGCTAATGAGGCATAGTGCTTTTTAATGTACATCAGTGCTGCGTGAGGCATATGTCTTCTTACGTTACAACAGTGTTACCTGAGGCAGTCTCCTTTCTACGTTATAGCAGTGCTGCCAGGTGAAACACCCTCACAGTGCTATAAACGTCATGTGCAGTGCAGCATGGTTGCGAATGGATCAACCCTACCCTGGTAACCGCAGCACACAGTCTGCAGGATTCCTTCTGTAGCCAGCCAGGCATCTGTTCTCAGCTATAGAGCTGTGGCCCACAGGTTACCTCACTGCCTGTGGAGCCAGAGGTTGTGGGTTTGAATCCACAGTGGGGTTATTTATGAGGGCTGCCTGTGGCAGGTTTTTTAATTTAAATTAGTAGTGCCAGCTCAAACACCCTCACAGTGCTGTAATCTTCAGGTGCCCCATAAGGCACCTTATAAGGCACCTTAAGGTTACCGCACTGTGAGGGTGTTTCTGCTGGCTGTACTACTTGAAATTACACACAAACTGCCCCAGACAGCCCCCCATGTACCCTGTAAAATAGTTATCTCCAAGTTATAATGCCCTGTTCAATGTATGTCCAGTTTGTGCAATGTAAACTGCAATGGTGCAGAATAGCGCGGTACATGAGGGAATGTAAATAAATAAAGTAAATTAAATAAATGAACCCACTGTGGATTCAAACCACCAACCTCTGGCTCTATAGGCAGTGCAGTCACCAGTGGGCTACAGCTCTATAACTGTAAAAGGATGCCTGGCTGGCTACAAAATAACTTCTGCAGACTGTGTGCTGCGGTTACCAGGGTAGGGTTAGTCCTCTCGCACCCATGATGCACTGCACATGCAAAGCAGCAGTCTACAGATGATCTGAAGATGGGGTATGCACCCCCACAGCACCTAGGCCTGGTAGGGAGTACTGACCGTGTGTGTTACTGGTACAGAGTAGCTACAGACTGTCCCAGTGTGCAGGTCCTGTGCTCACCCTGAGGGTGAGGTGGGCGCCCAGCACCATGTCCACAGCACCTGTCCTAGCTGAGATAGGCTATGCTGCAGGTCCCCATTAGTGCTGGTGTGTGATAGGTGGTCCCATCATACATACTTATGATACACCTGTCCCCATCTGTATATTCCAGTCATGTCTGGGCCTTGTGGACTATGATGCCCATGGAATAGTGCATATCCTGTGTGGGTGCCATGGCCACATGATATATTTGCAAGGGGGGAGGAAAGGTGCTGTTTGGACCCATAGGCGGAGTGTGTTGTACCACCGAACCTGCCCTCTGGAACTCAGGATCCCCAAACAATGGATCCACATTCTATATTCCTGCAAGGGTGGCGGCAGAGGGGACCATCAACCTCAGTCCGGCTGGGGTATAGACAACCTACGGGCACTCCATGCAGTTCTGTACGCATCCATACTTCAATAGCAGACAGACAGTAGGGCCTGAAATGCCCAGCTGCCCCACCACCCTCTGACATTTTCCAGCAGCGAGCACAGTGAGTCCCCCGCTGCTGCACCCTGCATGGTGCTCCAACCATACACATACCAACTGCAGACAATCCGCTAGCTAGTCCATATTACCGGAGGGGATGTGAGCACACCCACCAGGCAGATATATCAGTGTTTGGGCCCCAGAAAAGGAAACTCATATATATCACTTGACAGATATTCTATATAGCACTATTGTGGAACCTAGCCATGCCGTGGTCACTGCTCAGTCAGGGTGAGAGTGACCTCCCAGCAGGACATGCTGTGGCCACCCTGTCTGTGCAGGTGGTGGCCGGGCACTACAATGTCCCAGCCATTGCCCTATGCCCTGTGCAGATGCATCCAGCACAGGCCGCCCTGTCCGGGCTATACCCACAGTACCTTGCTCCTCATTATGCACATCGGCAAGCCGATACTGGCAACAGTGCTAGCAGTGTGGGCTGAGGAGGGTGTTGGCAGCCACCACACACTGGATAGACGGACACACACTCCCCTCACCTATGCCAGCATTGAGCAACTATAGAGGTGTCTGGCAGCCCTGGCCACCACACCAGTCTTGGGCACAGTGCAAGCATGGCTATGGCACGCAATACTGTAGGAGTCACCCCCCAGGGTGGTAAACACTGTCAGACACAGGACCTGTATCACACTCCACAGACATCTGAACGATTGCTATGATGCAGCTCACTCAGCATATTGTGCTTAACTTAGGAATTGCTATCTACCATTACTCATGGCAACCTTTTGATAGATGTGTACCGTATTCCCAGGTGTAGGGTGGCATTGCTAAGTTATGCAAGTGCTAGTATTCGGGGAAGGAAACAGGGCCCGAAGCCCTGCCTCTCCAGGTGGCTTTGGATAATGGGGTCTGTGGGTGCAGGCGTGTCTGCCCCTGTTGTCCTCTGCGCTGGGGCAGAGGTTCCCAACTCCAGTCCTGGTGGGTCAAACACTGCTCGGGTTTTCATGATATCCTTAATGAATATGCATGAGATACATCTGCATACCATGGGGGCGGTGCATGGTGATGCAGCACAGACATATGTATTGGAAACAGCATGGAACCTGAATGGTGCTTGGCACTCCAGGACTGCCTTTGGGGGACTCTGCTCTAGGTACTGCACATGTTTATGGTGTTTGTGCTCTATGGGGTAAAATATATGCATTTGAGGCATGTTTCTGTTCTCAGCAATACAGGTTGAGTCTTTACTACGATGTTTTCTTCATGGGTAAAATAAGGAGAATGGGTTGGCAGGAGCCACAGCTGGGACTTGAACCTGTGACCTTCTGCTTTTGAACACACTGTCTGTGTGCACTGCACCACCGTGTTGCCACAGATATGGTATATTCCCTGGGGAGTCCATGACTGTACATCCGACAGAGCCTGTCTGTTGCAGTGGACGGCACCTGCCTGCACAGGGCTAGGCCACTGTCTGCTGTGGCCAGCAGCCACTGCCCCCTCCACCACCAGTACCCTTCTGCCAACATGCTGACATGTCCTTATATTGGAAACAGCATATAATCTGATTGATTTGTGGCCCTCCAGGACTGGATTTGGGGGACTCGGCTGTAGGTAATGCACATTTTTATGGTGTGTGTGCTGTGCAGAGTAAAATATAGGTGTTTGACCCATGCTTATGTTCTCAGCAATAAAGGTTTAAGTCTTTACTACCATGTTTTCTTCATGGGTAAAATATGGGGACTGGGTTGGCAGGAGCCACAGCTGGGAATTGAACCTGTGACTTTCTGCTCTTGTACACACTGTCTGTGTGCACTGCACCACCATGTTGCCACAGATCTGGCATATTCCCTGGGGAGTCCATGACTGTACATCCGACAGAGCCTGTCTGTTGCAGTGGACGGCACCCACCTACACAGGACTGGGCCTGGACTGCTGTGGGCAGCTGCCACTGCCCCCTCCACCACCAGTACCCCTCTGCCACTATGCTGACATGCCCTTCTGCTGGTGGTGCGCAGTCTAAGGCCATCCAGTGTGCGGGTAGGTGGCTGCCTATGGTGCGGGTTCTGGGGTAGGGGTGCCTGCATAGACATCCACGCTTCCCCCCAGCACCTCCTGCCACTGCTCTGTGCCCTTGGAGGCCAATACTGGCAACAGTGCTGGCAGTGTGGGCTGTGGGGGGTGTTTGCAACACCACACACTGGATAGCAGATACACACTCCCGCACCTATGCCAGCATTGTAGAAATATAGGGGTGTTTGGCAGCCCTGGCCACCGCTCCAGTCCTGGGCACAGTGCAGGCATGGCTATGGCATGCAATACTGTTGGGGTCACTCCCCAGGGTGGTAAACACTGTCAGACACAAGACCTGTAGCACACTCCACAGACATCAGAAAGGTTGCCATGATGCAGGTCAATCAGATAATTGTACTTAACCTCGGAATTGCTATCTGCCGGTTATCATAGCAACCTTTTGATAGCTGTGTACTGTATTCCTTGGTTTAGGGTGGCATTGCTAAGGTATGCAGGTGCTGGTATTGGGAGATGCACGCAGGGCCCAATATCCTGCCTCTCCAGGAGGCATTGGATAATGGAGCCTGTGGGTGCGGGTTTGTCTGGCCCTGTTGGCTGCTGCTTTACGGCAGAGGTTCCCAACCCCGGTCCTGGTGTGCGCAACACTGTTCGGGTTTTCATGCTGTCCCTCATGATTATGCATGGAATACATCTGCATACCATGGGGGCGGCGCATAGAAATGCAGCACAGGCATCTTTATTAGAGGCAGCATAAAACCTGAATGGTGTTTGGCCCTCCAGGACTGCATTTGGGATACTCTGCTCTAGGTAATGCGCCTGTTTCTGATGTCTGTGCTCTGTTGGGTAAAACGTAGGTGTTTTGTGCCTGTTTACGTCATCTGCAATAAAGGTTCTGTCTGTAGTAGCACGTTTCAGTTGTGGGTAAAATATGGGGACTGGGTTGGCAGGAACTTGAACCTGTGACCTGCTGCTCCTGAACACACTGGCTGTGTTCACCGCACCACACTGTGTTCACAGAAATGGTGCAGTCCCTGGAGATACCATGGTTGTTTGTCAGACAGAGCCTGTCTGTTGCAGTGCATGGCACCCACCTACACAGGGCTAGGCCATGGTCTGCTCTGGGCAGCTGCCACTGCCCCCTCCACCACCAGTACCCCTCCGCCACCATGCTGACATGGCCTTATATTGGAGACAGCATAAAACCTGAATGATTTGTGGCCCTCCAGGACTGCATTTGGGGGACTCTGCTCTAGGTAATGCGCATGTTTCTGGTGTCTCTGCTCGGTGGGGTAAAATATAGATGTTTGAACCATGCGTATGTTCTCTGCAATAAAGGTTTGTCCTTACTATCACGGTTTAGTAGCAGGTAAAATATGGGGACTGGATTGGCAGTAGCCCCAGCTGGGACTTGAAATTGTGACCTTCTGCTCCTGAACATACTGGCTGTGTTCACCGCACCACACTGTGCTCACAGAGACAGTGCAGTCCCTGGAGATACCATGGTTGTTTGTCAGACAGAGCCTGTCTGTTGCAGTGCATGGCACCCACCTACACAGGGCTAGGCCATGGTCGGCTCTGGGCAGCTGCCACTGCCTCCCTCCACCTCCAGTACCCCTGTGCCACCATGCTGACATGCCCTTATGCTGGTGGTGCTGGTGGTGTGCAGTCTCAAGCCATCCAGTGTGCAGGTAGGCGGCTGCCTATGGTGTGGGTTCTGGGGTAGGGGTGCCTGCATGGGCGTCCACGCTTACCCCCAACACCGCCCGCCAATGTTCTGTGCCCTTGGGGGTACCTGCTGGGTACTATCCCCTGTGACACTGTAATAAACACTCTCGTGCCCATGTTGGGCCCTCATCAGTTGCTGTCTGGCTGCTGTTCAGTTTCAGCATTCCTAAGTGCCACCTAGGCATCTGCCTAGTCTGCACTGTGCCCCAGCTGCACCACAGCATGTGCCGCCTGCAGCCCTCTGTATCCCCTTTCCCAGCATTTGTCCAGTTGCCCATTCCGACATGCCCGCCCTGCTGTTGTGGAACATGTGCATGCCATAGGTAACCTGTCCAATGGAGAGGGAAACCCTGATCAGTGCTATTTCACTGTGGGATCATTCACCTTGTATGGGAACGGAACGTAGACCCTTCCAAAATTCATATTTATTTTTTGGGGCTTTCTTGAGAGTGTTTTTTGATGTTTCCCATTACTATCACTATTGCCCAGCTTGATTATGATTTTTTTTAATTTGCACTTTTGTTCCATGCACATGTATCACACTTATCACTTTTTTGTAGGTTTCCCTGGTTTTGCTGTACATTGCTGACAGAAATGGTTTCTTTTCCCTTTAAATCAGCTCTAACGCGAGGTTTTCACTTGCGTTAGTTTTGGCCTCGAATTTCACATCGTTAGTGTGCGGGGAGCCTCTCCCCTCCCACTCTCCACCCATTGACCCCTTCTCTCCGCCCCTGGGGAGCCTTCCTCCGCCCTCCGGGAGCCTTTCTCGCCTTCAGCGCTTGTTTGCGCCGCTGCGCGCGTGAGCGTGCACTACAGCGCATTTTTTGCCCTGTAAAGCGTCATTAGCGTGCGCTAAGGTACCTTAGCCCACGCTAATTGCGCGGCGCGCACGTTAAGAAAGTTTAGTAAACATACGCCATAGTGAAGAAGCTTATCTGAAAAGCGATGAAATTCATAACGCAGAACCCTCCCTCCAAAAGCAGTTAGTTCCCACACAACATGCATGTTTCGGGCCGACCCCGGGCCTTTCTTCAAGTGTCAGACAAGCTGTGAACTAGGATCCGTAAAGCCAAAGCACCAGAACGCCGATAATCACGTGAAAATCTTTAAAGTGCCTGCAACTTTCCTGATTTGCTGCAAGAATGACGTAATTCTTCCAGCCAATCAGGAAAGTTGCAGGCACTTTAAAGATTTTCACATGATTATCGGCGTTCTGGTGCTTTGGCTTTAGGGATCCCAGTTCACAGCTTGTCTGACACTTGAGCGAGTCACTTAACCCTCCATTGCCTCAGAAAAATCCAAGTTATCAATGTCTCTGTTTAATATACATTACCAACTTTAAAAAAAAAGTTATAACATAAACCGCTCTGACTGAAATGATAAAGCGGTATAAAAAACCTTTTAAATAAATGCTCCCTCATTGCAAAGATTTCTTTCAATTGAAAGATTCTCTCCTCATGTGCATTTATGCTATGGAAGTATTTAAACGTCTCGATCCTATCTCATCTCTCCCAACTGTCCTCCAAAGTATACATATTGAGGTGTTTAAGTCTGTCCTCAAATGCCTTATGATAGAATCCACTGACCACTTTGGTAGCTGCCCTCTGCCCAGACTCCATCCTGTTTATATCCTTTTTAAGGTGTGGTCTCCAAAATTGGACTCAATGGGGTTCATTTTAAAAGTGTTAGTCGTGATTTTTTACATCCAGAGACATGCATATGGACGTCAAAATCACAGAGACATCTCTGGTGTCTTTTTATAAAGGATGTTTAGAGATGTCTCCTGTGCAGGGACATCCACTTAGGCAAGGGGCATGGTAAAGGCCTGTCTGGGGAGGTGCAATGAATTTAGATGTCCCCATTCGATTTCAGAAATGTCGGGAGGCAAGTCCATGTTTTGACCTGCTCCAGGCACAAACAGACATTAGGAAAGTGCTTGTTGTGGCCTTAAAACATCATAGAGTATTGAGAAGATGGAGAATTAAGTGACTAGTCTAAGATCACAAAGGCCCACACTGGAATTTGAACCCCAGTCACTCTTCTCCTAACCCACTATTTCAACCATTATGCTATTAGACATCCATATTCTGAGATGCTATTCTGGGGATGTTTATGTAGATATCTCTATAGATGTCCCTATCAGACACGTCTACATTTCTGAATTTGTACCTGAACTTGCCCTGCCTGCTTTTTTTCAGACATTCTGGCTTTCACGTCCCAGATTGCACTTGGATGTCCCATTGTAAAATGTGCCTTAATACTCCAAATGAGGACTCACCAAAGACTTATACAGAAGCACTATCACTTCCTTTTTCCTGCTGGCCATTCCTCTCCCTATGCACCCAAGCATCCTTCTGGCTTTTGCCATCACCCTTTCTACCTGTTTAGCCATCTTAAGATCATTAGAAACAATCACACCCAGGTCCCGCTCTTCTATTGTGGACAGAAGTATTTCACCTCCTATTTAGATCATGCCCTATCATGTTCTGGCCCAAGGTGAGCTACACTCAGGCAAGAAACTTATGAATTTAAATCATTAGATTAAGGGGATAATTTTATAGGAAACTACCTATATTTAGTTAGTTTAGTCATTTATGTGTGTTAAGTGGCCACTTAAGCGCATAAATAACTTCTTTTGTGTTGGGCACTGTTTTATAAGTATGCACATAGATCCAATGGGATGTACTTTCACCGTGGCCATGCACATGGGTGGAGTTTGGGTAGCAGATGAGCAGAGCACAAACGTGCATGAGTAAATTATTATATCTCATAAATGTATGCATGTTCTTTAGAAATTTAGGCATGGGCATTTACATCAGCCCTAAGGATGGTGTAAGTAATTGTGCCATAAATTAAGGCAGGATTTTGACCACTTACACTGGTATTTTATAAAGAAAAGTAGGCACCAAAATAGGCCTGTTTGGACTGTCTTAAACTAGGTGCCTGGTTATAAAATTACTCTCAGATTGACAAAACATAACAATATAAAACATAATACATGGAAAACTGCCATTTTAAAGCTACTAACCACCACTCGGTTTAAAAAAAACAAAAGAATAAAATACACTATAGGCATAGTGGAACTTGCATGCAGACAATAAGCTCTACAGTGCCTAATGTGTGTTAATGGCATTTGCACATGTGGTTAGCAAACGACATGCATAGAGATGTTCAAATGACTTGAAATAGTAGCACAGTACAAAAATGCTGTATTTGAGGGTCCCATTACAATAGAAAATGTGCATTAATGAGGGGTCCTGATTACTAACGTGCAGCATGTGTTTGCACTTACCATGCATTATGGGGCATGTTTGCTAATGGTTAGTACAGGGTTTGGCACATACTAAGCACGTCACACTGTTAGCACTGGGTAATGTGGTAAAAGTCCTGCGCTAATCCCTTAGTGCAGGATGGGGTGGTGACTGGGTGGGTTGGGGCAGAGTGTGGGCATTGACAGCACATCACGGTTAGCTTGGGCATCATTGGTGTTTGCTAACCGTGTGCACCTACCACCTCGTCAAGAGGTAGCTGTAAGTGCACCTGCATTACAGCCCCCGACAGTCAGCATGAGTCTACAGCACCTCCCATGCTAACTATTGGGGCTTAATGCACAGTAAAACTGCATTTCAGTAAACATGCCCTATGCATGTCAGTAAACATGCCCTATGTGCAAAAAATAACACATGGGAAGTGCAAAGCCTGTACATTAACTGTCACGGGTGAGACCAGGGTTTGCCCTGCAGCTAAAGCACAAGGCACACACCTGCCACCTGGGCCCACATTCCATGCTTTGGCAGATAACATGGCTGCAGTTGCACTATCTGCAGAAGCATGGAATGTGGGCCCCAGCACTAAACAAAATGCAGCTGCTGTGGTGGCGTAAGTCTTCCCTCCCAAACAGCATCCCTCCCCTTATCCAGTCTGCCCCCCCCCAATCCCCCGGAGAGCCCACTCTCTACTCCAATCCCCTGACCAAGATCCTATCCCCCCTAAAACGTTCACCCCCTCCCCCTGGACGTTCGTCCCCCATCAAGACCCCCTCCCAATGCAATCTCACCTCCTGATCAGCCCCCTCCCTCCCCCGTGGCTAGTGAAGGCTTTTCCCAACAGGAACCCCCAAAGTAATCTTCTTGAGTAGATCCCACCCTCCCAAAGCCCATATCCCAACCCTCACCCACCCCCATGGGACTTACCCCAGGGGTCTCAATGGTAATTTAATGGACTGGGGTGGATGGCATTAAGGGCAACTATGCTATCAGCAGTTGTGAAAGCCACTGTATTGGTACCATACTGTGCGATAGCTGTCAATGCCGGCAATCTCTGCCCTGATAGTGCCCCAACCTGCACTAAGCACTTAGCACAAATTTTTAACCATGGAGTTATTTCAAGAACACTGCAACAATTAATGCAGCCTTATTCTAATGGTCAGTGTGCAATAAAACCCACACTAAGTGCTTAATGTAATGCACTTTAGTAAGCATGCACCTAAGAGTTACTATGGATTTAAAACGCCTGCAAAGAAAACCTGCTAAAGTATTTGAGATGAGAGCAAAACGTTCACAATTAATGGGGTCATTTTTTAATAGGTGCCTAGAAAAAAATTTTGAAAAATGTGCTAACTTTTGCCAACTTTATAAATGCAAACACAAATGCTCAGAGTAATTGATGATAAATACTGAATAATATTAAATATTTAAACAGGACCGCCAGAAACATAAAAATCCCATACAATAATCCATGCGCTGTTATTGAGGCTTAATAATTTTATTCATCTGTCCCAGTTCTCTAAATATTTTATGTAAAGAATCTTCATTTACTATGCTATTTTCACTTGATATATTCTTGTTCTATAATATTCAGAAGAATTCATAAATATCGTGTAAGAAAAGCTTATAATAAATCCCACTATTAAAAACCCATACTGAAAATAAGGGTTTGCCAGATTGAGTAAACAGCGAAAATTAACTGTGTACTTTGCTTTGAATGAAATGCATTGCTCTTAGGCTGAGACTCAAAGGGGCACCGACAATGCTGAAATGCTTGGAATTTGCATAATGGCGATTAGCTACTGAAAACCCATCTCAGCATCAGGTTTTGCTCCTGCATCAGGGGATTGGCATTACAACTCTGCCACTTATTGTGGAATTCCTCTTCTCAAGCAAAAACACATTTTGCAGCTTGTAATGAGCGTTACTGCTACGTATGGCGAGTTCATCAGTGCGGCTCATTACAAGCTGTGAAACGTGTTTTTGTTTAAGAGGAGATCCACAATAAGTGGCAGAACTGTAACGCCAATCAGTATAGAGTAGTTTGTATATTTCTGTCTTAGATTTCTAATCCTTACACAAATCTGTTTCCTCATCTGAAAGACCTTGTATTTGTAGATGGAATTCATGCCATACAAAAAAAATCTCATCAAGTAACATAGCATATATATTAAACGTAAGAGTTTAATTAAAACACTTATAGCTGATGCTTTGCGAGTATACAAAATCCCAAGTAGTTAATTTAGCTATGGAAGTCATTCCGAAACGCGGGTTGCGTGGCTGCACGTCCTGGCGGGATGTGCAGCCCCGCAAGTTGCCTGGACCCTATTCTCCTTCCTGCCCACACGTATCGTGCTCTAAGACAGGGAGAGCCAGAGGGGGAGGGGGGTAGGTGTCTGGGCAGAGTGGGGGCGGGCCAGCCCAGCAGCACATACAGAGCCGATTCAGGTCACAGCCCTATACATGCTGCCGAGCCTGTGGGGACGTGCTGCTCATACCACCGCAGAGGTCCAGGTGTGGGGGGTCCCTGCTGCCCAATCCATGCCCTGGTCAGCAAGCCATGGGTTGGGCAGCGGGGAAGTGTGGGGGCTGAGCCGCAGCGGCCAAAGGCTCCTTCAAGGAAGACGTCCCCACAGGCAGGCAGGGACATGCTGGGCCATCCATGGGCACACTGGGCTGTCCTCGGGCCCGATTCTGGCTACTGCGGGACCATTTTGTTCCCATGGTCTAGAATATGGTCCAAATGAGTCCATCTTGGCTGGGCCATTTGGATGGCCCAGATGTGCCTTTATGGGAATCATGCTCTACATGTCTTAGAATGGGATTTAAAAAAAAATAAACTTCCCTGATGATGTTTTTTTTACTTGTCTTAGGTTTCCTGGAACAGGGCCTACTAGTCAAAGATCTGAAAAAGCTGCGAGACAACTATATCAATACTCTACAATTTAAACTAGATATTCTCTCAATACTGCCCACTGATCTGGCATATATCGCAGTGGGATTGCACTATCCTGAGCTACGTTTTAATAGGTTGCTTCACTTTCCTCGCATGTTTGAGTGTTTCGATCGGACCGAAACCAGAACCAGTTACCCCAACATCTTCAGAATCTTCAATTTGGTCCTCTACATTCTGATCATCATTCACTGGAATGCATGTATTTACTATGCCATTTCGAAGTCTATTGGTTTTGGGGTAGACTCCTGGGTTTATCCAAATATCACAGATCCTGAATATGGCTATCTCACACGGGAGTATGTCTATTGTCTCTACTGGTCCACCTTGACTCTAACCACAATTGGAGAAACCCCACCTCCTGTACGAGATGAAGAATATCTGTTTGTGATTTTTGATTTCCTAGTAGGTGTCCTCATTTTTGCCACAATTGTGGGTAATGTGGGATCCATGATTTCCAATATGAATGCCACAAGGGCAGAATTCCAGGCAAAAATTGATGCAATAAAACATTACATGCAATTCCGTAAAGTCAGTAAGGATATGGAAGGGAAAGTCATCAAGTGGTTTGACTATTTGTGGACCAACAAAAAGACAGTAGATGAACGGGAGGTTCTCAAGAACCTCCCTGACAAACTCAGAGCAGAGATTGCCATTAATGTTCACTTAGAGACACTAAAAAAGGTTAGAATCTTCCAGGATTGTGAGGCAGGGCTTCTGGTAGAGTTGGTATTGAAACTTCGTCCTCAGGTTTTCAGCCCTGGAGATTATATTTGCCGAAAGGGAGACATTGGCAAAGAGATGTATATTATCAAAGAAGGAAAACTAGCTGTGGTTGCAGAAGATGGGATAACTCAGTATGCATTACTAAGTGCTGGAAGCTGCTTTGGTGAAATCAGCATCCTTAATATTGAAGGAAGCAAAATGGGTAATAGACGTACAGCAAGTATCAGAAGCATTGGCTACGCAGATCTATTCTGTTTGTCTAAAGATGACCTCATGGAAGCTCTAACAGAGTACCCAGATGCCAAAAAGGTACTTGAGGAACGTGGACGAGAAATCCTTACTAAAGAGGGCCTATTAGATGAGTCTACAGATGACCAAGGAATTGGAGGAAAGAATGTAGAGGAAAAGCTCGAAAGGCTTGAGTCAAACCTGGATGCACTACAAACTCGTTTTGCCCGTCTTCTGAATGAGTACAACTCAGCTCAGTTGAAACTCAAACAGCGAATTACTATTGTAGAAAACAGGGTGAAAAATCTTAACAGCAGTGATTATTTATCTGATGATCTGGACGGTGCCACTGAGGCAGAGGAAGCTAAAAAATATGACAAACGCTAATAGCAGGAGGTTAAAATCACAGCTGTGTTCTGCCTTAACAAACATGTCGTGACTGCCAGGAAGTGCTCCTCTTACTATATAAATCATTGAACATAAAGACAAGTTCTAGTGGAAATAAAAACTGCATACCTCTATGTTTTGTTTTATTTTAATTACACTATCATGGAGAGATTTCACTCTGGTTTATGGAGATACCTAGTGTCTTAATCAAAGACTTATATTTTTACTGGAGTTTATGAAGGCAGCTATGCTAGCCCTGAACTTTCCTTCTAACCTTCTCTTAGCAGACAACCAAATTGATGCAATATTTTATAAACACTAATGGGAGCCTTGGGGCACAAAGAAGCTGATGTCATGACTCATGTGTAATAAAGCCCCGGTGCATTGTAAGATTCTTACAGCAGCCTTTCTCTATTTTTTTTAAACTGGAAATAATAAAAAATAATGAACATAGTTTCATAACATAGTCGTTAGGGCTGGAATCAAACCAAATGATTGAGTCAGGCAGAGCACTTCACTGCAGTGGCTAAAGGCCCTGTATCATGCAGTCTGAGTTGACTTTTTCCCAGTCATGGTTGATACTATGATGGAACACTTTGGTCAGAACTGGACCCTTACAATAATATCTTAATTGTTAGTGTTTTTCTTTTACATTAGTGATGATATTTTGTACTGCTTACTAACATAGTCAGAAACTTATGGATGGTCAGAGGGGAAAAAAAATCATGACGGTTTAAGTTTTCATTAGCTATCCCTGAATTTTTGTGTGCCATGGGCAGAAGAGACTTTAATTGCGTTAACCCAAACTTTGATAAACACTTAAGGCAGTTGTAGATCTGAGTTCAAGAAGCTTCAGCAAGTAATACAAAGCCTTTTTATTATTTTAATTGCTAGCAATAAAGCCAGTCAGTATACTGTATGCATGAAACCATTCGTTAAAAATCTTTCAAAATCCAGATAGCGATCAAAGACTTGTTCAAAAATCATGGAGGCAATACTCGGTCACCTAGCTGCTACATAAAGAGAAGCATTGAGATTGAAATAATAAATTAATAATGAAGATTAATGTAATAAAGAAGATTAAAACGATAAAAGAAGACTTAAAAGGGTCCGATGATAGAAAGCTCTCAAGCTCATTAGGCAGCACTATTTGTGTAGCTGCAATACCTGCTCATTTTTCTGAAAGTCTCCCTATTTATTTTTATACATATTGTATATCACTATCTGGAAATTTGACAGGACGTTGATGTGAACATAGATTCTATAAAGTGTCCTGCTCTTAGGGTTTTGTATTGAACAGTGGGATGGCATAAAGAGCAGCAGTTGACTTATCCGCTTGTATTTATATAAATAATTAGAGATATATGTCCCTAAGCATTCTTTAAGATCTGAAATGGACATCCAATTGAAGTTTTCCTGCAAGAAATCTTGTAGATTATCTGTGACTAGTAAAAAGACGCCAACAGGAAGGACGCCAGTCAAGTGGAATAATTTACCAAGAATGCTGTAGTTAGGAAATCATAGAACATTTAGGTACATGATAAAAACTTGGGTTGGGGGTGTTTTTCATTAGGATGACTAAGGGGTATGTTTACTAAACCGGGCTAATGGTTAACCCGGGCTATCTGCCACTAGGTCCCATTGGATAATATGGGACCTAGTGGCAGATAGCCCGGGTTAACCGTTAGCCCGGTTTAGTAAACATACCCCTAAGTTTATGTTAAATGGTTGGTTGAAGAGGATTTGTATGAAGTATTAAATTATGGGATATATTTAATAAAACCTATTAATAAGGTATGTTTATCATATGGTAATTGTTATTATTCCTACTTGCAAAGCCCTTTTATGTAAAACACCTAGAATCCAGATTCTGGATAGAAGTGGGCTATAAATGCCTTTTAAAAAGTTATTTGTGTCATATATTCAGCAGTCTTATCTGTTTACATAGGACTGCTGAATATCTGACCCTCAACATAAAAGGATAAGCTGGGATAGCTTCATGTATGTTCCTATTAAACTGAAAAAGTTATGCAGATAACACAGAATATCAGCGCTATCTGCATAACCTTTTGAACTTTCCTGAGAACTCCTCTTGGCCCATTACCTTCTAAGTGCATAAAATGTCCAGTCAAAAGTTATATGCTGGCTCCGTGGAATTTCAAAACCAGAGATTTCAGGTTAACTCCAAAGTTAACCACATAAATCTTTTTGAATATCAATCTCCATAATTTTCTCATGTTAGGTAGTAAAACTGAAGCAAATTATTTTTTTTCTCCTAATTTCCTGAGAATTTTTGGTGAAAATTAGCAAATACTGATTTTATGTATGCATAAATGTACTATATGATCTGAAACAGAATTAGAAATGAATTTGTTTTTACAATGTATTGTGACTTGCTATATAAGAAAATGGGGGGGGGCGGTGATATTCAGCAGCAGCTAGAGCTTGTAAAGCACATAGCCATCACCGCTGAATACTAACCCTGGATATTCAATGCAGGGGTCATATCCGGGTCACCGCATAGCCCAGAAGCTAAACAGGCAGCGGCTCAATATCGTTGCTGCCCGGTTAGCTCCCACGGGTAAAGTTAGATCAGCCTTTGCCATGTCTAACTTTACACGCGGGTTGCTAACTGGGCAGTGGCTCAATATCGCCACTGCCTGGTTAGTGATGGGTGCTGCTTCTGCTTCCCCGGAATGTCCACAACATGCCCTGATGCTAACCGTGTAGCAGGAGGGCGGGTAGTGGCAGCACACATGAATATCCAGCGGCACTAACTATGTTAGTGCTGCTGAATATCCCACTAACTAGCATTTACACCAGTGGTTCTCAACCTTTTTTGACCCCTTTTACCATTGGTCAACTTGTGATGACCCCCAATGATAAAATCAAATGCGTCTCTCTTCCTTTACCGTTAATGCATTGTCGCTGTAATCATTTATTGAATTATTAATATATTATAGGCCTTTGCATTATGTTTTTATTTATGACATTTACTTATTTAAACCACAATAATTAATCCCAATAACAAGTAACAATATTTGATTTCAAAATTATGATGATTTTGTAGTCAAATCACTAATATGAAATAAAATTATTTTTTCTACCTTTGTTGTCTGACCAATTTATTCTCTGATCATGCTGGTCCCGATCTGAGGCTTCTGCTTTCCTGTCTTCTCTTAGCTCTCTTTCTGTGGTCTATGGTCCATCTGCCATTTCTTATCTCTTCTTTCGTTTTCTTCACTTCTTTCCATCAGCCTATTTCCAGTCCCAGTAACCATCCCCAGTATCAGCCCCTTTCCAGTCCTCACTCTCAGTACCTTCCAATGTCAACTTGCATTCCCATGACTGCCACTGGTGTCCATTCCCTTCCAATCCCCCTCCTTCCCCACTGAGCAGTCCCTTCTAGTACAAATACCATGGCAGCCCCTCTCAGATCCACTCTCTTCTATTTCCATTCTCCCATCCCCTCGTATCAGCCCATTTGTAGCCTTAGCCCCCAGTTTTCTTCCAGGGCCAGCAGCTCTATCCTCCCCTCCCCACAATCAGCCCATTCCCAGTCAAAGCCCCCCAATCAGCTCACTTTCAGTGCTAGTCCCCCCTCAACCCCATTACCAGTGCTAGGCTCCCCTAATCAGCCCATTACCAGTCCTACCCCTCCATCAGCCCATTTCCAGTCCTAATCTCCCCGATCAGCTCATTTCTAATGCTAGTCCCCCATCAGTCCATTACCAGTCCTTCCCCCCTATCAGCCCATTACCAGTCCCAACCCCCCCCTTGATCAGTCCATTACCAGTCCTAGCCCCCCCATCTGCCCATTACCAGTGCTAGCTCCCCCATCAGCCCATTATAATCCTAATCTGCACTGTCTCTCCCCTCTGTCCAGTATTTATCCCCTGTCTGTCCAGTATGTCCCCCGGGCGCTCCCCTTTATCCATGTCAGCCCCCTTCCCTCCCTCCCTCCCTCCATGTCAGCCCACTCTGTCCATGTCAGCGTCCCTCCCCCCTTTGTCCATGTAAGCCCCATTGCAGGTTCCCTGCCCCCGCCTCCCCTCTCCCCATGTCTGCCTCCTTCTTCTGCAGCCGCGGCTCCCTGTCTCTTAGGGAATCACGGCTATACCTGTAAAACCGTTGCGGAGCCTTTCTGTCTCTAAACAGGCTCCGTGCAGCATTGTCCTGCCTCCAAAGGAAGTGGTAAACAACTTCCTTTGGAGGCAGGACAATGCTGCACACGGAGCCCGTCGAGAGACAGGAAGGCTCCGCAACGGTTTTACAGGCATAGCCGTGGTTCCCTAAGAGGCAGGGAGCCGTGGCTGTATTAGAAGGGAGGCAATGAGTTTGCCACTGCCGAGAAGCGGACTCAGCAGTGGCAGCAACTTGTGCGCTTTTTAATTTTTTTTTAACTTGGCGGAGTGAGGCGACCCCTGCTAAATCCTGTGGCGACCCCCGTGGGGGTCGTGACCCACAGGTTGAGAACCGCTGATTTACACAGTTTGTAGGTCTGGAAATTATGTAAATGCCTTTGAATATTCTCCCCTATTTGATTACAGGGCTGATTCACTGAAGTGCAGTTATCCAGGCTAGGAATACTGCGGGTTGTTTTTGTTAAGTGCCATCATGTCTATGTCGACACATGGCAACCGTATGAATAGTTGTCCTAAACTGTGTTTGGCCTTCACTCAGGTAGCTAATTGTTGACAGAGTGGCATCCATACCTGTTTTTTTTATTGAATCATCATATTGCCAGTCATCATCTTTTGTGATAATCTTTAACTTTGCTAAGCATGATGTCTTTCTCTAATGATCTTTCTCTTCACATGATGCGGTCTATTCTGTCCTGCTATTTGTCCCCCTCCTGGCCCTGTGAGAAGCCTCCTCATATGAACAAGGAGTTTGTATTGAGAGGCTTAGATGGGTGCGGGACGGGGTGTTGTGGAGGTGGAGTTAGGGCAGGCAGTGGGCGTTCCGCAACCCCAGACATACAAGGCCGATTCCAAAGTCGACTCTGTATGTCCAGGGTCGGCAGACTGGATGGGGGACTTATTCCACTTCAGAGGTGAAATAAGTCCCCCTGGATGTTGGGGGATGGCAGGCCTGGGCAGCGCAATAAAGGTGAGAGGGTGAAGGGGGTTCCCCACAGCCTGACCCTGGCCATGGAAGGCTGCGGGGAAAGGAACAAGTGGCTGGAGCCTGATTGAGTTAGCCGGGCATGGCTCTGTGTATGCATGCTGATTAGAATCAGGTCCCGGCCTGCACATACAGACCCTAAACCCAATTTTGATCCTGCGGGGCATGTCTAGCCCCCGTGGAATCGGAATCGGGTCTACCTCTGTATGTTCCAATTTTGATCGGGAGTACAGGGGCCTGGACGCACATATTGGAATGTGCCTTGATATGTCCAAAGTATGAAAGTTGGAGTCTTGTCATTCGAGCTTCTAAGGAAAACTTAGGTGTGATTTCTCTAGCTACTAATTGATTTTTCTATGGGCAGCCTGTGGTATACACAGTATTCTTCACCAGCACCATAATTTGAAGGCATCAATTTTCTTCCTTTGCATCCCTATGACGTTGTTGAAAATACCATGGCTTGGACAAGTCTTTTTACACAGGGATACATATCTGCACTTGAAAATCGTGTCTAAGTCTTTCATAGCGGTTCAATCAAGAGCAATATGTTGTTAGATTTCTTGACTGTTGTCATTTCATTATTGATTATTGATCCAAGCAGGTTAAAGTTATCTACTATTTCTATTTCTTCTCCATCAAGGGTGAAATTATAAATTTTGCCGGTTGTTAGGATCTTTGTCTTCTTCACATTAAGGTGCAAGCCCATTTTAAGACTATGTTCCTTGATCTTGATAAGCAGATACTTCAGATTGTCTACACTTTTGGCAAGTAACATGGTATTGTCATCATTGTTAAGGGTGGAGGGTTTTATTCAGGGGATAGAAGGGGGAGATATGGGAATCAGCCTTATAGGGGACGGAAGAATGCTAACGTTTTACGGGAGGTGGTATGGGATGGTTGGGAAGGCAGGAGAGAAGACGGGTGCAGTGCGCCCTGATAAACCTTGTTCAGCCTGCCAAAAGTGGCATTTGCTAGCAGATGATATTAGTGCAGAGGGATTGGATTTTTTCGTTATTACTGAGACTTGGTTCTCATCGGGGGAGGGGGAGGGGCAGGGGTAGCGGCTGGTTTATCATGTCCTGAGGCATATGCTTGTCTTAAGGTACCCCGGGTGAGAAAACATGGTGGAGATGTGGCAATTATTGAATATACTAAGTGGGAACCACCACTTCGTGGTGAAGGTCTATTGATGGAAATACAGGGCTCTGCAAAAGTGGTCTGTTATCTGCCCAGTATCTCACAGGACCAACAATTTAAACACACAATGGGATGCCTTGGGAAATAAGGTGGCTTTGGTGCACTTAGATTATCCTAATTTACTAGTTTTAGTGGATTTTAATTTGGTTAGTTCCATAGGTTCTGTGCAGTTTTTATTGTCCTTGTTTGGTGAAATAGGGTTGTGGCAGATGGTAATGGGTCCAACTCATTGCAAAGGTAATACTCTGGACTGGTTGTTTGGATCTGAGAGATTTGTAGATTTGTGGGACTTGGAAGTCCAATTAGGGGTTCCTGTTCCCTGGTCAGATCACTTTTTGTTTCAGATTTATGTAGGTAGGGGGGAAGGCTGTGGGAGTTTGATGCTTGCTGTGTCAGTGGTGGGGCACTATAGATGAGGATAGGTTATGTACATTGGCTCTTAGTAAATGGTCAAGAGATCAGGTGGATTTTGTAGGGTGGTTGGTAAGGGAATGGTTGGAGAAGGTGGGGGCAGCATTGGATGAGGTAGCACCTGTGCATCAGGTTTGGGTGAAGGAGGATCGGATTCGTAACCACGCTTAATTTACTACTGAGTTGAAAGGCTTGAAAGAGGATTTCTGGAAGTTAGAACGTCAGTGGTGAAAAACAGGGCTTGTGGCTGACCATTACCAGTGGTCGATGCCTCCAAGATGCTAAGTGGCAAGTTTATTCCACACTGTTCTTGGCTGCTGGGAATAAGCCACATGCTGTTTTTCAGGTCACATGCTGTCTTCAGGTGCAGGATAAAAGACCAAATGTTGGGGTGTGTGTGTGGTGAATGTTGATTAAGTGGTGGATTATTTCTTAGCAAAGGTGGAGGGTTTTCGAACACAGATGGTCAGATTAATGTTGGGGGGTAGAGACTGAAGTGAAGTGGTCCTCTTTTAGAGCAATCATAGTTCAAGATATGCAGGGGTTGCTTCTTACTTGGATGCATCAAGATCCAGTCCCAGGTCAAATTCTAGGGAGGGCTCCTGGACCAGTTTTAGCTTGGTTGGTGGAATTGGTAAAAACATCCCTGGGTCAGGGTTGCTATCCAGCTGATCTGAAGGAAGCCATGGTCACCCTGATCCCGAAAAAGGACTCGGATTTACAGTGTTCTAATCTGTGCCTTATTTCTTCTTTTTGGGGGTTGGCCAAGGTGGTGGAGAAAGTGGTTCTTAGGCAATTGTCTTCTTTTTTGGAGCGGGAGAATAGTTTGGATTGGGGACAGTCTACATTTCAGAACAGATCAGGTACTGAATCCTTGTTGGTGGCAGTCATGGATGTTTTGCTAGGGATAAGGGGAGAACTATGTTGGTGACAGCCTTAGATCTATTGGCTACATTTGATTTGGTAGATCCGGATATTGTGATTATGCATTGTAAGGTGTTGGGGGCTGGAGGTATGGTGTTCCAATGGTTGGTGTCATTTTTGACCAATCGGAAATTTTTTGTATACTGGGGGACACAATATTCTTCAGTGTGACAGTTAGGTTGTGGAGATCCCTAGGGTTCTGCATTATCTCCAGTGTTGTTTAACATCTACAGTACATGAGCCTACTGGGTGCTATTTGTCAGAAATATGGGTTTGTGGGCTTTTTATATACCAATGATATATACAGCTTGTGATTGAATTTGATGAAGACGAGGCTGTGGTGCTGCAGTATGCAAATTGTTGTTTGGAGGAGATTGCAGCTTGGGTACAGTCTCATCAGTTGTTGTTGAATGCCAGCAAATCGGAAGTCTTACTTTGTGGGGATTTAAAGGAAGAGAGTTTGTGTGCAGGATTCTCTATTGGGGGTGTTTGGTTGCCCTAGATAGAAGAATGAGATCTGGAATCTAGGTGTCATTGTGGATGGTGAGCTTCATCAACAGGTCTCACAGGTAGTGCATGCTGCTTTTGCTAATTTGTGGTTGGTGTGGCAGCTCAGACCCTATTTAGATCAAGCTGCTTTGCATTGGGTGATCCAGGCATTGGTATTGTTGTGCCTGGATTATTGCAACACCTTGTATGTGGGGCTGCCTGCATATATATTGAGGAAGTTGCCGGTGGTGCAGAACACAGCCACACAAATCATTTGGGGCTTATGGAGATGTGATTCGGTAGCTGGGGTGATGCAACAGTTGCATTGGTTCCTGATTAAATCCAGATATATGTTTAAATTGTTGATATTAGCATTTAAAGCCTTATGAGGCAATAGCCTATGGTACTTGAGAGAGCTGCTATAATGATATAAGCCCAGTGGGGTGTTGTGCTTTGCGCTCGGAAGGGTGAATGTCGGAGCTGCCTGATTGGTCCCATGTTCATTTGCATCGGTGGTGGGTGAGATTTTTTTCGGCAATCATGCCAGCTCTGTGGAACACCTTGCCTTTGACACTCAGGTTGGAGACAAACCTGTTCTTATTTTGGAAGGCATTAAAAACCTTCCTGTTTCTATGAGGATGGTCAGCAGTTTCTTGGGGGGGTGTTTTTTGGCAGGTGTTTTCAGGATCAGGATGTTAAGCACTTCTTTTCTTAAGGGGGTAGGGATCCTGCTGGGTGGGATCAACAGGGTTGCATTTTTATTTTATTGTAAACCGCTGTGAACGCTTTAGCAAATGGTGACATATTTCTTTAAAGAAAGAAAGAAATAAAACAGCAAAAGCTGTTGAGTCTTCTATCGAACTTCACACCTCTGTCTTCATACAGTCCTGTTTCTCTGATGATTTGTTTGGTATATAAATTGAACATATAGGTGGAAAGTATGCAGTCTTGTCGCACACCTTTGCCTGATTTTAAACTATTTGTTTTCTCCTTGCTCTGTTCAAACTTATCAATGACGAAGGCAACAACAGTGGCATTTATTTATTTATTTACATTTTCTTATATACCGCACTATTCGGCATCAGCGCGGTTTACATAGAACATAAAATCATACAGGAAAACATGTGCCTGAGTTTACAATTAACCGGATAACAAACTTGTATCATAGGAAGCGGTCACAATTAACAGGACAGTAAAACTTGGATAACAAGGATAACTATTAACACCTTAGAATCATGGGACAAATGTAGCATGTAACTGAATGGTCACGGCACCTTGCTAATAGTATTCTCCTGGCACACCAGGTGATTTGGTGTTGTTACAACTATTTGAGTGGGGTATGGATCCGTGTTCTCTGGGAAGTATTTGAGAAATAGGTAATGTTTGAGGGCTTTTCTAAACTGGGGTAGGTTGGTGATTGCTCTGATGTTTGTTGGTAATGCGTTCCAGAGTCTTGGTGCACAGAGTCTGAAAGCCCTATTTGCTGTTGTTGAGGTGCATCTTGTTAATTCTCACTGAATCATTAGGTATTTATTGCTGTGGACCTTCTTGATCTACTCAGGGATATAGATTGGATGAGGTCAGCTAGTGAGGAGGAGGAGAGATTATTTACCACCTTGAAGGTCAGTAGTATTGTCTTGAAGATGATCCTAGCATGTATAGGAAGCCAGTGTAACTGCTTCAGAAGGGGCGTCACATGGTCTCTTCTAGATGCCCCATGAAGAACCCTCGCCGCGCTATTCATTGCGAGCTGGAGGGGGTTCAAGGTGGATTGAGGGAGTCCTTGTAAAATGACATTGGCATAATCAAAATGAGGCATGCTCAGAGCTTGGTAGATGGTATGGAAATCCTCTGGTTCAAGCAAGGGGTGTAGATGTCTGAGGGAGCGGATCTTGTAGTATATAGCTCTCACAGTGTTAGCTATATGTGCTTTCATGTCAAGATTTTGATCCAGAGTAACACCAAGGTACCTAGGTGTGATACTAGATCAACGGCTGGAATTCAAAGAACACATAAGCCACTCTATAAAAGCCATCTTCTACAAGATCAAGACCCTCCGACACCTTAGACCTATGCTTGACCACGATGACTTCCGAACTATATTCCAGGCAATAGTCACACCCCACTTCGACTACGCAAATATCATACTCCACGGCCTCCCAAAGAGCACCCTAAAACCGCTACAACTAGCCATGAATGCTGCCGCCCGCGTTGTCGCCGGAGCAGCTATGAGAGACCACACAACGCCCATTCTAAGGGACCTATACTGACTCCCGATAACCTGCAGGATTTCATATAAAGCCCTACTCACTACCTTCAAGGCCATTAACAAAATATCTCCCCCCTCAATCTCATCTCTCCTCACCCTCACCCCGAACAACAGACTGAGAAGATCAGCAGCGTCCAATATACTAACCATCCCAAGAGAATCTACAAAATAATCAGTCTCAGCTAATAACAGAGCTTTCATGTACTATGCCCCCAGATGCTGGAATAACCTCCCACCCTCAATAAGAGCAATTAGTGATCTCATGCAATTTAGAAAAGTCCTGAAACATCACCTGTTCCTGATACACTTCTCACATCCCAAAAACGCCTCAACGCCACCAGTATCACAGCCCAAGCCTGTAAAATGACTTTGCAATTGCTCTGACTCATGATGCACTTCAAATAGATTCTCACCACTGTAAATAGTCTGTTACATAATATGTACAAAGTTTCCCTAAGTTTATAAATCCTTGTTATTTCCCCTGTTGTATGTAAACTCAAGACAGCTTTTAATTGTCAAAGAGTCATGTTGTTCATTGTAAACCGCACTGATATCAAAGAGCGCAGTATAAAAGAACTGCTAAATAAATAAATAAATAAATAGTTCAGCTTCTTTCACCTTCAAATATTGTGGAGGGCTGAAGTTCGGGTTCCTTGAAATGAAGAGTACCTCCGTCTTCTTATGCTGAATTCTGAGGTTTTGTGACAGAAGCCAATCAGATATGGCATTGAAGCAATTGGTCAGAGGGGAGAGGTCCAATTTATCAATGGTAAACGGCATATAGAGCAAGACATCATCCGCATATACCATGCAACTGACATTGAAAGACCGGATGATAGTACAAATAGGTTGCATGTATATGTTGAACATCAAGGCCGAGAGGGAGGATCCCTGTGGCACCCCCTGGCCTTGATGAAATGGTTCAGATGTTGCTCCACCAGATCGAACATGCTGCCATCTTCCGGACAAGTATGATCTGTACCATTCGAGCACTGTTCCACAGACGCCTTTCTCTTTTAGCCTTCCCAGGAGAAGTTCATGACTTACTGAGTCGAAGGCTGCGGCGATGTCTAGGAAAATGAGTGCAAATCCCTGTCGGAGGTTATCGACACCAGTAATTATATTATTGAAGAGGGTGATAAGGAGTGTTTCGACACCATGTGACTCTCTAAATCCATGTTGGCATGGGTCTAGTGGAGCAGCAGCATCAATGTTGTCTTGTAACTGTCTTTGCACCTCTTTTTCGATTAACTTTGCGAGAAAAGGTATACTTGAAATGGGTCTGTAGGAGTCTGCCTTTTGGGGATCTAGCTTGTTATTTTTCAGGAGTGGTCTTATAGATGTGTACTTGAGGGCAGAAGGGAAAGAGCCAGAAGAGAAGGACAGGTTCATTATTTTGGATATTATTGTGCTGAAATCACTGCGCAGTTCCTTTATCCAGAAAACTGGGCAAGGATCCGTTTGTGCAGTAGTATTTATTTATTTATTTATTTAGTAAACACTTATATACCGCTACTTCCAGCGATCAGAAGCGGTTTGATTATATTTTTGGGATTTGTCAAAAATCAAGACAGAAAAGTTGGGGCATAGATAGAGAGAAACAGGGGTAATACACAGCACACATAGTAGGGTCCAAATATAGACCTTAATGCACTAACATACATTTACAAAAGAGATAGTAGTATTGAGGGTCATGATTGAGTCTTCGATGCGCTTCTTGGCTGGTGTAGAGAAGGAAGTTAGTGGTGTTGGACACTCTTGGATTGTGGAAGCAGACTCTATTGGAGGTTTATTTGTTTGGCATAACTTGGATTGTAGGTAAACTGCAAACTCCTGGGGATGGATTGCACATTGCTGTTCAGGGGCTGGTTCTTTAGAAAGAGTCTTGACTAAGTTAAACAAATCATGCGGTGTCTGTGTGGTACTGTTTCATCTTCTCTAAGATAGCATTACGGTAGACGGATAGCTGATAGATGTAAGCTGCATGGTCTTCCACAGAGTGTGACCGACGCCAGCGTTTTTACAGCTTCCGTAGTCGGGAGAGTGATAGTCTCAGGTCTGCTGTGTACCAAGGGGCTGTAGTTCTTTTCCTTGGTGGCCTGTTAGGTGGTGGTCGAAGTGCTATTGCATTAAGACTACTATTCCAGCAGGAGACCAGTTCTTCCAGGTTTAGGGAGGTTTCGTTAAGGAGTGAGCGCATTCCAGCGAGGATAAGATCTCTATTAAATGGGCGAAAGCTTCTAGCAGGTAGTCTAGAGTTATTTCTTGGTACTCTGTTGATCTTAGATTGACTGTCATGAGTGGGGATCTGGAAGATAATAAGTTTGTGGTCTGACCACGGTACAGAGGATATGGACGACAACCTGCATGGAAGAAAGGCCTGGCAATCTATTTTTGTATTTTGCCATGAAAACTCATGGATAATCACAACTCGATCTGATCTGGTGGGTGTTAGAGAACGGAGATAGACTGGCATCAGGCACTCTAAATCTGAAGATCACATGGTATACTATACCAGAAATGAAAGACAAAGAATAAATGGTGTTGCATTTATAGTTAAGAAAATACTTGCAAGAATAGTAATGAAATACAATGCAGTCAGTGAGTACTTAATTTTTATTTGCCTACAAGGAGTGCCGATCAAAACAACTATTATTCAGGTGTATGCACCAACAACAGATGCAGAAGAATATGAAGTTCATCAGGTCTATGAACAAGTACAAGCTGAAATCAATGGAACATACAAACAAGATATACTGATGGTCATGAGCAAATGGAGAACAAAGAAGAAGGCAAAGTGGTTGGAAAATATGGGCTTGCCACAGAAGCAAAGCAGGAGAAAGACTGACAGAATTCTGTGACACCAACAATGTATTCATCTCAAGCATCTTCCAGCAACATAAGTGGGTGACTGTTCAAATGGAATTCATCTACGGATTGTACACAAATCAAATTGACTACATCTATGGAAGTCAATGATAGAAAAGTACAATAACATCAAGAAAAACAAAACCTGGAGTAAACTGTAGTACATATTACCCTCCTGCCTCTTCTCTTTTCCTGTCAGATTTTACGTCGCTCTCCCCTGATACCCAGGCCTCTCTCTGGAACTCCCTTCTTGCTGCAGCTCTAGATCATCTGGCACCACTTGGTCCTTGCTCTCGGTCCTCTCGCTCTGTCCATTCGCTGTGGTATCATCCTGCATTACGTCTCCAGCGGTCCCAGCTTCGGCAGGTACAACGCCATTGGTCTCGTTACCCTTCCCCAGAGTTGTATCTCCGTTTTAAGCAACTATCCACTGATTATCGTTTGGCTGTTCAGTCTGCCAAACGTGCCTTTTATGTTTCTGAAATTTCTGAGGCTGCAAACTCTTCAAAACAGTTGTTTTCTATCCTGCGTAAACTATCTTCCACAGGTCAGAATTGTAAACGGTTGACTATTCTTCCTGATCCTCAACCTCTAGCTACTTTCTTTGCTGAGAAAATTCAGAACCTACGCTCTTCATTATCAAACCCCCCTCCCCCCCCCCCCCCCCGCTTTTTCCTCCTGGTTCATCAGTGTCTTCTGCTCCTCTATCTGCATTGATGACTGATGTTCATTTCTCCTTACCTTCCCCGGCGTCGAATCAAGCCCTTGCTCATACTTGGTTTTCTTTCTGCACTGTTACCTCTGATGAAGTACTTCAGATGCTGATTAAGTCTAGAAAGACTTCCTGCTCACTCGACCCAATTCCATCTCGTTGGCTGACAGCCTTCTCTTCAATTCATGCCCATTATCACTTCCATCATTAATGGTAGCCTATCATCTGGTCAATTCCCCTCTCTCTGGAAGCGTGCTGTTGTTCACCCCCTTCTGAAGCAGCCTTCTCTTGATCCGTCTGTTCTGTCTCATTGGCGACCTGTTTCTAATTTGCCCTTCTTAGCTAAGCTCTTGGAACGTTTTGTTTTTGACCAACTAAATTTCCATGCAGAATCCATAAATGCTCTTCATCCTCGCCAAGCCAGTTTCCGGCACGGTCACAGCACTGAAACGGTTCTCCTGGCCCTTCTGAACGAGTTACATATTGCCCATGATCGCGGTGATGTTACTCTTGTAGTTTCCCTTGATCTCTCTGCAGCGTTTGATCTGATTGACCATCCCACTTTACTATCCCGTCTGTCGGATATTGGGCTGCGCGGCACAGTTTTACAGTGGTTTTATTCTTTTCTCGTGGCTCGCTCTTTCTCTGTGTTCTCTAATGGTCAGTCATCCACTGCTTTCCCCCTCACTTGTGGTGTTCTCCAGGGCTCGATGCTTTCTCCTTTGCTGTTTAATATTTTTCTTTCACCATTACCTCTATTGATTCAGCAATACCCAATTTCTACATACTTCTATGCCGATGACATCATTCTCCTCTTTCATACTTCGCCGTTAACTCCGGATATTTCCCAGTTTAATAAGTGTCTTTCTCACATTGCTTCCTGGCTCTCTCAGAACTTTCTACACCTAAACCCATCTAAGTCTTCAGCCATGTGGATCTCTCTAAGTGGCTCCTGTCCCACAGTTGCTCCCATGATCGATTCAACCTCTATCCCGCTCACTACTTCCTTCCGTTATTTGGGAGTCATCTTGGACTCTTCGCTCTCTTTTCACTGTCATATTTCTTCTATCATACGCCGTTCATTTGTTGCCTTACGGCAAATCAGAGCCATTCATTCCTTGCTTCCCTCCAGTTCTCTAGTCACTCTTGTGTTAGCTTTAGTCATTAGTAGGTTAGATTACTGTAATGTCTTTCTGGCTAATCTTCCTGGCTTTCAATTACAACGTTTGCAGCTTATCCAAAATACTGCGGCTCGTCTAATTACATTTTCCTCACGGTTTGATCATGTTACTCCCATTCTCCTCAAGTTACATTGGTTGCCTCTCCGCTATCATTTCAAATATAAATTTCTTATCTTAGCTCATCGTGCCATCTACACTAATAATCCTCTCTATCTTGCAGATCATATCTCTTTTCATACCCCCTATCACCAGTCCCGTTCTTTCTATGTTAATCGTCTATCTTTACCTGCTCCATCACAAGCTCATCTCAAGCAGACCCGCAATTCAGCTTTCTTTTTTCTCGCCCCTGTTTTATGGAATGCATTACCCCCAACTCTTCGGTTAGAACCTTCATATGCTCAATTCAAGTCACTGCTTAAGACACACTTGTTTCAGCAAGCCTTTTATCTTTCTCCCGATGCCCCCCCTTAAAGTTGCTACATTTGTTCCGCTGCCAGTCTAGGTTTGTCTTGCCCTTCCCCCTGTTTGTCTTTGCCCCTGTTTTTGTGTTCAGTTTTATTTGGACCTTCAGTTGGCTGGAGGGTATTTTCTTATTATAATATTTTTATTATTTTTAATATTTTATTGTACTTTAGTATTTATTATATGTGCTCTGTCCTGCTCACTCTTTCCTATTTTTTTATGGCATTCCTTTCTTATAATTTGCAGTGCGTCCTTTTTATTTTATTGTACACCGCTTAATGTTTCGACAAAGCAGTTTATCAAGTGTGATTAAAGATTAAAAGATTAAAGTTACTAGTATACAAACTCAAGCTAAAGCTGAAAAAAGAACAAGCCACTCATGCTCTTCAAAATATACCGCTGGAATTTAAAGACTGTGTGCAAAATGGATTTGCTGCTTTGGATACAAATGACAGAGCAACAGAAGAGCTATGGGATAACATCAAGAAAGTTGAGCTTCAAGAAAATGAAAAGTCTCTGCAAAAGGTAAAAAGCAAAAATGACCTAAATGGATAAATGAAGATCTGAAAATTGCTTAGAAACACAGAGAAGCTAAAGCTAGAGGAGAAAGAAAGGTAAGCATCAAACTTAACAGAAGTTTTCAACATGTAGCAAGATGAGACAAAAAACTGCTACAATGACGTATCCAAGGAAACACAATCAGAAGCTATTAGAGGAAGAGCAAGATCAGTTTTCCTAAGACTACAAGATTTGAAGAGAGACTTTCAGTCTCAAATTGGAATGCTAAAAGGCACTCAAAGATCCATGTTGAAAGATGCCGAGAAGATCAAGAAAAGAAGGAAAGAAGACAATGAGGGGATCATTCTGAACCACTGGCTTCAGCTCCCAACTAACATCCCCACCGGTTGTGCGGGGAAGTTAGTCGGGGGAGGGGAATGGGTGGCCCGGGGGAAGAGAGTGGGCGGGCAGTGTGTGGTCGCCAGCCCTGGATGTACAGGGCCGATTCTAATGTCAGCCCTGTACAGCCAGGACTGGGAAATGGCCAGGGAAGTTATTCAATTTCCGAGGTGGAATAACCCCCCTAGATGTTTTTTTATTTAGATTCGGGGCATGGAAGGGGCTGGGGGGCCAGGGGACATTCCCCGCAGCCCGACCCTGGCCTTAGGAGGCTGGATCGGGGGTTGGGCTGTGGGGAATTTGATGTTTTGGTTGGCAGCTGGCATCGCGGCTTTTAAATGGAGCCGCAGTGCCATGGCAACGCGACTTGTGATAAGGAAGCTTATCATAGTTCAGGAAGGAGCTATAATAGAGGTGAATTGGCTCTGAACAAGCAACCTGTCTTAGCTGGTAGAAATACTAAAACAGAATGTTTTCATAAAAGACTACCAGTCCCAGAATGCACCAGGTTTCAAACAGCCTCTAGAAGAGCTGAAGTGGGGAAACGTGTGTTCAATCAGGAGAGCTATGAGGTAATCCCCAATCACTCATCTCCAAGGGCAGGGCTTGATTCAGCACAGCTGGGCTGTGCTAGGGTGGAGTATCCCTCTAAACAAGTTAAAAGTAAAACATATTCTACACAGAATCAGTTCCAGATCAAGAAGCAGCAGCAGCAACGAGGAAGAAAGAGGAGAAAGACATCTTGGAGGTCTAAAGAAGGAGCCCACAGCAGTACGTGTGTTTGGAGTCATTCCAGAGGCAAGCATACTCCATTGGACTGGAGGAAGCCAGAGGAGTGGGGTTACAGAGCCAGGAATTCCCGGACGGCACCTGTGAAGGAGACGGCTGCATTTGGAAGGGGCCATAAGACCATTGCAAGAAGGTATGTGAAGAGAGACCCAGTGTCCAGGGATCTTGATTGGAAGGCTGGACATAAAAGCTAGACTACTTACTGGCTAGGATATCTGGAGAGGAAACCTAACAACAAAGGAAGCTCAGGTATGAACACTGATCTATGCCCTAGCTCTTCACTTGGAAGACAGCAGGGAAACAACTATTATCCTGAGAGTGCTCCATTAAGGAATTCCTCTGAGCCAGACCATGATATTGATTCTATGATATTTGAAGAAGAAGGAGATATTTTAAATGATCAGTATGAATACATGGATTGCTCTCTGACTAGGCTGCTGCGGTAAAATACTTTCACAAATACAACAACCATCAAAAGGAACTATAACTTGTTCTTTTATCTACCCAGAAAAGTCTACAAGAAAGCTTTAGGGTAGGATTTGAGCCACGTAGAGAAAGTGAACCAGCAAAGGGGTTTGCAGCTGGCTAATTATTGGTACTTAAGCCATGCACAATTGCACGTGAGCTCTGAAAGGAAACTTCTGTTTGTGTGTGTAAACTAGAAGAAAGTTATCCTTGAAAAAGAACAGTTTTTGGTTACTTTTTGGGTTTTGTTTTTGCTTTTGGAGCACTGCTAAAAGGTATTAGCAGGAGCCCTCAGAAAGACCTTTTCTGTTTCCCATCAAGGTCTTTATTGTTTGATTGATTGCTTAAGAAGTTCAGTTGCTTATATCATGATTTGTTTTTCCTAAGTACAATACTGAAGCAAGTGTCCTTTTGTGTTACCAAGTAAATCTGTATGGGAGAATTAACCCCATAAATAAAATATATTTTTTCTTTGCTTACACTCGAGCAACACAACTCATTATTTTGTGAACGGCTGATTCTGGTATGAATGGATTACATCCCCCACAACCCTTTGCAAGTCATAATAGTATTTTGCCTTTGCCAAGACTGTGGACATTCACGCCCAGCGCCCCCGTTTACAGACTCCATTTAAATGTCCTGACTGAGTTAGCCGGGTGCAGGACATGCAAGACTGTTCACGATTCTGATCCCGTGGGGCTAAATATGCCCCGCGGGATCAGAATCGCGATCCCCTCTGTGCGTCCAGTTCAGACCGGACACAAAGGGGGGATCTATGTCCAGGACAGAATCGGGCCCTGAGTCATTACACCATAAATATAAACAGGCTCATTCCATCGCCGCTATTCTTGCCCCTTCCTGCCAGCATCTAACTTCCCCGCTGGTTGAACAGGGAAGTTAGAAGGGGGTGGAAAAAGGGAGGATCGCGGGTGGCGTTAGGGCAGGCAGTGAGCAGTCGATGGCCCCGGACCTACAGGGCCAGTTCTAATGTCGGCCTGTACATCTTGAGCTAGCGACTTGAACAAGGAAGTTATTCCACCACCAGATGGAATAACTTCCCCGATTCTGCAGGATCGGTGGGCCTGGGGCTGGGAAGGGGCGGCAGGGGGCAGAGGGTATTCTCCGCAGCCTGTCCCTGGCCTTGCAGGAGCCGGCGGCTGGGGATCACAGCTTTTAAATGGAGCCACAGTACCCTGGCAAACGGACACCATGGCACCACGGCTCCATTTAAAAGCCCTGACTGAGTTAGTCATGCAAGGCTTGAATGTGCAGGCTGTCCTGAATTGCAGTCCCGGCCTGCACGTACAGGCCTGATTCTGATCCCATGGGACTAGACGTGCCCCGCAGGATCAGAATCGCAATGCCCTCTGTACGTCTGGTTCAGACAGGGCGTACAGAGGGCATGTACGTCCGGGATAGAATCAGGCTAAAAGTGAATCAACAGCTGATTCAACCTGTACCATAAAATCAAGAACTGTTGATGAAAGGAGAAGTGGAAGCAGCATTTAAAGCATTATCAGGGGGACCACGTGATGCAGGAGAGCTGCAGAGTACTTTCTGATGTACAAGGCGCCAGAACTTATGGACTTCCCAGAAAGAGATTGTGAGTAGTGGGATGTGGAATAGTGGTTCACAGAAGGGAGCAGAGGTGGGCATGAGTTCTAAAGTCCTGCGCATGAACAGAGAGAAGTCTCAGATCAGAGAGCAAATAGCACTCAATAGGAAAAAAATAGTGGCAATGTCAGCTAGCCACTTAGTACATGAGATCTCTAAAAGTGTTTTGGTAGCTCTGGAAGACAAGTTCAACAAACTGCAGTTGGAACTGGAAGAACCAGAGACCTTTTGGATTCGCAAGTACAGAGGCCCGCAGAGGTGAAGGAAAGACTTGCAGGACAGGAGGAGGTAAGCCAGCTGACAACAGTGGCAATAGAGAGGTCCTGTGGAGGGAGAACCTGACTGTTATAGACTGACTGGAACAGCAGGAAAATCACAGCAGATGGAATAATCTGCTGGTGATTGATCTCCCGTAGAATCTTTGAGACAGTGAGTTTTACAGCTTTTATGGGTGCTGGCTACCAGAGCGGCTGGGCTTAGAAACTGGAGGAATGGCATACTGCTGGGTAAAACTGCACCAGATAAGCCCAATGCGAGAGCAGGCAGAGCAACAGATATTGGGCAATGGCCACCCACAGTCGCTCTGCCTGCTGGATAAAGAGAAAATATTGTGGGTATACCTAAAGGCAAGTACCCTAAATTATGAGGGACATAAACTATACCTTTTTAACAATTACTTATTTATTTATTTATTTATTTGCAAATCTTTTATATACCGCCACTTCCTAAGATCAGTGGCGGTTTACATTAAACAACATGAAATACATAAAACAGTGCTGTGATAAACAGGTACATTGAACAGTAATCAAAACTATTTACAGGTAGTTATAATCAGGTACATTGAACAGTAATCAGAACTATATACTGGTAGTATAGACAATGTTTGGAACTATTTACATATATACCTATTAAATTTCGTCATATGTTCTATTTTGGGAATAGTATTGCGAGTATTAAGGCAAGTATATCATGGAGATCTATGGAGGATGGGAGGCCTTGTCCAAATCATTATCTATGTTAGAGTAATATTGTGAGAACAAGTACGTTTTTAGGTCTTTTCGGAAATGTTTTAGGTCTTTTATTTCCCTTAGTTGGTCAGGGAGATTATTCCATAATGTAGGGGCTACGAATGAGAAGGCACTGTTGCTTGTTTATTTATTTATTTATTTAGCATACATTTGTATACCGCTACTTCCAGCGATCAGTAGCGGTTTGATTAACGAAACGGATTTGTACAATCATGTCAAAATTTAGAAATATACACACATTGATTTGGAGGAGAAAGCACAGCACACGTGGGAGGTCATATGGGATGATTCAGACATCATATATTTACATATTTACTTATTTACATAAATTGCCACCATGTTTCATTGGGTGGTATCGTTTCTATCCCTGGGATTATAACAGACTGTATTGGCACTGGAAAAGATGTGTCTTGAGCTTCTTTCTGAATTCCATAAGGTCTTTGACAGCTCGTAGCTCCGGTGGTAGTTGGTTCCAGATGGACGGGGCCGAATAGGAGAATGCTCATTGGCTAGTAGTGGTATTTACAGATCTGATGTCCGGGGGAACATGGAGTGTATTTGAGTGGACAGTTCGCCTGCTTCTGTTGGGTGGTTGCATGCTGATAAGGGTGGAAAGAAAGGATGGTGCTATGTTATGAATCAGTTTGAAGGTGGTTACTAGTATTTTATATTTTACCCGGGCTGCGATGGGGAGCCAGTGAAGCTTGATTAGTACAGGGGTAATGTGCTCAGTGAGGTTCTTTTTCATGATGACCCTAGCCGCAACATTTTGGGCCATTTGGAGAATGTTGAGGGTTTTTTTTGGAAGACCCTGTAGGATGGCATTGCAGTAGTCGAGGTGCGGCATGATTAGCGCTTGCGCAACAGTCCTGAAATCTTGAGGATCAATGATGCTCCGTAGGGGTTTTAGGACTCTAAGTTTGTGGAAAACGGCCTTGTTGGTTTTGCGGAGGTGCTTTTCCATCTTTAGATTACTGTCCAGTATTACACCCAGATATTTTATTTCATTCTTCGTGTGATATGTATTGTTACATAGGGTGACAGAGGCAGGCGGGTTAAAGTTTGGTTTTCTTGAGATGTACATGACCTCAGTTTTCTTATGGTTGATCGCCATGTTATTTTGCTGTATCTAATTTAACATCTCGGCTAGGCATATTTCGATCTGAGTATAATTCAGGTTCTCGGAATCCAACTGTGTGTAGAGCATAATATCATCCGCATAAATGTGGTAGTTGATATTGTGCTGTCGTAGAATATTACAGAGGGGTCGCATATAGACATTGAAAAGTAGTGCCGAGAGGGCGGAGCCCTGGGGTATACCTTGCGTTTGTTGGAAGGCTTCGGCTTCTTTGCCATTGAAATGAACTTGTGGCATTCTGTTGGTTATATAAGATGAGAACCATTTCAGGGGAGTTCCCAATATTCCTATTGATTCAATTGTTATGTGTTTAGTTTTTCTTATTGAGTCGGGAACTAAGATAGTATTAAGGTTCCTTCTACGTCTTATTCTGTTTTTTATAGGTCTATGAATTAGTGTAGACAGGTATGACAGGGCAATCTGGTTTATCAATTTGAACGTGGTCAATAATATTTTATATTGAATCCTGCTTTGTATAGGTAGCCAATGCAGAGAGTAGAGTATCGGGGTGATGTGATCGGTCAGTTTAGCTTTGGAAATTATCCTCGCTGTGACATTTTGAGCCATTTGTAGGATTTTTAGGCTCTTTTTAGATACACCTGTTAGATACACCTGTTACTTGGTGAGGATAGCAGAGCTCTTGAAGGATATGGCTCCTATCTACTCAGCATTGTTCAGAAAAGGGTGAAATTTCCATTTCTCTACCCAGCGAAGTTGAGAGTCCATAAGGATGTCAAAGCCCTGATGCTGCAGTCTAAAAATGAAACAGCGTAGTTACTCACCTGTAACAGGTGTTCTCCAGGAGCAGCAGGAATCAGTCCTCACATATGGGTGACGTCGGCGCCGACGGAGCCCTCGCGGAGCAATTTTCCCCAGCTTTCAAAGAAAGCCTTTGGGAATTGCAGCGCGCATGCGCGGTCTCCTTCCCGCCCAAGGGTGCCATCTTAGCCAGTCTGATGACATAGCTAAAAGACAGCATAAAAATTTGCAAAAAAACTTAAGCAGATGATTGCAACTCCAAGGGGAGGAGGGAGGGTTGTGTGGACAGATTACAGCAGCTCCAGGAGAACACCAGTTAAAGGTGAGTAACAACGCTTTCTCCAGGACCAAGCAGGAAGTCAGTCCTCACATATGGGACTCCCAAGCTTAAGGCTACCGGAGACCCTAAGCACAAAAATGAGCTCCCTCTAGCTCAGCGGCACAGAAGGAAGGAATCTTCACTGAATTATTACCCACCGGTAGCCCCCATCCGGGATGGAGGGTAGGAGTTGCTCAAACCTCGAAGAGATTTCGGAGAACTGCCTGTCCGAAAGCACTGTCCCTGCGGGACTCCCTCTCGAGGCAGTAATGGACCGCAAAAGTCTGGCTCGAAGACCAAGTAGCAGCCCGGCAGATGTCTGCCAACAGAACAGAGCGGAGGTAAGCCACTGACGTAGCCTTCACCCGAACACAATGAGCCGTGACTCGACTTTCTAACGAGAGTCCGGCTGCCCCATAAGCCCAAGCGATGCAGTCAGCAACCCAGATGGACAGAGTACGCTTGGAGACCGGGAGCCCCAATTTATTGGGGTCAAAAGACACAAAAGCTGAGCAGCTTTACGGTGCTCCCGCGTACGGTCAAGGTAGAAGTTCAATGCCCTTCTACAGTCCAGGGTATGCAGGACCATTTCAGCTCGGCTGGAGTGTGGCCTGGGAAAGAAGGTCGGAAGTACCACCTCCTGATTGATGTGAAAAGGGGAGACCACTTTTGGAAGAAATTTTGGGTGAGTCCGTAGGACTACCCTATTTTTGTAGAACCGAGTGTAAGGGGGATCAGACACGAGGGCCTGCAATTCACTTACGCGTCTAGCGGAAGTGAGGGCTATCAGGAATAAAGTTTTCCAAGAAAGAAAACGGAGAGAACAGGTAGCCATAGGTTCAAAAGGCGGACAGGTGATCCGCTGTAAAACCACATTCAGATCCCAGTCAGGTGCTGGCGGGCGCAGAGGTGGTTTAAGTAGAAGGAGACCTCGGAGAAACCTCGCTACGAGAGGGTCGCTGGAAAGAGGTCTGCCGTCCACCGGCACATGATGTGCTGAAAGAGCACTGAGGTGAACTTTGACGGAGTTGGACTTAAGTCCCAGATTAGAGAGGTAGCGCAAGTACTGCAAGATCACCGACACCGAGCAGGAGAAGGGATCCTGAGACTGCTGGGCACACCAAGCGGAAAAGCGACGCCATTTAAGGGCGTAGCGTTTGCGGGTAGGTAGAAGGTCGCCGAGAAGCTAGGACGACCTCCTCCACCTCTGCCGGCAGTAGAAGGGGAGCAAGGACTACCCTTTCAGCAGCCAGGCCATCAGATGTAGAGATCTGAGGTTGGGGTTGTAGCAGGGACCCCTGATCCTGTGTTAGGAGATCCGGTTGAAACCCCAGAGGGAACGGATCCTCTACCGCTAATTGCAGCAGGAGTGGAAACCACGGCTGTCTGGGCCAGCGAGGAGCCACCAGGATCATGGAAGCTTTGTCTCGGAGAACCTTGAAAAGAGTTCGAGAGACTAGCGGTATGGGAGGAAAGGCATACAGAAGGCTCTCCGACCATGAGAGTAGAAAAGCATCTGCCGCTACTCGAAGGGGATGCGGCTGACGAGAGCAGAAGCGAGGAAGTTGCCGGTTGAGAGGACTGGCAAAGAGATCCATCGTGGGGAGTCCCCACTTCAGAAAAAGCTTCTGAACTACCAAGGGATCCAGGCGCCACTTGTGCGGCTGGAGGATCCTGCTGAGTTTGTCCGCCAGGCAATTTTCTTGGCCTGGGAGATATGCCTTGAGAAGAATGCCGTGGCTGACGGCCCAAGAGCAGAGCTTCTGTGCTTCTCGACAGAGAAGGAAGGAGCCCGTGCCTCCCTGTTTGTTCACGTAGACGGATTGCTCTGAGCTCCAGGAAGTTGATCTGCTGAGCAGACTCCCACGTGGTCCAGAGACCTTGAGTACATGCCCCTTGGCAATGCGCTCCCCAACCCAGGAGAGAAGCATCGGTCGTCAGCACTTGAGCCGGCTGAGGTGACTGAAAAGGCATTCCGAGCACCAGGTTCGGCCGATGAAGCCACCACTGTAGAGAAGAGGCCAGCAGCCCGGAGACGTGCACTAAGTCGGCTAGGCCGCCCGTGGCTTGTTGCCACTGCTTGCGAAGGCACCATTGAGCAGGCCGCATATGTAGGCGGGCATTGGGGGTCACGTGGACGGTGGAAGCCATATGGCCGAGTAGTCTCAGGAAGCGCCTGGCTGAGACCAGGGACTGGCTGCGGAAAACGGCCGGCTAGGTCCATGAGCCGTTGAGCCCTGTCGAGAGGCAGGAAAGCTCGTGCCTGAGGAGTGTGCAGTCTTGCGCCGATGAACTCGAGATCCTGTGAGGGGAGCAAAGTGGACTTTGCGAAGTTTATGACAAAGCCCAAGTACTGCAGAAGAGTCACAGTGCGGTGTGTGGCATTGGTGACTTCCGGAGAGGACAATGCTCTGATGAGCCAGTCGTCGAGGTACGGAAAGACATAGAGGCCGTGAAGCCGGAGATAAGCCGCCACCACCGCGAGACATTTTGTGAAGACTCGCGGTGCGGAGGATAGGCCAAAGGGCAGTACTCTGTACTGGTAATGATTTCCTGCCACCACAAACCTTAGGTATTGGCGGTGGCTTGGGTGGATGAGGATGTGCGTGTAGGCATCCTTTAGATCCAAGGAGCATAGCCAATCTCCCTGCTGGAGGTAGGGCAGAAGGATTCCAAGGGTAAGCATCTTGAACTTTTCCCTCACGAGGAACTTGTTGAGGTTGCGCAAGTCCAGGATGGGTCTGAGGCCTCCTGTCCTTTTTGGTATTAGGAAATACCTGGAATAAAAGCCTTGACCTCTCAGGTGGTGGAGCACCGGTTCCACAGCCTGTTCCTGAAGAAGACTTGCTAACTCCTGAAGGAGTAAGTCCCTGTGCAGAGGGAGGTTCTCCCGGGAAATAGGAGGGAGGGACCTGGTGGAAGTGGAGAAGATAGCCTTCTCTTACGACTTGAAGCACCCAGGCATCTGAAGTGATGTTAGACCACCTGTGGGCGAAGTGAACCAGCCGGCCTCCGGTGCTGGGAGGAACCAGCTGAGAGGGAGAGGCTATGCTGATGAAGTCAAAAACCCCCACCCTGCTGAGCAGGGGCCGGTGGTGCAGGCTTGGGGGCTTGCTGCCTACGGGACCCGTTACCCCGTCCCTTGGCCTGCTGGCCCTGTTGGGGAGCTGCGGAGGCCTGATATTGAGGGTAGTGTTTATAGGCAGCCGCCTTTCTCGAGTTAAAAGGACTTCTTTCCCGAGCCCTTCTTTTTCTGGGAAGGGGCGGAGGTCTTCCTAGAAAGCCTAGTTCTGGTGAGAGTCTCCGTCTCGATTTGTGCAGCCTTTTCAGCCATGGGTTTGCCAAAGAGGTTCTCACCTCGGCAGGGGACATCGACCAACTTGTCCTGCACCCAGGGTTCAAGGTCAGACGACTGAAGCCAAGCCTGTCGGCGGGCATCGATGCCGGCTGCGGCCACTCGAGCCGATGCTTCAAAGCCATCATAGGCTGCTCGGGACATGAATTTGGAGCATTCCCGAATACCAGTTGTCAAGGCCAGGAACCTCCGCAAAGGTTCCTCGGACAGCCCAGCGGAGAATCCGGCTATCTCCTTAGCCAGGTCTCTGAGATACATGCCCATGTAGAGCTGGTAGGTCTGGACCCGACAAGCAAGCATAGAGCCCTGGAAACACTTCTTACCAAGGCCATCCAGGTTACGGGCCTCCCTGCCAGGAGGCACCGAGGAGTGCATCTTCTGGCTCTTAAGCCTATGCATGGCCGATTCCACTACCATGGAATGGTGCGGTAGCTGTGCTTTTTGGAAGCCAGGACTCTTGCGGACTCGATAGATGGAATCGACCCGCTTGCTTAATACCGGCGACGATGCCGGACTCTCCCACATGCGGAAGAGTAGTCGTTCCAGCATGGGAGGAACCGGTACAGTAAAGTGTTCCCTGGCGGGAGAGTCATACTGAAGGGCGTCGAGCTCTTCGGCTCGAGGCTCCTCCTCGGGATCCGCAGGGAAGGCCAAAGCCTTGGCCATATCCCTGACGAAGTCCGAGAACCGGGCATCCTCCGGAGGGGACTGCTTCCGAGGTTCGGACTCAGGTGAGTCCGAGGGGACACACCGAGTCCGAAACGAATCAGGTGACTCTTCCTCTTCAGACTCCCAGGCCGACTCCGAGGAGGAATCGGTGGGGTCGGCTCGGGCAGGCGGAGGCGGAGGCGTCGGCCGCCCCGACACCGAGGGAGTCGGCGTCGACGACCTCGGTCCCGAACGGGAGGCCGAGGGTGACCTCGACCGAGGATCGACTCGAGTTCGCATGGACTCGAGGATCGGCTCGGTCTCCGGGGTCGACTTAGACGTCGACGTCCCGGCGGTCGGGGCAGCGGCGCCAGCGAGGCTAGCGATCAGTGCCCGCTGCTGGTCCATGAAGGCAGATAGTCTGCTCTCCAAGGCCGTCAACCTGAGTCCGACCTCAGGTGACCCAGCAGCCCCCGACTCGGGCCCCGACGGCATCGGGCCCGACGTCGGACCCCTCGGAGGCGAATCCAGGAGGACTACAGGACTTACCCGAGCAGGCAACTCCGACTCCAGACGAGGTCGCTTCGGGAGGTGCTCCTTCTCCAAAGACCCGGGACGGCTATCGAGGCTATGCGACCTGGCCCTCGCGGAGCCAGGAGCGTCCACCGACGCCGCCCTCGCGGGTTTTACCTTCCGTCGATGGTCCCCGGAGGGAGAACCCCTGACGGAGGAACTTCGGCGATGGTCAGAGCTGGAACCTCTGGACGCCGAGGCCTCCGACGAGGTCCGGGTACGGCCGGGGTCAGCGAAGATTCGTTCCCGCTGGTGCCGCCGACTCCTTAACGCTTTGGAGGACATTTTGCCGCAGGCCCCACAGATCAGTTCTTCGTGATCCGGGCCGAGGCAGCGGAGGCAATTATCATGTGTATCAGTGAGTGACATATTTCTGTCACACTGAACACACCGCTTGAAACCACTGGCAGCTATCGGGGGAAAAAGGGCCCCTGCAAGGTCAAAGGACCGGGCTGCCAGCGAAAAACTGAAAACGAAACTGACCAAAAATCAGAAAAACCGAAAAATAACAGAAGGACTCGCAACGGCGTCGCGAGTCCGGGCAGGAAAAAGACCGGCGTCGAACCGAAGAAAAAAATAGAAATAAATCACTAAAATCAACTTTTTCAGCGGGGACACGACGGGTACGTCTGTAGGGCTCCGCGGAAAAAGAAGACTGGCTAAGATGGCACCCTTGGGCGGGAAGGAGACCGCGCATGCGCGCTGCAATTCCCAAAGGCTTTCTTTGAAAGCTGGGGAAAATTGCTCCGCGAGGGCTCCGTCGGCGCCGACGTCACCCATATGTGAGGACTGACTTCCTGCTTGGTCCTGGAGAAACAGCAGTTTCTTGAGAGATTAAACAGAGAAGAACTGACTGGCCTGGATTTCGCTGTACACATATGAACTGCAAACAGACTTGCGTTCATTTATCATTTTTTTCATTTGATATACCGCCCTTTATGGTTTACAGACAGAGTGGTTTACAAGTTTAAAAATTACAGATCGAATTAGACAGACTTGAAAGGAACTCCAGGTTTGCCATTGAATTTGTTTGGACTGAGCTGCTTCACAAGTAACTGTGCTGTAGGACTGATGGATATATGGTGCAATATGTGAATGGCTGGATAGGGTTTGTAAGGAAGATGACTTGGCTGGGGGAAGTTATGGCTGAAATGTATGATGGATAGGATCTCTAGGGGTATAGAAAGATAGGAAACGCCCATAAGGTATGAATATAGCAGTAGGGAGGGAAGGTGTGCAGTCATGGGGGGAGAAGGGAGGAAGATGGTTTGGGGGAGAGAGATGTGGGGAGTCAGAGATGAATGATATATGTGTGAGGATTAGTCAAATGTGATGTTTGAGGGTGCATGTGTAACTAAGAGGTTATGAAAGGGATAGTGCAAGCATAATTGAGGGGCAGAGTGAGTGCCTGGGCTGGGTGGCTTATTGCTGTGAGTGGTGGAAACATAATGTGAGTAAGGCTAGCACTTGGCTAGCAATCTTATCTAGGCAGAAAGGAGATGGCTAGAGTAGTGGGTATTACATGAAATGTGGCAGGTATTCATTCCTCTGTTAAGAGGAAGAAGATCTTGGCTATGCTGAAGAGAATACACAAATAACATATTTACAAGAAACACACTTAACGGATGCAGAACACAACAAATAACACACAGAATAGATTGAGGAATTTTTTTATGCATCCTTCTCCCGTAGGAAGTGAGTAGCAATTTTGGTACATAAAAATCTCCCATTTGAAATAGATTAGAGTGTGCCAGATCCAGAAGGCTGCTATAAGGGGGAGCTTGTATGCATGTAAAGTTCTGCTTTGTAAGCTATATGGCCCAAACACCTATAATAAGGAATTCTTTGCCTCCCTTTTGGCGTTGTTGGCTATGTCTCTGGGTGTCAGTTTATAGCGGGGAGATATTTCAATGTAGTTTAGATAGGTCTAAACATTGTAAGCCTACTAAATTAAGGGATTTGGGTGAAGATAAGGAGGGTACCAATCTGCTCTTGAATCAGTTATAATTGTTAGATATATGGAGGGTCATGAATCTGGAGAAAACAGAATGTATCTATTATTCACACCTACATACATGGTGAATGTATGCTGGACTATACCATGATGCTAAATTTAGAGAATAGCTGGAGGAAAAGAGGGAAAATATATTCAGAATAATGAGACTGAAGATGTGAGCCCTAAAGGGTTATTTTAAAAGAGCTATACGTACTTTGGAGGTCTGCAAATGGGCACACAGCCATCCAAACCACAGAGATGTCTCTGGAGGCATTTTAGAAGCCAGATCCGGAGATGATCCGATGCAAGGATGTCCAAGCAGTACAGGGGGCATGATGGAGGAATGTCCAGGCTTTCCCAAGAACTTGGGCATCCTAGCCCAATTTCAGAAAAGCCCTACATGTTCCGAGTAGCGTCAAAGGTTAAACCTGCTACAGGCATGAATAGGCATCGAAAAAGTGCTTGTTTGACCAGCTAAATATCCGGAGAGGGTAGTAAAGGAAGCAGACTTATCCCCTATATTTTCTATGTTGACAATGAACACTGACAGGGAATGAGGGCTCTTGTTTTCATTTTGACACACCAATGTATGTCCCAGTATGTAAAGGTGCATGTGATGGACGTATCCACCCCACGTTTTTGTACTGGGGACATCTAAGTGGATGCTGGCATGGGTGTCCATGTCAAGGATGGTTATGTTTCCATTATCAAGCTGAAACATAGATGTCCCCAGCGTTTTTCTGCACATTTTGCCTTAGACATCACAGATTGCACTTGGACACTCTTTCTAAAATGCTACTTCTGTTCTGCTATAGGAGGCTGGGAAAGTGGTGGTTAGAGGGGAAATGTTTGCTTTTAGCATTCAAAGAAGAGACAACAGGATGCAGAAATCTTAAGGCTAACAACGCTGAGAAGAGGAAACGTGGCATATATTACGCTGGCTAACTTTAGATACATACAGGAAAAGGTTGGCTTAACTTTAGCCGGTTTAACTAACCGGGTAGTGGTTGAATATCACCGCTGCCCAGCTAGCAAAAGCAAAAGCTCAATCATGCCAGAGAAGTGCTTAGTATGTTTTTATATGATCGGGCAAGGAAGTCCTTACGGTACCATATATTTAAATTGTACCAATAGGGTAATAAAGCAGGGCAACTGATAGCCAACTTGATATAGGGGGCAGGAAGACCAGTTTATATCGCAGAGATTGGGAACTAAGTGAGTCAAACAGCTCAGGATGAAAAGGGGATAGATTAGGCTTTCTTGTAGTTTTATTAGGCATTATATTCTGGTAAAACAGTATGACCCAATATTCAATGGGATTAACATGGTTAGCAGATCTGCTAACCATATTAATTCCCCTAGTGGGGGTATTCAGCGGCACTAACATGGCTAGTGCCGCTGAATATCTGTGGGTGCCACCACTGCATGCCCCGATGTTAACCGGTTAGCATCGGGGTGTAACTGGAGTGACACCCAATGATACTGAGTCATTGTTGCCACTGAATATCAGCTCTACACATCCCAAAACATGATAGTCTGAATGCCAGGGCTGGCACGTCCTTGAGCAAGAATGTTGTTTGCACAGGGCTCTGCGTTTCAGGGGGCCCCGCGCAAACAACATATTCTGCATTAAAACTAAAAAAAAAACAAAAACCTAGCTGCTGCTGCCGACGTGGCAGCGGAAGAATCAAGTGCCCCGTGGCCCCCACCCCCACCGCCTGCCCAGCAGAGCCCTCCCGGAATCAGCTCCATCAGTGGCGGCTTTCAGAGCCACAAAGAGAGAGTTTCTCTCTCGCGGCTCTGTTAAGACTGCTGGGGCTGATGGGAAACAGGCATTTCCTGTTTCCCATCAGCCCTGGCAGGCTTAACGGAGCCGTGAGAGGGAAACATTCCCTTCGCAGCTCGAAAAGCCCGCCGCTAATGCAGCTGATGCCGGGAGGGCTCTGCCAAGCAGGTGAGGGGCCGCGGGACACTTGATTCTACCGCTGCCACGGCAGCAGCGGCAGCAGCAGCAGCCAGGTTTTTTTTTTTGTTTTAAATTTACCTGGGCTGATGGGGGAGAGGCTAAGACTGAAAATGGGATGATGGGGGGTTAGGACTGGAGGTAGGCTGATGGGGGGTTAGGACTGGTAATGGGCTATGGGGGGGGGCTAGGACTGGAAATGGGTTGATGGGGGTTAGGACTGGAGGTGGGCTGATGGGGGGGGTTAGGACTGGTAATGGGCTATGGGGGGCTAAGACTGAAAATGGGGTGATGGGAGGGCTAGGACTGGAAGTGGGCCGTTCGGGGGGCTTAGGACTGGTAATGGGCGGGGGGGGGGGGGTTGCTAGGACTGGTAATAGGCTGAGTGGAAGGAGGGGCTTGAACTGTAAATAGCTGATGGGGATGGGGGTTTGGAATGGAAATGGGCTGTGAGGGGAGGGAGCTGGGACTGGAAATGGGCTGAGTGGGGGGGGGAGCTAGGACAGGAAATGGGCTGATGGAGGGGCTAGGATAGGACTGGAAATGGGCTATTGAGGGGTGCTAAGATTGAAAATGGGCTGTGCTGGGGGCTTGGATTGAAATAGACTCATGGAGGGGCTAGAACTGGAAGTAGGCTCATGGGGGCTTGGATTGGAAATAGGCTGAGGGGAGCAAGGATTTGACATCGGCTGATGGTGGGGCTAGGAAAGGACTAGAAATGGGCTGATGGGGGGCTGGGATTGGAAATGAGCTGATGGAGGGACTCAAATAGGACTGGAAATGGATGGGGGAGCTAGGATTGGAAATGGGCTGATGGTGGGGCTAGGATAGGATTGGAAATGGGATGATGGGGGGCTAGGGCTGGAAATGGGATGATGGTGGGGCTAGGATAGGATTGGAAATGGGCTGATGGGGGGCTAGGACTGGAAATGGGCTGAAGGGGGGACTAGAAAGGAGCGGATGTTGGGTGGGGCTGGAACTAGAAGGGAGCTGATGTTGGGGGAGGATTAGAATGGGATGGGGCTGGGAGAGTGAAATGGAGAGGGGAAAAATATTTTGTGTGGGAGGGAAGAAAAATCTACAATTGGCTGCGTATTGGGAAAGTAAGTGGGGATTGAGGATGGAGGGGTAAAATTTGAGTGGATGAAACAGGAATGAGGAAAGAGCAAAAGGTGAAAGATTAGTATGTTAAAGCAGATGTAGAGAGAGAATGGAAAAAAAACTAGAAGAGAGAAGAAAGAACAAATGGACAGCAGATGATGGAGAGTTTGCAGAAGGCATGAAGAAACCAGAAGAAAGTGGCTGGAGCAATTGCAACTGAAAAAAAAATGCACAAAAGGTAGAAAAATATCTCTTTATTTTGAATTTATTAACTGGAATATGTCAGCTCTGGGAAATGTGCATCATTAACGTCTGCGCTTTGTTCCCAGTTTAATTATTGTCTTCCTGTTTTTAAATTGTGATTCCTTGTTTGGTGATGGTCTATGTTCTGCATGTGTAACTGAGCTGAGATATTCTGTTAATGTAATTCCTATTTGACATTGCCACTTGTTCTCTTTCCCCAGTAGGTCATGTATTGTTATTCTCTGAAATGTATTGGTTTAATATTTGCAGTGTTGCCTTTTGATAGATAGAGTATGGGGCTTTGTGAGTCCTGGTAGTGCTGTTATGATAAGGTAGGTTTGCTAAATGCCAATAGCACTTGATTTCACCTACCTACCTTCCCTACAGGAACCATTACCCTAAATGTATAAATCCTTGAAACAAGAAGTTAATTCTTAAAGTCAAATTATTATTTTTGTTGGATCACTCACCATGAGAAGAAACCTTCCCTCTCTCGAAGTGAGCCCTCCTTTTTAATCATTTATAACCGACCTTATACCGGTCTTAAAACAGAATAAACAGCACCACATCGCTGTCATTGCTATTCAAACTCCCGAACTGTAAATTCTTATAATATGGCACTAATAAATCCAGTTTATCCCTTTATGTTAATAAAATAGAAAGAGAACTTAGCTGGAAAAATGCTTCAGAGGAGTCCGCCAAATCACTGCAAACACATTCAGCTGGAAAAACGCTTCCGAGGAGTACCAACCGATCACTATGGACTTGCGTTTCCCGGCCCGGCCTCCACTTTCATGCCGGCCATACACAGTTCCAAGAACATGCTGATGATGGTTGCATAAACTGTTGAAATCCCCTCAAACGAATTGGAAACTCCTCCAAAAACAAATTTATGCCAGAAGTCAGCAAAAGCAAGGTTCACGCTACACTAATTAGTGTTTCAAGCCGCTCAGCTTTACAGCTCTTCCTCAGGCGAATGATCCTCACTGTCTGTTGGTTCCGATTTATAAGTGCCATATTATAAGAATTTACAGTTCGGGAGTTTGAATAGCAATGACAGCGATGTGGTGCTGTTTATTCTGTTTTAAGACCGGTATAAGGTTGGTTATAAATGATTAAAAAGGAGGGCTCACTTCGAGAGAGGGAAGGTTTCTTCTCATGGTGAGTGATCCAACAAAAATAATAATTTGACTTTAAGAATTAACTTCTTGTTTCGAGAATTTATATATTTAGGGTAATGGTTCCTATAGGGAAGGTAGGTAGGTAAAATCAAGTGCTATTGGGATTTATTAGGGTTGATTTCTGGGGGTGTATCGCCCGGCAATCTACTTCTGTATCTTGCCTTGAAAACCCAATGGATAGTTACAACAAAACAAATTGTGCTATAGTGCTGGAAGATGAGACCCCCCAGGTCGGAAAGCACTCAACTAGCTACTGGGGAAGAGCTGAAGACTTTTCAGAGTAAACAATTTAGGATAGCTATCCAGAGGGTCGCCATGAGTCGACTCCGACTTGACGGCACTTAACAACAACAACATGGTTTGTTAGTACTTATGGGTTCTAAATGGGCAGTGTTTGTAGTAGTTCCTAATGTGCCTGGCGGTTGGCACTGGATTATAGTAATGTAGAAATCTTTTAGTCTTTCTTTATCTATAAACTCATTAAGAGGCATGTTTACTAAAAGTTAGTGTATGGTAACATTATGCAAATATGTATGCAAATGAGGTCCCTTATGCAAATGAGGCCCCGCACCGAGTCTCCGCACCTGCCTTGGGCTGCTCCTGCTGAGTGCAGGTATTCAATGGCCTCAAGTCAGTGAGAACCAGCAACAGATGCTTAATGCATCCATTAAAGAAGTTATTCAATCTTTAGCAATAGGAAAGGTGCCCAAATTAGATGGATTTGGTCCTGAGTTCTATAAATTACTTAAGTTCCAGCTCATGATAGTGCTATGGGGCATGTATAATGCCATCTTGATTATGTGAAGTCTTCCAGTGGAAGCAGGTGCTGATAATTTTGCTGTTCAAAAAGGTTCATGACAAGATGGAGGCTTGGTTATACTGCTCGATTTTGTTAATCAATATGGATATGAAAATTTTGACTTCAATTTTGATGTTTTGGATCAGCACCATTTTGCCTGGATTCGCAGGGGAAGACCAGACTGGTTTTGTAAAGAGGCGGCAGGGAATTATCAACATGTACTGAGCTCTTGCTGTTTTACGGAGGACAGCTGAAGAAAAGCCTGATAGGATGGTGCTGAGCCTGGATGCCAAAATGGCCTTTGATAAGGTGTGTTGGGATTTCATGTTTTGGGTTTTGTCCCAGATGGGAATTAGAGAGGATTATGCTAAATGGATTGAGGCACTATATGAAAGACTAACAGCATGACTGTTGATAAACCAAGAGCTTATAGCATTGTTTGAATTAGAAGGGGGAATGCTAAAGGGTTACTTCCTGTCACTGCTGCTGTTCATTCTTACCCCTCTATTCATCTATCTGTGTGATATGGAGGGCTTTCGGGACATAAGCTTTGGGGGACAAGAGGTTAAGATGGTGTTATTTGCAGATGATATTTTTCTGTTCATAGTGAATGCATCGCAGGCTATCCCTAATATTATTAAAACTTAAAGCAATATGAGGTAGTGGAGAGTCTGAAAATAAATATGGATAAGTTTGAAGCTATGGCACTAAGTAAGGATTTGGTGAGGAGGTAGCAGGCAACATTTCTATTTAAGAGGGCACAGGAGCATATGAAGTATTTGGCGATTATAGTACCTAGGTATCTGAAGAAACTTTATAAAATGACTATCACCCCCACGCTGGCGCAAGTTGGCCTATTAATGTTGCGGTGGGAACATCTCCCGCTATCATTACTATGGAGGGGGTCATTGTTAGAAATGTTGGTTTTATTTTATTTATTCTTTTATACCACATTTCCTAGGATCAATGCGGTTTACAGAGAACCAAACTTTAACCATACATGGAACAATTTTACATGTTAGGTAAAATAGAGAACAAGGTAACTATATACAAAAAGAGAGGTTGCTTGAGGTAGTAAATAGTCTGGTGCATATCTTAAATTAGGGTGGGAGGGGAGGGAGTTCATAGGTGGGTGAGTCAAGTGATCCTATTGAAATGTTCCATGAACAGGTCGGTCTTTATCAGCTTCTTGAAGGTTATTAGGTCATGGGCACTGTTCCCTCTAAGCTGTGCGCGTGTGCGCGCGCACACACCTCGCCGAGCGAGTGCACATACTTTACAACAGAGCGCACAAAAATTATGGTTCTGATTCTGATAGAAAACAACACAGACGTCTTAAAATTTAAAAGTTGTGATTGTAATTACTAGAAATTTTCTGCTTCATTTAGTAATCGTCTATTTTCATTTAATTTGATTAAAATCAATGTGGTGTACATACGGTATTCTGACGTGTAGTCAAATTTTAAAGTATATAACTCCGAGCATCGTTATGTGGCGCACAAAAATTTAACCTTCCTTCAAAAGCTGCACAGCTGATATTTTATGCGCACACAGCCTACAGAAAATTAGAGGGAACATTGGTCATGGGTGTCTCTGATATGGTGTGGTAGGGCATTTTGTCTGGTTGCTGTTGCTCAGTTCGGGAGGCAGGATTAGAAGGTTTGATATATTGTTCCTTCTCTGGTGGTTTTCAGGGGTCTTTGTTATGATAGTTTGCAAGTATTGGGAGGATAACTGGCGGATTATTTTGAACGTAGTTATTAGGGTTTTGTACTTGATTCTACTGAAGAGAGGTAACCAATGTAGCTCTTCCTAAGATTCTATACAAACTTCATGTTAGGTTCTTCCTAAGATTCTATACAAACTTCATGTTACCATGTTGGTTGTTCAAAAAGGATATTAGGCATCTCCAAAGGGCTATGTCATCTATTCTGTGGTGAGGGGGAAAAGCTCAGATCTGCTGGAATAACTTGATGCTTCATTAGGAACAAGGAGTGTTAGAGCTTCTCAGTTTGCAGGCATGTAAGGAGACATGTCAACTGAGGTTCATATGGGAATGTGTGAGGAGAAAATGATGATGCCTAGACTTACTGGGGAAATGTTAAAATCTGCATAAGGGGGGGCAGGAGACAATGGGCGGGGAAGCAAATTTGAGCTGATGGCTGCACCCAAGAAGGTATGGGGACAAATGAAGCATATGTAAACAGCTTTGATTCATTGATAAGGCATTATAAAAAAACACACAAATAAATAAATAAATGGTAGGACTTGAGCCACTGTTCTGGCTTCCTATCTTTTGTGGGGAATTTGGATGTTACTCCTGGGTTGGATGATAAGGTATTCAAAGAATGGAAAAATAAAGGGTTAACCATAGTCCATGAGGTATATGATGATAGAGGGATATATGCATTCCTTTGCCCAATTGCAAGGTATGTATGGTTTGCCTTGGCAGCACTTTAATGTATTTCTGCAGGTCCAACACTATGCTTCCTCAATGGGATGGTCAGTGGAGAGAGTAAAGCAAGGAAAGGCCTTTGTATTCCCTTTTGAAGAAGGGAAGGAGGGGAAGAATTGGGTGGCCAATTGTTATCGGTGGTGGAACTAGAAGCAGTACAGAAGCTATCTACTGTAAGTACTAGGAAGAAGAGCTGGGAAAGCCAATAACACCAAAGGACATACAACAATTAAGTCAATAACACCAAAGGACATACAACAATTCTTTGGAGAAACACATGGTGTTCATGTAGACATAAAAATGAAAGAGATGCAATTTAAGTTACTACATCATAGCTAAACTGACGGCCTAAAGAGTTCAAATTGGGTTTACGAGACAGACATGTTGTCCTGCCTAAACAGGATGTGAAATAAAGACTAACACACTTCAGAATAGAGATAATCAGTTTATTTATAAAATATTAAAAGGCAACTTGAAAGCAAGTAATTCACTTAATCCACCTAAGATTAGTTAAGCTGTGCATAAAAGTAAGAAATAAGAAAAAAATACATCACCAAAAGAGTTGTAAGCTTCGTCTCATGCCAACACTTTCAACTGAAAAAGCCCCAAATTCAGCCAGGCAGGAGATCTTCCTCAATCAGGAAAACCCCCAGAAGGTGTGCGTGTTCACCCCATGTGCAAGACTTTCCTCTTCTGTCTGACTGCCAAGAGGCCCCTTCCTTATACCTTGCTGCAATAGCAACTAGTTATTTTCCATCATGTTGACACACACACAAAATAGGATCAGTTATCCATTAAACATAATCAAGACACTGGCCAGACACCTAAGAATGCTCAAGAGGGGTATCTCCCATCCCATGGTTCAGAAACTCAGAACTCCACTGATAGATGACCTTCAATTTATTTTGTATACAGTTGCCGTGTGAAAAGTTTTTCTTATTTCATGTACCAGTACCTCTTCCTACCAAGATTCCCTATCATAAATTTCACATGATCTCCTACCAGAATAGTTATGCAAGATATTTTTCACAAAATTGCACAGGAATCTCTTTCCTACAAAACTGAGGCTTAATTAACCACTAACTTACTGCTGACGCATAATCAGAGTCAACTTTAACTCTCTTTCACCACATTCGGTCCTTTGGCTATTGATTATGGGCCCAATTCCGATCTCGATGTTGATCTCCTTTGAACATCCGGGGTGACCCAGACATACAAAGGAGATCGCGATTCTGATCCCGTGGGGCACATCTAGCCCTGCGGGATCAGAATTGCAAACAGCATTGTGTGTGCAGGCCAGGACCGCAATTTATGTTGCCATGGTGCTGCGGTTCCATTTAAATGCCGCGATGCTGGCCGCTGATGAAAAAGTTAATTCCCCACAGCCCGACCCCCCAATCTGGCCTCTTAAGGCCAGGGTTGGGCTGCAGGGATTTAACTTTTGCCCCCCAGCTCCTTCCGTGTCCTGCAGCCACCGAAATGGAATGTCCAGGGAAGTTATTCCACCCCAGGGGTGGAATAACTTCCCCGGCCATTTTGCCAGCCCTGGACATACAGGGCCAACATTAGAATTGGCCCTGTACTTCCAGAGCTGGTGACCGCCCACTGCCTGCCCACTCTCTGCCCCCGGGCTGCCCCTTCCCTGCCCCAACTAACTTCCCCGCACAACCAGCGCGGAGGTTAGTCAGGGGCCTGCAGCCACCACGAATAGTGGGGATGGACGTCCCATTGGGACATCTATCCCCACTATTCATGGTTCAGAATGACCCCTTATGCATATAAGATACTGGCAACATAGTGGGGAATTTAGGCGGACAAAACATAGCAATAAAACTGAGGTTTAATTAACCCCTGACTTACTGCTGATGCATAATCAGTAGTCGACTTTAACTCACTTTCACCACACATGTGTTGTAAATGCAAACAAAGTAAAGGAACTCTAGTGCATATGTTTTTGTTGTGCTCTGCACTGGATTCTTATTGGACAGCAATAACCCAAAACATGGGTCAGTAGACAGGGATAACAGTCCCAAAGGATGGAAAGGTGTCTGAGGATTAGCAGAATGAGGAAATGGATGCATGGCAATTTGTGAGATTTGCAATATTGGTGGCCAAAAAGTATATGCTGCTGAAATGGATTGAAGACGCTCCTCCAACATATGGATTGTGGGAGGACATGATGAATGAATACTTGCAGATTCAGCAAATGACTGTTAAGTTATCTAATAAGCAAGTAGGGGAAGGACGAATTAAAACCTGGCATAACAACTATACTGCGCTATATATAGACACTCAAAATGTGCTATTAAAGAGGTGGTGTGTACCCTGGTGGTAGAGGGAGGAGGAGGGGACATGTGAGTGTGTGTAGGAGTGAATGTGGTGGAAGGGTGGGAGATGATGGGAATAAGAGAAGACTGAAAATGCCTGCCTTTGTTGAAAGCGTCTAAAAGTTTGTTTGTTGTTGGTATTCTTTTCAAATGTAATACCATAGGACTTGTAAAGTGTTGAGGTTCTTGGATTCATGGCTAATGCTTTCTGACAATAAATAAAAAGTTGGAAAAAAAAAGAACAAAGCACTGGGCAGTGATGGCATTCCCGGCTATCAGATGTAGTTATTACAATGCTTGCAAGGCTCTGCCAGGAAATTTGGAAGATAACATCATGGCTGATTGACTGGAAATGATCTGTATTCATACTAATACTGAAGAAAGGTGATCCAACCGACTATGGAAATTATTGCACAATTTCTCTGATACATTCAGTGTATACTACAACCATACTTGGAACATGTCTGCTTAAAGTCAAGCAGGATTCAAGAAAAGGTGAGGAATAAGAGGCATTAAAGTGGATATGAGATGGATCCTTGAAAAGATAAAAGAATACCAAAAGGATATCTACATCTGTTTCAATGTCGCTAAAAAACTGAGCTGCATTTAGAAGCATGGGTATACCAGTACTCTTGATAATTCTCATGCGCAGCCTTTACTGTGAGTTACCATCCATTTTTTTAATGAATGGCCCCAGTGAAAATAATGGGCCAGCAGCAATTAATGCACGTGGCAGCCCATGCTCACAGTAGTGTGAGTTTCCACGCTTTAGTGAATCAGCCGCTTAAAATACTACTAAGTCAATGAAAACTTTTCAGTAGCTTCACAATTTTCTGGTTTCCTGTATGTGTCTGTGAGGGGCTGTTATAATAATTTTACAGAGAGTAATTTACCTGAGATAACAGAAAACAAAGTACAGAAGTGCAAATTTTCTAGCCTCACAAATTACTGACCAGAAACACTTCAACAAGATAAAAATACTCCCAGCACCTAATGCACTGAACTCTATGAACTATTTTTGGAGGTCAGAATTCCCTGCAGCAGCCTGACTCATAAATATCACAATGAACATGCTTGCTCCATTTCGTGGCAATGAAGCATCGATAAAGTGGTTTCAAACAAGAGTCACAGTGCCTTAAAGCTGTAATACTGCAGTATGTAGGCTGTTCACAATATCCTCTTCCTTGTGTCATAGTTTACTTTTTTCATTTCTAGGTCTTATTCAAGATCTGCTTTCCTTCATATTCTATTTTTTTTTTACTTATAATTAACACGGTTAGCTGGCCTGCTAACCACATTAATTGCAGTGAGTGGGATTTTCAGTGGCACATAGCCATTCTGTGCCGTTGAATATCCTCTCCTAACTGCGTAGCATTGGGGTGTTCCGGGAACGGCAATGAAGTTAACTGGCCAGCGAGCTTAAAGTGGCTTACTTTAGGTACTTAAAAGGCTGGCTTAACTTTAGCCAGTTTAGCTAACCAGATAGTGGCTGAATATCACCGCTGCCCAGCTAGTTAACATGCTAACCAAGAACATCAGATATTCAATGCCAATGACTGGATATGACCCTGGCATTGCATAGCCAGTCTTAAATTAAAGCAACTTACTTGCTGCCTGCAGTGTGAAGGTATGTCATCAGCCTGCCTGCTACTCCGGCACTGCTGTTGTCTGCTGGACTCCACCCAAGGGCCCTATGAATGGCTTGTCCACCCATGGCATGCAGCTCGTGGTACACAGACGGGGGCATGCACAATTGTGAGCCCCTTAAGAGCTGAGGACTGAGGTGTGGTGAACAAGTGTGTGGTACGTTTGGTTGTGAGATGCCAGGAAAAAGGAAGTCAAAAGGCAGCAACGAAACAGCTACAGGTGTGGGTCCTATGGACAAGCATTTGGTGCCCTAGGACAGTATGCCAGACATAGATAAGATGGCAGGCATACTTGGAAGAACCATTTTTGAACTTCTTTGAGCAGACTCTGTTTCCTGTACCTTGTCCATCTTTGCTACCTAGTCCTTGGAAAGTCATTGTAGAGTCAGGCCCCATAACAATAGGGTCTAAGAGTATTGCCATTAGTCCTAAACCTGTAGTGTGTGCTTTAGATAAGGCTGTTATTCAGCCTTCTGGGGATCAGGTTTCTTTACAAGATATATTTATGGCAAATAATGACATGTACTGAGAAGTTTTGGCTTCTATCATTTCGGAACTCTATGATGTCATCCAGGAAGTTGTTGCAAAGTTTAAACAGGTGGATGTTCAGTTGGAGACCTTGGGGAAAAGGTTCTCCATGCTCACATACAGGTGACCTCTCTAAATGCAGTAGGCATGTCATCTATTAAGGACATACTTATGATGCACCACAAATTGAAATCCTTTGAAAATTCTCTTCATAGTAAAAATTTGAAGTTTTTAAATTTCCCCATTACTCGGTTGCTTTCATCAGAAATTCTTGTATGCAAATACTCAAGGAAGTTCTATGTTTATCTAATAGTGATGTTGTTGTTTATTTATTTATTTTATTTATTTATTTGAAAACTTTTATATACCGCCACTTCCCAAGATCAGTGGCGGTTTACAGAGAACAGTAGTGAAAAATACATGGAACATTATGCAACATTGCAACTACGTACAAAGGACAGTATAAACAAAAGTAATCATATACAGCTCATAACAGGAACCTTTGATTATTTAGACAAGGTAATTATTTACAAAATTCTAATAAAAGATCTTGATTTTTTACAGTTGTTAAGTGCCGTCGAGTCGGAGTCGACTCATGGCGACCCTCTGGATAGCTATCCTAAATTGTGTTCGGTCTTCAGTCAGGCGGCTCATTATTGACAGACTGGTACCCGTAGCTGCTGTTATTGTATCGATCCATCTCATTGCTGGCCTTCCTCTTTTGCGTTGACCTTCTATCTTGCCAAGCATGATGTCTTTCTCTAATGATCTCTGTCTTTGCATGATGTGTCCAAAGTATGAAAGTCGAAGTCTTGTCATCTGAGCTTCTAAAGAAAGCTTAGGTTTGATCTCCTCTAGTACCGACTGGTTTGTTCTTCGGGCAGTCCATGGTATACACAGTATTCGTCGCCAGCACCATAATTCAAAGGCATCAATTTTCTTCCTGTCTATCTTTTTCACTGTCCAGCTTTCACATCCTTTATTGAAAATACCATGGCTTGAACAAGTCGAATCTTTGTATGGAGAAAGACATCATCTTTGTCTTCTTTACATTAAGGTGCAGGCCCATTTTGAGACTATGTTCTTTGATTGTGAGAAGCAAATGTTTCAGATCATCTTCACTTTCAGCCAGTAATGTGGTATCATCAGCATAGCGAAGTTTGTTGATGAGTCTTCCACCAATCTTCACACCTCTGTTGTCTTCATACAATCCTGCTTCTCTGATGATTTGTTCTGCATATAAATTAAACAGGTAGGGGGAAAGTATGCAGCCTTGTCTTACACCTTTGCTTATTTTAAACCATTCTGTTTCTCCTTGTTCCGTTCGAACTGTTGCTTTTTGATCAATGTACAGATTGTGCAAGAGTACGATCAGGTGTTCTGGTATACCCATGCTTCTTAATGTGGCCCAGAGTTTCTCAGTTTACACAGTCAAAAGCCTTGCTATAGTCGATAAAGCACAAATAGATATCCTTTTGGTATTCTTTAGTCTTTTCAAGGATCCATCTCACATCCACAATGATGTCTCTCGTTCCTCGCCCTTTCCTGAACCCTGCTTGCACTTCAGGTAGTTCTTGTTCCAGGTATGGTTGTAGTCTCTTTTGAATAATCTTCAGTAGAATCTTGCTGGCATGTGGGATCAGAGCGATTGTGTGATAATTTCCACAGTTAGTTGGATCACCTTTCTTTAGTATTGGTATAAACACAGATCTTTTCCAGTCAGTTGGCCATGATGTTGTCTTCCATATTTCTTGGCAGAGCCTTGTAAGTACGGTAACAGCTGCATCAGATTGCTGTAATACTTCTATCAATGCCTGGGGCTTTGTTCTTTGATAAGGCTTTCAATGCTGCTTCAACTTCTTCTTTCATCACCAATGGTTCCCGATCATAAGGTACAGGTTGAAACGGCTGTTGGTCCACTTGATCTTTATCATATAAAAACTCTGTATATTCCTTCCACCTTTTCTTGATCTTCTCAGCATCATTCAACATAGAACCTTGAGCATCTTGTAACATTCCATTTCGAGGCTGGAACTTTTTCTTTAACTCTCGAAGCTTTAGGAAAGACGATTTTGTTCTTCCTCTAATAGTTTCTGCTTCTATTTCGTTGCATGCGTCGTTGTAGTACTTTTCCTTGTCCTGTCTTGCTGCACGTTGGAAATCTCTGTTGAGTTCTGTTATTGTCTTTCTTTCTCCTCTGGCTTTAGCTTCTCTGCATTTCTGGACAATTTTCAGAGATTCTTCCGTCATCCATTTTGGCCGTTTTTGCTTTTTCACCTTTTGTAGAGACTTCTCGCTTTCTTCCAACACAACCTTCTTGATGTCATTCCATAACTCTTCTGGAGCTCTGTCATTTGTATCTAAAGCAGCAAATCGATTTTGCAGGCAGTCTTTAAATTCCAGTGGTATATTCTCAAGGTCATATTTTGCTGCATTCATGAGTGGTTTGCTCTTTTTCAACTTTAGCTTGAGTTTGCATACTAGTAGTTGATGATCTGTACCACAGTCAGCTCCAGTTTTTGTCTTTGTTGATGTTATAGAACTTTTCCATCATTGACTTCCACAGATGTAGTCAATTTGATTTTTATACAATCCATTGGGTGAAGTCCATGTGTACAGTTGCCGCTTGTGTTGATGGAAGAAGGTGTTTGAGATGAATAGATTGTTGGTTTTGCAGAATTCTATCAGTCTTTCTCCAGCTTCATTTCTGTTGCCAAGTCCATATTTTCCAACTACTTTGCCTTCTTCTTTGTTGCCAACTTTTGCGTTCCAGTCACCCATGACTATCAGGATATCCTGTTTGCATGTTCTGTCAATTTCAGCTTGTACTTGTTCATAGAATTCTTCAATATCATTCTCTTCTGTAGCTGTTGTTGATGATGTTTTACTAATTGTATTATGTTCCTGATAAAGTGGTAAGGACATCTTCTGGGTGGGAGGGAAAGGACATTCTGGTCAAGAGACCTGATCTGAGAGTGTCTGCCTTCCTAGAAGATTCCCAGGATGTCATTGGCACTAGAGCCACCTTAGTGGTTTCCTTTATCAAAGACACCGATAAGGTGATAATTCTAAAAAGTTATTTTAACTTTAAGGAATCCTTTTTTGTAGTGCTAGAATACAATTATTCTCTGATGTTTCTAAAGCCACCCAGGTGAGAAGGAAGACTATTTTTTCTTTCAAATCTCAAGTATTAGCTATTGCTGTTACCTTTTACATTAGATTTCACTGCAAAAGTGTAATTACATTGAATGAGGTTAGATATGTTTTTCAAGATCCATCCCACCTGGAGAATCTTTTAAGGGATCAAGAGGCTACCATCTCTTAGGATCAGGCTTTAGGAGATAAATAGTGCCATATATTTTGGCACTGTATTGGAGTAGAGTTTTATGGTAGTAATTGTGTGGTTTATGCTGCTCGATTGCTTTGTTAAATTGTTATCTTTGTTTTTTTGGATGGTTCCCATGATGTGAGCTCATTTTTCCTTCTTTATTTTTTGGAATTGTTGTTTTCTTGCTGTTTTATTTGAGTGGGAATTTTTGTTTCCTTTGTTCTTATTTGAACTGTAAGAGCCCGATATTCAGTTGGGCGAGCTATGCGCCTCATCAGCATATAGCCCTGCCTGCTGACCTCTAAACCCGGATATTCAATGTCACAGTGACAGTACTGAATATCTGGTTTAGGAGCTGAGGGGATTCACTCACTGAGCTGAACCAGGTAGCAGCGCTATTGGACTGCTACCCGGTTAGCTATCCACAGCTACAACTAGGCGAGTCAAAAGCTCCCTGCCTCTGCTCTGCCCCGATGCTAACCGGATAGCATTGGGGTGCTTAGGGGGCATAGAGGGGAATATTCAATGCACTAACCATGTAGGTGTCATTGAATATCCCCGTCTAAGGCATTTACACGCTTTACAGGGCTGTAAACCATGTTTATGCCTTTTGAATATCGGGCCCTAAATGTTTAAATGAAAAAAAATTAAAGCAGTGACGGCCAGCCACTTTAAATGTGCTGGCCACCCCTGCCATGGAATTTCAGTCCCTATAATTTTATATATCTTGAATAAAATATGTGCATTTTTATAGCCATGTACTTAATTCTAAAAGTATCTTTCTACTTGTTTGCTCCTCAGTTGGTTTTAGTATATATATGTTTTCTGTGTATCAGTGTGATGTCTCTGATAAGGAAAGACACACCAGTACCTAAATATTCTCAGATTACTAACGGTTGTAGCAGCAGAGGAGGAGGCACTACAGGAACCTTTAAAGATAAACAGTTTCTCAAGCATGAATTAGAAATCAGACATAGGGTATTTTCTTGTCCCAACAGTTTTCCTCTGCTCCTTTCCACCTCAAATCAGAACTGGTCTCTGGGGGGCAACATGAAGCTGTATTCAGCCGTCCCAGGATTTCTTTCTCACTTTAACTCTTTCCCCATTCCTACTGAATCCAACCATTTGAGTGAAAGTGCTTGGCCAGGAGCCCAGATTAGGACTCTCGCCAGGACTTGGTATTCATGCAGTCTGAGTTTGACTACCAAATATTACTAGTGTACAATGGTTGAGATGCCTCCCTACCAGAGGCAGTGTACATTGCCTCCACAGCATCACTAACCCTGACTGGTCCAATCACTAGAAACCAGGTCTGCAACAGAGCATGCAGTGGTGTCACTGGACTACTTGGCTGGCCTAATTTGGTTTGTTTTAATAACTGAATTATCTAAAGGCTTTAATTCTACCACCTTAAAGAGTTCTGAATGCCTTATTTTATAACATTTGAATCATGGCGATGGCATTGTTCAGCTAATACCACAAAAAGATCGTCTTGAAAGGTTCTAATCTATATGGGACAAGGGCACCATAGTCACCTAATTTCATACTGTGTGGAGCACACAGACCGCACACTTCTCAGAACATAACTCTGCAGTCATATTTGCATATAAAATGAGACCACAGTTCAATGTTGCAAACAATTGTTTAAGAGACAGCCCAGCCATGAATGCATCAAAAAATACAGGTTAGAGTATCTCTGGTACTCATGTCCGTGAGCACAGAGATGATAAACTAACCCCACATTAACGGCCAGAATTTGAGAGGGACAAATTGAAATCTATTATCAGATAACTCTTCCCCCTACACAGAGAGGTAATTTATTTGCCAGAGAAGGCCACATCAGTCAATAGGAGTGAGGGGACTCCTACTATCCAAACCCCCTGTCCACCCTCCGATGACAGATTGGGACCTTAACATAGTGTTGGTGCAACTCACCCACCAGCCATTTGAGCTCTTAGCTACCTGCTACCTGAGGTACCTCTCGTGGAAGGTCATGTTCCTGGTGGTGCTCACCTCCGCTCACAAGGTCAGCGAGCTCCAAGCCCTAGTGGCAAAGGCACCATATACCAGAGGCTACAAGAACAGAGTCATGCTATGCACACACCCTAAATTCCTTCTGAAGGTAGTATCTTCTTTTCACCTCATCCAGGAAGTGGTGCTACTCACCTTCTTCCCAAGGCCTTATTCCAGCAGAGCGGAGACCACCTTTCACACCTTGGACTGTAAGAGGACCCTGTCCTTCTACATTCAACATACGCAGGGCCACCGCAAAGCTCAGCTTTTTGTTTCTTATAACCCCAGTCGGCTGGGGGAAGCCGTAACCAAGCAAACGCTGTCCTGCTGGGTGGTGGACTGCATCAGCCTTGCCTATGAGCAGGCTGGGTTCGTGCTGGATGGCTGTGTCATGGCACAGTGTCAAGGCCATGGTGGCTTCTGTGGCAAAAATGAGCTCCGTCCTGATGCTGGATATCTGCTGGGCCACCACCTGGGCATCAGTCCATATCTTTGCAGGTCATTACTGCCTGGAGAGGGAGTTCCAATGGGACAGCGCCTTCGGCCAGGCCATGCTCCGTAATCTTTTCAGGGTCGAGATAACTCCTACCCTCCAACCTTTCTGTATTCAGGCTACTGGAGCATTGGTTCCCATTGGACGCATGGGTCCTACTGTAGTCTGTATCCACAAACTCAATTTCTGCTGCTCACGGCTCCCCTGGAGGATGACCATGTTTTTTTCCTTACAGGCTTAGGTAGCCTGTAGCTAGGGAGTCCCATATGTGAGGACTGACTTCCTGCTTGTTCCCGGAGAAAGCGTAGTTACTCATTTGTAACAGGTGTTCTCCAGGGACAGCAGGAATCAGTCCTCACAACCCTTCCTCCTCCCCTTGGAGTTGCTTCTTTACCATCTCTTATTTTGACGTCTTTTAGCTATGTCATGCCCTCATGCACCCTGACGATGACCCATGGACTCATGAATCCACATGGCTGCTCTGTGGCTCCAAACACAAGGTCAGTGTGTGTATGACCGAGGGATCATGTGTTCTAGCCCAGCCTGCGCATCAGGAATGGTATGTCCTGGTGTGTTAACTTTATCATACCTTCAAGGAACAGAAGCATCAGGTGCTACCCCCCCCCCCCCGCCCCACACACACACATTTCATTCAGAATGGGTCATCACACCCAGATGTCAAACTGATCAACCACACAATGTAAGGCTGGATGGCAGAGCACACTAACAGCACCAGCACACTGAGTAGGCATTGATAGCACCTGTACTGTGCAGAGTGTGTAAATAACACCTGCACAAGCATTCACAATGGATGAGCATTACAGGAGGCCTAATGGGCAGGTAACAATGATAACATGCACCAATTTGGATAGCAGGGTCATGTGTATGTGCCTTGAGGACTGTGAGCTGCTACAATGCAGTGTGCATGCATGTGATGCCCAGGCTTTATGCCTGTGCATACAGCATGATGCAGATCAGCTCTTAAGCAACTCTACGTACAGTGTGAGGTCCCAGCTAAGAGCTGCCATGCTTTGATGCTCTCTAGTGGGGTGTATACTGTGTCTGCAGTATGGGTGAGTTCATGTGCTATTCTGGCCAGTTTGGCAGGGTCCATGGCAAGGGACATAAAATAATGTGGATGTACAAGCATGGCACAATATGGCATGCTTACTGCCACAAGCTGTGTAGGGGGACACAGTGTTTGGGGATGTGTCAGACATAGGCCACTGTTACCCAACATGCATTCACAGCGTGTCTGTGGCCCAAATTCCAGTGCACCTTGCATTGCATTTTTGTTGCAAAAGTATGAAGTCAGAGGGTACACAAATGAAGGGAATAGGATTCTGGGTATTGTCAGAAACAGAACCATTTTCACAGAGTGTATATGAGCCAGAGGTTATGTAAATGCCAGAGCCATCCTACCCTGTGTCTGCAGCAAGCATGACCAAGGTGCACATATTAGGTCATGCTAAGAGGCCACTTTGACTGAGCTGTGACCATGTCAATGTATCCACAATGTGCTATATAGTGTAAAGCTACAGTACTTTTCTTGGCTGTCCAATCACTGCACTGGCTGCTGGCTGTCCATGCTGTTTGTACCAAGCCAGTGTGTACATGGTTTCTCTGTGCACATGCAGTGTGTGATTAGTAGCAGACTGGGCACAGTTGCAATGTGAATGGCTGACACAGCCCTGTGGTGGCCAACACATGCAGATTGACTGCTGTAGATTGGAAGCCCCAGATGGTAAGGCTATCAGCTGTTCTTGGGCTCATAACTGTGGTCCTCGCAGGTCCATCATTTTGGTATGAGCACCCCCCCTGCCTAGATAAAAGTCACCCAACAAACAAGAGAAACACATCTAGACAAAGCTATTTTTGTTGGAACCCACACCTTGAAGGACCTTCCTCCTCGTAGTGTATTGTTCCGTTTTTATCTTTAATTCAAAATAGGGACGCAACCCTAACAAGGATCAAGGGGACTTCAACCCCTCAATACCAACCGGTTAGCTTCAATTCACACAAGGCACAAGCCAAATAGAAGTCACTTATCTTAAATGAAATCCTGCCCCAATTTTAAAGCCCCGTCTGATTCAAACGTCCAGAACAACAGCGAGTAAACGGCTATGACCGCCCACTCCCTCGATGAGGGCGACAGGCTATATCAGGAAAAGTTGTTCACGGCGACTTCTATACAGCTAACTCTTCATGCAGCAAGAGAAGATTGATTGATTGTCTAGACATTAAATTGTTTAAAGATGGCTCTGGAGTCAGGTCCACTCTATACCGTAAGGAGGTCCAACGTAACACATTACTGCATTATCAAAGCTATCATCCGGGCCCCTTGCACCGGGGTTTACCGGTAGGTCAATTTATAAGATTATGCCGGCTGTGTACTATATTGGAAGATTTTAAAATTCAAGCCTCATGATTGAAGACACGGTTGTTGGAGCGGGGTTATTCTCAAGCTTTAGTAAATCGAGCTTACCGACTAGCCCGTTTTAATTATGGTGAATGGTGGAATACCCCTAATTCCGGCCCTACCGATGAGAATTCCCCCCCATTTGTGGGGGTTTTGCCATATATGCTAGGCACGACGAAAGTGATGCAGATTGTGAAAACCTATTGGCCTATGTTATCCTTACACTCTAGTTTCGCGAAACCATTGATGTTTGCTTTTCAGAGAGGCAGGAATATAGCGAACTGGATAGTACATCATAACAGTCAAGCTCAAATGGAAACAAGGGGGGAGTCTATAGGTCATTTTAAATGTACCGAATGTGATTTTTGTGCCACGACAGTGGAAGGAGAAGTCTGGGAGTGCTCTTTGAATCATCGGAAGATATATAGTAAATTTGCCACAACATGTTTAACGTCTTTTGTGGTGTACATATTGATCTGCCCATGTAATTTAATTTACGTAGGCAAGACATCAAGGAATATAAAAAAAAGGCTTCAGGAACATCGGTCCTGCATAAACGGTGTGGTTTTGACAGCCCCACTGGTGCTACATTGTCAGGAACATCACCACACGTTTACTGATCTACGCTGGAGAGTAATAGATCATATTCCACTCAATAACAGAGGGTTGACAGGCATTCTCTTTTGAGTTATAGAGAACAATTTTGGATTTATACGTTGAACTCCGTGGAACCCCATGGCTTAAATTCGGTTGTGGAATGGTGGACTATTGTGTAAGTAAAAACCTTCTGGGCGTGTTGGTGGCCTATTGGTTATCAGCTGGTCACGTGTTCACGTTAGGAAGTTTAAATCACACACAGTTTAGGTGGGGCTGGGAGCAACAGACTATATGGAGAGGAAGATCTCTTATATTGTTGCTGCATGAAGAGTTAGCTGTATAGAAGTCGCCATGAACAACTTTTCCCGATATAGCCTGTCGCCCTCATCGAGGGAGTGGGCGGTCATAGCCGTTTACTCGCTGTTGTTCTGGACATTTGAATCAGACGGGGCTTTAAAATCGGAGCAGGATTTCATTTAAGATAAGTGACTTCTATTTGGCTTGTGCCTTGTGCGAATTGAATTTGGCTTGTGCCTTGTGTGAATTGAATTTGGCTTGTGCCTTGTGTGAATTGAAGTTAACCGGTTGGTATTGAGGGGTTGAAGTCCCCTTGATCCTTGTTAGGGTTGCGTCCCTATTTTGAATTAAAGATAAAAACGGAACAATACACTACGAGAAGGAAGTTCCTTCAAGGTGTGGGTTCCAACAAAAATAATTCTGTCTAGATGTGTTTCTCTTGTTTGTTGGGTATTTATATGGGAAACATAAGGGGTGATTGTTCACAAATAGACAAAAGTCACAGCATTGGGGTTCCTTGGAAATAGCTGCCACAAGTTTGTAGACTGTAATGAGGTATTATAGGACAATCCCTAGCCAAAAGGATCAGGAGACAAGGCCCTGGTATGACAGGACACTCCGGCATGCTTCAATTGTGCAGACAACCAAATGACTAGCAGCACACACTGCCAACAATACCTCCAGTACACTGGCAGTGATATAGATCAGCTCCAGGACCAGGAGGGTCCAGTTATTGCATTGCAGGCTCTGGGGACCAGGTGATGTGTGCCCCCTCACATTCAGGGTAACCCCTGAAATTGGTCAGTAGCACAGTTTGCAGCTCTTACATGCCCTAAGCAGACAGTGGCCCTTTGTAGTACTGGGCTGATGTGATGGATCACAGCATTCTCCCTGTGGTGATCAGTTGCAGAAAGCTGTTCAGAATGTGCAATGCATCATGAGAATGTAGGGGCTAACCTACATTGGTACACAGAACTGAGACTGCAGCTATAGTGACAACTGTGATCACTGGGGCATTGCCTAGTACCTGTTTGTCGTCTAAGATGGTGGGAGACGTGTGCCTGGCCCCTCGGGGAAGCCAGGCTTGTGTGACATGGCCCTCATGGGTCAGTAATGTGGTTTGCATTCGGTGTGTGTGCAGGTGTCCCTATCTTGGTGTGTGTAGCAGGTCACAAGGGACTGCATGCCCCGCACATGTGCTGCCTCTGGAGTGACACACTGCAACACAGCAGATCCATGCATGTAAGTTTTGGTTGCTGTTGGTAAGACAGTGGAGGGGCGGGCATGTTGACCTCACATGTGCCTTGTCCTGAGAACAAGAGCTATATCTTGTAGCAGTGTGTCTGCTGAGCAGGTACATTATTGCGTGTCCATTGCTTTACATACTGCATGTACACTGCTGTTGACAGGGCCTAGGTGTGGTATACCACGGTCTCATACTGTGCCAGTCATGTTGTTTCATGTGCTGGATTTTACCCATGGCAGGCAGGAACCTGCAGTCTCGTTGCTTCCAGGCATTGCTGTACAGGATGGTGTGGAGGTGCAGCCTACTGGTTACAGCACTGGCTCTGTAAGCGATGGATGAGGGTTCAATTCCCACTTTTTATCTTTGTGCCAGTGTAATACTCAGTTCATTTTGATGCCAGGAACAGTCCAGGCTCTGCTTTGACTGGCAGATACACATTCTTATGCTTTTTTATGTGTTGCAATAGCATATTGGGTCTGTACACATGCTATTTGTGATCCTGCCCATCTGAGAGCATGACCTTATTGGCTCAGCTGCAGGCCATTGCAGAGGGTCAGACATGTGACATGTTCACTTGCAGATGAGGAGTGGAGGAGTAGCCTAATGGTTAGAGCACTGGCTTGGGAACCAAGAGACCAGGGTCTGATTCCCACTAGCACTCCTTGTGTGACTGGTGGGAGTATTCTACAGAGGCTTTTTATTTATGCTAAATCCTTCAAAGCATGACTTCTACTCCTTGTGGCCTTGGGCAAGTCACTTAACCCTCCATTGTATCAGCACATCCAAATATCCAAATTAGCAGTTTCTGTTTTTAATGTACATTACCAAATTTTGGCTACAATGATAGAACGCTTTAAAACAAGCCAAGTATTTTGTTTTAATCTTTTTAAGTTATTTATGATATTACTATTTTTTAGCATTATCAACTCTAAGATTGTTCCTTTGCCACGAATTCACATTCTACTGTGCGCTCCATTCAGTATATTGATACACATAACTGTAAGTATTCTAATGGTTTTTATTTTCCCTCCTTGTTGATTGTCAATGTTTGTCCTTCTTTATTATTCTTGTAATTATTTATCCATTTCTTTTATATTATGTATGGATGTTTTTAAATTTTTAATAATTTTCTTATTATTTTTATTTTATGTTCATTTTGTTTTTAATGTTTCATGTATTTGTAATGCTTTGCATTTATATGTCACATATATTGAGTCTGTCATATTTATAATTGTTTGCTTGCAGTTCTCAGCCCCGATGAAGGCATTGCCGAAACGTGTTGGTGCATTCCTGTATCAATAAAGCGCTTATGACCACCAATTCCGCTCACCTTTTGTGATGTCGCATCAGGTACTGTACATCAGTGCTGCATGCCCATAACATACTCTCATTTACCGCCATCCTTCCTCAGTCCATCCATCTGCCTCTGACGGCTCTGTGCAGTCACGTATTCTCCTGCCAACTGCTACACCATGCCCCACACAGGGACGTTTTCCTCATTTTGATGTGTCACTCATGCCTCTCCTGTGACTGATCTGCATGTCACAACTCATTCTCTGGCATACTTTGGATGCACATATCATGTCAAGTCTGGCTACGCAGGGGAACACGTCTTCCCCATCCTATGCCACACACAGACATTACAGCATTTTACATGGGCATCCCTCACTGAATCAGTACAGCTGCCTCCCACATGCTCATCCCATTTACTGACTGCCACGTAGGATGCCCACGGATATGTCAGGTCCATCAGCTCCCACTGTCCTTCCATCTATCATCTTTACATTGACTTTTGCTGGTGCTCCCTTATCCAGCATTAAGGTGACTCCCATTTTCAGGCAATAAGCTACATGCTTGGCACCTTAACACCTGGTGTCCTGTTAGCGCACGTTAACTGTCAACTTGCGCCCTTACCACCAGAACACCTACTACCCACCCGAGCCTTTATCACACGCAAACACCCTTAATGATGCCATTTTCGCTTGCTATACCCTGCTCCCTTAACGCTGTTTAGTAAACATACCCTATAGTGTGGTAAATGATTATTGTGGGTTCAACATGTGCTAAACCTCGACAGTAACTGCTATCATGTAGACAGTGCAATAAAAAAATGCACTGCCTGCACTTGAAGAAGAAGGACAGGATCGGGGCAGAATCCGGGAGAGACTGGAGTGTCAAGTGGGCATGTTGGCCAGTGACAGCTAGGATGCATGACATTGCTGCACGCTAGCTATCATGACTACCAACAGTTCGGCTGTAATCACCGCCACCTTAGAGGTGGAGGTCATGGCAGCCATGAAATCGGCAGTCTAATAATGCAGCTATAATCAATGCCCTTGTGGCGATCCACCTGTCCCTTGCAATAATCCCCCCAAAGATTTTCTCCCCTCCTTGTGATCTCCCTCCTGCTGTGATCCCCTCTTTCCTAAGAGGATTCCACTGTGATTCCACCGCCCCCCCAAACAGTACCTCTTTTCAAGACCAGCATGGCCAGAAAGCCTTCCAGTCACAGAGGATCTGGAAAGGAGTCCACCAATGCTATAATAGGAAAATTACTCCTGCACCTTCTTACCTGCACCCTCCTCCTTCCCTGACACCTACCTGGGGTTCTTCCTGGTGGTCTAGGTGTGATTGGGGCAGGGGCTGTCCCTCTCTGCTCTTGCTCTTTCAGTCTTCAAACTGACGTTGGGACACCTTGTGCTATTCTTGCAGTACTACTACTGGGGGTCGCAAGACTAGCAAAAAGTGATCTAGGTGCCATTTTGAAGACCGCCAGAGCTGGCTCAGGAGTATGAGAGGGGACCACTACTGCCCTGGTCACCCTTAGACCACAAGGGAGGACCCGGTAGGATCCTGGGTAGATGTCAGGGAGGGGGGAGAATGTGACTCTCTCTGTGGACAAGCAGGATAAAGTCCTTATGTATGGGGATGGATCACCAGCAAGGGGTGATTGTCTCCAGGTCAGGGAACACAAGTGCTCCTGAACTTCCTGCCAAGGTAGGGAATACAGGGCTATGCAGTATTTGTCTGCCCTGTTTGGTAAATGCAGGACAGATGCACGGCACACCCACTGCATTTAGTGCACAGCTTTGCATTTACTGCATGGATTTTCCAGCAGAAAACCCGCAGTAAGTGCAAAGCTTACTGCACTTTAATAAAAGGCTCCTTAGGTGCCTATGTCTTTATAAAACACAAACACAAGTCCTGCAGAAATTGCATCTAGATTGAAGGCATGAATGCATAAATCATGACACCACCCATGTTCTGCCCAAACTCCACTCCTGAGCATGTCACCTTGCACCTCACATACTTTTAGGTGTAACCAAATTTTATAAGAGGTGTCCTATGTGCATGAAACAGTATTTTAAGTATGTAAAAAGTTTTTAAAATTACCCTCCGAAGGGAACAAAAGCATTAAGAATCAGGCTATAAACCTATTTCTAAAGCAAGTCATTAACCAAATATATTACAGTAAATAAGTACATTAAAAGAGAAAATCAGACAGGACATTTTTCTCCATAGACACAAAATGAGAGAAAAAATGGGAGAAACATTTCCTAAAACTAGACCTCCTGTCTCTAATTCCTATTTATAGCAATACATAAAAAAGTTTGTTGGCAAAACAATAAACGCTCCACTCTGGGCCATAACTTTAGCTTAGCAGATCGATTCAGCACAAAAGTACATAGGCTTTGCTGTTCTGCCTTTCTTTCCAAAGTTCCCAGTACTTGGTATTCTTTTGCAATGAGCTCTATATGTAATTCATTTTTCCAGGTACTCTATGTATTGGTACTATACTAATTTGTATAAAATTGATAACCTGCCATGACATGCTGAATGGTATTTTGTAAAACTAACTTAAATGCTATTAATAAAATGCTGCCTTTGCCCTGCTGACAAAATATTGGGACAAGTTTGTAATTAATGTAGAATTACTCTAAATCAGGGGTCTCAAACTCAAATTGCTTTGAGGGCCAAATGAGGACTTGTAAAGTAACCCACGGGCCGCATAAGACGTGGGCCTCATTTGCATAAATATTTGCATAATGTTACCATACACTAACTTTTAGTAAACATGCCTCTTAATGAGTGTATGGATAAAGAAAGACTAAAAGATTTCTACATTACTATAATCCAGTGCCAACCACCAGGCACATTAGGAACTACTACAAACACTGCCCATTTAGAACCCATAGCAAACCCACCGTATCCTAACAGCACTACCAGGACTCACAAAGCACCATACCCTACCTATCAAAAGGCAACACTGCAAATATTAAACCAATACATTTCAGAGAATAACAATACATGACCTACTGGGGAAAGAGAACAAGTGGCAATGTCAAATAGGAATTACATAAACAGAATAGCTCAGCTCAGTTACACATGCAGAGCATACACCATCACCAAACAAAGAATCACAGTTTAGAAACAGGAAGACAATAATTAAACTGGGAACCCCAAAAGCCAAACTTGGAATGTACAACAACACTGTAGAAATAAAACTATAAATTAATTTCCTTTTCTACTAAACAAAGCGCTTTCCCAGAGCTGGCATATTCCAGTTAATAAATTCAAAATAAAGAGATATTTTTCTACCTTTTGTGCGTTTTTTTTCAGTTGCAAATGTTCCAACCACTTTCTTCATGTCCATTTCCAGTCCTAGCCCCCCCCCCCATAGCCCATTACCAGTCCTAACCCCCCATCAGCCCACTTCCAGTCTTACCCCCCCCATTTTCAGTCTTACCCCCCTCATAGGCCATTACCAGTCCTAACCCCCCCCATAGCCCATTACCAGTCCTAACCCCCCTCCCCCCCTATCAGCCCAGGTAGATTTTAAAAAACCCATACGTGCTGCTGCTGCCGCCGCCGCAGTATGAAGTGTCCCACAGGCTCGCCCCCTCCCCACTGCCCGGCAGAGTCCTCCCTGCAGCATCAGCTCCAAAAGCGGCTCTGAAAGCCGCTACTTTTGGAGCTGATGCTGCAGGGAGGACTCTGCCGGGCAGGAGGACGCCACGGGATGCTTGATTCTGCCCCTGCAACGGCGGTGGCGGCAGCAGCAGCAAGTTTGGGGTTTTTTAAATCTAATGGCCAGCTGCTTAACACGCCGGGCCAAATGCATCGCGGGCCGCACAAGATTCTCTCGTGGTCCGCATGTTTGAGACCCCGGCTCTAAATGTACTAGTATCATGCAGGAATGTAGTAGAGATTTGGGGGTATGTCTACTAAAGGGCGTTAGGCTTTTGCAGCTAATGCCGGACATTAGTGCAAATAGTGCCGGGTTAGCTGCAAAAGATGGGTGTTATCTGTTAAGGGTGTGCACAGCATGTCCCCAGCAGATAGTGCCGCGAAAATGCAAGGATCCCATGGCAGCAGTACAATGGATGCAGCTCATGCCAGCCATTGAGATGGCGTTAGATTCTCCCACGATTCTGCAAAATGTGTGGTTACCAGACGCTGTTGGTGCTTGCGGCAATTGCACATTACTGGCACTCCCACTCTCCACCCACACATGCAGCTACCACACAATCTGCAGATAGCGCAGTGATTTTCTGCGCTATCTGCATTTGGCCGGTGTTAGCTGCTACTGCGCTTTAGTAAACATGCCCTTGGACTTTGGTTTGCCATCATTGTACAGTTGATACTAACTGTTGTGCCTGAAACCAGTGCAAAAGTTGAGAAACCTTTGAAGCAACCCATTGAAACTCATTTTGATAGAACATATGCCCTACATGCAAAGATTTAAGTAGGTTTCAGAGGCTGGACCGAGAGGGACTTGCCCTTGATAGGGTGGTGGTGCGCTGCTAGGGCACTTAGATGTACCCTGACAGAGTTTAACTTGAGCCCGGATTGTGAGAGATGAAGAAGGTACTGCAGAACCATCTGCACCAGGCAGGAGAACAGGTTTAGCCACTGCTCTGCACACCACACTGAGAATCTGTGCCATTTGAATGCATAAGCTCTCCTGGTGGAGGTCTTACGGGAGGCCAGCAGTATCTATTCCACTTCGAGAGGTGGAAAGGGGCTAAGGTTACCTTCAGCAGCCACGTTGTCAGGGATCGGGACCCTAGGTTGGGGTGCAGGAGAAAGCCCTCCTTCTGAGACAAGAGCCCTGGGAAACTCCCCAGGCGGATCAGAGCCTCCACTGACAATCAGAGGAGCAGCGGGAACCACGGCTGCCTGGGCCACCATGGAGCCACCAGGATCAGCGATGCTTTGTTGCAAAGAGCCTTGAAAAGGGTCTTGGCAATCAACAGCGTGGGTGGGAAGGCGTACATGAGGCCTGCCGACTATGGAATGAAGAATGTGTTTGCTGCTACCCAGTACAGGTGGGGCTGATGGGAGCAGAAGTAGGACAATTGGTAACTGTCCGGGCTGGCGAAAAGGTCCACCGTGGGGTCCCCCAGAGTCGAAAGAGCCAGGCGGCCACTCTGGGGTCAAGCTGCCACTCATGCGTTTGGAGGACCCTGCTCAGTGTGTCTGCAAGGGTGTTGTCCTGGCCTGGTAGGTATACAGCTAATAGGATTATTCCCTGATGAATTGCATAGGAGCAGAGTGTCATCGCTTAATGGCAGAGGGTGGGAGACCCCTTGCCCCACTGTTTGTTCACGTAGAACATTGCCATTTGATTGTCCATTTAGATCAGCATTGACTGGTGCTTCAGGAAGTGGCAAAACACTCAGAGGGCTAGATATATTGCCTGAAACTCCAAGAGGTTGATCTGCTAGTTGCCCTCGGCTTGTAACCAACTGCCCTGGGTGCGAAATTCCTCACAGTGGGTTCCCCATCTCAGCAGGGAAGTGTCCATTGTGAGGACCCTTCGGGGATTTAGAGTTTGGAAGGGCATCCCTGCTTGAAGGTGTTGCTGGTTTTGCCACCAAGTCAGAGATTTTGCCAACTGGTGGGTCACTGAGACTCTGCTGGAGGTGGCCAGTGGCTTGTGTTCACTGGTCTCGAAAGCACCACTTGGGCAACCACCATGTGCAGACAGGCATCTGGGGTGGCATGGACCATGGAGGCCATGTGGCTGAGTAGGCACAACAGCAGCCGAGCCGACACCATGGGATGGTGTTGCACATTTGCGGCCAATTCACTGAAATGGTCAGCCTGATCCAGAGGGAGGAAGGCCTTTGCCTGAACTGTGCCCAGCTTTGCCCTTATGAACTCCAGACATTGTGTCAGGAAGAGGTGAGATTTGGGGTAGTTTATCAAGAACCCCAGGTATTGCAGGACATGGATGGTGTGTGCTGTGGCTTGAGGCACCTCAGTGGCCATGCCTCTTTTATAAGCCAGTTGTCCAGATAGGGGAAGACAAATACCCCTTGGAGATGGAGGTAGGCGGCTACTACTGCTAAGCATCTGGTGAAGACCCTGGCTGAAGGGTAGTACTCTGTACTGGTAGTGGCCTTCCTCCACCATGAAGCAAAGATACTGCCTGTGGTTAAGGTGAATGAGGATTGGGTATAAGCCTCCTTCAGATCCAAGGAGCATAGCCAATTTCCCTGCTGAAGGTAAGGCAACAATGTTCCAAGGGAGATCATCTTGAACTTCTCCCTCACTAGAAACTTGTTCAGGTTGCGCAGGTCGAGGATGGGCCTTAGGCCCCCTGTTCTTTCTGGCACAAGGAAATACCTGGAGTAGAACCCCTTGCCCAAGAAATATTGGGATACTGCTTTCACTGACTTGTCCTCAAGAAGGCCTGCGAGTACCTTGGGGGCTCTCTCCGAAAGAAAGGGGGAGGTGTCTGTACCAGGTGGAGGAGATAGTCCTCCTTGACCACTTGAATTGTCCAGGCATCAGTGGTAATGGTTGGCCACCTGTGGGCATCATGGATCGGTTATCCCCCTGTGGGCTACTGTCCTCCTTGGGGTGGAGAGGCTATGCCCGAGGAGTGAAAATCAACCCCCAGACTGGGTTGGAGCTGACGCCTGAGGCTTGGGAGCCTTCTGCTTATGAGGGCCTTGCCCACATCCCTTGGCCTACTGACCCTGCTGGGGAGCTGGGGAGGCCTAAAATTGTGGGTAGTTTTTGTAAGCAGCCCGCTTCTGGTAAAAGGACTTTTTGCCCGAGCCCTTCTGTTGGGGAGGACCAGTGGTCTTTTTGGAGAGCCTGGTCCTCATCACAAACTTGGTCTCCAACTCGGCAGCCTTTTCCACCATAGGTTTGCCAAAGAGTTCTTCCCTTGGCATGGGACATTGACCAGTTTGTCCTGAACCCATTGCTCGAGGTTGGAAGACTGTGGCCAAGCCTGGCGTTGGGCACCGATGCCAGCCGCAGCTACTGTACCCACCAACTCGAAGCCATCAAAGGCTGCTTGAGTCATGAATTTGGAGCACTCACAGACGGCTTTGGCCAAGTTCTTGAACCGCTGCAGGGGTTCCTCAGAGAGACCAGCTGAGAACCTGGCAAGCTCCTTTGCAAGGTCTCTCAGGTACATGCCCATGTATAGCTGGTAGGCCTGGATCCAGCTGAGGAGCATCGAGCACTGATAGCACTTTCTGCCAAGGGCATCCAAGGTGCAGGCCTCCCTACCCAGAGGCACTGAGGAGTGTGTCTTCTGGCTCTTCAGCCGACGCATGGCTGATTCCACCACCATGGAGTTATTCGGCAGCTGTGCCTTCTGGAAGCCAGGGCTTCAGTGGACCCAATACATAGTCAAGCTGCTTTCCCACATATGGAGCATTAGCCGTTCCAGGATGGGTGGAATAGGCACCGTGAGCAATTCCCTTAGTGGGGCCTTGTATTGGAGGATTTCTAGTTCCTCCTTTCGAGGATCCTCCTCCGATTCTGTTGGGAATGCTAGAGCCTTTGAAATGTCCCGTATGAAGTTGAAGAACGCCATGTCCTCAGGTGGGCACCAATGCTGGGGCTCGGAGGTTGGTGAGTCCAAGGGCAAGTTGCCGTGGCGATGGGTGTTCGGGGACTCCTCATCCTCAGTCTCCCATTCTGAGTAGTTGGTTGAAGACTTGAGGAAAAGGTAGCTCATGGGCTCTGGGCCCAAGCCCTGCCCGAGTCCCTCGGAGGCCCCGCGGCTGGTGCCATGTGTGCTAGATAGGGAAGACCTCATTCCCATGGAACGGGACTAGGATCCAGGCCTCGGCTGGGGATTGACTCAACGCTGTATGGTCTCAAGGATCGGCTCAGCCTCTGGGGACATCCTCAACATCGAGGGCCCGGTGGTCTGGGCAGAGGAACTGGTTGTACCGGACAGCAACGTGCACTGCTGGTCCATAAAGGCAGACAGGCTGCGCTCCAGGGCCGCCATTCTGTTTTCCAGTCCAGAAGGCTCTGCAGCTGTTGGTGCGGACATCGAGGAACTCTGGGCTGGCACTGGTTTCCCCGAGGGGGAGTCCTCAACAAGGATAGGCTTGGGCGATTCCTTCTGGGCAACCTTGGTGAGTCGCTCCTGCTCCGAGCCCTCGGATGAGCGCCATGGACTGCGAGACTAGGCTCAAGGCTTACCTGACATGCTGGAACCATCCAGGGATGCCACCTTCGAGGGTTTCTTCTTCTTCTTGTGTTCCCTAGAGGGAGACCCCCATCTCTGAAGACCCACAGCATTGACCGGGGTCCATGGGGCACTGCAGGAGTCCGAGGTTTCAGATGGGGCCTTGGCCTTTGGAGGCACCGGGGACTTAGGGAAAAACTTGTTGTGCTGCTGCTGGCAGCTCTTAAGGGCCTTGGAAGACATTTTTTTACAGAGATCACAAGCTGTGGGGTTGTGGTCCGGCCCTTGACAGCGTAGGCATTAGTCGTGTGTGTCGGTGAAGGACATAATTTTTGTACACCGATCACACTTCTTAAAGCCACTGGTAGTCATAGGGGGAAAAGGGACCCCAGCAAAGTCAAAGACACGCAGTGCTGCAAGTTGAAAAAAAGGCGCGAAGGCGCCAAGGAGAAAAAACGGTATACAGACCCAAGACTCGATGCCAGGGCAATGGGCTCGGGTGGCGGGAAGAGTACTGGTGTACAACTGGAGGAGAGTATGAAACTCAGGTTCAAGATAATCAACTTTTCCGAGGGAAAACAGATGGACATCTAAAGAGCTCCGCTGAAAAAAGGAGACTGAGCAAGATGGCAGCCATGGGCGGGAAGGGCCCATACATGCGTGGTGGCATCTCCCAAAGGCTTTCTTTGAAAGCTGGGGGGATGTTTCTGTGAGGGCTCTGTCAGTGCCAACGTCACCCATATGTGAGGACTGACTTTCTGATTTTTCCCGGAGAATCATACTAGCCATCACAAATGTTCTCCCTAGGCAGCTGTCTTGTCAACCTACTGTGCCTGCCAGCCCAGCATCACCCACGTGACACCTCCTTTTCCACAATGGCACCATCAACATAGTGCCCTGCCACTACTATCAATGCCTTGGGATCCCCTGTGTGTGCAGCACATTGTAGACATTGAAATCGGCTCTCTGTCCTCAAAGGTACCCCTTTCCGCGATGTGTTCCTCTGCATTAGGGTTTCCAGTGTTGAGGGCTCTAACACACAATTGCACAAGCTGGCAGTACGTCAGCACACTCTGTCAACACCCACCTCCTTTTCCCTTAACGCTGTGGGCCCCTCTAATGCTCGTTAATGCAGCATTATTGGCCCTTTATGCTGCGTTAAGGACACAAGGGTGCCAATAACAGGTAGTAACGGCACACTTGCTCCCTTACCACCCTTTAGTAAACATACTCCTATGTGTCTTTATAAAATAGACTAAAATAGGCACCTTCCTATCCTATTAACCTAGGTGCTCTGTTATAAAATTACCCCCTGTATATTTATCTGAAAAGGCTTGGTGAATCAGACCCTTAATCTGAAATCTCAAAACTGTTGTAAAAATATTAAACCAAAGGAAGCGTCATACATATGCCAAGGTAAAACAGAAAAATAAGTAAAATTAAAGCAAAATATAAATGTTTATTTTACCAAGCAAGATGATGTAACCATTTGTTCTTTTTCAGCATGTGACACGCTAATATTGATGTATGACATGTCACAACCAGATGTTTTTTTGTTACCTAATTGCCATGTGGCAGTCTCCCCGGATTCCTTATTTGTTTTCTTATTTAATGAAATGTATGTGCTTGTTATGTTAGAAAATGATTGAGGGCCATCGCAGAACAGGCACTGACAAGTCTCTGGAGGACTGAGCCACTAACAATTAGCCAGGTAGACTTGGCTGGACATTATAAACAATCACTTAAAAATATGCTAAAGACAGAAATTTTGTTCAGAAGCCTGTGATCTTGGTTTTCCATATCGGTACATGAATCCTAAGTTATGCTCATGTAGAATGGTAATTTCCAGGAAATGCCAAAAAGCTCTGAAACACCCGGCAAGAGAGCTATAGTTAAATCGACAGATCATGGGGAATACTCCTAGTTGCTGCTATAAATGAAACACCTGTATGGAACAAAAGAAAGATACGGGTCAATTCTTTCTATTTGCTGTAGCCTACTTACATACATTATAAAAAAAGGTCATTATGATGTTTTAGCTAAGGTAAATAACTCTTATTTATTTTATTTATTTATTTAACAGTTCTTCTATACCGCTCTATTTTAGATCAGAGCGGTTTACATTTAACATCAACTATACAACACAAGGAACTTTGAGTTGTATTTACAATAAACAGGGAGATCAACTTGGAAGTAACTGGGGGAAACTATGTACATTCTATGTACATTTCAACTCTTGAAAGTCTTTAACATTATTTATGTCATGGGAAGCCCCAGGTTGCATCGGATATCTGGGTAGGGATTGGGACATCCATGTCAGGACATTGACAATTTTCCAAGTATTTTACAAAAGGTTCTATAGAATGCAGAGCCTTTTGTGAAATACTGTACATAATAGGATGATGGCAAATATCCATATATTTGCCAGCACATACAGCAGGAGCATCAGTTTCACAAACTTAAATGTTCTAAAAAAAGAGACTGGTATCATTCTGGTTTTTATATGCGTAAATGCTGATTTTGCAACATACACTTTTATTTGCGCCATTTAAACATGCAAGTGCCAGTTTTAGCAAATGGCATGCACGAGAACAGCCAATTTAGAAGTCACATGAAATAACGCTTTTTTAAAGTTCTGAAGTGGTGTTGGACACCTCAGAAGTAAGCACAATTTTCCTCTCAACCCCTGGTGGGGACCAGGTACAAATGAGCAGGTAGTTGGCATGCCTGCCTCGGTGCATGTGTAAGTGTAAATGTAAATGGGAAAATTTTTGAAGATTCAGAACAGAAACACAATTCAGCCATCTGCTTTTTCAGACATAAGCCCTAACGTTGTGTTTTTCAGCGTACAAAACTTTTCTTAACTAAAATAGCTAATCAGAAACAGTTTTTTAATGTTGATTTTAACAGACTGCAAAAGAGAAACTAAACATAGATTGTGGGTCATGATACAAACCTCCTCCCCAGGCTGTTTTTGTATTTGGACCCTGCAATCCAAAACTTGACCCACCTCTACCTTATCTTTTTGTTTATTTGGATTTAAGCACAGCTCTTTAGTAGCTCAAGGCAAGTTACAGTTAGGGACACAAGGTATTTCCTTGTCCTTAGAGGGCTTACAATCTAAGGGGTTAACCGGCTAACATGCCTTAATGGACATGAACACATTTAATGCATGCTCAATTATTCTCAGAGGGGCTTATTTACTAACTATGTATTTAACCTGAATTAATACACATTAACTGGTTAATGAATATTAGAAAATAAGGCTCTAAATTTGCACCTGAGGCAATGTACCATGGTATAATCAAATCAGTCATGCGTTTTGGCTAAAAATTGCTGAACTGATCAATCTGTTTGCTTTAATTGACTGTAACCACTGCACTGTGCAACCAATAGGCAGTCATGCAATGAGTATGAACTGGCCTTGCAAATGCTCAGGAGAAATACTTATTATTTGGGTACTGCTCTGACTCTGATTTTCAATTTAAATTATAAAGATAGAAGAGAGAGTCAGCAAATAAGGTGAATTTAAGTATAATATTGACAGAGAAAAAATTTGCCTTATTTTACATGTATAATTCATATTACTTAGAAAGTATCTTTCATACCTTCTTTCTCTGCCTACTACGCTCACATGAATTTATTTTCTCAAGCAAAGTTGAGAAAGTCCAATTCTCTTTGCATGGGTAAAGTGAGTTCCAGAATCTGCTTCTCTGATAGGAAGTGAGCTTTTCCATTTTTGCTGTCCACAGGATGAGGAAGGTGCAGTCCCAGCTTGCTGGAAAAGAAAACAGTATGAATCTGCAAATCTTTACAAAAAGCATGTTGAGGATGGAGGGAAGGAATGGCAAAGTAGACGGTGGCCAGTAGGGGGAATTGTGAGTTCATTTTAAAAAGACTTTGCAGATAAAAAGTAGATTTTTCTGTGCTCTATTTGCTCTTGACTCAAGCAGTGATGCTGTGCCAACAATTCCTTGTTACTGATCACTGCATTTCACTTTTTGATTTAAGGCTCTAGTGATGCACAGTTGTACATTGCAGATGAAAAGTGCTGTGCAAGGCACATCCATTTTGCTGTCAAAGTGATATAAATCTGAATAATGTTTGGGAGAAATCACTAGGTTTGCATCTGGAAAAAAAGAAGACTGTGATAAAATATACAATATAACTTCACAGTCAAAGAGAAACGAATCATCACAGAAAAAAAAATGAGCTTAATTTTATTTCTGGCAATGGGAAAGCTTTTTCGTTTACTTTTTATCACCTTAGTGCTTAGGCAGCATAAATCTCATTATATGTAATAACTGTGACACTCACCATATCATACAGTAAACACTGACCTAACCTTTTCCCTGGCATATACACAGACATTTTTTTCCTGTTATCACTTAGTTGTTGCCTTCACACTTGGGCAGACTGCATCTCTCAGCTGTTACTATTCTCTTTTGTTTTAGATAACGTTTTCCAAATGAAGCTTGGATTTATGAAATAAGGGACCCAAACTTATACATTTATTGGGGCCTGGTAAACGTATAAGTCTTCTGGTCAATGATTTTCAATGGAAGCATCCAAACAGTGACAAAAAAAATCCTTCTAACTGCCTCAGCATTACCGGGGCAGAGACGGAGTGTGGGCAGAATATAGGGTTGCCAACTGGCTCCAGATGCACCCGACAGGTTTGATCCAGTCCTGGGTTTACCTCATTGCATGTAGGGATATGTAGTTCTGATTTCTCCATTGCACTCCATAAAAAAGGGTAAATTACAAGTCACTGCATGCAATGGGGTAAACCCAGGACTGGATCAAGCCTGTCGGGCGCATCTGGAGCCAGTTGGCAACCCTAGCAGAATGACTAGCTATACAGATCATGGCAATATTCAATCTCTATACATATGGATAAGCAGCTTACTAAAAAGCAGTGTTAAGGTGAACGGCCTGGTTATACATGTGGAGAATAATGATAGAACAGGGTACCTAGGATAAGAGGATAAGACGAAATTAGACTTACCTGCTAATTGTTGTTCCTTAAGGAACTCTAGTCCAGTCCTGGAACCTTAGAGTCTAGAACGCCTTCCAGCAACCTTGGAGACTGAATGATGTCATCTTTTTTCTGATGTCACCAATACAAGTAGGCTAACTCCGCCCCCTTTCATCAGTATCTATTGACAAAGCAGACTCAGCAGAGCAACAAATAAGTAGATAATAGAAAAAATTAATTAATTGGCAAAAATACCTTCATACAATAAACTGTAAATCTATAAAGAAAATCTATAAAGAATTTTTTTCTTTTTTTTTTTTGCATGCTAACAAAGCACTGCTGCCACAAGAAAACCTAAAAATAAAACTATATGGCAAAGTTTGCAAAAAACTCTAAAACTGTGTTAAACTAAAATCCCCTTCAAATACACTGGGAGGGATCCGGGACTGGACTAGAGTTCCTTAAGGAACAACAATTAGCAGGTAAGTCTAATTTCGTCTTCCTTTGCGTCCCTCTAGTCCAGTCCCGGAACCTTAGAGGATGTAACAGAGCACTTAATCTTAATGGGAGGGACCCGCAAGACCAGCCTGAAGAACCGCTGAACCAAAACGCCCATCTCCTGCTTCCTGCACATCTAACCAATAGTGCTTAGCAAAAGAATGTAAAGACGACCATGTAGCCGCTCTACAGATATCTCCTACCGGAACTAAACTAACCTCCGCCCAAGACGCTGCGTGCGCCCTGGTTGAATGAGCACGAAGACCCACTGGAATTGCCTTTCCTTTAAGAAGGTATGCTGATGCTATCGCTTCTTTCAACCATCTAGAAATAGAAGACTTTGCCGCCGCTTCTCCTTTACGAGGACCTCCAAAGGACACAAACAATCTATCAGATTTCCGGAAAGGAGTGGTTCTGCGGAGATACCATTTCAGCGCTCTACGAACATCCAGAAGATGCAATCTACGACCAGACTTATCCTTCTGACTCTTTGAAAATACAGGCAGTGAAACCACCTGATTGACATGAAAACCGGAAACCACTTTTAGTAAGAATGATGGTACTGTACGTAATACTAAGAAATTATTAAACTCTGTAATGTAACATGAAAGTTATAAGCGACTTCTATTGACATCAATTCTATGTCTTGTAAACTTAAATGGCTAACAGGTCTCAGATTATTCGGGCATTTATATGACCATTATGACTTCGGTCAAATAACCCTCCACACATCAACGACCTTCTTATAGCCACAGTTAACAGACCAAAAATTTTTGGTCTGTTAACTGTGGCTATAAGAAGGTCGTTGATGTGTGGAGGGTTATTTGACCGAAGTCATAATGGTCATATAAATGCCCGAATAATCTGAGACCTGTTAGCCATTTAAGTTTACAAGACATAGAATTGATGTCAATAGAAGTCGCTTATAACTTTCATGTTACATTACAGAGTTTAATAATTTCTTAGTTTTAGCTCTGAATAAGAGGACCACAGTGATTGTTGTACTGTACGTAATACGACTTTGTGATTAAAAAATGATAAATATGGTTCTTTACAAGACAAAGCTTGTAACTCCGAAATCCTTCTAGCGGAACAGATCGCCACGAGAAACACTGTTTTCAACGTTAAATCCTTCAATGACGAAACTCCCAATGGTTCAAAAGGTGAACTCATTAGCGACTCTAATACCAAATTTAAATCCCATAAAGGCATAAAACTACGCTTAGGAGGCCTCATAAGCAATACGGCTGTTAAAAATCTATGAATATCTACGTGAGAACCCAACAGCTGACCCTGAATCCTACCACGATAACATGAGATAGCTGCCAGATGCACTCTCAAAGAACTAGCCGCTAGACCCCTTTCCACACCAACTTGTAAAAAAGAAAGAATCTGCGGCATCGAGGCCCCTAAGGGCCTTAGTTTCCGTTCCACACACCATGCTTCAAAAATTCTCCAAACCCGTATGTAAGCCAACGAAGTTGAACGTCTACGAGCCTTAAGCAAAGTAGAGATGACCGCCGGCGAGTAACCCTTGGCAGTCATCCTAGCCCTTTCAAGAGCCAAGCCGTAAGCGAGAATCGAGCCACCTGGGGCATGCATAGCGGACCCTGCTGTAAAAGATCCTCTCGAAATGGAATCCTCCAGGGCCTGTCCACTAGCAGACTTACTAGGTCCGCATACCAAGGTCTTTGAGGCCAATCGGGCGCTATCAGTAACACCCGACCTCGATGTCGCTCCACCCGTTGAAGTACATGCCCTATTAGAGTCCACGGCGGAAACACGTAAAGGAGACCGCCTTCCGGCCAACTCTGAGCTAAGGCATCTAGGCCTTCGGACATCCTTTCCCGTCTCCTGCTGAAAAATCGCGACACTTGAGCCGACTCGAAACTTGCCATCAGGTCCATTAGGGGAATCCCCCATCTTTGAACCAACAACGCAAACACCTCCGGGTGAAGCTGCCACTCTCCTGGGTCTACTCTGCGATGACTTAGAAAATCCGCCTCTACATTTTCCACTCCTGCGACATGTTGAGCAGAAAGAGCCAACAGATTGTGCTCTGCCCACTTCAAAAGCTGACTCGCCTCCATTTGCAGAACCAGACTGCCGGTTCCTTCTTGACGATTGATGTAGGCGACTGTTGTCGCATTGTCAGAGAACACCCTTACTGCTGCATGATTCAGAAACTTCTGAAATTTCTGCAACGCCATACCTACCGCTCTCATCTCTAGACGGTTGATGGACCAAGTCTGTTCCTCTGGAGACCAGAGACCTTGGACAAACCTGCCTTGGAAATGAGCCCCCCAACCTGTGAGGCTTGCATCCGTCGTTAGCAAAATCCAGGATGGAGGCTCTAGAGGCATACCCGCCTCCAGATGCTCCTCCGCTAACCACCAGAGAAGATCCTGACGAACCTCTGGAGGACAGATTAGGCGCCGAGTCAATGCATCCTTATGGTAAGACCACCGTTGCAGAAGAGCTCCCTGCAATGCTCGCATATGAGCTCTGGCCCACGGTACCACTTCGATCGTGGCCGCCATTGTCCCCAGTAATTGTAGATAATGCCACGCTGTTGGCGCCTGTCTGGCTAGAAATTGACCCACCATGTCCCTCAAACCTTGAACTCTGTGACTTGGGAGGAAAACCGCAGCTCTCGCTGTTTCGAAACGTGCTCCTAAATATTCTAGAGACTGTGTTTGATCCAATTTGCTCTTTGCAAAATTGACTACCCAACCAAGGCTCTCCATCAACTGTACTACCCGCGCGGTGGCCATCAGACTCTCCTGTCTTGACTTTGCTTGAATCAGCCAGTCGTCTAAATAAGGATGTACCCGTACACCTTCTTTCCGTAGAGCAGCCACTACCACTACCATAACCTTGGTAAACGTTGGCGGAGCTGTAGCCAATCCGAAAGGCATCGCCTGAAATTGAAAATGCCCCATGGGCAGAGCGAATCTCAGAAATCGTTGATGATCTTTCCACACGGGAATATGTAAATACGCTTTTGTCAGATCTAATGAGGTTAGGAATTCATCTGCTTTCACAGCCGCAATGACAGAGCGTAGCGACTCCATTCTGAAATGGGTAACCCAAAGACAACGATTTACCCTTTTTAAATCTAGAATCGGTCGAAAAGTGCCCTCTTTCTTTGGTACTACGAAATAGATGGAGTACCGACCGAGACCGCACTGTTCCGCAGGAACGGGTATTACTGCCCGAAGCTGTAGTAAACGCTGCAGCGTCTCTGCGACTGCGTTCAGTCTTTGTGGAGTGCTGCAAGGAGATTGAACAAAGGAGTCTGACACGGGCTGAAGGAGCTCTAGAGCATAACCTTCTCGAATGATTTCTAAAACCCACTGATCTGTGGTAATCTTGACCCAGGCAGGGTAAAAATCCTTCAACCTTCCTCCCACAGGAATAAACCCTGCCTGAGCCTGTGTCATCTCATTGGGATTTCTTAAGATTTGGGGCCTGAAACTGAGAAAACCCTCTTCCGGCTCCCTGGAAATTCCGAAATCCCTGACCCCGAACTGAGAACCTTCCGCGTTGGGGCTGACTAAAACGAGGCGTCCGAAATCTACGAAACTCTCTAGAGTTTCCTCGTAAGCCCCCAGCACCTCGACTCTGCCTAGGTTTATCCTCCAAAACAAAAAATAATACCTTCAAAAATGTGATGACTCTAAGTCACAACCAAAAACAAAAGTCAAAACATGAACAGCCAGAAAGCTCAGCACTCAAAAACCTGAAAAAGCCTTAAGGAAACCGAAAACTCTAAGAGAATCAACGATTTTTAATGTCGGGATCCGCAGACAGGAGCCGGGTTCATCATCAGTTAAGTGACTTGCACTATTATAATTTTGGTTTTTGGTTTTGATAAATTAATAAAAGGCTTCTGCTGGCACTGAGCGGGGGGTTTTTCCCTCTCCCCGGCTCCTGTCTGCGGATCCCGACATTAAAAATCGTTGATTCTCTTAGAGTTTTCGGTTTCCTTAAGGCTTTTTCAGGTTTTTGAGTGCTGAGCTTTCTGGCTGTTCATGTTTTGACTTTTGTTTTTGGTAGGTTTATCCTCCGGCAGACGACCATCCTTGGACTCCCCTAGTTCTTTAACCAACTTTTCTAAATCTTCACCAAACAAACGTTTACCCCTAATAGGTAACTTACTAAGACAAGCCTTAGAAGAAGCGTCCGCTGACCAGTTATGCAACCAAAGGTATCTTCGGGCCGCCACAACCGAGGCCATACTCTTAGCCAGAGCTCTGATAAGATCATAATGAATGTCCGATAAATAAGCAGCGCCCGATTCCAACCGAGTTACCTCCTCTAACTGCTCATTTACCTGATCTACCTGCAACTTTTGCGACCATCGCAAACATCCTCTTGCGACCCATGCCCCCGCAATCGAGGCTTGCAAGGAAAGGGCGCTAACATCAAACACCTGCTTAAGCAAAGTGTCTAATTTCCGGTCCTGAACATCCTTTAATGCAGCGGCTCCTTCAACCGGAATCGTAGTCTTCTTGGTTACAGCTGAAACCGCAGCATCCACTTTAGGAGAGCGAAAAAGCTCCTTATCTTGATCTGAAAGAGGGTAAAGATGAGTTAAAAATCTAGAACCTCGAAAAGATGCCTCAGGACAGTCCCACTCCTCTTGAATCATAGACTTAAAAACTCTATGAACTGGGAAAACTCACTGGGACTTCCGCACCGCCTGCAAAAGAGGATCTTCCAAAGATTCATCAGCTACCGAATCCCCGGCAGGCATATTAAGAGACCTGAGAGTCTCAGAAATCAAAGCAGGCAACTCCTCTTTACGAAATACTCTAACCACTCTACTTTGTTCTTCTTCTTCTGGCAACTCTCCTTCCTCTAATTCCATCTCAGAGCACTGATCTACATTCGTCCACACCTTCCAACACTTCCTCGAGAAGACTATCATTTACTGCCTGCTTACTGATCTTTGCTAACCCTGCGTCCTCCTCGGGTAGACAAACAGACCCAGTACGTTTCATACCCTTTGAAGTTTGAGAAGAAACCCCTAACATAGGCTGCAGAAGCTCCAAGGCCTGAGACATCAGCAAATAGAAATTAGGAGGAATAGAATGAACATCTCCTGTGCTCATAGAAGGAAGCACCAGAGCATCAACCTCAGCAGAAGACCCAGGCCCTGTCCGCACAGGACTTAAAGCAGGTGGCAGAGAATTACCAAGTTCCCCTGTTAAACCAGCCTGAGCACCCAAGGAACTTCCTTGGGCTTTGATTGCACCATCGGGCTCCAAAGTGCATGACTTACACACCCCCGAATCCATTACTTCTCCACGCCGCGAGCCACAAACTAAACACCGTGGCTTAGCCGGCATTCTATAATAAAAAGTGAAGAAGATTATCAAACCAAAATCCAGCCAAAGATGCAATAATAATAAGTTTTACTATTCTCTTTTTTTTTTTTTTTAAACTTAAGACTGATTAGTTTCCCAAACTAAAGAGAATAATTAAACATAAAGTGAAACCGGTAATAAAAAACCCAATTAAAAAGACTGCTGCTTGACTCCCGCTTAAGCTAAGTCCCCTGAAGAAATTGCATAGTATGCCGCGCGCCGAACACTCGCGCGCCGCACACCCGCGCACCGCACACTCACGTGCCGCACACTCGCACGCCGCACACCCGCGTGCCGCACACTCGCACGCCGCACACTCGCGGCCAAAATGATCAACGGCAACAAGACGGCTTCAAAAAACAACTAATTAACTGCCAGTACCTTCCCCCACATACCTTAAATTCCTGTGCATGAAAATGGGGGGAGTTCAAAGCGTCGGAGCTCAGCCGTTCAGCGGCTTCGGCACCGACGTCGGAGAAAACAAAATGCCCTGCAATCCCTTTTACCTAAGGGCTGTGCACAGCATTAATCTTTTTGTTTCACTTCCTTTCTCTTTCCCTCCACCTGCTCCTCACCCCTCTTACCGGGTTCGGGAGCAGGGAGGATCTATCAGTTAAATCTATCAAGCCTCTGCTCGTTTAGAAGATGGGGATGAGGCAAAACAAAATAAATTAAAATAGCCCAGCAGGAAGCTTCAGCAGCAGCAGCATTCCTAAAAACAAAAAGAGAAAATCTAACCAAAATTACACAAAGAACTACACAAAGAACCATCCAAGCCCACACACAGAAAAGGACAATTGAACAGATTAAAGATCCCGAAAGATTATACAAGAGCCCATAAATCAACAAATAACAGAGCCTTTTCCCACATAGCCCCAATGACCTGGAACTCCCTCCCAGAGGAGCTACGAACACTAACGGAAATCATGGAATTCCGTAAAAAATTGAAAACTTATCTGTTCACCAAACACTATAACATAGATAACTCAGCACCTGCTTTAGACAAAGGTTAAACAGGTATCAGTCTACATTAAGCAAAAGCCCTTTAACACACACAGATAACACACACCCATGATGACCTCACAGCTTATGTCCTTTCACTTCCATGTATATATATACATATACAAAACTGTATATAGTTTAATCTGTTCTGTATTATCTCACATTGTTTAGACTGTATACTCTATATATAATATGATGTTCCTTGTAAATATGTTCTGTTATAATATGACGTTCCCTGTAAAACAAACTTGCTTTGTTAATTGTTGTTCACTGTGAACCGCAACTGAACTTTGGAAGATGCGGTATATAAATGTATATAAATAAAATAAAAATAAATAAAATTTGAATCAAGCCAAATAAAAACTAAATAAAAAATTCAGCTCTACTTGTTTGTTACAACTGAGCCCAGACACAGGCTCAGACGTCTCATAAGCTGCTTGGAGACTGAAATACTGATGAAAGGGGGCGGAGTTAGCCTACTTGTATTGGGGACATCAGAAAAAAGATGACATCATTTAGTCTCCAAGGTTGCTGGAAGGTGTTCTAGACTCTAAGGTTCCGGGACTGGACTAGAGGGACACAAAGGAAGCGGGCATATATACCTCGGCATTTGCGTGTCTTTATAAAAGACTAATAATGCAAGTGGCAGAAATCGCATCTTTGAAAGCAGGCATGCTGTAGAGTAGGTAGAAATGTCTGTGTGTAGATTATTGCATGTAAATCAGTATTTTAGAATCTAGGTGCGTACTTGCAAACTCTGCCTGCGCTCTGCCAAGACTGAGTTTCGCTATGCCTACCAGCATAGTACATGCTATCATGTCAACCTGTGTACTTACAAGTCTGTCAAAAATTTTATAACAGGCCTTCTAAATGTATATGTAGCTTGTGATACTGCGGACCCTCTGGCACAAAAAAAAGAAGTTTTAAATCTTGAAAAAAACAAGATTTACATGCAATTTCCTGAAGGTCCACATAGAGGGAGCAGGAGAGCAAGCCTGGAAGCAGAGGAACCACGCCTCTATGGGCAGGACCTTGAATCAGTTAGTCCCGATTTAAGCAGGGACAGAGCTCAGTTAAGCAGAGAGAGAGACAGAGACAGAGCCAGAGTGAGAGTCAAAGCCGGACTGGAAAGAGCAGCTCGGAGAGTTGGAGTCACTGTCAGACCCAGAACAGCTCAAGGAGTTGAAGCGACTTGGAGAGCAGGCCAGAGAGTAGGCCGAGAAGCAGACCAAGGAATAACTCATAGAGCAGGCCGAGGTGAAGGCCCAAGAGCAGGCCTAGAGGAAGGCCAGATACAATTGGAAGGAGCAGCATTGCAGAGAGCAGCCAAGGAAGGAGGGGCTCTCCCTTCCAACCTGAGAGGAAGCCCCATCCAGGGAGAAGGACTGGGATACAAGCTGAGGAAGAGATATCCGGTTGCAAGGAATACCCAAGGAGAAAAAGGTACTTTTAAAAGTTTTTATAAAAGTAACCTGAAAGAGGAATGGAAAACTCAGAGGCCTGGGGAACAGGGAAGTGCTGAGAGGGCGCGGCCAGTAGCCAACTGCCACAGGGGTGGAAGTGGAGGACAAACCCCTCAGCAGCAGCCATACCTCAGAGGAGTTACTCCCCATTCTAAAGGAGGAAAGACAACCAGGGAACACTTGAAGAAGTGGAGGACATTCAGGCTAGGCCTCAAGCCTTTCCCAAAAGAGACTGCAGGAAGTTTAAAGGTGAAACAGCGGTTGCCTGCAAGTGCTTACCTAAGCCTAGCACAAGAGAGAAACAAAGGATTAACTTTTATCTGTATGATAAGGACACTTTTATGCCAAAAGTACCAGATAATCTCTCTAGGAAAAAGGCTAGTAATATTAAAAGCTGGGATAAGCGAACTTTTAATCCTGTAGCAGAAGAAAACCCAGGGTTCTACACTATAGCTAAAAACCGACGCCCCAAACTGACAAGCCAACATTGGAACACAGTATGGCATGCTTTTAGAAAGCCTGAATCCAACCTTCCTGAGGTCTCAGATTCGGGGACCCCTCAGAGATGGAGTGGATGCCAGGGGAATCTGATGTTAATGAGGCCGTGGAACCCATGGATTGTAATTATTGCACAATAGGAAAGTTTTAAGTTATTTGGAGCACCAAATGTATGAAGAGAATACAAAATGCCTTATGTTTGAGTTTGTGAAGATTAACAATGTTACTTTGAATGTTTTTGTGAATTGCACTTGATACAAGAAAGGATACAGCCCTGTTATGTTTCTTAACTGCATATTTTGGACCATTTGCGTAAAGGTGAAATAAATGCCTTTTTCTTTTGCCCTACACTTGGCTAAATGTTGCTTTATTGGGAAGTTGACCACGAGGCTGACACAGAGGGCCGCTACCTCATGACCCTCGGAACAGGTCAACCCTAATACCCCTATTCTTATGAGCTCCCCAGCCCCGTGGAACCACTACGCCGCCACCAGAGGGGGCTGCGGGGGACATAAGTGGCGTAGTTGGCAGGATTTTTGCGGTACCCTTGAGTGTACAGGACTGTATTGGTAACTACACAAAAGAAAAGTAGAAGCTTTTTCCTTTTTGAAAAAAAAAAAAACTGAAAGTAAAACCCGGACCGTCCTGCATCAAGAAACTGGATTGGAAGAAAAACCAGGAGCGGAGTGGTTACAAAAGCCTGGACCGGAGTTAAAAGCAAGGAACGGAGTCCTGAAATCCAGACCGGTGCTGAAAAAAAAGAGAAAAAAATCCTGAAGGTGGGAGATCCTCTGGAGAATCCAGGAGTGGTGGAGCAACCCCTGGACGATTACATATATTCCCCAAAGCTGATGCAACACTAGAGCAAGGTAAGGGGTATATAAACCTACCTAGTGTTGGATACCTGGGGAAGTCAAGTCAAAGAAAAAAAAAAAAAAAAAAGAGAGAGGGTGTGAAAAAATATTGTGAAGAGCCGCACTTGGGTTTGTCTGTTTATTCCCACAGGTACGATGGAGCCCAAGGAACTGTGTGCCTGGATGGCACACCAGTTCAGCAAACAGGCTGAGCTGGCACAACAGAGCCAGGAGCAGGCGGTGAAAGAGCAGCAAATGCCAGTCATAGAAACTATGAACGCATGGCTTGCGCAATAGCGGGAGGAACTGGCTCAGAGCAAAGAAGAGGAAAAGACATCACTCGCCGGACGGGTAAACCCTGAACACGGACACTGGTCTTGTTCAGACTTGATGATAGGGAAACTCAGTCCAAGCGATGACATTGATGACTTTTTAGACACTTTTGCTAGGATTGCGAATTCGGCTAAGTGGCCTGAGGAGCAGTGGGCAATACGCCTAGCGGCATCACTCACGTGTGAAGCGCTGGCGGCCTACAGGTCGATGCCCCCAGAACTAGCGAATTCATATCATGATGTGGTAACAGCAATTAGAGATCGTGTTGGTCTTACGCCCGTAGCGTATAATAAAATGTTTAGAGCTACCGTGCTTAAGGTAAATGAGACACCTAAGGCACTAGGCCACAGGTTACGTAGCCTTGCTTATAAGTGGTTACAACCCGAAAAGAGAAGCATAAGTACACTCATGGATGCTATAATTTTGGAGCAGTATATGAATGCACTACCTAATAGGGTGCAAAACCTTTTGATGCTCCAGAATTGTGGCAATACCACTGAGGCCATAGTACTCACGGAGAGATACTTAGAGGCTGAGAAAGTGACACAGCCTAGTGCAAGCCCACGAATTGCCATGGGATTGGAGGCACAAGGAAGGGGAAGTCCCTCACGTCCTCCAGGTGGTAGGTGGCAGAGTAGTAAGCCCCTAGACAAAATGAATACGAGAAAATGTTTTGCTTGTGGTCAAAAGGGACATGTACAATACGAATGTCATGCACGAACTGCCTTGGTAGGAGAGTCACCAAGAATTATGCATGATGGGTTTTTGATCAATGTAAAAATACATGGTATAACTGTACAAGCATTGTTAGATTCTGGAGCCGACCAGACTATGCTTTCTAAGAAGTTATGGTCGACCATCCAGGATCATGGACTCTCGGTTCCAGAATCACCCGAGGGATATGTGAAAATTAAGTGCGTGCATGGAGCAGCCACACGCTACCCCATTTATAAGTTGTGGATAAAGGGGATGGGCATTGTAAAAGAGATGCCAATGGCAGTGGTGCCAAAGTTACCGCAGGACTTGGTCCTGGGCCGAGATTGGCCACAGTTTAGAAAAACGTTGAAGGAAGAGTTTTTGCCTCAAGTTAAACCAGATTCCACTGGCATGCAACCTAATCTTATTGAAAACTCTAGAGTACAGCGGAGTAGCCTTGCTGCTGCTACGGATACTATGATCCCTAGCCCACTGTGGGAGAAACCCCCGAAGGCCGTTGTGAAGGATCGGTCACAGCCGCTCAAAAAGTTTGTGCTCCGGTACTGTAAAACATCCGCAAGAGCGCGGACGCCTCAAAGAGCATCGGCACAAGCTGCAGGCTATGACCTCCATAGCGCCGTGGATATTGTCATACCAAAGCGGGGGAGAACATTAGTGACCACGGACTTACAAATTGAGCTGCCGCCGGGATGTTATGGAAGAATAGCCCCAAGGTCCGGACTGGCCGCCAAATACAACGTTGACGTGGCTGCAGGAGTCGTGGACCCTGATTATAGGGGTGTCCTAAAGGTCCTCTTATGCAACTTTTCAGAGAAGGACTACGAGGTTCAAGCCGGCGACAGAGTGGCACAGCTCATTTGTGAGCGGGTAGGATTTCCTGATCTGGAGGAAGTCGCTATGCTAAATCCCACAAGCCGAGGACTGGGAGGTTTCGGCTCAACGGGGAGAGCAGAAGTGGAAAATTTAATGGCCATAGGGACTGATCCACCCGAGGAAGACTTGGGCCCTCGCCTGGAGGATTGCAAAGAAAGCTCTACCCCAAAGCTAGGAGAGGAACTCTCAGTAAAACAAAAGGAAGATTTGGCCCGATTGTTGAATAAATATAAGGATGTCTTAACTCCAATGCCTGGAGAGACCTCGTTGGTGGCGCACGAAATTCATACTCCTCCTGGTAAAATTATCCGACAGCGTCCATACCGACTGCCGGAGGCAAAAAAGCAGGAGGTCATTAACCAGGTGCAAGAAATGTTACAAATGGAGATAATAGAAGAGTCACACAGTCCCTGGTGCAGCCCGGTGGTGTTAGTACCAAAGCCAGATGGGTCTATGCGTTTCTGCATAGACTTTCGGCAAGTCAACGCGATTTCCACCTTCGACGCGTACCCGATGCCGCGTATCGAGGAGTTATTAGACCGGCTCGGGCAAGCAAAATACCTGACAACATTGGACGTGACCAAAGGATATTGGCAGGTCCCTTTAACGCGAGATGCCAAACCGAAAACTGCCTTCAGTACACCATTGGGGCTCTACCAGTTTAGGAGAATGCCTTTTGGCTTACATGGGGCAGCCGCCACATGCCAGCGATTAATGGATGTGATTCTTCGACCGTATCAAAATTTTGCGACTGCAAATATGGATGATGTGGTGATCCACAGCGCCACGTGGACGGAACATCTCCATCAGATAGGCACCATATTAGAGGCTATGAGGAGACCGGGCCTCACCCTTAATCCTAAGAAATGTACTTTCGCAGCGGAAGAAGTCAAGTACCTGGGTCATCTGGTAGGCCGGGGAACCGTACGGCCATTATTGGATAAAGTCGAGAGTGTCAGGAACTTTCCAGTCCCACAGAATAAGAAGCAGCTGAGAAGCTTCCTCGGGCTCATAGGTTATTATCGTCGGTTCATACCGCACTTTGCCGAAGAGAGCAACATCTTTACAGAGATGCTCAGAAAAAATGCCCCGAATATAGTACAATGGACGCCCGAAGCAGAAGCTGCTTTCCAAAGATTAAAAGGGAAGTTGTGCCAGGCCCCCGTTCTACGTGGGGTAGATTTTCAGCAAACTTTCCTGCTTCAAACCGATGCCTCAGAAACCGGGCTGGGTGCCGTTTTATCCCAGGTACAAGAAGGAGCAGAACATCCTATTCTGTTCCTTAGCAGAAAACTCTCATTAGCGGAAAGAAAATATGCCACAATTGAACGCGAATGCCTCGCTATCAAGTGGGCCATTGAGGCATTAAAATTTTACCTCACCGGGAGGAACTTTGTCCTCATTACAGACCATGCCCCCCTGAAATAGCTGCATACCATGAGGAACGAAAATGCCAGGCTAACCCGGTGGTATATGGCTTTACAGCCTTACGACTTTCGTGTGGAGCATAGAGCTGGGAAGCTACATTGTAATGCTGACACCATGTCTCGTATTACGTGCTGCGGTGAAGAGTTTCCCCCAGCCCGTAATATTTTGAGAAGGGGGATATGTGATACTGCGGACCCTCTGGCACAAAGAAAAGAAGTTTTAAATCTTGAAAAAAACAAGATTTACATGCAATTTCCTGAAGGTCCACATAGAGGGAGCAGGAGAGCAAGCCTGGAAGCAGAGGAACCACGCCTCTATGGGCAGGACCTTGAATCAGTTAGTCCCGATTTAAGCAGGGACAGAGCTCAGTTAAGCAGAGAGAGAGACAGAGACAGAGATGGCGCCAGAGTGAACGTCAAAGCCGGACTGGAAAGAGCAGCTCGGAGAGTTGGAGTCACTGTCAGACCCAGAACAGCTCAAGGAGTTGAAGCGACTTGGAGAGCAGGCCAGAGAGTAGGCCGAGAAGCAGACCAAGGAATAACTCATAGAGCAGGCCGAGGTGAAGGCCCAAGAGCAGGCCTAGAGGAAGGCCAGATACAATTGGAAGGAGCAGCATTGCAGAGAGCAGCCAAGGAAGGAGGTGCTCTCCCTTCCAACATGAGAGGAAGCCCCATCCAGGGAGAAGGACTGGGATACAAGCTGAGGAAGAGATATCCGGTTGCAAGGAATACCCAAGGAGAAAAAGGTACTTTTAAAAGTTTTTATAAAAGTAACCTGAAAGAGGAATAGAAAACTCAGAGGCCTGGGGAACAGGGAAGTGCTGAGAGGGCGCGGCCAGTAGCCAACTGCCACAGGGGTGGAAGTGGAGGACAAACCCCTCAGCAGCAGCCATACCTCAGAGGAGTTACTCCCCATTCTAAAGGAGGAAAGACAACCAGGGAACACTTGAGCCTGCAAGAAGTGGAGGACATTCAGGCTAGGCCTCAAGCCTTTCCCAAAAGAGACTGCAGGAAGTTTAAAGGTGAAACAGCGGTTGCCTGCAAGTGCTTACCTAAGCCTAGCACAAGAGAGAAACAAAGGATTAACTTTTATCTGTATGATAAGGACACTTTTATGCCAAAAGTACCAGATAATCTCTCTAGGAAAAAGGCTAGTAATATTAAAAGCTGGGATAAGCGAACTTTTAATCCTGTAGCAGAAAAAAAAAACCAGGGTTCTACACTATAGCTAAAAACCGACGCCCCAAACTGACAAGCCAACATTGGAACACAGTATGGCATGCTTTTAGAAAGCCTGAATCCAACCTTCCTGAGGTCTCAGATTCGGACCCCTCAGAGATGGAGTGGATGCCAGGGGAATCTGATGTTAATGAGGCCGTGGAACCCATGGATTGTAATTATTGCACAATAGGAAAGTTTTAAGTTATTTGGAGCACCAAATGTATGAAGAGAATACAAAATGCCTTATGTTTGAGTTTGTGAAGATTAACAATGTTACTTTGAATGTTTTTGTGAATTGCACTTGATACAAGAAAGGATACAGCCCTGTTATGTTTCTTAACCGCATATTTTGGACCATTTGCGTAAAGGTGAAATAAATGCCTTTTTCTTTTGCCCTACACTTGGCTAAATGTTGCTTTATTGGGAAGTTGACCACGAGGCTGACACAGAGGGCCGCTACCTCATGACCCTCGGAACAGGTCAACCCTAATACCCCTATTCTTATGAGCTCCCCAGCCCCGTGGAACCACTACGCCGCCACCAGAGGGGGCTGCGGGGGACAAGCTACATACATGCAAAAAAAGTAATAAAATTACCTTCAATATGGCCTAATATATTCGCTATCCATGCAGTTATCTGTGGTCAGCGATGAATCCATATATTTAGCACCACTGACAATCTATATAACAGTGCTGCATGCATGGATTTTTTTTAAATGCCATGGTTGGTGTTTGAAAAAAAAAGCAAACTGGGGGACATGAAAATTGATCCAAAGGTTTGCAACTAATACTCCTAAACTGAGAAGCAGCCAGAGCCGATGCAAGGATATTATGGACCCTAGTTCAACCTTCAGCTTTGCACGCCCCCTTGATTAATTTTCAGCACCTCCCCAAGATTAAATCATCATTATCACCCCAACATCAGCCTCCTCAGAATAATCCTGTAAAAATACATAATCAAAATTCATACTTTTAAACACACACATATACATACATATAGACATAAGGGGGGTGATTCTATATAGGGCGTACAGGACGTGAAATGCATGCAAGATCCTATTTTGTAGTACTTAATGCGTGTGAACGGGCACATGCACACTTACAGAATAGCAACCCCATAAGTGAGCAAATGTCACTGCATGTAAGTGCCATAGGGGCATGCACAGGGGCGGTGCAACCTCCACTGACACACCTAACTTATTAAATACTATGACTTACGTGCAACAGGCCACCAGTCTAGGTGCAAGAAGTTACATTTCCTCTCAGGCAGGCATAATTGTTGCACCTGGGTTCCAGTGCATCCATACTCCCCTGTTTTGTAAAGCAAAGTGTGCATGCCCAAATTGCATGCACAGTATCGCACATTGCTGTGCAGGGGTTTTCAGAATTATCCCCCATGAGGGCAAGTTCTAAAACTCCTTGATCTAAGTAATTGGCTAGTTATCCAGGTACAGGGGCTATTTTAAAATTTTCACCCTCCGTGCAAAGTATGTGCTGATGATTTTTCGAATTAGGGGCTTGTTTACTAAAGTGTGATAAAGTTTGTAGTTGCTGTATTTTAGCTGTAAAAATTAACACTATACTAACTGCAAAACCTGTGCGGTAACTGTTGGGGGCATGCACAGAGCAGATTTCAGATTTCAAGACAGCATGACTTTACTAGAGGTAGGTCTTGTCTGATGAATCCGATTGGACTGGGTGACAATAGAAATGGATTGAGGGGGAATGTTAGATGTCGTATACTTAGATTTCAGCAAGGCCTTTGGCATTATTCTGCATTGGTGACTTATAAATAAACTGAGTGCCCTTGCGATGGATCCTAAGGTGACTGACTGCGCTAGAAACTAGTTGAGAGGTAGGCGACACAGGGTAGTAGTAGATAGAATTCACTCTGAAGATAGGGGCATTATCAGTGGCGTGCCGCAAGGATCGGTTAATAATTTTATAAGTGATATTGCAGGAATTCTGTCAGAAAAGGTATGCCCCTCTGTGGATGATACAAAAATCTGAAACAAGTAAACACCCTGGAAGGTATGGATAACATGAGGAGGGATCTAGCAAAGCTTGAAGAATGGTTGAGAATTTGGCAGCCATGATTTAATGCTAAAAAATGCAAGGTCATGCATTTGGCCTGTAAAAATTCAAAGGAGTGGTACAGTATAGGGGTAAATACTTCGGTGCATGAAAGAAGAGCAGGACCTGGGGGTGATTGTACTGGATGATCTTTAAGTGGTCAAAGAGGTAGAAAAGGTGATGGAAAAAGGCAGAAGGATGTTTGGGTACATAGGGAGAAGAATGGCTAGCAAGAAAAAGGAGGTAATAGTGCCTTTGAATAAGTCTCTAGTGAGACCTCACTTACTGTGTACAAGGCTGGGAACCATACCTTCAAAAGGACAGAAACAGGATGGAGTTGCTCCAGAGGGCAGCCACTAAAATGGTCGATGTTCTTCATCATAAAGCATATGGGGATAGACATAAAGAGCTCAATATGTACATTGTAGCTGGGTCAGCCTGCCTCAGAACTCTGGGAGGAGAAAACCCCCACAGTAACCAGCCTTAGGAATGCCCCACAGTCAGGGCCACCCATGCAGGGAGGAGGAGGAAGATCCCCAGGTGAACCAAGGGAGGAGGAGATGGATCAGATCCAACCCAGGTTTTAGGGATCTCCCTGCACTAGGAAAAGATCTAGGTCAAAGGGGTGGGGCCAGGGACTGGGTGGTTTCCCAGGGACGAGGGTAGGGCCGACATTCCATGCTGGGAGGGAGAGGAGTATGAAAGGCAGCTCCCACAACACCAGGGGGCAACACCTGCATGGAATCTGCCCCCCATGAGAGCATTCCACAGTTTCTGGAGGTGCCTGAGCAGATGGAACTAGGAGATGTTGAACCTTGGAACTGTATTTTTGAAGATATGGAGTACTAGGAAGCTGGACCTACAACTCTGAGTTTCTTGCCTACCTTATTCTGCTTTCTGGTTCGGGCCTGGGAATGTCTAGGGGAGAAGTGGGCAGAAAGCTTCCCCAACTCTACTTCAGCTATGGGAGAAGTAGGGGTTTGCCCAGATTTAAAAGGAACGGAATGAAGTGAGTGGCAGTGAACTGCCATTAAGAATACATACTGTTAAATAATTGGAAAGTGGGCGAGTGAGAAGTCTCATGACAGGGTTGAGCTGGTGAGGGAAAGAAAACTTGGACCGGCTCACACTCCTGCTTTGACTGTTCACCTAAAACATTGCACATGCAACAATGGAGTTTTGGTTTGGTTTTCTCTCTTTTCCATTGACTGCTTTTGTGTTGAGAACTTCTGGACAGGTACAGAGTGGGACTATGCCCACTGTTGTACCTGTCCAGAAGTTCTCAACACAACTGTGCTAAGCCAGCCAAGGGAGACAAATAGACTGGTCACTCGCTACAGGGCCAACATTTCTTCCCACCTAGCAGCTGGAGCTGCAGACAAGTGCAGCGCCCCTGGATGCTACCCTCTCCTATCGCGCACCAGACCAGGGCGTGTGATAATACTTTGCAGGAAAGGTAGGAGAGGGGAGATAACACAGAGACATTTAGATACCTCATGGTATAAAGGCACAGGAAGTGGCCCTCTTCTATCTGAAAGGAAGCTCTGGCAGGAGAGGTCATAGTTTGAAGGTGAAAGGGGATAGACTCAGGAGTAATCAGAGGAAATATTTGTTTATGGAAAGATTTGTGGATGCATGGAACAGCCTTCCAGTGGAGGTGGCAGAGATAAGAAATGTATCTGAATTCAAGAAGGCATGAGACAAGGACAGATCTCTGAGGAAGAGAAAGGGATTATAAAATGTAATAGCTCTTATGGAATGGCAGGCTGGATTAGCCAGGTAGCCTTTATCTGCCATCATTCTCTATGTTTCTGTGTTACTGTACATTAAGAGCCCAATTTCATAACAAGCACTTCTGGACCACAGACATGTCTAAATTAAAAATGGGCCCCATTTGAACCTAATTCCACATCCACAGGTCTAGATGTACCCACGGGTCCGGAATCAGGAAGGTAGATATGTTTGGCATGGCACAGGCAAAGTACCATCTGGCGCATGGCCCACGCCGGGTGAAGGCACGGGCCATATGATAGAATGAAGAAACACATCACCCATCAATATTATCAGACACAGGTAAATGTATTCTGAAAAGTTACATGTTTCGGTTCCTGCCCATCTCCGCAATGTACCAGCAGAAAAATGTGCATCTCCTAAGCTGCCCTTCACACTAACAGTAGTGTGCTGATGCAAACTAGACATAATTACAATGAGAAATTATTGCTGCTGCAACCTAGACCATATACCAGTTCTCTACAGGCCCTGAAAAGTGCTAGGTAATCCCAGTGCAAAGAGAATGTAAATATGAACATGTATGTCAGGACATACCTTGCATCAATGGTACTTGGCATTAGAAACTGGCCCCAATGATTTCTGCCTTGGTCAACTCTACAAACACGCTTTAAACTGCTAAGGATGGACCCTTACCAAGTGCACCAAACCCGAAACTAACATTTTTATTTTATTTATTTATTTACCATTTCTTCTATACCGCGCTATTTAGATCAGTGTGGTTCACATTCAACATCAACTATACAACGCAGGCACCCTGCGTTGTATTTACAATGAACGGGGAGAACAACTTGGAAGTAACTGGGGGAAACTATCTACATCATATTTACACTGGTAACTACTTTCAGACCGGATCTATCGAACATCTTATTTACGTTGGTTGCATGAGATCTAGATCACATTTTGATCTAAGGATCAAAATGTGAAACACTGTATTCTTGTCAAATATCAAATCTTGATGTAACCTATTCAATGTATATATAATTTGTATAATTATGTAGATAGTTACCCCAGTTCGCACCCAGTTTATCTTCCCTGTTATCTGTAAACCTAGATCAGTCATGTATTGACAGGTATATTGTTATTAATTGTAAACCGCACTGATGATGAATAGTGCGGTATATAAAAAATGTTAAATAAATAAATAAATAAATATTTCCGGGAGTACTGTTGGGGGGGCCGAGCTGACTATCCTTTTTCATGCTGAGTCTGATTAGTCGAGTGCGTTGGGTGATTGGCTGAGGTGCACCCTGCTGGTTTACTCAGGCTGGCTTTGGGGTAGTATCTAGTGAACAGGTGATGCTTTAATGCCTTCCTTAAATGCGTTAGGTCGGTGATGTTTCGGATATATGTGGGGAGGGCGTTCCAAGCTCTAGGTGCGTAAATCGTGTAAGCCCTATTTGTTGTTGTTTTTGTGCATTTCGTTATTGCTTTTGGGACCTCCAGGGTGTTTTGCATTGTGTGTCTTCTGTTTCTGTTGTGCGGCATGCTGTGTATCATCTTGCTGATGGCTGTGGGGGTCTGATTGTTCAAGGCTTTGAAGGTCAGGGTCAGCACTTTGTAGAGGGTTCTTGCTTGAACAGGTAGCCAATGAAGGTTCATCAAGACCGGAGTTATATGCTCCCTCCGTGTAGCTCCTGTTAATACTCTCACGGCAGTGTTCATTGCAAGCTGGAGCGGGGCTAGTGTTGCTTGAGGGAGACCATGTAGAATTATGTTGGCGTAGTCGAAGTGTGGTAGAATCAAGGCTTGATAGATTGATCGATAGTCAATGAGGTCGAGTAGTGGTCGTAAGTGTTTCAAGGTCCTTATTTTCAGATATATTGTTTTTACGGTGTTTCTTATGTGGGTCTTCAAGTCTAGCTGCTGGTCCAAGGTAACGTCAAGGTAGCGGATTGTGGGCTTAGTTTTCAATTCTGTATTGCTGATTTTTAAAGAGGGTGATGGAGTGAAGTCCTGGTTTCCTGAAATGAAAAGAACCTCTGTTTTGCTGTAATTGATTCGTAGATTTTGCGTAATGAGCCAGTCTGCTACTGCTTCAAAACATCTTGTTAGAGAGGAGAATTCTGGTTGGTCGGTCCTGAATGGGATGTTTAGCAGGATATCGTCTGCGTAGGCCAGACATTCGACCTTGAATGAGTGTATTAGTGTGCATATAGGCTGCATATAGATGTTTAACATCAGTGCAGACAGTGACGAGCCCTGTGGCACCCCCTGGTTTTGCAAAAATGGCTCAGATGTTATGGTACCTGACCTTACATGTTGCCATCTATTAGACAAGTACGATTTACACCAATCAAGAGCAGTTCCTTGTATTCCTTTCTCACTGAGGCATTGTATGAGGATCTCGTGGCTCACTGAGTTGAAAGCAGCTGCGATGTCCAGGAAAATGAGAGCGAAACCTTGGTGAATGCTGTCGGTTCCAGAGACTAGGTTGTTGAATAGGGTGGTGAGGAGGGTTTCAACCCCGTGTGCTTCTCTGAACCCATGTTGGGATGGATCCAGTGGGGCTTCAGTGTCAATATGTTGTTGAATTTGATGCTGTACTATCTTTCCAATTATTTTGGCAAGTATGGGGATACTTGAAATTGGCCTGTATGACTCAACTTTTGTTGGGTCCAGCCTGTTGTTCTTCAGTAGTGGTCTAATTGAAGTTTGTTTCAGACTCTGTGGGAACGATCCCGTTGTAAGAGATTGGTTTACTAACTTGCTCAGATATTGGCTTAAGTCGCAGCGTAACTCCTTTATCCAGAGAGCTGGGCATGGGTCGTTGGGCGCGGTGGTGGGGTTGATTGCGGCGATAGTGTCTTCAATCTCTCTGCGCGATATTTTGTCAAATTTGGATAGTGGCGATGGTTTGGACAGATTATGCAGTAGGGTGTTGTCTGTGGGGCTTGAGGTTACATCAGGCTGGACCATTTTTGATTGTAGGTAGTCAGAGTATGCGTGGGGCTGTGGCATCTGTGATTGGTCTGAAGGTGGTTCTTTTATTAGAGATTTTACTATATTGAACAAGTCGTGGGGCTTGTTTAACGATCGCATCAGGACGTCTGAATGATATTGTTTCCGCTTCTTCATTAATTCATCTCGGTGTGCTTTTAAGTGAGCGTTGTAAGCACTTTGTGCACCGGTGGAGCGTGCTCGACGCCATCGTCTCTCAAGCTTGCGCAGATACAGGAGTGATGCTCGGAGCATTATACACTGCAGTTCCCCAAAGGATGCATAATATTGCTGAGCAACAAATGTACGTCCTTTCTGTGCCTATGGCCTATAAGTGCACTCATTCTGCTGCTCCACTCTACCTATCCTTTTTATCTCTCCCTATACCCCTCCTCCGGAACTCGATTCTTCTGTCAGATGCTTCTATCTCTGCCTTTCTCTTCTACTGGCAAATCCAGACTTCGCTCATTTCACCTTGCTGCTCCCTCTGCTTAGATCAAATTACCTGAGTGTGTACATCAGGCTTCTTCTCTGGCCCTTTCCAAATCCAGGTTGAGTGCTCACTTCTTCGTTGTCACTTTTGGATCTGATCGCCTAAGCTCCCTTGTGTTTCCTTACCATTCCCCCTAAATGTATCCTGTCCACAGCTTCTGCGTTGTCTGTCTTGACTAGATTGTAAGCTCTGCTGAGCATGAACCATTTTTTACGTGTGTCTGTGCAGCACTGCATATGCCTTGTAGCATTATACAAATTATCAGTCATAGTCGTAGTAGTATGGCCTTCTGGCTATGGCATCTGATTTCCACATATCTGGGTGCTGGCATTTCTCACAGCAGCTACACCTGTCCCATCATGGTATATGTCCGTCTGTATTCACCCCCTATCTGTGAGGCAACCCTGTCTGCCTTCTCACGGTCTGCTTTGAAGCACTGCTCCCCTGGACAAGCCTGTGTAGGAATGGAAGGGGGGATCCCTGGGCCATCATCCTCAGTAGCCAGCCTCCCGATATATCAGCCTCCTGATATATCACCACTCTTGCAGCTTGCATAGAACCTGGACTGACAAAGAATGTAGGCCTCATGGCAAAATCTGGGGGATGTTGGCACATCATTCTACCAAAACAAATCTATGCCATAATGGCATGATGTCCCAGGACTGCACATATGATCTCCCTTTCTCACTGCAACAAGATTTGGTTCCAGACTCACTCACATACTATTCTTACATCAGCAGTCCCAGTTTTCAGAACACAGGCTTTGTTAGGGTCCACTGGATTAGTTGTTTTAGCACAAACAGCACATTTCAGCATAGCCTGAATAAAGCGTAGTTACTCACCTGTAACAGGTGTTCTCCAGGAGCAGCAGGAATCAGTCCTCACTTATGGGTGACGTCGGCGCCGACGGAGCCCTCGCGGAGCAATTTTCCCCAGCTTTCAAAGAAAGCCTTTGGGAATTGCAGCGCGCATGCGCGGTCCTCTTCCCGCCCGAGGGTGCCATCTTAGCCAGTCAGATGACATAGCTAAAAAAGACAGCATAAAAATATTTGCAAAAACATAAGCAGACGATTGCAACTCCAAGGGGAGGAGGGAGGGTAGTGAGGACTGATTCCTGCTGCTCCAGGAGAACACCAGGTACAGGTGAGTAACTACGCTTTCTCCAGGACCAAGCAGGAAGTCAGTCCTCACTTATGGGACTCCCAAGCTCAAGGCTACCGGAGACCCTAAGCACAAAATGAGCTCCCTCTAGCTCAGCAGCACAGAAGGAAAGAATCTTCGCTGAATTATCACCCACCGGTAGCCCACATCTGGGATGGAGGGTAGGAGTTGCTCAGACCTCAAAGAGATTACGGAGGACTGCCTGTCCGAAAGCACTGTCCCTGCGGGACTCCCTCTCGAGACAGTAATGGACCGCAAAAGTCTGGCTCGAAGACCAAGTAGCGGCCCGGCAGATGTCTGCCAGCGGAACAGAGCGGAGGTAAGCCACTGACGTAGCCTTTGCCCGAACGCAATGAGCCGTGACTCGACTTTCTAAGGAGAGTCCGGCTGCCCCATAAGCCCAAGAGATACAGTCCGCAACCCAGATGGACAGAGTACGCTTGGAGACCGGGAGCCCCAATTTATTGGGGTCAAAAGACACAAAAAGCTGAGCAGCTTTACGGTGCTCCCGCGTACGGTCAAGGTAGAAGTTCAAAGCCCTTCTACAGTCCAGGGTATGGAGGACCGTTTCAGCTCGGCTGGAGTGTGGTCTGGGAAAGAAGGTTGGAAGTACCACCTCCTGATTGATGTGAAAAGGGGAGACCACCTTTGGAAGAAACTTTGGGTGAGTCCGTAGGACTACCCTATTTTTGTAGAACCGAGTGTAAGGGGGATCAGACACGAGGGCCTGCAATTCACTTACGCGTCTAGCGGAAGTGAGGGCTATCAAGAACAGTGTTTTCCAAGACAGAAAACGGAGAGAACAGGTAGCCATAGGTTCAAAAGGCGGACAGGTGATCCGCTGCAAAACCACATTCAGGTCCCAGTCAGGCGCTGGCGGGCGCAGAGGTGGTTTAAGTAGAAGGAGACCTCGGAGAAACCTCGCTACGAGAGGGTCGCTGGAGAGAGGTCTACCGTCCACCGGTACATGATGTGCCGAAAGAGCACTGAGGTGAACTTTGACGGAGTTGGACTTAAGTCCCAGATTAGAGAGGTGTAGCAAGTACTGCAAGATCACCGACACCGGGCAGGAGAAGGGATCCTGAGACTGTTGGGTACACCAGACGGCAAAGCGACGCCATTTAAGGGCGTAGCATTTGCGGGTAGAAGGGCGTCGCGAAGCCAAGACGACCTCCTCCACCTCTGCCGGCAGGAGAAGGGGAGCAAGGACTACCCTCTCAGCAGCCAGGCCATGAGGTTGAGAGACCTGAGGTTGGGGTGTAGTAGAGACCCCTGATCCTGAGTGAGGAGATCCGGTTGTACCCCCAGAGGGAATGGATCCTCCACCGCTAATTGCAGCAGGAGCGGAAACCACGGCTGTCTGGGCCAGCGAGGGGCCACCAGGATCATGAAGGCTTTGTCTCGGAGAACCTTGAAGAGAGTCCGAGAGACTAGCGGGATGGGAGGGAAAGCGTACAGAAGGCTCCCCGACCATGAAATCAGAAAAGCGTCCGCCGCAACCCGAAGGGGGTGTGGCCGACGAGAGCAGAAGCGAGGAAGCTGCCGGTTGTGAGGACTGGCAAAGAGATCCACCGTGGGGAGGCCCCACTTCAGGAAGAGCTTCTGAACTACCAAGGGATCCAGACGCCACTCGTGCGGCTGGAGGATCCTGCTGAGTTTGTCCGCCAGGCAATTTTCTTGGCCCGGGAGATAAACTGCCTTGAGGAGAATGCCGTGACTGACGGCCCAAGAGCAGAGCTTCTGTGCCTCCCGGCAGAGGAGGAAGGAGCCCGTGCCCCCCTGCTTGTTCACGTAGAACATGGCAACTTGATTGTCCGTCTGGACAAGGACGGACTGGTGGGAAGTCAGGTGGGAGAAGGCCTTGAGAGCCAGGCGGATCGCCCTGAGCTCCAGGAAGTTGATCTGCTGAGCAGACTCCCACGTGGTCCAGAGGCCCTGAGTACGTGCCCCTTGGCAATGTGCTCCCCAGCCCAGGAGGGATGCATCCGTGGTCAGCACCCGGGTCGGCTGAGGCGACTGGAAAGGCATACCGAATATCAGGTTCGGCTGCCGAAGCCACCACCGGAGAGACGAGATCAGCGGCTCGGAGACGCGCACTAGGTCTGCTAGGCCGCCTGTGGCTTGTCGCCACTGCTGGCGGAGACAGACACCATTGAGCAGGCCGCATATTCAGGCGGGCATTGGGGGTCACATGGACGGTGGAAGCCATATGGCCGAGTAGTCTCAGGAAGCGCCTGGCGGAAACCAGGGGCTGGCTGCGAAAGCGGTCGGCTAGGTCCATGAGCCGTTGAGCCCTGTCGAGCGGTAGGTATGCTCGCGCCTGAGGAGTGTGCAGCCTTGCGCCGATGAACTCGAGATCCTGTGAGGGGAGCAAAGTGGACTTTGCGAAGTTTATAACAAAGCCCAAGTGCTGCAGAAGAGTCACCGTGCGGCGCGTGGCGTTGGTGACCTCCCGAGCGGACGCTGCTCTGATGAGCCAGTCGTCGAGGTACGGAAAGACATAGAGGCCGTGAAGCCGGAGATGGGCCGCCACCACCGCGAGACATTTTGTGAAGACTCGCGGCGCGGAGGACAGGCCAAAGGGCAGTACTCTGTACTGGTAATGATTTCCTGCCACCACAAACCGTAGGTATTGGCGGTGGCTTGGGTGGATGAGGATGTGCGTGTAGGCATCCTTTAGATCCAAGGAGCATAGCCAATCTCCCTGCTGGAGGTAGGGCAGAAGGATTCCAAGGGTAAGCATTTTGAACTTCTCCCGCACAAGGAACTTGTTGAGGTTGCGCAAGTCCAGGATGGGTCTGAGGCCCCCTGTTCTCTTTGGTATTAGAAAATACCTGGAATAAAAGCCTTGACCTCTCAGGTGGTGTGGCACCGGTTCCACCGCCTGTTCCTGCAGAAGACCTGCTAACTCCCGAAGGAGTAATTCCCTGTGCAGAGGGGGTCGTGGAGGTTCTCCCGGAAAATAGGAGGGAGGGACCTGGTGGAAGTGGAGAAGATAGCCTTCTCGCACGACTTGAAGCACCCAGGCATCTGCGGTGATGCTGGACCACCTGTGGGCGAAGTGAACCAGCCGGCCTCCGGTGCTGGGAGGAACCAGCGGGGGGGGGGAGAGGCTATGCTTTGTGAGTCAAAAACCCCCACCCTGCTGAGCAGGGGCTGGTGGTGCAGGCTTGGGGGCTTGCTGCCTACGGGACCCGTTACCCCGTCCCTTGGCCTGCTGGCCCTGTTGGGGAGCTGCAGGGGCCTGATAATGGGGGTATTGTTTGTAGGCAGCCGCCTTCCTCGGGTAAAAGGACTTTTTCCCCGAGCCCTTCTTTTTCTGGGAAGGGGCGGAGGTCTTCCTAGAAAGCCTGGTCCTGGTGAGAGTCTCAGTCTCAATTTGCGCAGCCTTTTCCGCCATGGGCTTGCCAAAGAGGTTTTCGCCTCGGCAGGGGACATCGACCAACTTGTCCTGCACCCAGGGCTCAAGGTCTGACGACTGAAGCCAAGCCTGTCGGCGGGCACCGATGCCGGCTGCGGCCACTCGAGCCGATGCTTCAAAGCCATCATAGGCTGCCCGGGACATGAACTTTGAGCATTCCCGAATGCCAGTGGACAAGGCCAGGAACCTCCGCAAGGGTTCCTCGGACAAACCAGCGGAGAATCCGGCTAGCTCTTTAGCCAGATCCCGGAGATACATGCCCATGTATAGCTGGTAAGTCTGGACACGACATGCGAGCATAGAGCCCTGGAAACACTTCTTACCAAGGCCATCCAGGTTACGGGCCTCCCTGCCAGGGGGCACCGAGGAGTGCATCTTCTGGCTCTTAAAACGATGCATGGCCGATTCCACTACCATGGAATGGTGTGGTAGCTGTGCCTTTTGAAAGCCAGGGCTCTTGCGGACTCGATAGATAGAATCGACCCGCTTGCTCAGGACCGGCGAGGAGGCCGGACTCTCCCACATGCGGAAGAGTAGTCGTTCCAGCATAGGAGGAACCGGTACAGTAAAGTGTTCCCTCGCGGGAGAGTCATACTGGAGGGCGTCGAGCTCTTCGGCTCGAGGCTCCTCCTCGGGATCCGCAGGGAAGGCCAAAGCCTTGGCCATATCCCTAACGAAGTCCGAGAACCGGGCATCCTCCGGGGGGGACTGCTTCCGAGGCTCGGACTCCGGTGAGTCCGAGGGGACACACCGAGTCCGGAAAGAATCAGGTGACTCTTCCTCTTCAGACTCCCAGACCGACTCCGACGAGGACTCGGTGGGGTCGGCCCGGGCAGGGCGCAGCGCCTGTCGCCCCGACGCCGAGGGAGTCGGCGTCGGCGACCTCGGTCCCGAACGGGAGGCCGAGGGTGACCTCGACCGAGGATCGACTCGAGTTCTCATCGACTCGAGGATCGGCTCGGTCTCCGGGGTCGACTTGGACGTCGACGTCCCGGCGGTCGGGGCAGCGGCGCCAGCGAGGCCAGCGAGCAGTGCCCGCTGCTGGTCCATGAAGGCAGACAGTCTGCTCTCCAAGGCCGTCAACCTGAGTCCGAGCTCAGGTGACCCAGCAGCCCCCGACTCGGGCCCCGACGGCGTCGGGCCCGACGTCGGCTGTCGCGGAGGCGAGTCCAGAAGGACCACAGGACTTACCCGAGCAGGCATCTCCGACTCCAGGCGAGGTCGCTTCGTGAGGTGTTCCTTCTCCAAGGACCCGGGGCGGCTATCGGGGCTATGCGACCTGGCCCTCGCGGAACCAGGAGCGTCCACGGACGCCGCCCTCGCGGGTTTCACCGTCCGACGATGGTCCCCGGAGGGAGAACCCCGGTCGGAGGAACTCCGGCGACGGTCCGAGCTGGAGCCTTTGGACGCGGAGGCCTCCGACGAGGTCCGGGTACGGCTGGGGTCAGCGAAGATTCTATCACGCTGATGCCGCCGACTTCTCAACGCTTTTGAGGACATTTTGCCGCAGGGCCCACAGATCAGTTCCTCATGATCCGGGCCCAGGCAGCGGAGGCAAAAGTCGTGTGTGTCAGTTAGTGACATATTTCGGTCACACTGACCACACCGCTTAAACCCACTGGCAGCCATCGGGGGAAAAAGGGCCCCTGCGAGGTCAAAGGACCGGGCTGCCAGGGAAAAATCGAAAACGAAAGCTGACAAAGTCAGAAAAACCGAAAAAAAAGTAAGAGGACTCGTGACCGGCGTCGCGAGTCCGGGCGGGAAAAAGACCGGCGTCGAACCGAAGGAAAAAGAATAAAATAATGAAGAAATATCGATTTTTTCGCGGGGACAAGACGGGGACGTCTGTAGGGCTCCGCGGAAAAAAGAAGAAGACTGGCTAAGATGGCACCCTCGGGCGGGAAGAGGACCGCGCATGCGCGCTGCAATTCCCAAAGGCTTTCTTTGAAAGCTGGGGAAAATTGCTCCGCGAGGGCTCCGTCGGCGCCGACGTCACCCATAAGTGAGGACTGACTTCCTGCTTGGTCCTGGAGAAACACTATTGCTCTTCTTAACATTTCTGGAAGGGTGATTGTAAATTGTTTGTTTACCTTAGAACATTTTCTCACCTCTGCTTTCTGTTCTTTGCAACTGCATCTTGTATTTTTCCAGACTGCAGTCACACCAGTTCAGCACATACTTGTCACAGCCATTCTTCTATATGGGACGAATTGCAGAGCACAGCACAATATTTTCTAATTCACATGTTGTGAATTCTTTATGTATATAGTTATATTAACCAATCTCCACTATACTCATTACGGGTGTAGCTGGCATGTTATATGTTCTCTGTATATAGTTTAATTATTGTTCAATGTAACTCTAACTGTTCAATGTAAACCGCCCCTGATCGTTGGAAAGGGCGGTATAGAAAACAGTTCAAATAAATAAATAAGTCCTAGCTTTATCCCCCGTTTCGGCAGGAATAACGTGGATGTTTCTGGGGAACACTTAAAACATACATGGGCCTTTCCTGAATACGCTTTATACGTCTCCGCAGCTGACCACGCCCCTGTTCCATCCCTTCTCGGCATGTTCTGAGATCCCCATGCTAGCGCTGTATACGTGTGCATTGCTGATAATGCAGCTGAATCCATTCTAGTGGCAATACACTAAGGGGCTACAGATACAAGAACAGTATCTCCCCGACAGCCCCTCCAACATTCATTAAAAAATCACATCCCTAGACATTCTTTAAAGAACCCCCATGACCTGACAGCCCTCTGATATTCCCTAAAGATCCCCACTCCCTGACAGCTTGACTTTCCTTAAAGTACCCTCCTATCCAGGGCTGGTTCGTCCACTAGGCAAGCTAGGCGGCTGACCTGGGTGAGCGGCTTTGTACTGCTACTTCATTGTCTGCGGCAGGCCATGTGCTTCGGGACACATGACCTGCCAATTCTGATCCCCTTTGAAATGCAACTTACTGTCGGAAGGGGGTCAGAAACGGCAGGCCATGTGTGGTGAAGCACATGGCCTTTTATGGGCAAGAAAGCAGCGGCATAAAGCTGCCGCTTTTAAAACATTGCTGCTGCCATCCACCTCCCCCCAAGACAGATTTGGCAGCAGCAGGGGGGGAATTGGCAGCCTGGTGCAGCTTGACAGGAGTGGCTTGGCATGGTGGGAGGGCAGCACAGCCAGAGTTTCTGCCTGGGGCGGCAGAAAACCTTGGTCCGGCCCTGCTCCTATCCCCACAACTTACTTAATGAGGTTCCCACCACTCAACAGCTTCTGAAATTCCTTAAAGACCCTTTCACCCCTATACAGCTATCCCTCTGGCTCTTACCCAGTGATCCTTATTGTCTAAGGGGGAGGAGGGGGACAGATGCGATCCATGGATGCTGCTGCTTCGTCACCTGCCCGGGTTGAAAATGGAGAAAGAAGGGAGATGCTGGGGGGGAAGGGAGTGAGGTTTAGACAGAAAGGAGATGTTAGACATGGGTAGCATAGGGATAAAATGAAGATGGTGGACATAGGGGAGGAGAATAGGGAGGCAATTGCAGTAAAAGAAAAAAAATAAAGCAAGTAAAGAGAATATGGAGGTAAGCAGAAACCAGAGACTAGAACAGATATAATTTAAGAAAATAAAATGGTCAGGCAATAAAGGTAGAAGAGAGAATTTTATTTTAATTTAGTGACTGTAATGTTCATTTTCAGAATTTAGATCTGCTATCTTTATATTTTTCACAGTTTAGGGTAGCTGCATGTTTATTTTACTGAAGTTGCACTGCTTGCAGAGTGTGTTTTTGGGGGATTTCAGTTTAGTTTGACTACATATTTTTATTTGAAGTTTGTGATCACTTATTCAGTACTTGGTGAGAGTCTATCTAGTTTCTGGGTATATGAGCGAGGCCCTAGTTCTCTTAGCATGGAGTTTCTAATTAGGAATACTGTATGTAGTAATCCAGTTCAGTTTTGTAAACAGGGGGACAATGATGCTATGGCTGGAGCTTGGAGGGGTACAATGCTGGGGCTGGGAGAAAGGACTGGCATTGGAAAATTTCTGCTGGTAAATGTGTAACTCGCTTTGAATATGGGACATCTGTGGTCGGTTCTCTATAACCAAAAGCCCAATGTACAGCAGGCAGTTAGAAAAGGTAATAGGATGTATGTAAATTCTTCATAATTTAATTGCTAATGAAGCCAGAAAACATTGTTATGTTATTATATAAATTTATGGTGTAGCACCCACCTTGAATACCTAATGCAGTTCTGTTCACTCAACGCAAACATGACTTAGGACAGCTAGAAAAGGTATAGAGAAAGTAAGCAAGATGATTTGGGGGTACTGATCAACTTCTAAACGAGGAAAGGCTCAAAAAACTAGGGTTTCAGGTACCTCATGAAATCTTACATGGCTGGTTTAAACTAAACAAAAGGAAGTTAACTTGCAGAATTCATTACCAAAGGATGCTGTACAGGCAAATGAATTTGGTTCAAAATGGTATTAGGCCAGTTTATAGAAGCTGGATCAACTATAGGCAAATTGACAAAACAGGCAGAGATACCATCCTACGTACAATCCATTTCTAAATCATGATACATAGAAGATGGGAAGGGTATGGTAAAAGATGGAGAACTCTAAACCTCTTCCTTATACATTGTATCTGGGCTCCTACTGCTTGTCATTGTCGGAGACAAGATGCTGGGGTAGACAGACTTCTGATTTGACCCAGTTTGGCAATTCCTATGTTCTTAAGTTATGCAGCATTATTGCTAATGAAAGCAGCACAGAACTAGAAAACAATGGACCTCATTTATCAAACCCTGATAAGTTATGGATGCTTGGGAAAATATAAAAAGGAGAATTTATCAAAGCCTATTTATGCTGATCATCTCAGTGCAAAGAGGATTAGAGTCCCATTACACATGGGGATAATTTCCCCTGGCAAGAAAGGTTGCAAGCAATTTATCACAGGATTGCACAACTGAATGACTGCTCAAAACCTTGAAAGTTGTATACGCCAGGTAGTTGGACACTACAGTCCCACAGAGGTATGATTGGTTCAGCCAGGTAGAAGAACATGCTCTCCCTTCTGATGGATGATCGGACAATAATAGAACCTAATGTCTGCTTCTAACATTTTTTATTCATCGTATTTTATCCCTGGGTTTTTACATACATACATACATTTTCCCTCTAGAGTCTACATAGCAATTGAACTGATAATCATGGAATACAGACAGTAGCCCCTCTTGGAAGTCAGCACATGCAAAGCCAGAACCTAATCTTTCTGGGGGGAGTAATCAAACTGCCTTCGCTGCTGCAAACTTCACATACAGAGATGGCAGCAAGTGGCTTAAGTTAAATGCTGGCACCAGCTTTTAATACATTTATTCAGTGCCACTACACATATAGTCAACAATGCTGAGTATATACAGGGTCAGCCAAAGGGTACCTGCTATCCTAGGTGAACCTTTAGTGCTGCGCCCTCATCTCCCCGTCTCCTGCCTACTCCCCTGGATGCCAAGCAGCTCCCCTTCTTCCCTCCATGCATAGCATCTCCCATCGCTTCCCCCTTATCCTATCTCTGCCCACCACACTAAAAGAAAGCAGCTCTGCGCAGGGTCTTGAGTACAGATCCATGCTCAAGCAATGCCGTGTCCTGCCCTGCTCCAATGCAGAATGTTGGAGGTGGGTAGGATGCGGCATCGTTTGAGTGCAGGCCTGTGCTGAAAGGGCCATGCCATTCTTAGAGCAGCATAACAGTGCTGTTCTTCTGCCAGATGAGCCACAGCCCCCGAATCCTGCTGGTCTAGGCAGATGCTTAGTTCTCCTAGTGGCAGGGCTGGCCTGAATATACGATATTGTGCACTTACCACCATCGCCGCTATTTAATTTCATCCTTGCTCCCTTGCTCCACCCTCCCTCTGCCTCTTCACTATAAGGACAGTTTTAGCCAGTTAGATGAATTTTTGGCCCAGCACCATCTGTACAGTGTCTGAAATTATATGGATTGGGAAGTTGTACATTCACTAGCTGCTGGTGAACATATAACTTCCTTTGAATATTGGGCCTATACTTTTTACTCACTGCACCATAGAGTAGTCTTATTTTGATTACTGTCTCTGAAGAAAGCACCTACAGAGATCTGTGCCTGCTGTTTCAGGGGCTATTCATGCCAACCAAAACAACGTGCACAGCTTTGAAAACCCAAAATTACTCATGTTGTTGACTCCTCTGTCCTTAGGAATGTCTCCAAACAATATGGAAGAAATTGCATGTGTCTTACAACATCATGCCTAATTGCACATACATTTAGGGGTATGTCTACTAAGCCAAGCTAATGGTTAACCTGGGCTATCTGCACCTAGGTCCCGTGTTATTCAATGGAGCAGACATACCCCTTTACAGTGCAAATATTTCAAAGCATCCATTTTCACACATAAAAGGGATCACTTTAAAAGTTGCGCTTCCTTACATGCATAGATCTAGGTATTTTAGGGGCATGTTTACTAAACATTCCTAACGTGCGGGGCCGTGCTAGTGTGCCTGTGCCATATAAGGAGTGGGCGGTTCAGGCAGAAAATAGAAAAAAAAACGGTAGTAAGCAACCGGACGTGTGTGCGTCGCGCTAATGTGCGGGGGTCGACATTAGCGCGTGGAAAGGCAAAGTGGCGCGCTGCTGAGTATACAAAACAACAGAGCCGTGGTACAACGGTGAAGACACTGACCAATGGTGCATGGGCCATGGGTTCAATCCCCCAGTGTGCGCAACGACAAAGGTCAGCTGAGGCAGTAACTGTAATGATTAACATTGTTTTAGGAGGCAAATTAATTTGGAACGGCATAAGGCGGCGCACAGTTATTTTTGGGCATCAGAAGGCGGCGCACAGTGCTTTTTGGGCGGCATAAGGCGGCGCACAGTTATTTTTGGGCAGCAGAAGGCGGCGCACTGGTCCCCTTGGGTGGCAGAAGGCGGCACGCTGATAGGCACAAGGCGGCGCGCTGATGCACAAGCACAGAAACAGAGCCACAGCACAATGGTTAAAACACTGACCAATGGTGCAGGGATCAGGGGTTCAACTCCTCACAATGCCCAGTGAAAAATGCCTGCTGAGGCAGTATGTATTATGTTGTGGAGTGCTGTAGGAGGCTGTATAATTTTATTTTGTTATCACTACTAGCAAACGCACTCTCCCAGCATGTTAACATACGGCGGCCCATAAGGCACATGTTACAGTGCACTGTTCGCCAAGGCACCCTTGAATGACCCCTATAGGGCAGCATGTATGTTGCGACACAGGATAATGTATAGTGCACCCTATAGGGATGGCAACCATAAGGTGGCCTACAGGGCGCCCTATGAAGCACCCTCAGAGGCACCTAATGGGTATAGTAAGCTGAGGGTGGTCTTGCCGGCATAGACATATGTACAGTAAATAAAAATAAAGCTGTGGACAGCCCTACCAAAGGGCCCCACTGTGGGTTTGAACCCATGATCTCTGGCTGCACAGGCAGTGATGTAACCATTGCGCTACAGCTCCATAGCTGTAAGCAGGCCCCTGGCTGGCTGCAGATAGCCTACACGTCACCTCACAGACAGTCTGCTGGTGTCAACAGGATAGGGTTAGGCCACCCGTACCCATGATGCACTGCACATGCAAATTAGCTGTCCGCAGATGGACACAAGATGGGGAATGCACCCCCACAGCACCTCGGCCCTGTTGGGGGAAGTGACCGGGTGCACCCACACAGCGCCTTGGCCTAGTAGGGGGCACTGACCGGGTGTTTTACTGGCACAGAGTAGCCACACACCGTTACATCGTGCGGGTACTGTGCTCACCCTGAGTGTGCAATGAGGTGGCCAGGACCAGGTCAACAACACCTGCCATGGCTGATGGAGGCCAAGCGGGCGTTCCAAAGCAGTGTTAATGTGTAAGATAGCTAGTTTCTGCACAAACACCATGGATATCCCTGTCTGCCGCCATCAGGCACCCCCCCCCGTGGCAAACATGGTCCCCATCAAGGGATCCACACTCTACCTCCCTGCAAAGGTGGCAGTAGAGGGCAACATCAACCCCAGTCCTGCTGAGGAACACCACCACCCCCCCCCAGCAGGCAGCTCCATACACAGCCATAACACAATAGCAGACAGACATAAGCCCAGGGTATGGTAAGCTGCACTCCACCACCAGATATTCCCCTGCAGCAAGCCAACAGCCACTGCACCCTGCAAGCCATTATAGCAAGACATTTACCAGCTACAAACAGTCTGCTGGTTAGTCCATAGTGCATGTTCCCAATGGAGATGCATGCACCCAGAACTGGGCTGTCTGCATACACAGCAAGCAGATAGATCAGTGACTGGGCCCCAAAGAGAAACCCATATCTATCACATGAGAGAACTACTATACAGCACTATGGGGGGCCTAGCCATGCTGTGGTCACTGCACAGTCAGGGTGAGCGTGATCCCCCAGAAGGACATGCTTTGGCCACCCTGTCTGTGTAGGTGGTGGCCGGACACTACAATATCCCAGCCAATGTCCCTGCCAGGGCCCTATGCCCAGTGCAGATGCATCCTGGCCACGCCACCCTGCCCTGGCTATACCCATGGTACCTTGCACCTCATTATGCACATTGACTGGCCAATACTGGCAACAGTGCTGGCAGTGCGGGCTGTTGAAGGGGCTTGCAGCCAACACCCACTGTATAGACAGACACACACTTCCACACCTCTGCCATCATGGTGCTACGATTGAGGGGGTAAGTAGCCTTGCCCACCAAACCGGTCCTGAGCACGGCAAGGCATGGATATGGTACGCATTACAGCTGGTGGTCACTCCCCAGGGTGGTAAGCACCGTCAGAGGCCAGGCCTGGAGCATGCCCCGCAAACACCTAACAGATTGTTTGGATGGGGTCAACTAGCAGTATGTACGTAACGTATGGATAACTGCCTGCCTGTGCTCCTAGCAAACGTCTCCGAGCTGTGTACCGTATACCTCAGGTGTAGGGTGACATTGGTAAGTTATGCAAGTGCTCGTTTTGGGTGCTGCATGCACGGTCCAATGTTCTGCCTTTCCAGGAGACATTGGCCAATGGGGCCTGTGGGTGTGGGTGTGTCTGCCCTTGATGGCTGCTGCTTTACGGCACAGATTCCCAACTCCAGTCCAGGTTTGCATCACACTGTTCGGGTTTTCCTGCTATCCCTCATGAATATGCATGGGCTACATCTACATGCCATGGGGGTGGTGCATAGATATACAGCACAGGCATTTGTATGAGTGTCAGCATGGAACCTGACTGGTGTGTGGCCCACCAGGACTGCATTTGGGTGATTCTGCTCTAGGTACTGCCACTGTTCATGGTGTCTGTGCTCAGTGGGGTAAAAGATAGATGTCTTACCATTGCATATGTCCCCGCCATGAAAGGTGTGTCCTTACTATCACTGTTTAGTTGTGGGAAAAATATGTGGGCAGGATTGGCAGTAGCCCCAGCTGGGCTTTGAACCTGTGACCTTCTGTTCTTGTATGCACTGTCTGTGTGCACTGCACCACTGTGTAGCCACAGATTGGTTGGATTCCCTGGACTGTCCATGACTGTGGATCCGGCAGGACCTGTCTGTTGCAGTGGACTGTGCCAGCCTGCACATGGCTAGGCCTCTGTCTTCTGTGGTTAGCAGCCACTGCCCCCTGCACCACATGTACTTGTCCGCCAACATGCTGGCATGAACTTCTCTCAGAAAAAGCAGTTGACCTGATTGCAATGTGGCAGTATGGGACTGCATTTGGGGGACTTGGCTGTAGGTAATGCCCATTGTTGTGGTGTGTGTGCGGTGTTGGGTAAAATATGGGTGTTTTCCCCATGCATACAGGGGTGTCTGCGCTATCTTTATTTAGTGGTGGGTAAAATATAGGGACTGGGCTGGCAGGTGCCCCAGCTAGGTTTTGAACCTCTGCCCTCTGGTCCTAGAGGTAATGACTCTGTCCGCTGTACCACACTTTGGCCACAGAGACAGTGCAGCCCCTGGAGGCAGTAAGCCTGGCAGGATGGAGTCACAAACCCTGCTCTACGCAATTCTACTGTGGGCATATGCACCCTGTCTGGTGACAAACGTGCACATAAACCCCGGAAATGACCACGGGAAATGTGGGACAAAATATCACCACGCTGGGCAACAGTGATATTAATGGGCAACCATAGCAAACACTCCCAGGAAAGCTCCAAAACGTGGAAATGTTTTTTGGAAGAGTCTCCTCTCAGTAGACCCTTCCAAACTTCATTTCTTTTTTCTGGAGCTTTGCTGGGTGTGATTTCTGTATTTGCCCATCACTATAACTGTTCCCCAGCTGAATTACTATTTTTAATAGTTCTGTTGTGGTCATTTTCTATTTTTATTTTCACTTTTGTGCTGTGCACATATATCACACTGCTCACGTTTTGCTGGTTTCCCCGGTTTCCTGTACATTGCTGACGGAAATCGTTTCTCTTCCCTTTAAATGCTTTCTACCGCGAGTGTTTCACTCGCGGTAGTTTTTACATGCAAATTCGGGCCCGATACTGTGCGGGGAGCCTCTCCCCTCCCACTCTCCACCCATTGACCCCGTCCCTCCGCCCCTCCGGAGCCTTCCTCCGCCCTCCTTTCGCCGTTCCACGCCTCTATCGGACATTTGCGGGCCCGCACTTGTACGGGGCCCGTTAGTGAGCCGCGTACCTGTGCGGGGGTGACACGCACGTGTGCGGGGCGTTTAAACGCGTTTCTGCGCGTTTCAGTGCCGCGTTGCCGTGCGCTATTTTGCGGCGCGCTATTTTGCGGATTTTAGTAAACATGCCCCTTAGTCATACACATGCATAAATGAGCATTCATGCACCTACAGTATATGATATCATCACTGTTCCTGAAAGTACACTCAATGTATCAGGCTCATTGTGTGTACTTTCACTGTGGGTGCATACTGGGACAGAGTTTGACAAGACCATTGGCGGAGAGCAAAGTTATATGTGCAAATAATAAACTCCTATAATTTATGTGCATTCTTGAAAAGAGTAGAAACAGGCATTTACAGCTAGGGCTGGCATAAGTGTTTACAGCTTAAATTAGTGCATTCTTTCAACAATTTATGCCCCTGTTTATAAAGTAAAGTACAGATATACCTTACTTAAAATTGGTGTACCTTATTTAAAATAGGCATGAAATACATAAAAATGTGTTAATCTAGGCGTGCTTTATAAAATTATCGTCAAAATGTCAGTTTATCCAGGGAAATTACTTAGCCCTCTATGGTGGTAATTCTACAAAGCATTTGTCACATGTAAAGCATTTAGAGTGGGGCGGAGTGGATTGAGGAGTTGCGATGTACACACATACTATATATGCAGACATTTTCATCTTCTTTGGAGCACACAGAAATTTGTGAGGATTTGTGTGCTACTAGGCTGGTTTTGTGTGCCTTTATTAAATAGCATCAGTCTATTAAATACTTTACATCAAATGTTTTTTTGTCAAACACTTCAAAGGGCTTGCGCATTGATAAACAGGGACAGGTACAATACAAATGTAGAGAGACTACATGACAGAAGGTCCATTAAAAGCTACAGTGTAAGTTTTATAGATAAAATACATGGAATAACAGATTCAGGAAGACATATACAGTACCTATGAACAAATGGAAAAGAGAGAAGGGGTACTGAGAAGCAAGAATAATGGCTTGCGAGGTGGAGCAAAGATGTTGGCTTCAAAACAGAAAGAGCTTAGGAAAATTTCCTTTTAACATTCTACAATGAAACTCCTGAGATCTATTTACTTTGCCCTTTCCTTTTGCTTGCCTATCTCCAATGTGCAAATGTCAAGGCCTCAAGAATTGCAAGAGACGTATTGCTTGAGGAGCTTTGAAAGAATGAAAATGAAAGGCAAGTCAGACAAGAAAAACAGCATGGCAACTGGATACTTAGGGGTATGTTTACTAAATTGAACTAAATGGAGTGGAGGAATAGTCTAATGGTTAAGAACACTGGCTTGGGCACCCAGAGACCAGGGTTCAATTCATACTAACACTCCTTGTGGCCTTGGGCAAGTCAGTTAACCCTCCATTGCCTCAGAAAAATCCAAGTTATCAATGTCTCTGTTTAATGTACATTACCAAGTTTAAGTTTCAATGTAAACCACTTTGATTGAAATGATAAAGCAGTATATAAAAAACCTGTAAAAATGAAAAAATAAATGGCAGTAGCAGCTTCCATGCGATATCAATGGGGCCACAGCTCCAATATCACACAAAAGCCACTACCATCATTTAGTAAACATACCCCTTAGTTACAAGGCACATTTCAAGTTTTCTTTAGTCTAAAAATATGAATCAGGGAAGATGATTTTGCAAAAAAATGTATTTCTAGTTTGTTGATGACTATTAATGTTACAATAAGAGAGCAGTCCAAGAAATATTTGGGTCAATATTCAATAGAGGTTGTGACTGCATTTTTTAAAACTCCAGCTGCATAATTAAAAATATATATATTCAGTGCCTCTAGGCAGTAGCACTGAGTATATGCATATGGCAGTTATTGACGATGACTATATGCATAGCAGCAATATTCAGACACTACGAGTCCCATTTTAGATAGAACCTGTCTGTAAGAAAAGAGATATTTAGGTATGAACGTGGAGGCAGGGAGAAGTATTTTACAAGAATCTGAGGAACATGAAGCCTTTTGTGAAATACATATAAGGATGTGCATGAGTAAACATGGATTTACCACAACGCACAGCAGATGACATTTTACTTACTGGATAATGTCCTTTCCTGGAATCCTGCTAGAACAGAAGGTCACGAAAAGAACAAGCACACTTGCAAGATACCAACAAGAGCACAAAGAAGCGAGATATGTAGAAGGGTCACAGGTGCTTTATTGAGAGCCCCTACGCATTTCGGCAAAAACCTTCCTCAGGCGGTGCAAACGAGGCACACTGTGTGTACTCCTTAATAAATAGGTCTTATCCTTGTGAAGAAACTGAAAGCTCACTGTAACGTTGCAGCAGTTCAGCAGAGAGTTAGTCGCACACTTTGAGCCTCGTTTGCACCCCCTGAGGAAGGCATTTGCCAAAACGCATAGGGGTTTTCTCATTAAAGCACCTGTGACCCTTCTACACATCTTGCTTCTTTGTGCTCATCCTGCTAGAGTCCAGACAGGTGGAGACAGAAGAAAAATCTAGAGGTTTATGACCTCATCCAGAATTCATATCCAAGCTATGGTCAACCCCTGACCGCATACAACTCAATGAGGTTAACTTGAATCAACAAGGAACCATAACTATGTACAGAACAGTTTTTGGCCAGAAGGTGTATCAAGAGGGTTATGAGCCCACAGGGCCAAACCACAGAGAATATAACATATCATAGGGGCACGTCTTGGACTGGTCAAGCAGGACTCCAGGAAAGAACATTATCCGGTAAGTAAAACGTCACATTCCATATTGTCCTGCTAGACCAGTCCAGGCAAGTGTGACGTGACAAAGTTACAACTCCACTGGGTGGGACAAAGACAGGGCAGCCTTCAAAATCTCTGCAAAGGTCATGTCTGCTCAAGCAAGGGCATCCAAGCGGTAATGCTTGACAAAACTGAAAATGATGACCACGCTGCTGCCTGACAAGTCTATGGGAGAGACCGAGCTATGCTCTGCCCAGGAGGAAGCCTGCACCCAGATGGAATGTGCATTCAAACCCTCTGGGACCAGCTGGTTTTGCAACAGATAAGCTGAGGCTATTGTCTCCTTTATCCAGAGGCCCAGGACAGATTTTGTGGCACATCATCTTTATGTGGACTTGCAAAAAGGACAAAAAACCTGTCTGATCTTCAGAAGGAGTTAGTGATCTTGAGATACTGAAGAACATAAGAAATGCCATACTGAGTCAGACCAAGGTCCATCAAGCCCAGTATCCTGTTTCCAACAGTGGCCAATCCAGGCCATAAGTACCTGTCAGGTTTCCAAAAAGGTACACAGATTCCACAGTGCTTATCCCCGGGAAAGCAGTGGATTTCCCTGGTCGTCTTTAATAAGCACCTTCCTGATATCCAGCAGGCAAAGGTACTTATTCTTCCCTTTGGAAAGGAGCAGCAGAAAAGGAAGGTGAATAGAAGGTTCCAACTTCTGCACTAAGAAATCAATTCATACACAAGAAGCGGAGGTAGATCATGGAATAAAAGAAATCCTCACCGTCCCCCACAAAAGAACCAAATGCTCTCAACGGACAAGCAACTGAGCCTTTGAACTTTATGCACCGTCCCTATGGAACTCTCTACCGAGCCACCTCAGAAACAATAACGATCTCCCATCATTCAGAAAACAACTAAAAACCATCCTATTTCAAGAATATCTCAAGACGACTCCCACCTAAAACTGCACCAACCCCTGAACTCACCCATCACAAACCTCTGACCGTCAACTGCACTGTATTGTCCATGTCTAAAGTCTGTCTTATATAGAAATCATCAATGTTGTCTACCCGGTGATGGCCCCACCCTGCTACTTAATTCCCCCCACCCTATATGTAACGCCGCTTTGACCCGGTGAAAAGCGGGATATAAATACAGTTAAATAAATAAAATAAAATAAATAAATCCTTTATTGGAACAACCAAATACCTGACTCGGCCACATTTTGGCTGGAAAAAGTCTTTTATCAGGGGTCAGACTCCAATTTCAGCGATTGAGTGTCTCACTTCAGAACATCAATTTGCTGATCGCCAGTAGTGCAATAGGAGGGAACAGGCCAAATATACACGGCCTCCTCCTGAGAATGACAGGGATCATAGCACAACAAGATCTGAAACTCCAAGATATGTCTTGCCAAGCAGATCACAACCAAGGAGGAGGTCTTGAGAGAGAAATCCTAAAGCGTAGCCCTCCTCAAGGGCTCTAAGGCTCACAATAAAACCCTAAGCTATTTCGTGAAGGAATGATTGACTGTAGGGGAGGACATATGTGTCTTACTCACCAAAGGAAACAGGCCGCATCTGGGTGCGAGGCCACCAAGCACCCTGCCATTGGCCCCCTAAAGCATGACAAGGCTGCCATCTGAATCCTCAAGAAACTAAGGGAGAAGCCTTTGTCAAATCCATCCTGAAGGAAGGCAAGTAAGGTTGCAAGTCTGCTCTGCTACAGTCTACTTGACGCTCACAACACCAGAGCTCAAAAAGGCACCAAATGTGCATGTAGGCAAGACAGGTAGAGCCTCTCTATACTTTCAGAAGCATGGAACCATGGTAGGAGACTAGCTCCTACATGCTAACGTCACCTCTCAAGAGCCAGGCCATTTAGCAGGACTGCCCTCACCTCAAGAGGCCGAGCTGATGGGAGACGCAGATGAGGTTCTTGCAGGAGGTGCATCGGATCTGAATACCATGGTCTCCATGTCCAATCTGTTGCCACTAGATCCATTGGACCCTGATAGCATTCTATGCGAAAAAGCATGCACCCAAGAGGTCACAGAGGACATACTCAGACTCTGACTTGGCCAAGGTTGCATCAGGGTGCCCATGCCCTCGAAGACTGCCTCTTTGTGCACTAATGCCACACGCTGAGAACATGCATAGAAGTACATGCATGTACCAACCCACATAGCGCCGTACGTGGGATAACACACAGCTACGAAACTGCTGCAAAGCATGCAAATGGTACTAGCACGAGGCAGGACCTCGTGGGAAAATCCCCCACATCTAATCAACAGTTCCTATAAAATAGTCTTGAACCCAATGGATGAAGCACCCAGTGGACAAGGTCGGGATGCCCCCAAAGACAATTTCAGTCAAGAAGAAGAAACTTTAATCTGGTACTCGCTCCTGAGTAGCCCCAAGCAGCAACAGCACTGTTCTCGATGCTACTCTGCTGCCATGACCTGCAGGCACATACCTCTGAAAACATCCAAATCTTTGGGGGAAAGTCGGGAAAAGGAGAGGAAGGAAGCACTGAGGCTGTGCTAGAAGTGTGGTCCTGATCCAACAATCCTGTCTGTTCAATTGGTGCTTAACAAGATAAGGACAGGAAACTGAATCAACACCCCTCCTCCATGTGGACTAAACACAGGAGAGCACTAGTTTTAAGGTTGACCTTCTGGGAGCCCTCTGTATTGAGTTCAAGTGAAAAATTTATTCCAGAGAGTGGTTACTCATGAGCTAAATCAAATTTTCCAGAGAGCTGCATCAGATTGCATCTACCATCTGCTGGAGACAGACAAGAGTGTGCCCATAGCTGCATCAGCTATAATAGAAGGATGATGCCTAAGAAACCTCTGGATTTTTCTTCTGTTTCCACCTCTGCTGGTAGAGGAATACAACTCGCTTGTCTGGACTGGTCAGCAGGATGATTTGGAAGATTTCTTTAAAGTATAGATTTGTTTTTACATGTCATGTCAAAATATAAGCTAATAAATATATATATTGTTTTGTTTTTAATATGACATATTAATTTTAAGTCCAGGAGGCCCCACCAAATTGGGGCTGGTCCTGAATATCCTTAACTTGATCACGCATCCAGAGTGCATCTTGATCTGCTCCCGGACACTGTTATCAAACATGTGATTTATAAAAATATTTATATACCATCTTTATGATGGTCAAAATGGTTTACATATCAAATACAATACCATCAAAGTTAGAAGATTAAAGGTAAAAACAGGTAGAAAAGTAAAAGGATATTTTGAATCCGCAGTAGGAGCTTTGAAGTCACTGGCCTGCTTCCAAGATATTTTAGAGAACTAACAGATGTGCAATTGATGTCAAAAAGAAAAAAAGCATTGGATCAAAATGGTTGATGTACCTCAATACAAGCAGACTAAAGGGAGCTCAAGGAGCAATTGATTAAACAACTGCATCAATGCAGAACACGAGGACTGGAAGAGGATACCACTGACCTACATAAAAGGAATTGCCCTAAATATTTTGGCAGGTCACTAGATTTAAAGAAGATTAGGACTGCAAGGTAGATATGTTTTTTTAAATTGTAACTCAACTATTTGAGGGGGCATATGAAATATAATAAATAAATAAAAAACAGAATGAACAGACAGCTGAGGAAATGCTAACAGAAATTAGGAAAGCTAGCAAAGTTTGCAACACATTAATGGGAGATTTCAATTACTCTGGTATTGACTAGACCAATGTGACATCAGGACATGCTAGGGAGATAAAGTTTCTAGATGAAGTAAATACCTGCTTCATGGAGCAGCTGATTCAGGAACTTAAATGTGGGGACGCTATTTTAGTCCTCAGTGTAACACAGGATCTAGTGCAAGAGGTAACTGTTTTGGGGCCGCTTGGCAATAACGATCATAACATGATCACATTTGATATAATAAATGGAGGGAGGATAGCAAGGAAATTGACTGCACTAGCATTCAACTTTCAAAAAGGAGACTATAATAAAATGAGGAAAATGGTTACGAAAAAACTAAAAGAAGCAACTTCAAAGAGTTTACATTGGGTCTGGGTGTGTAAGAATACTAGCTTGGAAGCCCAGACCAAATGTATTCCAAATACTAGCTTGGAAGCCCAGACCAAATGTATTCCATGCTTTAAAAAGGCTAAAGGAAGGTCAAACAACAGTCAGCATGGCTTAAAGGTGAGGTCAGAGAGACTAAGGGGCTTGTTTACAAAAAGCTGCGGTAGCAGTTCGCGATCGTTATCGGAGCCGCGGCCCCATTGAAATCAATGGGGCCCCAGCTCCGATAACGATCGCAAACCGCTACCGTGGCTTTGTAAACAAGCCCCTAAGTGAATCTTTCAGAAAATGGAAAAAAGCCAAATGATGAAAACAGGAAAAAGCATAAGTACTGGCAAGTTAAATGCAAGGTATTAATAAGGCAGGCAAAAGGAAAATTTGAAAAGAAGTTGCTGTGGAAGCAAAAGTGCATAATAACAACTTTTTCAAGTATATTCATGGTAAAACAGCTGTGAGGCAGTCAGTTGGACAATTAGATGATGGAGGGGTAAAAAATGCACTGAGAGAGAGCAAGGCTATAGCAGAGAAGTTGAATGAATTTTTTGCTGCAGTTCTTACTAAAGAAAATGTAGGAAACCTATTCATGCCAAAAATGATATTTAAAGGTGATGTATCAGAGGAATTGAAACAAATCTTGATAAACTGGGAAGATATAATACAGCTAATTGATAAACTAAAGAACAGCAAACCACCTGGACCAGATGACACATATCCCAGGGTGTTAAAGAACCAAAATATGAGACTATAGAACTACTATTAGTAATCTGTGATCTATCATTTAAAATCATCTGTAGTACTTGACAACTGGAGAGTGGCTAATGTAATGCTAATTTTTAAAAAGGGTTCCAGGGGTGATCCGGGAAACTATACACCAGCGAGTCTGATATCAGTACCAGGTAAAATGGTAGAAATCATTATAAAAAACAAAATTACTGAACATGTAGTCATGGTTAATGGCAGAAAGCAAACATGGGTTGAGCCAAGGAAAATCTTGTCTCACCAAGCTCTAATATTTTTTTTGAAGATGTGAATAAATAGGTAGGTAAAAGTGAGTTATGTGGTGTATCTCGATTTTCAGAAAGCCTTTGGCAGCATCCCTCATGAGAGACTCTTGGGGAAATTTAAAAGTATAGGATAGGAGGCAACGTACTATTGTGGATTAGGAAATGGTTGAAAGATAGAAAACAGAGAGTAGGGCTAAATGGCCAATTTTCTCAATGAATAATGGAGTACCCCACGGATCTGTGCTGGGCCTGCTGCTTTTTAATATATTTATAAATGATCTGGAAATAGGAATAATGGGTGAGGTGATTGAATTTGTAGATCATAACAAATTATTCAAAGTTGTTAAAACACAAGAGAATTGTAAAGAATTGTAAGATGACCTTGATAGATTGAGAGACTGGGCATCCAAATGGCAGATAACATTTAATGTGGACAAGTGTAAAGTTATGCGCTTAGGGAAGAAGAACAAAAACTACGGTTACACAATGCAAGGTATCACATTAGGAACCACCACCCAGGAAAAGGATTTAGGCGTCATCGTGGATAATAGGTTGAAACCCTCTGCCCATTGTGTTACAGAGGCCAAGAAAACAAATAGAATGCTGGGAATCATAAAAAAGGACTGGAGAATTAAATGAAAGATATAATGCCTCTGTATCACTCCATGATGCAACCACACTTTGAATATTGTTTGCAGTTCTGGCCACCATATCCTAAAAAGGACATAGAGTTAGAAAAGGTACAGAGAAGAGTGACAAAAATGATAAAGGGGATGGAGGAATATCCCTATGAGAAAAGGCTTAGAAGGTTAGGGCTCTTCAGCTTGGAAAAGAGACAGCTGAGAGGAGATATGATAGAGGTCTATAAGCTAATGAATGGAGTAGAACAGGTAAACATAGATCAATTGTTTACTCCTTCAAAAAGTAGAAAGACTAGGGGACACACAATGTAGAACATTTTAAGACTAATCAAAGAAAATATTTTTTCATTCGACGTGTAATCAAACTCTGGAATTCGCTACCAGAGGATGTAGTAATAGCCGTTAGTGTAGCTGGATTTAAAAGAGGGTTGGACAAGTTCTTGGAGGAAAAGTCCATAAACCACTATTAAAGAGGACTGGGAAAATCCACTGCTTACCTATTGGACAAGCAGTATGGAATCTGGATACCTTTTGGGAACCTGGCACGTACTTGTGACCTGGATTGGCCACAGTTGGAAACAAGATATGTCATACTGGGTCAGACCAAGAGTACATCAAGCCCAGTATCCTATGTTCTTATCCAACAAGTCTATAACTGCTGGCCACCTTAACAGAGCACATTTCATTCCAAAAGGACATATAACATTTTATATCACTCTGTTGTCACACATACATATATACCCCCTCCCTCCCCACAAGTTTACACGTTGTAACAGAAGTATTAAAAAAAATAAAGAAAAACAAGGAATGGAGCTCATCAAAAATCATCTGGCAAAGCATGGAAGCTTCATACGTCAAGCTTCAAACAGTTTACTTATTCCAATGTATATGTATCATCATTGCTCTATACCCTTCATGACAAAAAATCCCTTCAAAATAAAACAAAGCCAGCTTATCTTAAAGTCCCACAGTTGCATCATTTTTATGTGCCATTTGCTTCTCAAGTTCATATTAGTAGCTCTTCATATCTATAACTCGATGGTCGTATCAATAGTACTTGTCACCATACAGCTTCTCCATGGTTTCTGCTACACTACGGCATACACTTCACTTCCAACTGGTTCAACCCTTAAATGGGCTTCGTCAGGGAATATCCCTCTTAGACATGGCTCATGGCTCCAAGAAATACTGCTAAGAGTCCACATATTTCTGTGCATATTTAAAAATCAAGAGGGGAAGTTTAGAAGGGACCTTCAAGTGCAATCTGGGACGTCTGGGGGGAAAAAAAGCAGGCACGTCCAGGTACAGACATGATTTCATAAACGTGGACACGCCCGATATGTATGTCTGCAGGGACATCTACATAGACATCCCCAGAATGGTATTTCAGTGCCTAGACATCTTGGAATAGTCTAATGAATAGAGTAGTGGGCTAGGAACAGGAGAAGCCAGGGTGCAAATCCCACTGCTGCTAGCACTGAAATTGTGCTGAGTGCTGGGGATGATGGAGTGCTTTCCTTTTCTACACCCACTGGATGTTTTTTAGCCAAACAAGCATTTTTCAGATGCCCGTTCATGCCCGGAGCAGGTCTAAACGTTCAGCTTTCTGGGAATGCCCCAGCCATGCTTCCACTTCATCCCTGTTCAGACTTGGATGTCCTCAAGCTGGGGACGTCCAGAGACCCGGCTTCTAAAATGGCTCTGGAGACGTCTCTGTGCTTTAGACATCTCTATGCCCATTTGCAGAAGTCCAAAGTACAAATAAGGCTTCCAAAATGACCCTTTGAGTGTACATGTACTGTGTTCCTTCACTGGTCTAAACAAACACACAGGAAAGCCTCCTATTCCTCTAAGACAAAAGTCCACATGCTGTGAGAATGGCAATTTTTAGCCAAGTCATTTTATTCAGTCCACTAATCCGATCTCATAGATCAGTAATGATTTTCTTTTATATTCAATCTGCTCTAACACTTCATTCTGATATTCTCAAAGGAAGCAAAATCCAAAAATATTTTTTATGAACCTCAGTCATATTTCAGAGACTCTCCATCTCTCTTATTTAAACCTCATACATGCCCATACATGCCCATAATTCTCAATCATTGGTTCAAAATTTTCTATTATAAATAAAACTTAATAGTGTCCATATATTTCTTAAAGTTACTTCATAAATTTTATACTTTGTTAAATTTGAACTTATCTGTAATCTAAAACTGGATCACAGTTTTAGCCTCCCTTAGACTTCCTGACATGAATTCATGTTTTGAAATCCCTTCATTCAGTGTCAGGGGAAACAAGACACTCAAGCAGCATACTTACCCACAGCAGAACTATTTATAAGAAGATATGACATCACCTTCTATAATCCTTCCTCCTCAAGCACTCAGATCAAATCCATTCAAAGTAATAAAGCCAATTTCAGTTCATTATTAAGGCTACAAGGGCAAGAGTGTCTAACTGGTAGATCCATCATTGTTCTTTAATATTACCTCGTAAGCAGATGTTCCCTACTACCATTACTCCAACTCATTGGGATAGCATCAATTATAATTATTTGCCAATAAAAATCAGTAGTTGTATGTTATTGCTGTTGAAAGTGAGCTACCATTGGTGCTGTCAATACCACATTAACCAGCCTACTAAGGTCTTCAGATAATAGTAGTTTTATGAGGTTTAGTTCTTCCCACATATACAAGGGCAGACAATAGCATAAACCACAAATGAGGTGTCACAATTAGTATTCATTCTTGCTTTAAACTTCCGATCTAATGCAGGATTCATTCCATACCTTCTAAAGTAGATGCACACCATTTTATTCAGGCAAATCACTACTGGCCTCCAGTTCTTACCTGCCCAGAGTTTTGCTTCACTTTATAATAAGGCCAAAGCTCTTTTGCTCTTGCAGAGTCATGGTATTTATTAGCAAATTTTGCTAGCAGAAAGAAATGTTAATTTTGACAAAGCCCTATTCTCCCTGCATTTATTAGAGACTAAAGGGATCCCTCAACAGCATAAACTATTTATGACAAACAAAACATAACAAAATGATGATGAAGAGAAATCAGTAGCTTCTTTAAAGGGTGGTTTAAGAACCAAGACAGTTTGATAAGAGATGCTCCTCAACTTACTTTTTGGGAGTTCGAAGATCAAGAAACTTGTCCCGGACATCAAGAGTGATATCTGTAAACTTTGTGTCTGGTAGTTTGATTTTAATCTGAAAAAAATAAGTTAAAAGTAATTACAACATGGAAAGCACCAATGCAGAGCTAGAAGTGACTGTTTTCAGGGTGTTATCATTGCATGGAGTGAAAAAGCTTCAATTTTTAAGTATAGTGCAGAATATAAATATTAAATTAGAGTACATTTCAGTGCATCCATAAGAAATATTTACACTTCTGTATTAATATTTTTCTCCACATTTACCCACCCCTTTTTCTATTGGTCATGGCAAATACAGCTAAATTCTCTACTAACTAGGACCAGAGAGCTGGCTACCTACCATTTGAAAGGGCATTCTATATGAAGCTCTGCAGAGTTAATTCCCCCTCAAGCACTATTTCCTGACTTCAGGGCTAGTGTTCCTGGCTCCTCACCCTTTGGGGGGCATCATCAGTGGCCTGAGAAATACAAGATAAACTGTGGCCTGTAAGTGGGTCTCCACCTGGCCAGCCCTCATCTAAGGGCCAAGGTCTGTCTTTTTGTTTTATTGTATTTTTTTTTGTTGGCTGATTGCATTTATTGTATGGTGACAGGAATGTGAATTTTACACAGGATATATTTGTTTTACGAGGGAATATTGGATTTTTTTTATTTTTTTTTGGTAACATTGTTTTGGTTCTACATCCTGTTTTGTAGAATTTGCCATCTAGAAATTGCTCCTAAGATGGTTAATCGTGAGGGCCAAATTATCCCTGTAATTTGGTCCTATAGGAAATTGAAGAAAAGTTATAATGTTATTAGAAATTGTTATGGGTTTCTTATAGATTGCCATGTCTCTTAATATTGATGTCATTGGGGGATATGGAAGATACAATGGGGATGACAACTAGAAGAGGAAGAGAAGGAGGAAAGTTTGTGTTTAACACCAAAATGTGAATCTACCTCTAATTTTATTCAGGAAATTTTATTTTAATGCTTGTTCAAATTGTATTAAGACTGACATTATAAGGGACCTGGTGAGTGATTCTTAGTTCGGACTTGCATTTATTACTGAAACATGTCTTACAGGAAATGATGGGCCTGTATTACAAAATATTTGTCTTCCAGGTTATAAAATTACTTGTAATTCATGACAAGGGAAAAAGGAGGAGGATTAGTGGTACTGTACAGTATAATACCATTTTGGAGATTACTGTTTCGGATATGATGATTTATTTATTTAGCAAGTTTTATATACTGTATTGCCTAAGTCAATATGGTTTAGAAGGAACAATTTAAGTTAACTTTACACAGAACTGGGAACAAATGCAATGATATTTAACAATGGAAGAAAAATGTATATACATATAATGTTGAAAGTTAACAAGCATAACATTTAAGGAACAAGAAGATAAATGATAACTAAATAATGTGTGGGCAAAAAACTTTCTACAATATGAGCGGTCAATGTTATATTGTGTGGATTACATGTATAGGTGCATAGATTGGTGGTTTGGATGATCAGTGTGAGTATTTGTGATCAGGTGCATTTGCGAGTATTGGTGGACTGTGTAGTGGTAAGATGTAGAGAAGTCGTGATTAAAGCTGAAAGCGTAGTTACTCCCCTGTAACAGGTGTTCTCCAGGGACAGCAGGAATCAGGAAGAACTTGGGAGAGGAATTGGGAAGGTGGGAGGGCAGGCATGCAGGTGCAGTGGAGTGCTTCCAAAGGCCTTCCAAATGGATGCTGGGGAGCGTTCCCGTGTGGGCTCCATCGGTGACATTCCCCCATACATTCCTGCTTGTTCCTGGAGATGCCTGATACATAATGTGGTACAACATCATGGAAATATAAGGAGATGCATATGCCCCTGTACTGTGCAAAATATAAAAATAAAACATGTAAATTCCAAAGACTGACATATTCCAAAAGGCTAAATTAAAAATTAAAGTTCATTTTTCTACCTTTTGATGACTGGCCATTTTATTTTCTAATTATGTTGATCTTAGCCTCTGGTTTCATCTTTTCTCTGTCTTTTCTTAATACTTTCTGAATTTACTGGCCCATCTGCTAGTTCTCTCCCCTCTTGTCCTCTTCATTTCCTTACATCTTTGGCATTTATCTTTTCTTCTAGCTTTCTTCCATCTATTTTTTTTTATTTCTCTGTAAACTCAGATTTTACTTCTCCTTTGCATCCAGTCCTCAATCTCCCCTCTTCTTACTGCATCTAACACTTTCCAACCCTTAACATCGCCCTCTCCTTCCTCAGACTCTTATTTCCTAATCTTTAATTAATGCTCCCCTTTCTCTCTTTCTCCCCCCACATCCAGCATCGTTCCTTTCCTGATTCTCTCCTCCATCCAGCACCTCACCCCATTTTTCTGTAGAGCTTAGTAATTGTTATGGAAGGGCGAAATGGATAGGCCATATGGTCTTTATCTGCCATCATGTTTCTACATTTCTACTATTTCCCCTCTCTCCTTATTCCTCCCATGTCCAATATATTCTTCTTTTTCTCCCCACACCGTATGTCCAGCATTTCACATCTTCCTTTCCTTCTCCCTCTGCCTCCACCATCTCTCCTTTCTCTCATTCCCTCTTCCTGTGTCCACCATTTCTCCTCTCTCATTCTCTCCCTCAATGCTCATCTCTACTCCTCTTCCCTCCCCCATGTCCAGGATCTTCCATATCTCTGTCCTGTGTCCAGAATCTCTGCTCCATGGCCCTTTCTCCCCTATCTTCACCTCATGTTCAGCATCTGCTCTCCATCCCCCTAAGCCCTCCACTCCAAGTCCAGCATCTGTTCTTCATGCATCACATGTCCACAGTCTATCCTCCACCTTCTTCACCCTGTGGCTACCATCTGCTCTCTGCCTTCTATCCCCATCCTGTGTCCAGCCCCTGCTGTCTATCACCCCATTCTCCCTCATACCCAGTATCTTCTCTCCATCTTCCTATGCCCTCCATCCAGTGTCCAGAATCTGATTTCTATCCACATCCCAGATTCTCATGTCCATCATCTGTCCTCCACCTCCCCCACCCAGTGGCCATCATTTGTCCCCTGTCCCCCTCAGCTTTTGTCCTCTGCCCCCGACAATGACATACAGCATAACCTCTCTCCCTTCCTAATGTAATTCAGGGGTTAATATAATTTTTTTAGCTCTGGACCACCGAAATCTCATGAGCTGCTGAGAACGCAGCCGGATTCTCATGAGCTGCTGAGATCAAGGGTCGAGAGGGGGGGGGGAGGCATGGTGTAGAATAGTCAGACCTCAAAAAAAACCATGGCTGAGATCAGCTGCTGCAATCCCAATCTGCAGTGTGGAACAAACCCCCCCCCCCCGGCCCACAATCTCCGCATGTGCACCTGACAGCCCGAAAGTTAAAAAAAAATTCCCCCCAGCTTGTTGCTGCCACTGCCACCACCACCACTTCACCTCTCTCAACTCCATGGAGTGGCGGCAATAGGAAAACCAGAAGTGAGGGGTCTTCAGACTTCAGCATGCTTGGCAGGCCCTGCCAGTCCCACCTCCCTCTGATGCGAAAAACATGCATCAAAAGAGGAAGGGACAAACAGGGCTTACAAACTCATTGGAGGCTGAAGACCCCACATTTTTTTTTGTTTTTTAAATTGAAAACTTGCCGCCACAGCCACTGATTCTCACTGGCCCTGGGTCAGTGGCGGTGGTGGTGATTCCACCAAACTCACCGCTGCCATCGACATAGGAGAAGCGGCAGCAGTGACTGCAGCAGCTGCCGGTCCTATCAGGAATTTTTTTAGACAGAGTGAAGCGGCTGTCACTGGGGTGTTTTGGGGACATATTTTAACGCTCCCAAAACTCGGCCGCTGCTGCTTCTCTCTGCAAATGCAAAAATCCAGCTTTTCAACTGCCAGTTTTAACTCTCTGCCGGCTGCTGGCCTGGCCAGCACCCCAGTAGCCTGAACACAGAAGGGTCGGAGGGCAGGAGTTGCCTACACCCCGAAGAGATTACAGAGTATGGCCTGGCCGAAGGCACTGTCCTGTGGGGACTCCCTCTCCAAGCAGTAGTGAACTGCAAAGGTATGGACCAAAGACCAGGTGGCGGACTGGCAGATTTCCGTCAAAGGGACAGAATGCAGAATTGCAACAGAAGTAGCCATGGCCCTGACACAGTGCACCGTGACCTTCTGGTCCAGTGAGATCGCTGCCTGCTCATAGGCAAGGGTAATGCAGTCCGCCACCCAAGTGGACAGAGTTCGCTTAGACATTGGGAGCCCCAGACAGCTGGAGTCATAGGATATGAAAAGCTGTGGTGCTTTGCGGTGGCCCCGAGTCCGTTGCAGGTAAAAGGACAGGGCTCTCTTACAATCCAGATAGTAGAGAACAGTCTCCACCCAGAGCCAGCCCGTCCATTGAGCAAGAATGTTTTTTGCACAGGGCCCCGCGTTTCAGGGGGCCCCGCACAAAGAACATTCTGCTTTAAAAAGAAATTAAATTTTTTAAAAAGCTGGCTGCTGCCGCCGTGGCAGCGGCAGAATCGACTGTCCCGCGGGGGCCCACCCCTGCCCGGCTGAGCCCTCCCTGCCCGGCTGAGCCTCTCCGCGACGGCTTTCAGATCCGCGAAGGGAGAGTGTCTCCTCACGGCTCTGTTAAGCCTGCAGGGGCTGATGGGAAATTTCCCATCAGCCCCTGCGGGCTTAACAGAGCTGCGAGGGAGACAGTGAGACACTCTCCCTTCGCGGATCTAAAAGCCGTCACGGAGAGGCTCAGCCGGGCAGGGAGAGCTCAGCTGGGCAGGGGGGGGGGGGGCCTGCGGGACAGTTGATTCTGCTGATGCTGCGGCGGCAGTGGCAGCAGCCAGCTTTTTTTTTTTGTTTTCCCTGGGCCGATGGGGAGGGGGTTAGGACTGGAGGTGGGCTGATGGGGTTAGGACTGGTAATGGGCTGTGCGCTGATGGGGTGTTAGGACTGGAAGTGGGCTGATGGGGGGTTAGGACTGGTAATGGGCTATGGGGGGCTAAGACTGGAAATGGGCTGATGGGGTTAGGACTGGTAATGGGCGATGGGGGGGGGCTTAAACTGAAAATGGGGTGATGGGGGGTTAGGACTGGAAGTGGGTTGATGGGGGGCTAGGACTGGTAATGGGTTGGGGGTTGCTAGGACTGGAAATGGGCTGAGTGGAAGGGGAGGCTTGAACTGCAAATAGCTGATGGGGAGGGGGCTTGGAATGGAAATGGGCTGAGAGGGGAGGGAGCTAGGACAGGAAATGGGCTGTGGTGGGGGCTTGGATTGAAATGGACTCATGTAGAGGCTAGAACTGGAAGTAGGCTCATGGGGGGCTTGGATTGGAATTGGGCTCAGTGGAGGGGAGCTAGGACTGGAAATGGGCTGCTGGGGGGCAAAGACTAGAAATGGGCTGATGCAGGGACTAGAAGGGAGCGGATGCTGGTTGAGGCTGGAACTAGAAGGGAGCTGATGTTGGGGGAGGATTAGAATGGGATGGGGCTGGGAGAGTGAAATGGAGAGGGGAAAATATTTTGTGTGGGAGGGATGAAAAATCTACAATTGGCCGGGTATTGGGAGAGTAAGTGGGGATTGAGGATGGAGGGTTAAATGAGTGGATGAAATAGGAATGAGGAAAGAGCAAAAGGAGAAAGATTAGTATGTTAAAGCAGATGTAGAGAGAGAGAATGGAAAAAAACTAGGAGAGAAGAAAGGACAAATGGACAGCAGACGATGGAGAGTTAGCAGAAGACACAAAGAAACCAGAAGAAAGTGGATGGAGCAATTACTACTGAAAAAAAAATGCACAAAAGGTAGAAAAATCTCTCTTTATTTTGAATTTATTAACTGGAATATGTCAGCTCTGGGAAATGTGCATCATTAACGTCTGCGCTTTAGTACAAGAGGAAATTAATTTATAGTTTTATTTCTACAGTGTTGTACATTCCAAGTTTGGCTTTTGGGGTTCCCAGTTTAATTATTGCCTTCCTGTTTCTAAACTGTGATTCCTTGTTTGGTGATGGTCTATGTTCTGCATGTGTAACTGAGCTGAGGTATTCTGTTTATGTAATTCCTATTTGACATTGCCACTTGTTCTCTTTCCCCAGTAGGTCATGTATTGTTGTTCTCTAAAATGTATTTGTTTAATATTTGCAATGTTGCCTTTTGATAGGTAGAGTATGGTGCTTTGTGAGTCCTGGTAATGCTGTTACGATACGGCGAGTTTGCTATGGGTTCTAAATGGGCAGTGTTGTAATAGTTCCTAAATGTGCCTGGCAGTTGGAACTGGATTATAGTAATGTAGAAATCTTTTAGTCTTTCTTTATCCATACATTCATTAAGAGACGTGTTTACTAAAAGTTAGTGTATGGTAACATTATGCAAATATTTATGCAAATAAGGCCACTTATGCAAATGAGGCCCCGCACCGAGTCTCCACACATGGCCCCGCATCCCCCTTCGGCCGCCCCTGTCTCCACCCTACCGGCGTGAGGCTTCGGAAAGAAGCTGTGAAGACCACTTCCTGGTTGAGGTGGAATGGGAACACCACTTTCGGCAGAAACTTGGGGTGTATGCTGAGAACCACCTTTTTCCTGTAGAACCTCATGTAAGAGGACTCTGTCATCACAGCCTGAAGCTCGCTGACTGTGCAAGCTAATGTAAGTGCTACCAGGAAGGCAACCTTCCAGGATAGGTACCAGAGATGGCAGATAGCAAGAGGCTCGAATGGAGGCTTAGTGAGCTGCGAGAGCAGCACATTGAGATCCCACTCCGTTGCTGGGGGGTGAACGGGGGGTCTGAATAACATGAGGCCCTGCAGGAATTGGGACACAAGGGGCTGAGCCGAAAGGGGGTTTCCTTCAACGGAATGGTGATGTGCTGCAATAGCCATCTGGTATACTCTGATCGAATTGAACTTCAGTCCCACCTCAGATAGGTGACGCAGGTACTGATGCACCATTTGTACTGAGCAGGAAAATGAGTTCACCGCCTTTCTGTACACCACACCAAGAACTGGCACCACTTGAAGGCATATGCCCTTCTATTGGAGGCCTTACAAGAGGTGAAAAGAATTTCTTCCACATCCCATGGGCAGGGGCGGCCCAAGGGGGGTGCGGGGCCATGTGCAGAGACTCGGTGCGGGGCCTCATTTGCATAAGTGGCCTTATTTGCATAAATATTTGCATAATGTTACCATACACTAACTTTTAGTAAACATGTCTCTTAATGAGTGTATGGATAAAGAAAGACTAAAAGATTTCTACATTACTATAATCCAGTGCCAACCGCCAGGCACATTAGGAACTACTACAAACGCTGCCCATTTAGAACCCATAGCAAACCCGCCGTATCCTGACAGCATTACCAGGACTCACAAAGCACCATACCCTACCTATCAAAAGGCAACACTGCAAATATTAAACCAATACATTTCAGAGAATACTGGGGAAAGAGAACAAGTGGCAATGTCAAATAGGAATTACATAAATAGAATACCTCAGCTCAGTTACACATGCAGAACATAGACCATCACCAAACAAGGAATCACAATTTAGAAACAGGAAGGCAAACTGGGAACCCCAAAAGCCAAACTTGGAATGTACAACAACACTGTAGAAATAAAACTATAAATTGATTTCCTCTTGTACCAAACAAAGCGCAGACGTTAATGATGCACATTTCCCAGAGCTTTCATATTCCAGTTAATAAATTCAAAATAAAGAGATATCTTTCTACCTTTTGTGCATTTTTTTCAGTTGCAATTGCTCCAGCCACTTTCTTCTGGTTTCTTCATGTTTTCTGCTAACTGTCCATCGTCTGCTATCCATTTGTTCTTTCTTCTCTCTTCTAGCTTTTTTTTCCATTCTCTCTCTACATCTGCTTTAACATACTAATCTTTCTCCTTATGCTCTTTCCTCATTCCTATTTCATCCACACAAATTTTACCCCTCTATCCTCAATCCCCACTTACTCTCCCAATACCCAGCCAATTGTAGATTTTTCATCCCTCCCACACAAAATATTTTTCCCCTCTCCATTTTACTCTCCCAGCCCCATCCCATTCTAATCCTCCCCCAACATCAGCTCCCTTCTAGTTCCAGTCTCACCCAGCATCCATTCCCTTCTAGTCCCTGCATCAGCCCATTTCCAGTCCTAGCCCCCCATCAACCCATTTCCAGTCCTAGCTCCCCCATCCATTTTCAGTCTGAGTCCCTTCATCAGCTCATTTCCAATCCTAGCCCCCATCAGCCCATTTCTAGTCATTTCCTAGCCCCACCATCAGCCCATGTCAAATCCTACCTCCCCTCCACTCAGCCCAATTCCAGTCCAAGCCCCCCATGAGCCTACTTCCAGTTCTAGCCCCTCCATGAGTCCATTTCAATTCAAGCCCCCACCACAGCCCATTTCCAATCTTAGCTCCCCCCAACAGCCCATTTCCAGTCCTATCCTAGCTGCTCCATCAGCCCATTTTCAGTCCTAGCTCCCTTCCCTCACAGCCCATTTCCATTCCAAGCTCCCTCCAGCCCCCCATAGCTCATTGCCAGTCCTAACCCCCCCATCAGCCCACAGCCCATTACCAGTCCTAACCACATCAGCCCACCTCAAGTCCTAACCCCTCCCCATCAGCCCATTTCCGGTCCTCGCCCCCCTAGCCCATTATCAGTTCTAACCCCCCCATAGCCCATTAGCAGTCCTAACCCCCATCACCTCATTTCCAGACAGCCCCCATCAGCCCACAACCCATTACCAGTCTTAACCCCCCAAACAGCCCATTACCAGTCCTAACCCCCCCCAACAGCCCACTACCAGTCCTAACCCCCCCATCAGCCCACAGCCCATTACCAGTCCCAACCCCTCCCCATCAGCCCATTTCCTATCCTAGCCCTCCATAGCCCATTATCAGTCCTAACCCCCCCATAGCCCATTACCAGTCCTAACCCCCCATCACCTCATTTCCAGACAGCCCCCATCAGCCCACAGCCCATTACCAGTCTTAACCCCCCCCCCCACAGCCCATTACCAGTCCTAACCCCTCCCCATCAGCCCATTTCCTGTCCTAGCCGACCCCCCATAGCCCATTATCAGTTCTAACCCCCCCCCATAGCCCATCACCCCATTTCCAGACAGCCCCCATCAGCCCACAGCCCATTACCAGTCTTAACCCCCCCCCCATAGCCCATTACCAGTCCTAACCCCCCCTATAGCCCATTACCAGTCCTAACCCCCCCAACAGCCCACAGCCCACAGCCCATTACCAGTCCTAACCCCTCCCCATCAGCCCATTTCCTGTCCTAGCCCCCCCCCATAGCCCATTATCAGTCCTAACCCCCCATAGCCACATTTCCAGACAGCCCCCAGCCCATTGCCAGTCTTAACCCCCCCCAGCCCATTACCGGTCCTAACCCCCCCCCCGGCTTATGGCAAAATTAAACAAATAAAAAGCTGGCTCTGGCTGCTGCCGTTGCCGCTACCACCGCGGCAGCGGCAGAATGGAGTGTCCCGCGGGGCCTCCTCTGCTCATTGAGCCCCTCTGCAAGGGCTTTCAGATTCGTGAAGGGAGAGTGTCTCCCTCGCGTCTCTGTTAAGCCCGCAGGGGCTAATGGGAAATTTCCCATCTGCCCCTTTAGACGCGAGGGGCTGATGGGAAATTTCCCATTAGCCCCTGCGGGCTTAACAGAGACGCGAGGGAGACACTCTCCCTTCGCGATTCTGAAAGCCCTTGCAGAGGGGCTCAATGAGCAGAGGAGGCCCCGCGGGACACTCCATTCTGCCGCTGCCGCGGTGGTAGCGGCAGTGGCAGCGGCAGCAGCCAGAACCAGCTTTTTTTTTTTTTAATGTAATTTTAAAAAAAGCAGAATGTTCTTTGCGCGGGGCCCCCTGAAACGCGGGGCCCTGTGCAAAAAACATTCTTGCTCAATGGACGGGCCGGCCCTGCCCATGGGAGATTGAAGGGGGCTAGCACTACCCTTTCATCAGCCAAGCCGTAAGTGAGAGAGACCCCAGAATGGGGTGTAGTAGAGAGCCTTGCTCCTGTGAGAGTAGCCCTGGAGCTTGGCCCAGGGAAATTGGCGATGCTGCCAATAGGGAGAGGAGCAGTGGGAACCAGGGCTGTGTGGGCTACTGAGGGGCTATCAGCATTAGTGATGCTCTGTCGCACTGGACCTTGAATAGCATCTTGGCCACCAGCAGTGTCGGTGGGAAGGTGTACATTAGACCTTCTGTCCATGGGATGAGGAACGCATCCACTGCCACCCAGGATAGGTGTGACTGGTATGAGCAGAATTAGTGCAACTGTGTGTTGTCTGGGCTGGTGAACAGGTCCATTGAGGGGATGCCCTAGAGACATAACTGCTGTGAGGCTAGCACTGGATCCAGGTGCCACTCATGCATCTGGAGGACCCTGCTCAATTTGTTTGCCAGGGCATTGTCCTGGCCTGGGAGGTATACCACCCTTAGGATCATGCCGCATAGGAGCAGAGGGCTACCGCTTCCTGGCAGAGGGGGTATGACCCTGTACCCCCCCCCCTTTTTGTTCACGTAGAGCATGGAGACTTGATTGTCTGTGTCGCGCCCCCTGGCGGCCAGGCTGTCGCCTAGGGGCTGGAGACCCGAACTTTAATATGTTTTCCCTTGATGATTGCCTATAATTTTGTAGTTGTGTGGTTGAAATGACTCAGCCGAGAAGGATTATAGGCTCGCAGGATTTTTATTTTTTTTCTCCAGCCAAATGAACTGCTTATTTATAGTTCAAATATCAAAACATAAGTTGCGGGTGTTTTTTCCCAGAGTAACCAACAAAGTAAAGTGCTTCTACATTCAGCTTGCCAATCAAATCAACAGAAAGTATTTCTTCATACAAGAACAGCAGTGAAACTCTTGTGCAGACAAAAAACAGCTTCCAATGTGGCTTTTAAAACAGGAACAGTTTGCAACTCTCCAGTAATGCACAAACTTCTATTGCAGACTGTTTCCTTCTTCTCACAATCATTGGGTTTCTCTATCTGCTGTATTGCAAACTTTATACTTATTAGCCAACAGTCCTTTAAAAACACAGTCAAAGCTTAGAATCTCAGCAACTTCATTTGCATATTCTGCTCAGCCGTGCTCTTTCTGAAAGCAGCTGCCAGGTTTTTAGAGTCTCTAGAAACCTTCTAGCTTTCACTTATTTTGTATAAACTAGAGAGCAATCCATTTCCAGGTCTGAGCTCACGTCCTTTATCATAGGGGCTTCTAATTCCATGCTTTCCACATCTGACTCTATTTGAGAAGCCTTGGATTCAATCTCAGAATTATCCTGCTTTAACCTCTCTAGGATTTGTAACACTCTGCTTAATGCAGACTCTTCTCTCTTCTGAGGAGTGCTATTACCTTTGGGAGGTTTCTTAACTTTGACGAGATTCGTATCAGATTTAAAATGGCTCACCTTACTTTGTGGAAGTAAGCTTCTGGCAGGCGTTACTGCTGAAGGCTCAGTTTCCATATAACTTTCAGGAGAATGGTTTCTGCTACTCACATGGCTTGCAATTTCCCCTGGGTAAGCTTTCCTTCTAAACGGAGTTCTCCTGTCTCTCTTACAGGTCACGGGGCTAACTTCAATACCTCTGGCTGGCCTTGCCTTCCTCCAAGAGGTTTCTGGTGAAGTTCCCCTCACTCTCCGTGTTCCTTCCTTGGTTAGTTCTCTGAAGGTCCTAGGGCCTCCTCCCCTTCTGGGAGCCTCTGGTCCATTCCAACTGGCACCAGAATCAGAACTAGGACTCCTCCTTGTCCTTCCTCTCTCAATAGAAGTTTCACCTTCTCTGGAAGTCAGTCTTCCAAGGCACCTCCTCTCTGTGCACTTCCTTCCAATGCACTTCCTCCCGAGGCACTCTCTCCCCAGCCTCTCCCGGCACTCCCTTTCTCCAAGTTCCTGCCGTTTATATCTGTGATTTCCCTTTCTGCCTCCTAGCCCCTCCCCCAGCTGTACCTCGTGAGCAGGGCTGGTAACTATGGAGCTAGGGCGTGTCTCTTCACTACAAACTTTCTGCAGGGAGTTTTTTTCTGAATCAGGAGTTTTAACCCCTAAACTCCTGGATTTGGTTCCTTTTTCTGGGGAAAATGACTGATTTTTCCCTCTTTTCGTATGCTCTCTCTCAGCTGCGCCACCACATCTGTCAGACTGGATCAGCACCGAGTGGTGTTGGAGTTGGTGGCGGAAGGCTTGGAGGGCTAGGTATATTGCCTGGAGTTCTAGTGGGTTGATCTGCAACTGGGATTCCTCCCGGGACCAGCAGCCTTGCATCTGGAGGCTCCCACAATGTGCTCTCCATTAGCGAGGCATCCGTGGTGAGGACCTTCTGGAATCCCAATCTAAAGGTGGCATGGGTTCTGCCACCATCCGAGGGAGTCCGCCAGCTGACTGATCACTTTCACTCTGTCCCTGAGCCTGCCTGTGGCTTGAGTCTACTGAGAGTGGAGTTACCACTGGGCTGCCCTCATGTGCAGGTGGGCATATGGGGTCACGTGGACTGTGGAAGCCATGTGTCCCAACAGGTGGCGTAGGAGCCAGGCAGGTAGCGTCCAGCGTTGGTGTACCTCTGCGGCTAACTCCCTAAGGCATTCTAACTTCTCCTGGGGGAGGAAGACGTTTTTGCCTGGAGGGTATCTAGTTGTGCCCCTATGAACTCTAGGCACTGGGGTGGAGTGAGGTGGACTTGGAGTAGTTTATGACAAACCCCAGATGCTGCAGGGTGTGCCTGGTGGCACATTGTGCCTCTGCAGCCATGTCCCCCTTCATGAGCCAGTCATCCAGATAGAGGAAGATGAAGGCCCCTTGGAGGCAGAAGTGGGCTGTGACCACCGCGAGGTACTTTGTGAAGATCCTTTAGCGATAAGGCGAGACAGAAGGGCAGCACCTTGTATGAGTAGTTCTGTCCTCCCACCACGAACCGGAGGTATTTTCTGTGACTGGGGTGGATTAGGATGTGAGTGTAAGCATCCTTTAGGTCTAAGGAGCATAGCCAATCTCCCTGCTAGAGGAATGGCAGTAGTGTCCCAAAGAAGAGCGTCTCCCTGACCAGAAACCTGTGAGCTCTCGCAGGTCCAGGATAGGCCTGAGGTCCCCCATCCTCTTGGGGATGAGGAAATATCTGGAATAAAAGCCTGTGCCTCAGATGTTTCGGCATTGGCTCGACTGCTTTGTCATTGATTAGGCCTGATAGCTCGGTGAGGAGGAGAGTCTGGTGAAGGAGAGGCCTGATGGGCTTCCCTGGAAAGTACATGGCTGGGTGCCCATTGTAGGTGGAGGAGGTAGCCCTCCTTGACCAACTGTAGCACTCAGGTTTTGGTGATGATGGCTGTCCACCTGTGGGCAAACAGGGCTAGGTGCCCCTCTGTGGGCAGTAGAGGACCCCCTGAGGATAGGGAGGTCGTGCCCAGGCAGTCAAAAGCTCCCCCTAGGCTGGGCCGGTGCCAGTGCCTGGGACTTTGGGGATTTTTATTTTCTGGGATCATGTCCCTGGCCTTTTTGTTGCTGGCCCTGCTGAGGGGCCGAGAAGGCCTGGAAATGCGGAGTACCACTGAAACCTCCTTTTTACCTTGGGAAGAAGGGCTTTTTCCCTGGGGCTTTCTTCTGGGGGTGTACCGAGGTCTTTTTTGACAGCCTGGTTCTCGTTACGTACTCGGTCTCTTTCCAGGTCGGATGACTGTAGCTATGCCTGGCGTCATGCCATGATGCCTGCGGCAGCCACCCTGGCCGATGACATGAAGCCATTATAGGCTGCCTGGGACAAAAGCTTTGAGCTTTCTTTTACTGCTGAGGTTAGGGTCTTGAATCTCTGTAGGGGTTCCCCCTCAAGGCCTGCCAAGAATCCACCAAGCTCCCTCAACAGTTCTTTCAGGTACATGCTGATATAGAGCTGGTAGGACTGAATCTGGCATGTTAGCATCGAGTTCTGAAAGGTCTTCTGGCCAAAGGCATCGAAGGTTCGGGCCAACTCTATGACCCATGGAGCTGTGGGGAAGCTGGGTCTTTTGGTACCCAGGGCTTCGATGTACCCGGTACATGGCGTTAGGGTGTGTGGCAAAGTCAGCTATCCTGAGAGTGGGGGAGGTGAGAAGCATAGCAAATTCACCTTAGTTAAGGGTCCCCTTCTAGGAGTGCAGGGAGAGAAAGCCACAGCCAGGTTTCAAAGACAGAAAACCCCCAGCTGGAACAGGTTTTACCCAATGACTGATAAAGTATGAAAGAGGGATTGCAAGCACGAGGACCAAAGCCCTTACTTTAACAAGTGCACTGATTATTCTAATATCAGAAGGCAGGGGGATTACCAACACCTGGGAAAGAAAGAGGTGGGGTTAAGACCCTGGAGGTATAAGCCTGGGTTAGATTATGCAAAGAGAGGAGAAAGAGGGAGACGAGAAGGAGAGCAGCCGGGAGAGCAGCTGAGACAGAAGCAGAGAGAAGGAATGGATTCTTGGAGAAGAGCTGAGCTACCCAGAGCTGAGAGAGCTGAATTCCCTGCAACAGGTTGGCAACAGAAGTGGGGACCAGGAAGTGGAGAAGCTTTCAGACCACCAGAGAGGTTGTCAGCTGAGCAGTCTGACTAGGTCGGTGAGTCAGAACCCATGCCGTTGGGAGAACCAGTGTCAGAGTCGTGGGAAGAAGATTGCTTTATGGATTGCTCTCTATGCCAAGCTCTAGACAGGAGGTCTTGAGGAAAAGCTAGCCCTGAAAGAAGTAATTCTCCTTGGAAGTTAATCATATGGCAGAAGCAGTGTGGAGGTAAATTCCTGTCTGTTTTAAAAGGGAAATTTACTGCAACTTAAGCCTGATCAGGAAGCTCTGATTCATGCTTGTTTGTCACCTGTGTTTGAACTGTGCAACGGCAAGAAAAGCCAAGTTAGCTGCTATAAGAGTTTTTGCTTGCTCCTCTCCTATATGAAAAGCCTGCTAAGAGTTTTGATAACAGCTTGGAATGTTTGTTTTGTTCTAAGTTTGGTTTCACGTAGAAATGCAGCCTAGAGAGGTTTTTGAGGCTGGCAGAAACCAAACTGCTGTAGAAGAATTAAGCCTGAATTTTTCTGTATGCTCTGATTAACAAGGACTAAAAAGGAAAGTGACAGCCTAGTTTCTAAAGGCAATTGCTTCTGCAAGTAAGAGGACTTTAAAAAGCCATTTCTGAGTTCTTTTGGTTTGTTTGCCATTATTTGCTGTACCTTAAACAAAATCCTACAGTTAAAATCCTGTAAATGATACCTTGAACCTGCTGTGTTTTGTGTTATGGAAATAAACTTTCTGTTACAAGCCTTACCCTCGGTTACCTCAACTACAAACCTTCTACTTAAGGCACCAACATATTTTAGCAGTACTACATTTCCCAGAAGCCAACACGAAGAAATAGGCTGCTAGGAGCTGATAGAAGAAGGAATCCTCAACCACTACGCCCCTCGACCACTAGAGGCAAGTGGCTTCAGGCGTTGTGCTTGTGACAGGTGCCTGCTAAAGATTGGTATCGGTGTTTGCCACATTCGAAAGAGGAGGCGGTTGAGGATTGAAGGCATTGGAACCATAAGGGTCTCCTTCAGGGTGCCTTGTATTGGAGAATTTCCAATTTCTCAGTGCGCGGGTCCTCCTTGGCCTCAGTCTCATTGGCGAGAGCCTTTGCCATATCCCACACAAAATCGAGGAATGCAACATCCTCGGACAGGGAGCGGTGTTGGGTCATCAGGGGAAACAAGTCTGAGGGCACATAACAGTGCCGCCTCATGTCCGGGGACTCCTTCTCCTCGATCTCCCATTCGGACTCGAAGTCTGAGTATGAGTCCAACAATGTTCGAGGCTGATGGTGCTCGAGGACTGGCTCGATGTCCAGGGAAGCCCTCGATGTCGAGGGCCCCATTGTCAGAGTGGATGAACCAGAAGAGCCAGACAAGAATGCCTGCTAAATGACCACTAGGGCAGATATATTGCTGTTTAGGGCTGCCATTCTGGTCTCCATACCAGTTGGCTCCACAGCCTTCAATGTAGGCACCAAGGGTTTTGGGGCTGGCGATGGTGCTGTTGAGGGGAGTCCTCAATGAGGATGGCCTCGGAGGCCTGAGGCTGGTCAGCGGGTGACGAGGACTCCTTATGAGGCAGCTTGGTGGACCGCTCCTGCCCTGACTCCTTGGACTCATGCCTGGGGTGGGATTTCTCCTTCTTCCCGGATCGTCCTCCAGCAGTCTTCAAGGATTTCTTCTTGTGCTCCACCTCTGGGGATTTCCGCTCAGAGGAACCATGGTCGTGGGACTCTGAGGAAGCTCTGGCTTCGTGGGCCACAGAGATATCGGAGGGGGCCCTGGAGCGTGGTATCAGAGACTCCAGAGCAGAGTCGGACTTTTGAAAGAAACTTATCTGCTGCTGTTGGCAGCTCTTCAAGGCCTTTGAGGTCATGGTTCTGCACAGCTCGCAGTCAGAGGAGTTGTGCTCTGGGCCAAGACATCGGAGGCATCAGTCGTGTGGGTCGGTGAGTGACATCATTTTGCCACACTAGTTACACTTTTTGAAGCCACTGGAGGCACAGGATCGGGCCATGGCCTGCACCTGATTCTAATCTTGCAGGCACATCTAGCCCCTGTGGGATCAGACTTGGGTGCAACTGGGGCATGTACAGATTCTGGGCTCATGCACAGGCAGGGGACACCCAGAACGGAATTGCCCTCCATATTACTACCAAGACACAAGGTCTGTCCATAATGAAGAAATGAGATCTTACCTGCTAATTTTCTTTCCTTTAGTCCTTCTAAACCAGTCTAGATGTGTGCATTTATGCTCTCTTACCAGCAGATGGAAATTGAGAACTACTGGTTTGATGTCATCCTATATAGGATCCTGTGCAGCTCTTAGCCAACTACTATTTATAAAACAAAACAAAGAGAGTATTACCATTTCCCCCCAAGCAAGAGGGCTAGAGAATACTGAGAACTAGCAACAAGAAAACAGGTGCAAAAGCCCTGAACCAGTGTGAACCTCCAGACTCTGCAGAAAAAGATCCAGTACAAACAAAGGCGAGGGTGGGTCCTGGATTTGTCTGAAGGCACTAAGGGAAAGAAAATTAGCAGGTAAGCTCTAACTTATCTTTCCTCGGCATCCCTTCAGACTAATCCAGATGCGTGGGACGTATCCAAGCAGTAGGGAGGGAACTAGCCAAACCAGCTTTCAGAATCTGCTCCCCAAAGCCACATCTTGGCTTGCCTGTACATCCAAACAATAGTGATGCACCAAAAAGTGGAAAGAAGACTACATGTCCACTTTGGAAATATCCTGGGAAAGAATCAAGCCATGTTCCATCCTAGTTGCTTGAGACCTAGTTGAGTGGGCCTGAAGCCCCAAAAGGGCCGGATGTCCTTGAAGCATGCAGGTGGAGCCTATTACCTCCTTCTATTGCCACTGGGTAACAGAAGATTTGCAGGCTGCCTCCCCTTCCAAGGACCACCGAAGAAGACAAAGACATGATTGGATCTCTGAAACTCTTAAGGTCTGGTGGACAATCAACAAAACCTCAATGAAGCCTGCTAGGTCAAATACAGGGAGAGACACTAACAGATTCACATGTACTAAAAAGCTTCTCAGATGATATCAAGAAGACTTTTGGGCCTTGAAAAATGTGCTAAGGCAACCTTTCTTAGAGGAAAATTGAGCAAAACTGAAAACATTTTCCTGACTTTATCAAAGAACTTGAGCAGGAAGGCATATGTAAATACCTAGAAGTAGAAGAAGGAGCAATAATCAAGCAAAAAATACTAAGAGAAAAGATCAATAAAGAATAAAAATCATTATTGATAAGTCCTTTAACATCACGGAATAAGATACAAGCCGTTAATCACCTAAAAATTCCTGTAGTCTCATATAGCTTTGGGACTGTATACTGGCCTTTTAAAGATCACCAAAAAACATAGGTCACTTATGTGACCATGAGTTAATTTTTAAGACCCAGTCTAGGCTGAGACTCTACATCCATAAAGCTGAAGGAGGACTGGGCTTCATATAAATTGATTATACATACAGAGCTATTATCATAGGCCTTCAGGCCAACCTAACAGCATTATCAAATCCAAATATTTTCATATTTCAGCACTTTTTCCATGTGTCCAGAATTTGTCTCCATCATTTAACTCTGGACAAACATTCCAAAGAGTAGAAGGGATGGATGAGAATCCACCAACACACATAGGGAAGGAAGCAACATAATTTGCAAAACAAGAGAAAAAAACCTCTTCAAATAATTAGATCAGCAGACAAGGAGAAATACGTGGCAAATGCACAAATACAGTGGGAAATACAAAGTGTTATTCCAGGAACCTTTGGTCGATCAAGACCAGACACATGGATAATTAAGGAGAGGTCAACTGAAACTGAAGGGTAAGAGATTCAAAGTTGCAACCCAGGACAGTAGAATATGGATAAGATGGTTCATAGCAGGCATAGAAAACACTGGCAAAACAGATATATGTAGATTTTGTAAGAAAGAAATACATATGGTTATTCATCTCATAGCTGGCTGCAAAGTTCTGATGGCAGACAATTTTTACACAGAAAAGCACAATAAAATGGCACATCTCATCCAATAGAAATTCTGTAAACACTACAACATCACTATACTAAAAAAAGCACTGGGACCATGATCCTAAGAAAATTATGGAGAATGAAGAGATGATTGCCTTATATACTCCCAACTGAGAAAAGGCTGGATGCAACGAAAATGGGCAAAGTGGTAAAGGAAAAAAAACACTAAGATTTTATTGATTATAGAGTGGTCAGTTTCAATCCATCATTCTGTGAATTGTGTTGAGAGTGAAGTACCAAGTACCAAGAACTTCAGTCAGAGGCCAATAAAATGTGGCAGAAAGATAGATATATTTCCCATTGTGTTGGGTGCCATAGGCTTAAGAGGAATTTCCAAACGCACCTTGATAAATTGGCTATACACATTACATCTTATGAACTACAGGAGGCATCTCTTTGGCACAATGCAAGCATTATGCTGAGTGTTAGCAGTAAATTTGAGAAACTAAAATCATACTCCACATACTCTGACTTAGGAGTTAAATTCATTGCTGACATGGTATATGCAAAGCTGGTCCATTTGAAGAAATGCCTCTGAGAAATAAACTAGAAACCAATTTTGGCAGAAAGCAGAACCTCTAGTACCAAAATTTGTCACCATGGTCACCATGAATATCAGTTTCAGAGTCAAATCTTTAAGGGAGGAATCCCGCAGTAGCTCAAAAGGTGCTTTAAGAAGTGCCAAAAGCACCATATTCAAGTCCCAAGGAGGTACCACTACCGTGCAGGGGGTCTCATATTCTTGACCCCACACAAGAAACACCTGTCCAGATGTGATGTCAGGGTGCGCTCCTGCACGAATCTTTATAGAATGCAATGCTGTCTGCATGCACTTGCAAGGAATTCAAGGCCAACACTTTCCCTAAATAGGTCTGCAGGAAATTCAAAATGAATATATGCCAGGGCGGTGGCCTCTTTCTTGCCTGAATAAGGGTCAAAATTACCTCCTGAGTAGCTTCTCCTTAAAAATGTTGCCTTCTCAAGGACCAGGCCGTAAGAGAGAATTGATTCATGTCCTCCATGCCGATCAGACCCTGAACAAGGAACCCTTCCACTGCTGAAAGAATCAGGGGCTCTCTTACTAGTAACCTCCTCAGTCACCATACCAAGGTGGTCTTGGCTAATCTGGTGTGACTAGCACCATTAACTTGGATGCCTCTTGATCCATTGAAGCACTCTCATTAGCAGCAGCCATAGGGGAAACACATAGAGCAACCTCTCACTGGGCCACTCCTGCACCAGGGCATCTATCCCTATGGAATGCAACTATTTTCAGCAGCTGAAAAACCTGGCTGCTTTCACATTTTCCATGATCACCATCAGATCCATGAGTAGAGTCCCCCCAATGACAGACTATCTGCTCGAAGGCCTTATCTGCCAGGTGTATCTAGAGACTGCTTGCTCAGGATGTCCATCTGAACATTTTCCAAACCTGTCACATGAGAGAGTGGCTAAGTTCTTTTCCACCCAGTCTAGCAATGGAGCCACCTTGTATTCCACATACCAGCTCCTGTTGCAACCCTAGCGCATTACATAGACCACCAGTGTCACATTGTCTGACAGGACGTATACTACTTTGCCTTGTAATTGAGGCAAAAACAATTGAAGAACCAGTTTCTTGGCTCTCACCTCTATGTGGTTTATGGACTACCAGGCCTCCTCTCAAGACCAGCACTGTTGGGCCACTTTGCCCAGACTGTGAGCCCCCCACTGCTCAGGTGGGCATCAGCAGCAACCAGGAGGATCTACTTGGGTGACTCAGATACATCCTGCAGTGAAAATTGGTCACATCCAACCACCAGTAAACTGTCCTTCACTGCGTGCAAAGGAAATACCATGGACAACACCTGCTGCATCAAAAGAACAAGGGGATAGAAAGGGAAAAGGGGAGACCTGGGTCCATCAGGTTTAACACACCCCAGCACTTGAAGTTAGACTCCATTGGCACTAGCCTTCTTGCTTGAGTGAGAATGAATTTAACCACCCCACCCCCTCAAGGGAGGATACCGGACTCAACTCCCAAAGAGGAGGCCTATTAACTGAAGAATTTTTTTTCTTTAAAGCCCTCAGACCAAACCAGGCTGCACAGACCTACCTCACCTATCTGCTAGAGACTGAGAAATACTGGTTGGTTAGGGGCAGCACAGGATCCTATATAGGATGACATCATCAAACCAATGGTTTTCCATCATCTGCTGGTAGTAAAGAATAAATGGCATCTCAACTGGTCTGCAGGGATTGAGAGAAAACTCAGCCTTTTATTTAACCCTTCAGTTTATATTGGAACATACATTCTGCATCCTGGATTCCATGATACGATCAGAAAATGCACAATCCTGGCAAAAAAAGTCTGAATTATTCTTTTTCTCACAGCAATAACTTCTGTAGCAACATTTTATAGCAGGCTCAATATTTTGACAGCATACACACCAGTGCTCAGGGAAAGATAGAAAGCTACATTTCATCCTTGATTTCACATAACAGAAGTTGTAATATGTGCACACTGCAATAGGATTACTGAAAGGATACTGTGTTCACCATGTTTGGTAACATTGTCCTTTCATAATATGACAAATATCCATCACTTATATTGACAACTCCACAACAGGGCAAAGTTGTTCTCCATTTTTTTCAATGAGCTCTCTGAAATCCACACAATAAATCATATTTTCGTACTTGTATTTTCTTAAACCAGAGGTATTCTGTGCAGGTGTCTTGCAATAGTAAGGCTGATTATTCTTTGTCAGATTCCGTATTCTCTATTGAACATTCATTAATCACTCTAAGCAAAGCATGAGGTCACTAGCCATTTAGAAACATGTTTACTGAAGTGCACTAAGCAGCATGAGAATTTGCACACGCTGTTAGCTCACAAATGCAGTAACTGTTATCGCACTGGCTGGGTAAGCAAATCCACCACTAGGTGGGCTAGACAGCTGCCTAGGGTGGCAGACTTCTGTGGCCCACGGCATGCCTTGTGTGCCGAAGCACATGGCCTGCTTCTTCTGACCCCCCTCAAACAGGAAGTTGTGTCAAAGAAGGGTCAGAAACAGCAGGACATGTGTGCCGAAACACATGGCCTGCCCTGGGCTGTTGCCGCCACCACTGCGCCAAGTTGCCCAAAATCAGCAGCACCGGGGGGGCTGTGGTGCAGCTCAGCATTGGGGGTGGCGCAGTTCGCTGGGGGAGGGCAATGTGGCACAGGGAGTGCAGTACGGCCAGGGCTTCTGCCTGGGGCAGCAGAAATCCCTGAGCTAGCCCTGCGCACTAGTGCATGTGCTAACTGCATGCTGAGGTATGGGGTGGGAACTGGGTGGATTATGGATAGAGAATGGGTGTGGATTGCACAATGGGTCAGTGTGTGGTAAAGTACCACATGCTAACTGTCACAGCTGCCGATAGTGTGAGTGCATTTAAGGCCTCCTCAGGAAGAGGCAGCGTTAAGTGTACCCGCATTATTGGCATACAGCAACATGGCCACTGTGATAAAAGAAAAAAACCCACATGAACCTCTGCTCCAGCATCCACATCCCCGAAAGCCTGATCCCCTATCAGCATCCACCTCCAACAGCCTAATCCCCCTATCAGCATCCCTACCCATCCCAAACCACCCTTGTTTAGCATCTCCTCCCCCAAAAGCCCTCCCTGATGATAGATGGAACTCACCTCCACCTCCCTGATATTCTCCCCCAGCATTTAATGAGGGTATTCTTGATGAGATAGTGGTGGTGATGGAGCAATCCCAAGATGCTCCTGTCCCACTGCTGTATGTATTTTCAAAAAACTTACACCGGTGGAGCGTAATGTTTTAAGGGTCACCTAGATTTACACACTTTTTCATGCATGTATTTCAAGGAATGATTATTTCTTATATGATTTCCTTTTCTTGAGTCTTACCAGACCAGTGAATTGTTTCCCCCTACTAGCAAATGAAGACAGAGAAAAACTAGAAAAGTAGACTCTGCATTCCTATAAGGCTGGTGTCCATGCTCCTCCTATCCAGCATAAAGTAACTGAGCCTCAAACAAACTAGCCAGGCTTTCAGGCAACAGTCTGAATAATAAGGAACCAAGCTAACCAACTGCCAGCTCAACAACACCAGGCATGCTGATAGTCAGACTATGAGCATTCCACATAATGGAAATCCCCACAGAAGAACCCAAGGTGCCCGCTGAGGAAGCACCACACTAAAGATTCTTCGCTCTGAAACCACTCAGAATTGTCAACAGACCAGGGAGGGCCCTGGACTGGACTGGTCTGGTAAGACTTAAGGAAATGAAATTATCAGGTAAGAAAATTTCCTTTCTATATGTCTGCACAAGACCAATCCAGACCAGTGGTATGTACCAAGCACTCAAATTATCTCTGGAGGAGAGAAAACAGACATAGTGGCTCAGATAACTCCTTCCTGAAACTGGCATCCAATCTAGTGGCCACAAAAAGCTGATACTATTTTGAGAAGGAGTGTAGTGATGACTATGTCGCCTCCCTGTAGTTATCCACTGGAGTTACCACCCAGAATTCAGCCCATGACAAAGTTTGGGTTCTAGTAGAGTGATCCCTAAGTCCAATGGGCACAGGTCTCTGCTTCAAAATATAGGCCAAAGTGATAGCCTCCTTGGTCCAGCTTGTGGCAGACCCATTATGGGATCTTCAGTCTATCTTATGAAAGGCATATGTCATCTAAAAATATCTCATCAAAACTCTACACATATCAAAGAGATGCAAAGTCTCGGCACGTCCTAAGATTTTTTCTGAAATAGTGGCAACACAATAGGCTAGTTCAGAAAAATGGTAGGGACCACCTTGAGCAAAAAGGATGGAACCAGTCTTTAGACAACAAACTCCCTGGAGAAGACCAGAAATGACAAGGCCTGCAGCCTTTATTGAACAAATGGCCACCAAAACACAGTCTTTAGGGACAAACCCTTTATGGTAACTGTCAGCATACATGACATAGGAGTCATGGCTTTTTCCCCAGACCCTGGATTCCATGCAGCTGTGGACTCTGGTGATTTCAGTCTCCAAAGGTAATAGGACAGTTTACAAGATGAGATTAACTCTGACCCCCTGGTGATTTCAGTCTCCAAGGCCTGTCTGAAGCCCCTTCTTGCTAAATCAAGAATGGCAGACCTCAAAGGGAGTGGCTAGAAACAATAGCAGACCTCAAGGGGAAGTGCTGGAGAGGATTCAATTCACTATAAAGGACAGAAACACTTCCTCTCTCTCTCTCTTCCACCATTCATCGGACATGAAGGACAGGAGGCTCTGATAATCAATTCTCTCCACCCCTCCCCCCTCTCTCTCTCTCTTGCCATGAGGCTCTGACCCACATGTTCTGGCCTCTCTCTCTCTCTCACACTTCACACATGCACATGCACACACAGATTCATTGATGCACACTGAAACAGCTCTGTAACAATCACTATATACCTCTGTTCAATACCTATGTAATAAGCCTATTTCTACATAAAAAACCTTTCTCCAAGCCACACCTGTTTGGTGGTCTTATTACAAGCCCTACTGCCTCTGTGAAGTGATGTGAACCCAGGACCTACAGGAGAATAACCTGACTACATCTTACATTTTTATGGGGGCTCGTCTTCTCGGATTTCACAGCAGATCTCCAGTTGGGTAAGTAATAATTTTGTATAATACATTAAGTAGATTTCAGACAGAATCAAAAGTCCTTGTGACCATTTACAATTGACAGACTGGATGACACTTAGACACTATTTAGTGAACAGTTCCAGTGATAAATTTGTTTTGTGGGTTAGACAAGGTGAGATTTTTATTGTCAAAAAGGCTCTGTAAGCATTTCGAATTTTAAAGACATCACACAGAGTGGCTTGCAATGGTCTTATTATGATGTATAGGCTTGCTATATTATTTGAGCTGCTAAGAAAAGACAGAGAGATAGTCCAGATTTAGTTTGGAAGTGGTACACAGGTAAACAGTCCCTCATTGAATACAATATACATCTTTCCTGATAAAGCTATTACCTCCTGTCCCTTTTAACTTTTATTTCTCTGTCTCCTGTCAGTAACTATCTTAGTGAGAGCAGGCTTAAAGCTGGCTGCAATTGATACAACAATTCTGTTAATCTCCTAACACCCTTCTTACTATAACTTCACCCTAAACTTCCACCCTGTTAAAAAGGTGATAAGCACTTTTTATTCAGGTATAATTTTAAGGTGTGGTCTGTATGCCAGTACTCTTTACTGAACACCCATAAAATTTATACCATTCCAACTATAATTCTAAGTCTCACTTCTTCAGAAAAGTGAGCATTCCTCCTTCTAAGGTTACACATTTGAGATAGTCCAACTACAGCCTTTCTGCAGTATCAAATATGGAAGCCTTTGATTTTAAAGAACTTAAAGAAATTGTAATTTCATACTGTAAGAGGAAAGGGGGTCCCTTTGAAGGTGAATTCCCTGAGTCATCATGGTATAATATTCAAAGACAAATGTTAAACCATGATCAAGAATTCAAAAAGAAAACAAATAAAAGAAAATGCCTTTTTATCCAAGGCATGTGCAGGGGACTCATTAGCATGAAACAAGACAACTCTGAACTGACTTCTCAGTGCACACAATTAAAGAAAGACCTTGAGGAGGCACAAATTTGCATCTCTATGCAGAGGGCTCAAGTGGTCCAAGCCACAAATTCTTTTATAACTGTTAGTGAGCAATTAGAAGCACTTAAACTTGAATTGAGGCACGTTAAGGATCAATTGGCATCTGTAAGATAAAAACCAACACCTACTTCTCCCTCAGCCCCCTATGCCTATGACACACCCTATCAACAATGCATACAAGCTACTGACAAACAAAAGAATACTAAAGTATGCATAGTTAGACTTAGGAATGGGAAGAATACAGATGAATCACAGGAGGAAAATCATGATAGTTTATCTCAGCCAGAACCCAGCAATAATCAGGATCTCTGTCAGGAGGATAATTCAGATGACTTAGACATGGCACCCAGTACTGAACTCAAAGCACCAGTTAAAGTAATGTTGCAGGAAAATTTAAAAGATAGAGATATAGAAAAAAATAGTTGAGAAAATTGGCCCTATGCCTCTTAATGTAAATCATTGGTGTAAATGGGTGACTGATATTCTGATTCACTGGGGTCTAGGGAAATACAGAAGAAAACAATCAGACTTTGATAGACTTATGCATTTGGCTCTGGGGTCACACTATTATAGAGTTGGCTCTCTCACTCACCTATACCAGTTGGTTAAAAGGGGTACTGAGAAACTATTTCACTGTTCCCCAATGCAAGTATTTAAAATTATTTCACCTCTACCAAATGATACACTGGAAGAGTTTGCATATAGAGCCTGGATTTTAAAAGCAGTTCTTAATAAGCAGGAGTCCTGGCCCAATGCAGAAGATTATGGGGAGAACAAGCATAAGGCATTTTTATTAGAATTGCTATCCCCTGAGATTACAAAACACCTTCTGTTATTTTCTGAAGACCCTGAAGCAACCCCTTTTGATACTTTAATGCTCAGAATTGGGTCTGTTTGGAAGACCCAGCCCTCGCAGGTAATAACAGTATCAGAAGCACGGAAGTGGCAAGCCAAGGAATCCTCTCAGTACATAAGAAACACAGACAGAGGACACACACCTAAGTGGCAAGCCGAGGGATCCTCTTAGTACACAAGAAACACAGACAGAGGACACACACCTTGGAGAGCACATGGCAGAGGTACATTTAGAAACTCCTCAGGTTACATTCCTTTTCAGGAGCTCAAAGCACAGAGAGATGGGCTAGAAAAGGAGAAAACTAAATGGGAACAAGACAAACATATACTGCAGATAGAAATAGATAAATTAAAACAGGATTTACAAGCAGCTCAGGACAAACACAAGGCTAGTGCATAGGGGTGTCCTGACCTTCTGGGTTCAGATATCAAAATGTCTCAAGCCTTCATAGCCCAGCCTGCCTCCTTTATCTCAGCAGAGGACTCAATTCCAGAGCCTCTGTATGATGAAATGGATATAGGCTCAGGACACAATTTAAGGCTTGTAACACCCTTGATACTGGACTCTTGTGCACGCCCCAATGTTATCAGCAGAATAGGGCGTCAGGATAAATTAGCTTTGATTGACACAGGGGCTGGAATTAGTTTTACTAACAGAGCTTTACCCACTGCAGAGCAGAAAAATATGGAAATTTATGAAATTCAAGGAATTAATGACACAGCTTCCAAATGTGTGGCTATCCCAGTTAAATGGGGTATCCCTGTGCACAGTGAACAAAACAAGGACATGTTGGAAACCACTGCCTCCACTATAGTGAACACACCAAAAGAAATAATTGGAATTGATGTTCTCAACCAGTTAAATTTGGTGGGGGATATGGCTAATCTTAAATTGTGGCAGTATTCAGGAACTTCAAGTGCTTCTAAAACTTTAGTGCATGAAGTCATTCCCATGCAGTTAGCAACTCAGTGCACCAAGACAGCTCAGCAGTATGATCTGTGTGTAATTCCCTCAGAAGTGGCTGATATTCCAGTCTGGGCTCAAGACAAGTTAGACTGTGGGAAAATGCACACAGAAATACTGCTGGAAGGTGAGGATCCTCCACCACAGAAGCAATACCCAGTACCTCATCAGGCTATAGAACCAGTGACTAAAATTGTGAAGATACTGGAGGAGAGGAGTCTGATTAGACCTATTTCTTCCACATGCAATTCACCAGCCTGGCCGATAGTTAAACCGGGGGGGGTTCCTTCAAGCTCACTATGGACTTCCGTGCCCTGAATCCAGTTTCAAAATCTGTAGTGCCCGTGGTAGCCTCATACCCTGAAATGATCTCTAAACTGAATCCCAAATGTAAATTTTTCTCTGTTTTAGACATATCCAATGGGTTTTGGAGTCTGCCCCTGGCCCTTGAATGCTAGTACAAAACAGCCTTTCAGTGGCTGAATAAACAATATGCATGGACTGTGCTTCCACAGGGATATAAGGATTCCCCATCAATATTTCATGAATATATGAAGGAAGCCCTGTCACTAGTGTCTTGCAGAGATGAGACCTAGACCAAACCTCCCCTTTGGAACTGCACAGTGGGAGGGACCGTACTTAGTTACTGATACCTTAGGCCCAAGCCTATACCAGATCCTAATGCCTGACAACCAGCAGTACTGGAAACACATCACCCAGTTAAAACCATAGGGGTAATATGTGTTTTATCAGTCTTTGTTTTCAGATACCACCTGAAGACAGCACGGACAGCTGCTTTCTGAATAAAAGTTGCTTGAGGACGGTAACTATTTACTCCTGCTGTATAGTTGACATGTGTTTAATAGTTATATAAATAAGTAGTAAAAATTATTATTTTTTTTTGTTTTGTTGTTACATAGTATAAGTGGGGAGCATTAGTTTACTCCCTAGTAGAGTGAAACAAGTTAGCTTTTATTATGTCTCGGTTTCCTGTTGTTCTGGTATCTGCTCTCTTCTACTCAAGTCTCATTACAGGAACTATCATCCGAATATGCACGATTGGCTGGGCTAACTCCACAGGTGGGGTATATCGTTATCAAGAAATACCCCCACCTTTCCTGGAAGGAAAGGATCTGGTCATCCTGAGTTTCTGTTCGGTACAGGACAAGCCAGTGTTCTATTCATTAAACATCACTCAAGTACAGTGGGAGCCACCAGTTTCCACTTCTCTAGAAAGGACACAAGAATTGAGGGCACGCCCAGAGCGTTACTTTCTAGGTCCTCCTGCTTTGATTTTGTACAATATTTCCTGTCAGGACAGAGGTACCTGGAAAATAACTTATACATGGGTTGTGAGTGATCATCACTGAGACTTCATTCCTTTTGGATGTTTCTTGTTTACCTACCACCCCTCATCCCACCCCTCCCTCATCCCACCCCTCATCCCACCCCTCCCACCACTTCTGCTCCTCCTGTACTCTACCTTTCTGATATCCACCCATTTCAGGAAGGACATCCCTTTCAGATTAAATATGATGCACCACACGATGTTTTATATGATGTGGAATACCATTTTCTTACTTGGCATCTATTTCCCAAATTGTTTCTAGTTACTCACAAATATCCAAATTGCTCTCATTTTGTTGCCAACCACATACAAATGCTCAATACTTGGTTTGATATGCAGTCAGTAACACCCCGAGCCAAGCAATTTCGACACAAGCGTGAATGAATTGATACAATTTTAGGTGGCACAGGGACTGCACTGGGTGCCCTTAATATAATTGATATAGAGGTGCTCCGTAATAAAATGGGATCCACTGCTCAGCATGCTGCTGATGGTTTTACCTCACAACATATTATTAATGAAGCTTCCTCTAAACTGTCCAATGTAGTTGTAGATACCTTTGCTCTTATTTCTCCCATTATAGAACAGAAAATTGTTACCTTAGTCCATGCAGAATATAGATTGGGAAAGAATATTTCCTGGGCTCTTGCCTGTGATCAAGTACAGATCGAGCTTATTACTATACTAAAGGAAATTCTGATCACTGCTAAGTTAGGACACTGGCCACCATCTCTCATCCATATGGCTAGTACCAAAATACCTGAATTTGCTATAGCTCACCTTGATTGGTGGACAGTTAGTGTTCCCATTTGTTCACCACAAGGCTGCTCTATCTGTACTTTGATCCCATGGTCAGGACAACACACAGTTATTTATCCTATTGTTAATATTGGGGTGCAGTTTGATAATATGCTTATGTATCCTGTGGACCATCTCACATGGGTACAGCCACTGGACGACACCTGGACTTCATTCAAGCCGATGGACCCCAGTTTGTGTGAGCAGACTACATTTCAGTTCAAGTGTCAACCTCACCAGTTTAAAGAGGCTGACACCTCCTGCTGGAACAATTCCTCCTCTTGCTCCCTGACTGTTAAGCTCTCATATTCCCTGACTACCTCACATAGTTTGTATTACCTTGGAGCTGGACACTTTTGTTTTCATCTGTTCTTTCCCCAGAATGTTTCTTTTTCGATTGCTCCCAGAATGCATGACATTCGCCTTCCCAAGAACACTTTGTTGTACAGTTCAAACTATTTACCAAACAATACCTGGTGCAGTCATACACCACTGGTCTCCCTCACCATTAATGGGACAACTTATTCCACACCGCTGGTTACCAATGACTCTATGGACATTCCAGACTTTATCTCATATGCTGTGCATCCCTTACCACGTGGCATGGGAGAAGAGACACTACATAAACTGCTCAACTTTACAGAACTCCATGCCTATATTGATCACCTTAAAACAACATCCACTGAAGTGAATCACACCATCGCTTATGAGAATGGACACATTCAACAAATTGTTGGACACTTGCTACAAGATGCTCATGTGTCTGTGTGGGAATTGTTATTTGGTTACTCACCTACTGCTGATCATTTAATTTAATTTAATTTAATTAACAGTTTCTTATATACCGCATCTTCCAAAGATCAAATGCGGTTTACATGGAACAAAACAACATAACAGACAGGCGTCTGTTTTTACAGTGAACAGCTTAATGTCTTTAATGTTTTTATTCACCCTATTATTATTTTAACTGCTATACAAATATTGCTATGCATTATCGTAATTTTCCTGCGCTGTAAGATGAAACAAATGTACATTTCCTTGCAGCGAATGTCCTATAGATCAACAGCAACATTTTAAGGTAGTTACACTGAACTTCTCCAGCATCCACCCCTACATCCAGGCTAATTTGGCCTGCTAATTTGGCATTTCCTATTACACTGAATATCAGAGTCAGCTGCAGTCTAGTGTTGCTTTCTATCCTCACTCATAGCATCCTGGTACCTTTTGGCGTTAGCCTCCTCAAAAATTCCTGCAGACCTTATGCACTGTTCACTCTCTCTAAGACGGGCATGGAGGTAGCATATTGGGTCCCCCCCCTCCCCCCCCAGTAGTGGCTGATCTACCTAAGACACGAGGTTTGGACTCATAAGGAGACTTGTTTATCTCTAAAACACTAGAGACAGTACTGTGCAGGACAGGGGACTTGCTGGACATAGAAAGGTATTTAATACAGGAGGTATTAGACAAGCTGCCTACTATCATGTAATGGCAGCTCGGACAGGTACCACAGGCTTGCTTCCACCATTTCCAGGCACAAATAATAAATAAAAATAAAAAAGGTGTGGGAGATGTCAGCATACATGACATAGGAGTCATGGCTTTTTCCCCAGACCCTGGATTCCATGCAGCTGTGGACTCTGGTGATTTCAGTCTCCAAAAGTAATAGGACAGTTTACAAGATGAGATTAACTCTGACCCCCTGGTGATTTCAGTCTCCAAGGCCTGTCTGAAGCCCCTCCTTGCTAAATCAAGAATGGCAGACCTCAAAGGGAGTGGCTAGAAACAATAGCAGACCTCAAGGGGAAGTGCTGGAGAGGATTCAATTCACTATAAAGGACAGAAACACTTCCTCTCTCTCTCTCTCTTCCACCATTCATCGGACATGAAGGATAGGAGGCTCTGATAATCAATTCCCTTCACCCCTCCCCCGCTCTCTCTCTCTCTCTCTTGCCATGAGGCTCTGACCCACATGTTCTGGCCTCTCTCTCTCTCACACTTCACACATGCACATACACACACAGATTCACTGATGCACACTGAAACAGCTCTGTAACAATCACTATATACCTCTGTTCAATACCTATGTAATAAGCCTATTTCTACATAAAAACCTTTCTCCAAGCCACACCTGTTTGGTTGTTTTATTACAAACCCTACTGCCTCTGTGAAGTGAAATGAACCCAGGACCTACAGGAGAGTAACTTGACTACATCTTACATCTTTATATCAAGAATGGCAGACCTCAAAAGGAGTGGCCAAAAACAATAGCAGACCTCAAGGGGAAGTGCTGGAGAGGATTCAATTCACTATAAAGGACAGAAACACTTCCTCTTGCTCTCTCTCTTCTTCATCAGACAGGTTTGGACACTCACTCCTTCTTCCTATTCATCAGACCATGAGGCTCTGATAATCACACCTACTTCTCTCCCCTCCCCCACTTCTCTCTTTCTTTCTCTCTCTCTCTCTTCCACTATTCATCGGAAATGAAGGACAGGAGGCTCTGATAATCAATTCTCTCCACCCCTCCCCCCCTCTCTCTCTCTCTCTCTCTTGCCATGAGGCTCTGACCCACATGTTCTGGCCTCTCTCTCTCTCTCACACTTCACACATGCACATGCACACACAGATTCATTGATGCACACTGAAACAGCTCTGTAACAATCACTATATACCTCTGTTCAATACCTATGTAATAAGCCTATTTCTACATAAAAAACCTTTCTCCAAGCCACACCTGTTTGGTGGTCTTATTACAAGCCCTACTGCCTCTGTGAAGTGAAATGAACCCAGGACCTACAGGAGAATAACCTGACTACATCTTACAGTAACCCCTGCCAACAATGAAAGGACCAGATTGAGGTCCTGCAGGGGAACAATCTCCCAAAAGGGAGAGAGGATGTGACTCACCCCACTGAGAAACCTGACACTGTTGCACATAATCAAGGATCTACCCTGAACCTTGCTCTAAAAACAAGAAAACACTGCCACCTGAACTTTAAGTGAGCTGGTCATCAAGATGTAGAAAGTATTCAAGCAGTGTTTATGGGAGAGAGGCAAAAGGATATATGGATTTTCCCCACATCACACAGCAAACCTCTTTCATTTGAAAGAATAAGGCCATCTTGTAGAGGTCCTTCTGGATGCCAAAAGGGCATTGGTTACACCAACAGGCAGGTCAAGAGCAGACAATGTTAGCCTCTCAACATTTATTTCTTTATTTTATTTTATTTCACCCCAACATCAAGTCACTGGCCCTCATCTAAGTAGTGAGGGCCAGTGACTTGATGTTGGGGTGCAACATCGTTCCACTTTCCTGAGAAATCAAGGTTGGTGCCTGGCTCAGATGTACTAGTTCTTAGATGGAGGGTTTGAGAAGGAGAGGGAACCAAAGTTGCCAAGGCCAATAAGGAGCAATGAGGGTCTTCGCAATGAGAGGTGTTGGAGGATATGCATGCAGAAGACCCCCCCTCCATTTGAGAAAGAAGGAATCTGAGGTTAGTTTGCTGTGTGATCCCACTCTGGAACAGAACTGAGACACCTGGGCATTCTGAGATGTGGTGAAGAGGTTTACCAAGGGAGTGCCTCATTCCTGAAAAATGCAGAGAGCCACTTCCATGTCCAGGATTCATTCATGAGGTTGAAAGACTTGACTCAGCCTGTCTGCCAGAGAGTTCTGATCAGCTGGATATGTTGCTCCTAGCTGCAAATATGTTGCTGCATTTTCCAGTTGCTGCAGACCACCGAGTACTTATCCACTACAAGAATCTCTCACCTGGTGGACTCTTCATATCAATTTGGCCATGAGACTACCCTTCCAAATTCCTCCATACCAAATACTTGCTCAAGTCTCTGAAGTCTAGGATGGGATGGAATCCTCCTGTCTTCTTAGGGGACCAGGAAGTATATTGAGTAAAATCCTCACCCCGCACTGGTGGAATGGGCTCAATCGCTTTTGTGTTCTGAAGGGCAGTGATTTCCTGAAGAAATACTTCCTGGTGTAGATGACAAAGTGACTAGGCCCTCCAAGAGCAATTTGGAGGGAGTTTGAATAGATGAAGTTTGCAACACCCCTGGATAATTTATAAACCCAGGAGTCATAGGTTATAAGGGATCATGTCTGAGCAAAGAGAGTGAGCTTCCCCCTGACCAGAGGGTCCTCTAAAAAGGTTATGGATAGAGTAGCTACCGTATGCTTTGTAGAAAGCAGTCAAAACCCCATCCCTGGTTCTGATTGAAGTGCTGGCTGGTCTTTCTGAGACCTCTCTTGCTAAGATTGAGCATGGAAGATCTATTTGGATTGGGAATAGTGGGAAGTAGAGAAATACCTACAGTGCCTTGTGAAAGTATTCATCCCCTCAGTTTTTGTCCTGGAGAGGGATTATTGGACAGTCAGGTATTGGTGTTGAGGCCCTTTGATGCCCCAATGTCGATGCCTCTACAGCCGGCAAATAATGTGATTTGAGGATGGGCTTGATTCTTGATATGCCCTATAAGGGCACTTAGCTTGCGCATGGTGAGCCAATATCTTGTTCTATCCTTGATACTCTCCATGACCCTCCATAGCTGCCATTTCCAAAAACAGACAGGGTTCAGCAAAAACGGACAATGTTCCTCAAACCTGTTGGGGAGTATTGGTCTTGATTCAGTCTGTTACTGTTCCTCAGTAGGTTTTGAAGTTGAACCTGTCTCATGTTGGGGGAGCTTTGAGGGTCACTCCTAAGAACCCTTAATGCTCTCAGTATCATGTCCTGGTGAGCCTTGGTATTGATGTACCTGAGCCTCTGCCTGATGTTTGATGTCCTTGACTCTCAATACCAATGAAGACCTGAGCAAATTCTTCCTTGTCTTCAGGGAAGTATCGGAGGATGATCAATGCTCTGGGAATCTATGGATCCCCAAAGTAAGTTCAAGGATTCCTCAATGCCAATGAATCACCAGCGTTTGGTGCAGCCTTAGAAGCCGTGGAGACAGATGCCATCAATGCCAAAGATAATGAATAAGATTAGAAGCATCTGTGGTAGTGTGGCATGTGGTGGGAAGGGGTTTTCTTTACAACCCAGGCCAGTCAGCACTTCAGGGAAACATAAGCAGTTTTTATTCTGTCCCAGTTTAAGCCTCCATAAGCTGGTTCTCCTAGCCCTTCCTTGAGCCCCAGTTAAAGTTTCTACCTCAGAACTTCTTTGCATTGCTTGCCTTGGAAGGACCTAGCTCCATAGGCCTCTCTCCCTCCTGCAGCCTGCTGGGTTATTAACCTCTCCCTCTGAGCTACACCCTCCCAGCCTTGAAATCTGGGCTGCAGACTCTTAAAGGGGACTGTTGATAATTCTTTTGGAGAGGGAGGGGTAACATTTTATATACCCCATTACACACTCTCCCCCTCAGTTCAACCATGTCCCGTTTAGCACCTGCCTCACCCGGGAACCTCCTCTGGGAAAAGAAGTCTGCATTCGGGTGAGTCTGACCAGTCCTATGGAGGACCTGAAACTGGTAGGTTTGGAGACTCAAAAACCACCGAATAATACAACCATTGGACTCCTTATGTTGAGTCAGCCACTTGAGGGGTTGGTGGTCCATTATTAGCATAAACAGATAGCCAAGCAGGTAGTATTTGAAGGTTTCAAGCACTCACTTGACAGCCAAGGCCTCCTTCTCAATCACCGCATAATGCTTCTTCCCAGGAAGGAATTTCCTGCTGATGAATGCTATGGGATGTTCTTCATCTTACTTCCTGGACCATAACAGCTCCTAGGCCCACCTCTGAGGCATTTGCACAATAAACGGTATAGAGAAATCAGAGCTAATCAGGATAGGTTCAGAGCACACGGCCTTCTTGAGATGCTGGAAGGCCAGGTCCAGGTTTAGTGACCAATTGATCCATTCAGGAGCTCTCTTCTGGAGAAGAATGGCTAATGACTCCACCACTTCTGCAAAATTAGGATGAGCCAGCGGTAATATCCAATCAATCCAAGGAAGGCATAAGCCTCTTTCTTTGATTTCAGGGTGAGAACCTGGGCAATGGCATCCCCCTTCCATAGCTGAGATCATATCTGCCCATTCCCAATTAAATACCCCAGGAATTGAACATCCCAACCTTCCCGAAAGCATTTCTTGGGGTTGGCCGTCAACACAGCTTGTACTTGGGTTGGATAAGTGGTCCAGTCTCTGCTGTAGATCCAATGTCATCAAAGTAGGCAATCACATACTCCTTGTGCAGTCTCAATAGGCAGTTGACTAGGTGCTTGAAATGTGGCAGGAGCCCCATGTAATCCAATGGGCAGCATTTTAAACTGGAACAGTCCTTGCAGTGTCAATAAAACAGTCTTCTCCTTGGCAACCGAAGTCAAAGGCACCTGTGAATATCCCTTGGTCAAATTCAAGATTGATATAAAGCGTGCTCTACTGAGTCATAGTAACATAGCAAATGACGGTAGATACAGTAAAGACCAGTATGGTCCATCTAGTCTGCCCAGTAAGATGGCAAGAGTAGGTGCACCTGCCGCTCTGTGCAGGCCACCCCTCCCCACATCTTTGTTTAAGGGAGAACCCACCGCTTTGTGTAGGACACCCCTATTTGTTGAGAAATTAGATAGTTAAGTTTATTTTTATTTTATCCTGTTGCTGTAAAGGGATCCACTGTGTCTGTCCCATGCCATTTTGAATTCAGTCACTGTATTTGCCCCCACCACTTCCATCGGGAGGGCATTCCAAGCATCCACCACCCTTTCAGTGGAAAAGTATTTCCTGACATTGCCTTTCAATTTACTCCCTTGCAGCTTCATGTTATGCCCATTAGCTCATCTACTCTGGGCATGGGATATGCTTCCAGTTTAGAAGCTGCACTGACCCTTCGGAAGTCAATGCAGAATCTGATGCTTCCATCGGGTTTAAGAACCAAGACGATGGGAGATGACCAGTCACTCATGAACTCTTCTATGACTCCCAGGTTAAGTATCTCTTCCTGTTCCTTGGCAACAGCCTGTTGCTGGATCTCTGTAATCCAAGGTTAGTAATGATATGAGAACAAATGAGGTGGGTTCATCCCGGGTGGGTGGAAAACACCTTTAGGTTCCAGTGGATCAAACCTTCTAGATCTCTTCTCTGGATAGCAGAGAGCTGGTCTCCAACTGGGACTTGAGTTGGATCTGATGGGGCTGAAATTTCCAGCCCCAAATCATCTCCCTGTACCATCATAGCCATCACTGGAGTCCACTTTTTCAATAGGTTAATATGGTAAATTTTGACTTTCTTCCATTATCTGGCTGGGCAATCTTGTAGTTAACAGGTGCCACTTTCTCTTCAACCTCATAGGGCCCCTGCCATTTACAGAGTAACTTGCTCTCGAATAAGGGCAGCAAGACTAAAACTCTGTCTCCTGGATCAAATGGGCGGTGCACAGCTTCCCACTTGTAGCCCCTGGCCTGCTCGGCTTGGGATTTTTCCAGACTGAGTTTGGCCACCGTTCCGGTTTTCCTCAACCAGTCTTGCATTTGTATAATGTACTCCACCAAATTACACCCGGTATGGGATCTTTTTCCCAGGTTTCCCTCACCATGTCTAATATGCCTCTTGGCCATCTTCCAAAGAGCAACTGAAAAGGCAAAAACCCCATGGAACTCTGAGATACGTCGTGGGTGACAAAAAACAAATAGTGTAGGAGAATGTCCCAATTCGTCCTGTCCTCCTGCATGAACTTTTTAAATATCTGTTTCAGAGTTTTATTGAATCGCTCGACAAGGCCATCCATCTGTGGGTGATTATACTGATGTTCACAATATCGTGACCTTCACAAAGGCACAAACTTGCTCCATCACCTTGGATACAAAGGGTGTTCTTTGATCTGTGAGGTTCTCATTGTGTAGTCCCACCCATGAAAATACTTCCCAGAGGGCATTCGCAATCGTAGTAGTCTTCATATTCCTTAGAGCAATGGCCTCTGGGTATTGGGTAACATAGTCTGGTATGACTATGTTGCCTCGGGTGGTTCACTCAAAGGGACCTACCAGGTCCATGGCCACTCTTTCAAATGGGGTTTCAATGATAGGTATAGGCACTAGAGGAGCAGGTCGGACTCTGGCAAGGTTATGAAGTTGGCAGGTAGGTCATGACTGGCAATATAACTGCACCTGTTTATGGACCCTGGCCAGAAAAATTGGGCTAAAACATGCTCTGTTTTCTCCACCCCCAAGTGTCCCCCTAATAAATGGCTATGGGCCAACGATAACATCTGATGATGATAGGGCCGAGGAGCTATCAGTTGTTCTACCTTTTCCCTTCTAGGGCACCCTTAGCCACTCTGTATAATAAATCTTCCTTTAGTACAAAATAGGGAAAGGTTCTTGCAAGGGACTCTCCGTTACCTATGGAACCCTATCCCCCTCCAAAACCCACTCTCGGGCATGTTTAAGAGACTCATCCTCTTGCTGAGCCCTACTGAAGCTCTCTGGGTCTTCCCCCAGCCCCCACTCTGGGAAGAGGACCATTGTATTTGGCTCATTGAGCTATCCCCAGGGGTTTCTTCCCTAGACTCTCCCTCCCAGGATCCCTCCCCCACAGCCACCCCCATATTCTGTTGGTAGCGTAGCTTTCCTGGCAACGCTAAATTTGGAATTAGCAGGCTTGGGATTTTTGACATATTGGCCCAAGTCTTCTAGCGGGAAAATCTCTGGGAAATCTTCCTGGTCCGACTTAGCGGAGCCGTCAGTTATCCGGACCCATATCACTCTAAAGTTTGGGTAGTCTCACTTGATTACCACTAGATATGGGAGACAGGGTAGTACCACGACGTCGAACATGGCTTGTCCTCCTAGAGTCTTAAATGAAACCCGTACTGTGGGATACTACCTCAGGGTTCCATGCACACAGGCAAGTGTTACTGTCACTGCATGGTCAATTTGAAATTGGGTTACGATTTCCCAGCAAATGAGGGTCCGCACACTCCCGCAGTCTATCAAGGCCTAGAGGCAGGTCCCCTTGAACTCCACTGGAATCACAAATTGTTGAGCTCCTGGGTGAGAAGTGTTCACAAAAGCGCAGGCATGAGGGGTGGTTAGACTGACATTCATGGATTCTTCTGTACTCAAGGGACATTCCCAGTGTCCCTGGGCTCCACACCTAAAACATTTGAAGGGGTCATGGTTGGGACTATGCCCTCACCTAGGAGGTGACTTTGGAGGTCGGAACAGGGGAGCCAACATCCATTTCAGCTTCCCCTTCCATCCTCCTAGGCTAATGGGTGACTTCTTCCCCTTCTCACTGTCCACTTCAGTCACTGGCTGGGCTTCATGATACTCCTTAGCTATTTCCAGTGCACTCTCCAGTGTAAGCTTGGGGTGCTGATGTACCCACTGTTTCATCGAGGCGGTCAAGCCCTCTAAAAACTGCTCCACTAACACAATCTTGGCTATCTCGGGCCCAGTCTTTCCCTCCAGTTGCAGCCACTTCCATGCGAGATCCTTCAACTGATAGAGGAACCTCCGAGGGCTCTCCTTTATCTGGAGACCCCCCTTTCTGAATCACTGGCGGTAGGCCTCTGGAATACATCTGGCCAGTTCCAGTATGGCGGCCTTGACAACTGCATATGAAGCTCGCCCATCTGGATTGGCGTTGTGGAATGCAGCTTGACTGTTGCCTGTCAGCAGATTCCCCAAATAAATAGTCCATGTCTCTTCCAGCTGGCCAGCCAGCCATGTGGATGGTTTGTTTAAATTTCACCATAAAGTGGTCTTACTCATCTTCTAATGATATTTTAAGAAGCGCATGCACTGGAGGGTGAAGTTGTGGTCTCTCTAGGACCTGAATCAACTGCTGCTGTTGTTGTTGCTGCCCTTTCAGCAGGGTGCGTTGAAACACTTGTTGTCATTCCGGATACTGTTGTTGTTGCTGCTGATATTGTTATTGCTGCTGCCCTTTGGCCAGAATCTAAAGGAGCTGCTCTATCCTGGCTTGTCACTGTTCTCTTGCAGCACCACCACAGCTTCCTCTTCTGCAGCTAAGTTAACCCTGCAGTATTCTAGCTACAACTTTTAGGGCCTCTAGTTGCCAAAACAAAGTCTGTCTGTTCAAAATTGACTAACCTTCTTCAAGCTCCCTAACTAGAGTGAGGCTAACCTTCTTAACCCACACAAACAAACCAAAAATAAATCCTCACTTGCTGTAGAGGCCCAGCCCTGGAGGTACAATCGGTCACATGGTTAGAGGAAATCCCAATTCTGCCACTATATGTGGTAGTGTGGTGTATGGTGGGAAGGGGTTTTCTTTACAACCCAGGCCAGATAACAGTCCAGGGAAACAAAAACAGTTGTTATTCTGCCCCAGCTTGTTAAATCTCTACAAAGCAAAACCCAGAACAGAGAGCAATTCAGGGAAAACAAAATCAGTTTTTATTCTGTCCCAGCTTGTTAAACCTCCACAAACTAGTTCTCTTGGCCTTTTCTCCAGCCCCAGTTAAAGTTCCTACCTCAGAATTCCTTTGCACAGCTTGCCTTGGAAGGACTTGGTTCCATGGGCCTCTCTCCCTCCTGCATGCAGCCTGCTGGGTTCTTAACCTCTCCCTCTGAATCATGTCCTCCCAGCCCTGAACTCTGGGCTGCGGACTCTCTTGGAGGGCTGTCATAATCCCTTTGGGTAACATTTTATATACTCCATTACAGCGCTAAAAATTCTTTTGCACTGTTTTTCACAATCTTGAATGCTTCTTCTTGTCAATTGTAAACACAGTTTACAAGGAAAAGGAGGCTTATGGTCGGGTCCCCAAGCACTGTAGGCACCAATTATGAGTATCTGTAATGGACATGGTCCTAGAGCATCTGGAACACTATTTATATTTGCTGACAGGTTTTTAGGGCATCTTGGCTGGAAAAATAGCTGATGCAAAAACAGCTCGATTGTGAAAAACATTTTGTGACTGTATTGCCAATTCGCTAAGAGGACTGTGGCAATGTAGTAAAAATAAAGGAAACTTGAAAAAGGGGAAAATCCTGTCTAAGGATCTCTAAAAGGTAAGAGAATAAATGCAAAGCCAGGCAGGAAATAAACACATGAGAAATCGAGAAAAGGAACGCTTACAAAACTAGTAAATGGTAGAGCTCGGATGTGTATCCAACAGACTCCATGGAAAAAAACAGACTGAGAAATAGCATTGTAGCGACAGGCTGAAAAATGTGGGCATACGCGGTAAAACTCTCCAAAAGCTTCTAGAAGGAGCTCAGAAAGTTCCTGTGCAAGTGCTCCATCACCTATCACATATCACCTATATGTGAGGACTTAATCCTACTTGTCCACAGAGAACGTTAGATGCTGGCTGGAGCATTTAACTTATTCTCATCACCATCCTGGCTGAAATTTAGACCCATAATGAGCATGTGAGGGTTAACCTAACAGTAAGAAGAATAAGAGGTTTGACTCACCAGCATGTCTTCACAGCAAGCTGTTGACGCATCCTTTCTGCTCATTCCCAAAAACATATCCTCTGTACCAACATGCTGTTTGAAAACAATCTCGTACCTGAAAGAGAAAGTCAAGTAAGGCGACAAAATGCTAGAATTTCAAGCCGCTGGACACAAAAGGCCGCGGTATTTCCTTTTCATTCAATTCACTCTCTCATGGAACATTTCATAGAGGTTCTGTGATTAGACTGAGAATGAAGAAATTAGACCTTACCTGCTAATTGTCTTTCCTTGAGTTGTCTCCGGGCCAGTCCAGACTATATGGGTAGTCAGATCTCCCTCCTCTAGCAGCTGGGGACTGAATACTGTCTCTTGTTGCCAGGATACCTAGCCCCCCCCGGAGGAGTCAGCAAGGCAGTCTTAAGTACCAAGCAAGCATAAACAAGAAAAGAAAAATGTCGAAGAAGAGACGAAAACCATGGAAGAGGCACACAGAAGGCAACTGACGATGCACATGCATCGGGAGCGAGCCCTGTAGGCAAATCAATAGCTCCACATATTCAGTGTTTTTTTTTTTTTATATACCTTAGTTTGAATCTAATTGCAATGTCTTACTTGCGTTCCTTCTTAGGTTTCAACAATCACGGAACACTAAAAACATCGCACGAAGGAAAAGAACGAATCACCCTAGGGCGGGGTCTGGACTGGCCCGGAGACAACTCAAGGAAAGACAATTAGCAGGTAAGGTCTAATTTCTTCTTCCTTATCGTGTCTCCGGGCCAGTCCAGACTATATGGGTAGTACCAAAGCAGTAACTAACCCTGGGAGGGACCTGTGAGTCCCGCGATGATGGCAGAAGCTCCTACCGACGCATCTTGACGCGCAAGCACATCCAACCGATAATGGCGAGAAAAGGCATGCAAAGACGACCAGGCCGCCGCTCGACAAATGTCCACGGGAGGAACCAACACCGATTCCGCCCACGAAGTTGCCTGCCCTCTGGTAGAATGAGCGCGAAGACCAACAGGCACCGGCTTACGTTGGGACTCATACGCGACTCGAATGGCATGCTTCACCCAACGCACGATGGACGCTTTGGAGGCCGCCTTCCCCTTGGAAGGTCCCCCATAGAGAACGAACAAGCGATCGGACTTCCGGAACGATTTAGTCTCCTTAAGATAGAGCCGGAGCACATGTCCCAAATCCAGGCTCCTGAGAGACCGCACCAGCGAAGCGTCGGCCCCCCTGACCACAAAAGTAGGCAAAGTCACGGTCTGGTTGACATGGAAGGCAGACACCACCTTAGGAAGAAAAGAGGGAACGGGACGCAAAACCACCTTTTCCTCCGAAAACTGCAGAAAAGGCGGCCGACACGAGAGAGCCTGCAATTCGGAAATGCGACGCGCCGAACACAAAGCCACCAAAAAAAACCGTCTTCCAGGTAAGTTCCCGGACCGAACTGGAGGAACGCGGCTCGAAAGGAGAACCAGTGAGAGCATCGAGCACGAGATTCAAGTCCCACGGCGGCACCACGTGCTGAACCGGAGGACGAATATGCCGAGCCGCTGTAAGGAACCGGAGAATATCCGGATGCGAGGAGAGACGGGATCCGCGAATCCGACCCCGAAACACTGTAAGTGCAGCTAACTGAACCCGAAGGGTGCTAAGAGCAAGCCCCTTCTCCAGACCGCTCTGCAAAAAGGCAAGAACATCCGGAATAGACGATCCGCGAGCCCGCAACGAGCGATCAGCACACCAGGCCTCAAACACCCGCCACACTCGGACATAAGCCAAGGACGTGGAACGCTTACGAGATTGCAACAAGGTAGAGATCACGGCGGAGGAATAACCCTTGCGGCGCAAACCTTCCCGCTCAAGAGCCATGCCGTAAGCGAAAATTGATCCACCTGAGGCATCGGTACGGGACCCTGATGCAGTAAGTCCGGGCGAAGTGGTAAACGCCATGGCGGCTCCACTAGAAGCCGCTGAAGATCCGCATACCACGGACGCCGAGGCCAATCTGGAGCAATCAAGATCACTGGCCCGTCGTGAGAGGCTACTCGGAGCACGACCGGACCGATCAACGGCCATGGTGGAAACACATAAAGAAGCTGCCCCGACGGCCAAGGTTGAACGAGACCGTCGAGGCCCTCCGACATATGCTCTCTGCGGCGGCTGAAAAAACGCCCCGCCTTGGCATTGCAAAGAGTGGCCATCAAATCCATAACGGGAAGACCCCAACGCAAGGTGATCTCGTGGAACACCTCCGCATGGAGCTCCCACTCTCCCGGATCCAAGAGGTGTCGACTGAGATAGTCGGCCTGGACATTGGACTTCCCTGCTACATGAGAGGCGGACAGCGCCGTCAAGTGCAGCTCCGCCCACCGAAACAAACGCTGACTCTCCTCGAGGAGATGTAGACTCCCCGTTCCGCCCTGGCGATTGACATAGGAGACGGTCACGAGATTGTCGGAGAAGACGCGAACCGGTTTGCCCTCCAGAAGCTCCGAAAAAGCCAGCAGCGCCAGATAGACCGTCCGCAGCTCCAAGCGGTTGATGGACCAGAGCGTCTCCTCCGGCGACCAAACTCCCTGCGCTATGTGAGCCAAACAATGGGCCCCCCAACCCGTCAGACTGGCATCGGTAGTGATGAGAATCCACACCGGCAAGGAGAGCGGCACGCCCGCCACAAGGTGGGCCGGATCCAACCACCAGTGAAGACTGAGCCTGACGGACTCGGGACAGCTCAAGCGCCGGGAAAGAGGATGACGCTGCGGAGACCACCGCGATAGCAGCGCATGCTGTAGAGGACGCATGTGCGCCCGAGCCCACGGCACCAAATCCAAGGCTGCCGCCATCAGACCGAGCAACTGCAAGTACTTCCAGGCCGTCGGCGCGAGAAGACGCAAAAACCCCGACACGTGAGCGAGAAGCTTCCGAACGCGTTCCGGAGGCAGAAGGACCAGCCCCCTGTCCGTGGCGAAAAACGCCCCTAGATAAGGAAGCTGCTGAACAGGCTGCAGGCGACTCTTGGACTGGTTGATAATCCAGCCGAGCTTCTCGAGGCACGCAACTACTCGCGCGGTTGCTGCGAGCGACTCTGCCGCCGCCGACGCTCGAATTAACCAGTCGTCCAAATAAGGATGAACCTGAATACCCTCCTCTCGCAGCGCCGCCGCCACGACCACCATCACCTTGGTGAAAGTGCGCGGCGCCGTCGCAAGGCCGAAAGGCAGAGCCCGAAACTGGAAGTGGCCCATGGGAACTGCAAAATGCAGAAAACGCTGATGTTCTGGCTTGATAGGAATGTGAAGGTAGGCCTCTGTCAAATCGATGGAAGTGAGAAACTCCCCCGGACGCACCGAGCGAATTACGGATCTCAAAGTTTCCATCCGGAAGTGCGAAACTCGCAGACAGCGATTGACATGCTTGAGATCCAGAATGTGCCGAAACAAGTCCTCCTTTTTTGGAACCACGAAATAAATCGAGTATCGACCGAAACCGCACTGCTCCGGAGGCACAGGCACCACGGCGTGGAGCTGCAACAAGCGCTGCAACGTGTCGCGCACCGCTCTGCGCTTGCCCAGCGGCCCGCAAGGAGAGAAAACGAAGGCGTCTGCCAGCGGACACGCGAACTCGAGGGAATAGCCCTCTCGAACAACCTGAAGCACCCACCGGTCGGTGGTGATGGCGGCCCACGCGGAGACAAACGCTTGCAAGCGACCCCCTATGGGACACTCCGCATGGACCAGCCTCGCTTCATTGGGGCTTCTTAAGAGTCGGGGAAGCGGCGCCGAAGAAGCCTCTACCGGAACCGCGAACGCCTCGAAAGGACTGCCCTCTAGACTGAAAACGACCCCGCTGATAAGGGGTAAAACGCGCACCCCGAAAACGGCGAAAGTCACGATTCTGACCCCGCGGAAAAGAAGACTGTTTAGCCGGACGAGGACGGTCCTCAGGAAGACGACCTCCCTTGGAATCCCCCAAGTCCTTAACAATCTTCTCCAACGCCTCACCAAAGAGAAGCTTCCCCTTATAAGGTAGCTTACTGAGACGAGCTTTGGAAGACGCATCCGCCGCCCAATTTCGCAACCAAAGAAAACGACGAGCAGCAACCGCGGAAGCCATAGCTTTGGCGGAAATGCGAACCAAAACATAAAATGCATCCGCAAGATACGCCGCCGCCGACTCCAGCTGGGCTCCTTGCACAGGAGGGGAAGAGTCCCCCTCGGGAGTCACAGACTGCTGACTCCATCGAATAGAAGCTCTAGAGACGTAGGCACCACACACAGAAGCCTGTAACGCCAAAGCGCTAGCCTCAAAGACTTGCTTCAAGAGTGCTTCCAGCCGGCGATCCTGCATATCCTTAAGGGCCGTAGCCCCTTCCACAGGAATGGTCATTTTCCTGGTGACCGCAGACACCAGAGCATCAACTTTGGGCAGCTTCAGGAGCTCCCGCTCCTCCGCAGGGACAGGATACAAGCGAGCCATGGTCCGAGCCCCCCGTAAGGAAGCTTCTGGAAATTCCCATTCAGAGTCAATCATCTGCTTTATGACTCTGTGGAAGGGAAAACATTATTGCTCCGAGCGGAAACCCTGCAACAAGGGATCCTCCAAAGGCACCTGCTGCGTTTCCGGAGGAAGAAGGTTGAGCGCAGATAAAGACTGCGCAATCAGGGCTGATAACTCATCCCTTCTGAACACCCTAAAAACGTTAGGGTCCTCACCCGGCCCCAACTCTCCCTCCTCTAATTCCTGGGGCCAGGAATCACCATCCTGGTGAGCAAGGAGCTCACCCTCCTCTGACCCCAGGACCTCCGCGGGCAAGGAAATATCCTCCAGCCGAGTCTCCCGCAACGGCAAAGAAGAGGCTGGAACTGTTAGCTCTGTCCCACCAGAGCTCTCTGCCCGCGGTTCCAGGAAGGCATCCGCCACCACGGGACCCGGGGCCTGAGCTTTTTGCAGAAGATAGGCTCTGTGGAAAGCGACTATAAACTCCGGAGATAAGAAAGGATCTGGTAATTGAGGCCGGGCCCCTAGGGGCTTATCCGACTCCCCACCGGTATTTTTGGACTTGGATTTTCGCTTAGACGGCTTAGGCAAGGGAGCTGAAGAACCCGCCGAGACACCTAAAATGGCCGCCGTTCCCGCGCAAATCGCCGCGGGCTGAACAGGAGAGACGCGGCCTGACCGTTCCCCCACCTGATCCTGCATTGCCGGCCGAAATATCGGGCTGTGAGCGAACCCCAAGCCAAGCGCAACAGACAGCCCCGCTGAGAAAAACCGCCGCGGGAATGAAGAGAAAGCAAGGCAACGTCACGCTGACAGAAAGGAAACAGCACGTACCTGCACACTGCTGTCCGACTGAGAAAAACAGCTCCGGAGCCCTGAGCAACCGCAGCCAGCGGAAGAAGAGCCGGAGTAATAGAGAGAAGGACACCAGAATCTGGGGCTCCCAGGTCTGGTCCCACACTCAGCCCCAACAGAGAAGTGGAAGCAGGCTCTGCCTCATACTCTGCCTGAGCACCCGGTGAGAAGCGCCAATTTCAATCAAAACAGCCTGAGAGGCAGCGCAGTGTCAACACCCAGCTAGGGTAAGCACTGAGCCCAATGTGAAACTCTTCCATATAATAAACCAAAGAAATAAAGAACCCCAGGACTATATGGGGAGCCAAATCTCTACACATCCAGTCCAGCTGCTGAGGACATTAAGACTGCCTTGCTGACTCCTCCGGGGGGGGGGCTAGGTATCCTGGAAACAAGAGACAGTATTCAGTCCTCAGCTGCTAGAGGAGGGAGATCTGACTACCCATATAGTCTGGACTGGCCCGGAGACACAATAAGGAAAGAAGAGTTTAGTGGTTAAAATTGTGGGCTGAAAACCAGGAAAGCCAGGATTCAAATTCTGCTTCTGTCACTGATGCTCTCAGTGGCCTTGGTCAAGTCACATCACCCTTCATATAAACTTAGGGCCCAATATTTAAAAAAAGGCTGAGCTCCTAAATTTAGACTTCTAAATGTGTGCCTTTTTCAGCCAAATTTAGGAACTTAAGTTTTCAACTGAAAATTTATCTTAATTTAAGGGCTTAAAAATTATGGGAGACATAGTCAAAATGTTTTAGCCGGTGAGCAGACTTATATAAGCCAGCTGACTATCTAGAAGGAGGTCATGAAACTCATGACATATTCAGTCGCCAAGCTGCTGGTGGGGCGTGAATACCCAAAGGTACCGGGACTGAACTGGAGGACCAAAATGGGACTTACCATTCGCTGATCTAGCTGACAAGCCTGAAGCAAGAAACACTGGCTAGAGTTCTGCAGTAAGCCCAGCACAGAAGTAAAACTTAGGTTGCTTTTATTATTGAAAGTGACAGCTTCCTTAAAAAGGTCTATTGCAGCAATCTGAAGGGAAAACCCAGATCTTTTTAACTCAGAGGTGTGGGTAGCCCAACCAGGGGGAAAAAGGCACTGGACCACCAGGTAACCCCTTGGGGCCCACCAGACCCACCAAAGGATCCTGGTAGCAGAGAGGCCTAATGTGGCCTTGTCAGCCCTCTCACTCAACCAGTTCTGACTGAGACTATGGAAGTCCAGTAATTTGAAAGGAAAACCCAGATCACTGTGGATGAGAGGTGTGGGTAGGCCAGCCAGGGGGGAAAGGCACCTGGACTACCAGGCATCTAACCCCATGGGGCCCACCAGACCCACCAAAGTATCATGGTTGCAGTGAGGCCTCCTACAGCTCTGTCAGCCCTTTCACTCAACAGCTCTGAGTGAGAATAACCCAGTTTAAAGCTAGCAGACTTCTGTCTCATTTCTTAGCCTTTTCTATCCAATTAGTCCTAACATTCGTAACCTAATTTGTGGGAGTATCGCTCAGTAAAATTCCCTAACCCTAGGGATGTGTCTTCAGCTGCTGAGATCTTCAGAGGGAGCTCTTATTGGGGGGAGTTCAGAATTATGACATGCTCAGTTCTCAGCTGCTGAAGGTGGGGGAGAACTCATTCGTCGAGACTGGACTGGAGGGATGATATGGAACTATTATTCTTTCCATGCAAATTGTTTTATGCCATTGCTCCTGAGAGTATTCCCTTGGAAAATCCTCTTCCATTGAAAAGGATTACCTCCTCTGCATCATTAATTACTGTTAGGTATTTAAATATCTCCCTTTTACTGTATCTCCCCAGCTTCTCCTCTCCTCTATTGTATACTGTCACGAGGTCAGCCCTCCACCTAGGGCTAAGAGGGCTGGTCTGCCATGATGTCCTTTAATCAGAAAGTGAGACCACACCTTTCTGCTTTCGCAATGCCTCTTGGGAGTTGTAGTCCCTTTTTAGACGTCTGATAAAGGAATAGTTATGAGTCAAGTGTTTAAGGCAAAATGACAAGAAATGTATTCCCCTCACATTGGGACTTAGTGTAGAACAAACTAGGAGAGTGTCCAGGTGTTTGCTTGAGGATTATTTACAACAAAATAAGGTAGCTGCTTTTCACACTCTGGCTCCAAAACGTGCTTTGCCTTTTCTAAGTAACAAAGATAGGAAAACCAAACAGCTTCTTCTGGCAAAGTAAAATAACTTCTTTTCCTTTGCTGTTTCACAGCTCTTTAACTGAAAGGCTTAACACAGTGACTCGATATCATCGGCTAAGCAAAGCGTGCAATCCATTGGAACTTCAGCGATGTCATTAACATTACAGTCCGTTTGCATATCTTCCAGCTCAGGATTTACTGAGCTTGGCTGCCAGCTGTTACTACTGTGTTTAAGGTAACCTCCCTCTGCAAACTTGGGTGTTTCCCCGGTATACAATTCTAGACAGCAAGGGTTTGCAATACCTGTGGCTTTGGAGCTTCTTCTCTGGCTCTCATCTAGTTCCTTCCAGTTATAAGGAAATGCTCTGTGACTCTCTGTTTGTAATTCCTGACTAGAGCCACCCCTTGGCTCTCTGTTCCAGGTAGAGCTTCTTAACCTCCGTGCTTTGGTGCTGGGTCTCCACTTGTGCAAACTCTGAAGCCTCTCCTCAGGCAGTAAGGACTGAAGGGCTCCCTGTTCTCTCTGCCCAGGCTGGTTCCTGGCAACAGGCTGTGCCTTCCCACCTTCTAGTCTGCCGGCTTCTCTCCCAGAACTGCAGGTAGGTTCTTTGCCAAGTCTCCAATTCTCTAGGGTTCCTGAGCCTCTCCAACCACGTCTCTCAGGAGCTCTTTCCTCTTGCTCCCTCTCTGGCTTCCTTCCTTGCTTCTCTTGTTGTCCTCGCTGACCCTCCTTTGCTCCCAGCCAGCGTTTATATTTCTGTTCCCTGAGGCTTGGCCCTGCCTTTCTGAACAGGTGTGATTGATCAAGCTCCAGGCTTGCTGCTATGTCAGAGCTTGGGCATGTCAGCTCAGCTCCTATCTCCCACTGTTTGTCTTTCTCTTGTAAACAGTGAGCTATGTGAGCTGGCTGACTGTCAGTTTTAAAGGTAACCTTTTCCTTTCTTTCTATTTCCATGGGCTCTATAGGGGCTTCTACATCACAATACATATTTAGATCCTTAAGTTTCATCGAACAGGGCTTCTGGTGCTGATCCCACACCATTTTGGTAGCACTTCTCTGAACTGCTTTCACTCTAAATGCTTGTGAAGGTATAGTCCCCAGAATTGGACACAATACTCTAGGGGAGTACTGTCCTGTACAATGGTATAATCCCCTTCTTGTTTTCAATTAGTTATTTTCTTTTTGTTGCCATTGTTCCTATATATCCCTCCCTTCTGCACCCTAGCATCCTTTCAGCTTTGGCTAATACCTTGTTACATTCTTATGCTACCTCAAAATCATTAGATAAGATCATCTTTCTTGCTTTGTGCACATCAGTATCCCAGCTCCTATCATGTGCTGTTGCCTTGCCTTTTTGTGTCCCAAATGCAGGACAATCTATGTAGGAGAAATCTAAAAAGGGATACTTTTGCTAGATTGGATTGACCAATCCACTATGACAGTATCCCTGAGAGATTTGGTAACCCAGCAATATCTCATAATCTCTGAGTGGTCCAAGTCCATTGGGACTTTCTCATTCTGTGATGTGCCAAAGGAACTATATTTCTGTTCAGACCATATGGCCCAACAACTTCAACATGTTCTGTGTTGATGCTCGCTCAGTACAGCCTGCTAAACCATGGAAGCCAATGTGGTGATCCTTTCTTGCAGGGTGTCTGAGTTATATTTAGCAAAGCTCCTATGAATTCAGTTGAGGTGACAGGCTTAATGTGACTTTGGGTAGTTTATGATTAGTAACAACAGCATCTAGATGGTTATGTGAATGGATCTTTGAGCTTCTTTTTAAGATGGGCTCTTGACTAACCAGTTGTCTAGATAAGTAAACACATGCACTCCCAATTTGCATAGATGCACAGCTACCATGAAGTAAGGCAAGACATGATACTGGTAATGGCAGTTCCCTATTATAGATCTGAGATTCTGCTTATGGCTTGTATGGGTCCAAAGAACATAATCAGTTTACTTTTTGAATGAAGGGAATCAAGGCAGCCAAGGAAACTATTTTTTACTTTTCTTGATTTGTTCAATGGTTTTGTCTAGGATGGGACAGAATACTCCTGTTTTCTCTGTGCTCCTAAGAATAGATTAAAATTCCTGCAATCCCTCCCCTGGAGAAACAGGTTCAACTTCATTCGTATCTAAGAGGGAAGATAGTTCCTTGGTAATTTTCTAGTACTAAGAGTTTGACCAATATACTCTCAGTGAGCAATTAGTGGATCATTGAATAGATGGATTCTATCCATGTTGAACAATCTTTAGAATCCAATGGCTGAAGGTTATAAGGGGCCACCGATTTATGTAAAAACTTAGCTTCTCTCTTACCAGAAAGTTGTCCTGCATGGATACTGCAACTTTGGTTATATTCTCTTGGAGGCAATCAAAACTCCATACTTTACACATTTCTCCAGGTCTCCTTTCAGAAGGCTAATTTTATAAGGGAGAATCAGTTTAAGAGGGCAAGTAGGCATGCACTTAGGTGCTATTTTATAAAGACAGAGAGGCGCCTATATGTCTTTATAAAATACTAGTCTAAGGAGCAGAGGTAGTGCCTTAAATTCACTCAAGGACATTCACAACCTCTTGAAAGCTAGTGAAAATAAGAACACGTAAAGAATGCAAGTACACATGTAGATTAAGGCTATTTCATAATCAGCATGGATACGTGCAAATTCCGCCAGACTACACGTATACTTTTATACTGGTCAGTATTTTATAAAAGGTTACATGCAAAAAAAACCTCTATAAAATGACCCTCTAGAGGTGCTTTCTCCATTCATAAATACCATGTCCAGTATTGTCTCTTTCCTCATGGATTTCATTATCACTTGTCTGAGGACAGCCTCTTAAAGACTGTAAAGGCCTAGGAACATAGGTTCACTCTACTTCTGACTGATACTATGGATGGAATACTAAATTTACAACTAGCAGATTAAAATTTCAACCAACACCTTAACCTTCATTCCCACCTTTTGGATGTCTTTAAATCTCTCTTCAGTTCTTCTACCTAAGTCAGAGGTCTGCAGACAACACCAATACAGAGGAAAGTGGAATCTTCTTTGTCCAAAATAGCCCACAATAGCTCCTTCATTCCTCATGCTTTCTGCATTTCTGCTCCTTTGTTATTATTTTTTACATAGGTGTCTTTTCCAGTATCCCTATCTTTCTTAAAAAGATTGTAGCTCAGTAAGGACATATCACATTAATGGGATTCAATGTTGATTTTTTTTCTCGCTTTGAGAATTTTTCTAGGAAAAGTGAGTAATAAATGCAAGCGGATTAATAACTAAAAGGATGTCTATATGACAGCAATCATAACTGAACAGCTTCCCAAATTTCTGCTGTATATTTTTTGTGATATCAAAAAATATTCTAATAATGCCATGAAAATGAAGACTACACATTTATTCTCTCTGCAAAGTAATTCAGAATAGCAAATTTATGTTTGCTTGTAATTTGTTTATTTATGTTCATTTAATAGGACACCTTTTCCTAGAGTAAGGCACGAGGCAATTACATGAAGGATATGAAGTACACTATGTTGAAGAATAATGCATATATATTCAGGCATAAATATATTGAGCACAGGAATAAGGAAATAGCATTGGGCAAAATGATCATATACAAAGGATGAAGATCATATTGGGTACAAAAATGATGCAAGATACAGACTGACCTCCAAATCACATTACCAGATACTGTACATTTCAGAGTTTCTACTTTAGTTGGCAATCATGTTACCTAATCAGTCTGGTTTTCTATCTGTGAAAAACAGTTACTGTCCTGGTTTCATATTCCTATACTAAGGCATGACAGGTTAGTTGATTCTAAGGGGTATGTTTACTAAACCTCGCACAATTGCGCACCGCACAATAGTGCACGGCAATGATGCACTTAAGCGCTCTTAAGTGCCCCGCACAATTGCGCGTCACACTAACGGGCCCCCGCACAATAGCGCACTGCACTAACGGACCCCGCACAAGTACGGGGCCCGCAAATGTCCGATAGAGGCGTGGAAAGGCATTCTGAGGGTGGAGGAAGGCTCCCGAGGGGCGGAGAGACGGGGTTAATGGGCGGGGAAGGGGAGGGGAGAGGCTCCCCGCACATTATCGGGACCGAATTTACAAGTTAAAAATAGCGCGAGTGAAACACTCGCGGTAGAGGGCATTTAAAGGGAAGAGAAACCATTTCCGTCAGCAATGTACAGCAAAACCGGGGAAACCTACAAAACGTGAGCAGTGTGATACATGTGCAAAGAACAAAAGTGCAAATAAAAAGCAAAAATGACCACAACAAAAATTCTAATAATTATAATTCAGCTGGGGAACAGTGCTAGCAATGGGAAAAAATAAAAAACACACCCAGGAAAGCTCCAAAAAAAAAGAATGATTTTTGGAAGGGTCTACGGAGCGGAGACCCCTCCAAAAATCATCCCCTTTTTATGGAGCTTACCTCGGAGTTTTGTTATGTTTGTCCATTAATAGCACTGTTGCCCAGCTTGGTTATATTTTTTCCCCCTTTTTTCGCGGTCATTTGCGGGGTTTATTTGCACTTTTGTCTCCAGACAAGGTGAATGAGCCCACAGTAAAAATGTGCAGAGCAGGGTTTCCGACTCTTTCGGTCAGGTTTCCTATCTCCAGGGACTGCACTGTCTCTGTGGTCACAGTGTGGTGCAGCGGACAGAGCCAATACTTCTAGGACCAGAAAGTCACAGGTTCAAATCCCAGCTGGGGCACCTGCCAGCCCAGTCTCCATATTTTACCCACCACTAAACAGAGATAGTAAAGACACTCCTTTATTGCAGAGAACATAAGCATGGTTCAATCACCCATATTTTACCCTACACCGTTCACACACCATAACAATGGGCATTACCTACAGCCGAGTCCCCCAAATGCAGTCCTGGAGTGCCACAACTCAATCAGGTCATATGGTTATTCTAAGATAAGGACATGCCAGCATGTTGGCGGAAGGGTACAGGTGGTGGAGGGGGCAGTGGCTGCTAGCCACAGAAGACAGTGGCCTAGCCATATGCAGGCTGGCACCGTCCACTGCAACAGACAGGCCCTGTCGGATGTACAGTCATGGACTTCCCAGGGAATTCAGCCAATCCATAGCAACACGGTGGTGCAGTGCACACAGACAGTGTGTGCAAGAACAGAAGGTCACAGGTTCAAAGCCCAGCTGGGGCTACTGCCAATCCTGTCCACATATTTTTCCCACAACTAAACCGTGATAGTAAGGACAAACCTGTATTGCTGAGGACATACGCATTGGTAATACGCCTATCTTTTACCACACCGAGCGCAGACACCATGAACAGGGGCATTACCTAGAGCAGAGTCTCCCAAATGCAGTCCTGGAGGACCACACACCATTCAGGTTCCATGCTGCCTCCAATACAAATGCCTGTGCTGCATATCTATGCACCACCCCCATGGCATGTAGATGTAGCTCATGCATATTCATGAGGGACAGCAGGAAAACCCGAACAGTGTTAGGCACACCAGGACTGGAGTTGGGAACCTCTGCCGTAAAGCAGCAGCCAACAGGGGCAGACACACCCACACCCACAGGCCCCATTGGCCAATGCCTCCTGGGGAGGCAGGACATTGGGCCCTGCGTGCATCTCCCAATACTATCACCTGCATACCTTAGCAATGCCACCCTACACCTGGGTATACGGTACACAGCTCTCAAACGTTTGCTATGAGTATTGGCAGATAGACATTCCTACATTAAGCACAGTTTGCTCTTTCTGATGTCTGCGGTGTGTGCTTCAGGTCTGGCCTCTGACAGTGGTCACCACCCTGGGGAGTGACCCCCAACAGTATTGCGTACCATATCCATGCCTGTGCTGTGCCCAGGACTGGTGTGGTGGGCAAGGCTGATAAACTCCTCTATAGTAGCACAATGCTGGCATACGTGTGGGAGTGTGTGTCTGTCTATACAGTGTGTGTTGGATGCAAACACCTTCCACAGCCCACACTGCCAGCACTGTTGCCAGTATTGGCCTGCCAATGTGCATAATGAGGAGCAAGGTACCATGGGTATAGCTCTGACAGGGTGGGCTGGCCAGGATGCATCTGCACAGGGCATAGGGCACTGCCTGGGACATTGTAGTGGCTGGCCACCACCTACACAGACAGGGTGACCTCTGTCTGTCCTGCTGGGGGATCACTCTCACCCTGACTGTGCAGTGACCACAGCATGTCTAGGCACCCCCATAGTGCTATATAGTATTTCTCTCATGTGATATATATGGGTTTCCTTTTGGGGCCCAGTCACTGACTTATCTGCTGGTGTGCACTGCCATCCCAGTTCTGGGTGCATGCCTTTCCACCAGGACTAGCTAGCAGATTGTTTTCAGCTGGTCTGTGTCTTGATGGAGCGCCTTGCAGGGTGCGGTGGCTGAAGGCTTGCTGCAGGAGAATATCAGATAGTGGTGGGGTGCAGCTTAGCATATCCAGGCCTAATGTCTGTCTGATATTGTGTTATGGATGTGTATAGAGCTGCTTTGACTGCCCTGTAGGGTGTCTGTTCCCCAGCAGGACTGGGGTTGATGGTCCACTCTACTGCCACCATTGCAGGGAGGTAGAATGTGGATCTGTTGATAGGAGACCCTGTTTTTCAGCCGGGGGGGGGGGAGAATGGTGGTACATAGTCCACCTAGGTGTCCATAAGGGGTTCCCCTGACTAAGACAGAAAGAGATATCCAAGGTGTTTCTGCAGAAACTACCTATCTCACAGATTAATACTGCCTCTTTCAGCCATGGAGGGTGTTGTGGACCTGGTCCTGGGCGCCTCATCGCACCCTCAGGGTGAGCACAGTACCCGCACACTGTGACGGTGTGTAGCTACTCTGTGCCAGTAACACACACGATCAGTACCCACTACCAGGCCTAGGTGCTGTGGGGGTGCATACCCCATCTTCAGATCATCTGTAGACTGCTGCTTTGCATGTGCAGTGCATCATGGGTGCGAGAGGACTACCCTTACCCTGGTAGCCGCAGCACAGTCTGCAGAAGTTATTTGGTAGCCAGACAGACATCCCTTTACAGGTATAGAGCTGTAGCCCACTGGTGACTGCACTGCTTGTGGAGCCAGAGTTTGGTGGTTCGAATCCAAAGTGCGTTTCTTTATTTTATTCACTTTATTTATTTACATTCCCCCATATACCGTGCTATTCTGCACCATTGCTGTTTACATTGCACAAACCGGACATACATTGAACAGGTCATTCTAACTTGGAGATACGTATTTCACAGGGTACATGGGGGGGCTGTCTGGGGCAGTGTGTGTGTGATTTGAAGTAGTACAGTCGGCAGAAACACGCTCGCAGTGCTGTAACCTTTCGGTGCCTCATCGGGCGCCCCATTCAGCACCTTCTAGGGCTCCCTATGGGCAACATTATAGGGTGCCTTAGCGGACAGTGCACTTTATGATATGCCCTCTGGAGTGCCTTCTGCGGCACCGTAGGTTACGGCACTGTGGGGGGGGGGGGGGGTGTTTGCTGGCAGCACTAATTAAAATAGAAATAAAATGCCTCCTACAGCATTCTTACCCTTAAAAGGTACTGCCTCAGCCAGCCTTCTTCCTTGGGCACAGTGGGGGATTGAACCCATGGCCCCTGCACCAGCAGTCAGTGTTTTAACCATTGTACTATGGCTCTGTTCCTTTGTGTGTGCACATCAGGGCGCCACTTAGCCTTCCCACGCACTATTGTGCACGGCGCACAATAGCGCGCCGCGCACATGTGCGATCGCTTACTCCCGGTTTTTTCTTTTTTCTGCCTGAACCGCCCACTCCTTATATGGCACAGGCACACTACCACGGCCCCGCACAATTTCGGAGTTTAGTAAACATACCCCTAAGTGTCATTATAAAGGAGCAGTACCAGATACTCGCTCAATTTTAAACAAAATCACTGAATAAAACAACTTGATAATCTGCCCCTTAGGTTAAATAATTTCTCAAATCTTTCTCTCCTACATTTCCCAGTATCGTTTTTGAGATTTCATTTGAACTGGAAACTTTCCCAAACCTCATTCAAATACTCAAAAAAGAAGACAGTATGGTCATGCCTACATCTTGTGGTGTATAGTATACATTCAATAGATACATTTCCCAGTTACTCTGATTTCTTTAAAAAAATCGGTTTTGGCAATAGGATAAACGACATTGTCTTTTGTAGACAACAAGACAGACCAGGCACACAAGTGGGAGATGTTCACTGATGTTGCAGGGATGGAACAGTTCCCCCAGAACTCGAGGGCATGATATTCAAAAGGCATTTACATGGTTTGCAGACCTGTAAACTGTGTAGCTATCACTGAATGGGATATTTAACAGGCTGAATATCCCCTCTCTTCCCTGTTATGTGCCCCGATGCTAACAGCTTAGCATCAGGGCGTGTTGGGGGTGCTCTGGGGAGGAGCGGAGGCGGCGACAGTCCCTAACCAGGCAGCAGTGATATTGCATGCTGTCTGGTTAGGGATCTATGGCTAAAAGATAGGTGAGGAAAACCCTCATCTATCTTTAAGCCACAGGAGCTAACAGGGCAGCATGCAAATATCGCTGCTGCCCAGTTAGCTACTGTGGCTTCCGAGTATGTGCGGCAAACCTGGATATACAAAGCCAGGACCATATATGACCCTGGCATTGAATATCCAGGGTTAAGGGTTGGCGGGTATGTTTATGCATGTTTTATCCCTGTCTGCACCTTCTATGTTGTCTATCGGCTAGATTGTAAGCTCTGATGAGCAGGGACTGTCTCTTACATGTTTGTGCAGTGCTGCGTATGACTTGTAGCGCTATACAAATGCTCAGTCGTAGAAATAGTAGTAGTAGTAGTAGTAGTCGTAGTGGCGCACAGACTGCCCAAATGAATATCGGGCACAGAAAGTGAAAATTTCTGAAAATGTTTGACCCTTTCTGTATGCAGTGGTCTTAGCTTAAGAATGAAAGCAAATCTTAGGAAGGTGAGACAGGTGAAATTAGACCTTTCCTTGAGGACCTCCTCTGGGTAGTCAACCCCCACCAGCAGCTTGGAGACTGAGCATGTTGTCTTTTGATGACATCAGCATACTTGGGCAGCTGGCACCACCTACCAGCCCCAGTAACCTATTGACAAAGCAGATTCACAGGAGCAACAAATAAGTAGTTAACTGGTAGTCCAACAAGAAATAACTAAATTACCTGTATCGGGTAACACAGGCCCTCCAACCCCCCCCCCCCCCCCGGAGGCCCAGCAGAAAAAAGAAGTTTACCTGTCCACCACTGCCATAAGTGCTTCACATTAAGGCCGTTAACGACAACAGTTCTCTGTCAGAGGCTCCTAAGTCAACACTCCACCGGACCTTTCTTAACATGCTGTTCCACTTCAGGCCCAGGCACTTCACTATTTGTCACCGCCACTGTAACAGGAAGGGTTCTGGGACTGGACTGGAGGTCCTCAAGGAAAGCCAATTAGCAGGTAAGGTCTAATTTCACCTTCCTTATCATTCTTCCAGTCCAGTCCTTCACCTCTGGGATGTATCATAGCAGTATTAATTACAGAAAGGACCTGCAAGTCCAGCCTGAAGTACCTCTATACCAAATCTCACCTCCCCTGCTGCCTGCACATCCAGATTATAGTGCTTTATGAACGTGTGCCGAGACAACCACATAGCCGCCCTACAAATATCCCCCGGGGGAACTAAGTCATATGCCACCCACAAAGCAACCTGTGCTCTGGTCGAATGAGTCTGCAGCCCTACTGGTACACTCTGCCCTTTTCACACATACACTGATGCAATTACTTCTCTGATCCACCTCGAGACAGAGGCCTTAGCTGCAGACTATTCTTTTTGTGGCCCTCCAAAGAGAGCAAACAACCAATCCGACTTTTGAAAAAGGAATTGTCCTTTTCAAATACCCCTACGAGGCCCACCAGACCTCTAGGAGAAAGAGCTGCAAATGCAAGCTCCTCGGCAGCTCCTGACAGCACCAGCAAGGTTACCAGCTGATTTAAGTGAAACACCGAGACCACCTTTGGCACGAATGAGGGCACCAGAGGCAGCACCAACTTTTCCATGGAGATGGACAGAAACTGCTCCCTGCAAGACAATGCCTGGAGCTCCAAGATCCTCCTGACCAAGCAGATCGCCACCAGAAACACCATGTGAATTGTCAAATCTTTCACTGTGCAGGAGCACAAATGCACAATGCTGACTCTGCAAGCCCTGACAACCCCAAGCTGAAATCCCAGGATGGCACACCACTGCCTGCCATGGAGGCCGGAACTGCATGACTGTCCAAAGAAAATGGATGATATCTGGGTGAGTTCCCAGCGACACCCCCTGAATTCTGCCACAATAACAGGCCAGTGCAGCCACATGCACCCTCAGGGAGGTACATACCAGACCTTTCTCCAGCTTGGACTGTAGGAAAGCCAGTACCCTCTGCCAAAGAGGTCTCCAATGGCTGGACTTCCGCACACCAGGCCTCAAAAAATCCACCACACTCGCTTATAGGACCATGATGTTCTTACTGGCCTTCCACAAATTTATTTATTTAGCTGCATTTATATCCCGCTTTTCACTGGGTCAAAGCGGTTGGGGGATACATTTAACACAAGGGGATATGAGACACATACACTAATACTTACAGGGAACATGGGCAATGGAGGGTTAAGTGGCTTGCCCAAGACCACAAGGAGCACCTGTGGGACTAGAAACCCCAGTCCTTCCGGCCCAAGGTTGCTGTCCTCTAGTGGGATTTGAACCACTGACCTTCCGGCCTGTAGTACCTTGCCCCAACCACTAGCCCACTCTTCCCTCCAAAGTCACAATCGCTGGCTTTCTCAACCGAGCGTTCTCAAGATCCACTTGAGGCACTGATTCCAGACCCTGGGTCAGAAGGTCAGGTCAGCCCAGCTTGGCAGCCGCCATGGCCTGTTCACTGTCAGATGGATCGGGTCAGCATACCCAGGGCACCCGGGCCAATCAGGGACAAATAGAATGACCAGCCCCCTGTGCACCTCTATCCTTTGCACCACTCACCCTATGAGCGCCCAGAGAGGGAAGACATAGAGCAACCCCTCCCTTGGCCACCTCTGAATAGGGCGCCAAGGCCCTCTGACAAGCTCTTGCCTTCTGCTGAAGAACCGTCTCACCTTGGTCATCCTGAAAGTCACTAGATCCATTACCAGCGTGCCCCACCGGTGCCATATTTGGGAGTAGACATCACTGTTGAGCATCCATTCCCCTGGGTCCAGGCAAACACGACTTAGGTAATTAGCCATCACATTCTCTGTTCCCGCAACATGTGCCACTGAAATTGCCTGTAGGTGGTTCTCCATCTAGTCCAGCAAGACTTCAGCTTTGCTTTCAAGGTGCACGCTTCTGGTGACCCCTCGACGATTGATGTTGGCCACTGTGGTAGCATTATCTGAAAAGACTTGCACCACCCGACCCCCTAGAAAGGGGAGAAAGACTTGGAGAGTCAGAAGGACCACCCTCCTCTCCAGTCTGTTGATGGGCCATCCCCACTCCTCCAGAGTCCATTGCCCCTGAGCAATGTTGCCCTCGCAGTGAGCTCCCCAGCCTGCTAGGCTAGCATCTGCTGTCAGAGGTACCCATCATGGTGACTCAAAGGGCATCCCAGTTGCCAAACCTCCGGGCCACAACCACCACCTGAGCACGCTCCGGGTGGCCCAAGTACAGGACAGACTATGTCAGAGGATCCTGTTGGTGGAACCATTAATGCAGTAATGCTCTCTGCAATGGACGCATGTGGGCACGAGCCCAAGGAGCCAGCTTGATGTTCACTTCTATGGTCACTAACAACTGAAGGTAATGTCATGCTGCCGGCTGTCTCCTATGGAGGAATAGCCTCACCCACTGCTGCAGGTTCTGAGCCCTCTTCTGTGGAAGGAATACTGTGCTGCTTCTCATGTGGAAACAAGCTCCCAGGTACTCTAGGTCTTGCGTTGGCACCAGCTGACTCTTGGCAACGTTGATGATGTAGCCGAGGTTCTGCAAGAACTCCACTACTCCTGCCGTGGCCAACTCGCTCTCTCGCTTGGATGAACCAAGATTCCTTCCCAGCATAGCACCGCTGCCACCATGACAATTACCTTGGTGAAAGTGTGCAGAGCTGTCGCCAGGCCAAAGGGCAAAGCCTGAAATTGAAAGTGACCCATGGGCACCGCTAAGTGGAGAAACTGATATTGTTCTGGGTGGCTGGGAATATTCAAATATGCCCCTATAAGGTCGAGTGAGGTCAAGAATTCAACCTCTCACACGGCCATTATGACTGACCAGAGTGTCCCAGTGTTGAAACAAGGCATCCGTAGACTGCAGTTGACCTGCTTGAGGTCGAGAATGGACCGAAATGAGCCTTTAAATAGTGTATCGACTGTAACTGTACTGGCTCAGGGGAATTTTACAACTACTACTAGTACTACGCATTTGTATAGTGCTACAAATTGTATGCAGCGCTGCACAGACTTGTAAGAGATAGTCCCTGCTCATCAGAGCTTACAATCTAGTCAAGACAGACAACACAGAAGGTGTAGAGAGGGATAAAACAAGGGGGGAAGGTAAAGAAATAAGGAGATCAGATAAGTCAAGATCCAAAAGCAGCAGCAAAATGGTGAGTTTTCAGCCTGGATTTGAAAAGGGTCAGAGAAGGCGCCTGGCGTACAGACACAGGTAGTTTGTTCCAGACGTAAGGTGCAGCAAGGTCAAAGGAGCGAAGTCTGGAGTTAGCAATAGAAGAGAAGGGCACAGATAGAGGCAATCTGCCAAAAGAGCGGAGTTCCCAAGGGGGGTATAAGGAGAGATAAGAGAAGAAAAGTAGTGAGGAATTCCATTGGTTCCAGACTTCCATGGGCCCAGTGCAGGCGTGTCCTTGCTACAAATGCCCCACAGAATGGCCCGCAGCTTTCCCTGAAGACCTTTTTCCAGCATTCTTGCTTCTGATTCCTGCGGCCGAGACAGACCCTCTGCGAGCCCTGCATGCCAAACATTGTGGCCATGCTGGCATATTGGGGTCAGGGGAGACGAGAAACTCACTCTGCTCACTGATCCCCAGCCACAGAGCACAGTCAGGACCTAAGCTGATCAGCTGATTTCTTTTTTTTTTTTTTGTTACACCAAGCACCAGTTTATACGGCAAAGAAAACAAAAAACTGCAGCGGCAGATACCCGGCGTTCAAGGAATCCACCCCCTAGCCCTAAAAACATGTGCTTTCACTGTACAAGCAAATGGCACTGTTTTAACCGGCAATACAAAATGGCCCTTTTTCCCACGTGGCTAAACTAAAGGGGACAATTACGACGCAGTGCTAGGCTACTCCTCTACAAATCGGCAGCCTCCCATTGCCTTTTTACCTACTTTTCCCCTTTTTCAATGCGATTACTGCTGCTCACCTTACCCCGCGCTAAGCCTTCCTTGGCTTTGGTGCGGAGGTGGGCTTCTGGCCAAAAGCCGCACTGGAGCTGTGAGCAGGAGTCACCTCTGTAATAGTGTGCTGACCTGAAGGGAGCTCCGACATGGCTCCTCACTCTATGAACAGGTTCAAGAACTGCTGCAGCCAGTACAACCAGGACTGGCAAGCCTCCTCCTCTGCTAGGAATGAGCCCCTGCCCCAATGCACCCCCCCCTTTTTTTTTTTTAAACTTTATCGGTCAGACACAGGCTAAGTTTTACCTCCTCTGCCCTAATAGTTAATGAAGGGCATCTCTTACAAATTTGCCTCAAACTGCAAGGGGTCCTGCTAGCTGAATCCTAAAGCTAAAGCATCACCATGAGGAAAAAGTCTTAGCAGGCTCCTTTGTGGTCCCTTCAGTGAGTCCAGATATCTGAGATCACCTACTCCAGCTGCTTGGAGACTGAGCTTACTGGGGCTGGTAGGTGGTGCCAGCTGCATAAGTATGCTGATGTCATCAAAAGATGACATGATTAGTCTCCAAACTGCTGGTGGGGGTTGACTACCCAGAGGTGCGGGACTGGACTGGAGGGACGATAAGGAAGACTGTGTCCTTGATCAATTTTGTAGTCTGGATAGTGCCGCTGAATATCCCCACAGACTGAGTAAAAATCTCATGGTTAAAACTGGGGCGGTATGTGGACAGATTAGGGGCAGTACTATCTGGTTAGTGGCGATATTCAGCCGCTAACTGGATAGCTCAACTGGTTAAAGTTAGTGCAGGTGAATGGCTGTCTTAACTTTAACCGGTTATCGCTATCTTCCTCTGCTACACCCTAAGCCCCTGGGAATGCCAACATGCAGATCACGTAAAAGTAAGCACACATTTTACATACTACAATAATAATAATCTACCATAGGGATCCCAAAAAACAAAATGTAAAGAATAAAAAGAAACTTTTAAATATTTTAAACTCAATTCATAATAAAAATGACAAAAATGTACTAGAATTTCATTTATTTTGTTTTCTTCAATATTAGATAATAATATTGAATCTTAGGAGTGGAGAAGTAACCTAGTGGTTAAAGTACTGGCTTGGTAACCAAGAGACGCACTCCTTGTGGCCTTAGGCAAGTCACTTAACCCTCCATTGCCTCAGAAGAAAGGCCTGGCAATCTTCTTCTGGTCACGCTGCCAAGAAAACCCTAGAGCTGCTGGGTCACCAGGAATTAGCACTGACCCGAAGGCACACATTGCATTTTTTTTAGCATTGAATCTTAGAAAGAGGACCATCAGAAAAGCACTATTTCATGAAGGCTTGCTGGATTATCATATAGTCCTAACCTTTCATGCATCTTTTTATTCAAAATCCAAAACTGATCGTCATTTATCTTATAATGCAAAGGAAGGAGCAGCAGGCTAACCAATTTGCTAAAATTTGTTTGACTATCGGAATAACAATTTCGTTGAGGTCAAAGGAGATAAACAGCTGTTTAGATTTTTTTAAATTATTTGGTTAAATTATTTATTGTAAATAAGTGAAAGCTCTTTTGCAGTCCAGAGTGTAAAGGGACTTCTTGGGTGGATTCTTATGAGGCTTAGGGAAAAATGTAGCAATTACTATTTCCTCATTGTCATGAAAAGACACGACTACATTTGGTAAGAACTTAGGATGAGAGTATGAAGCAATATCTTGTTGTAATGAACTTGAACATATGGCTCATAGGTGACTAAGGCTTAAAGTTCACTTATTTTTCTAGCCGAAGTAACTACTGCTAGAAAGCGCACTTTCCAGGTAACATGCTTGAATGAAGCAAACTCCACTGGTTCAAAAGAAAGCTTCAGTAATGAGGAGAGGACAACACTAAGGTTCCACAGCCCAGGAACTTTCTGCAATGGTGGCTTCACTTGAAGCCCTTTCATGAACTGAGAAATGACTGACATTGTGAAGCCAAAAAAACATTTGATAGGGTCATAATAGGATGACAGTGCACTGATAGAGGACGTTTGTAGACGCAATCCAAGAAAATGGTACAAGCAGTGGGATCATAACCATTTGTGAAACAGCGAATGGTAGGGATGTACATCCGGATGGATGTACATCCCCCGCTATTCGCTGGGGGCGTATTCTGCCCAGGGAGCTCCCCACACATACAGGGGCTATGTGTGGGGAGCTCCAGATGAGGGAGGGAAGGGACGGAGACAGGGCAGAGAGGGGGTGGAGCGCACAACCCGGACGTAGAAGGTCTATTCCGGTGACCCGCCGAGGGTCAGGCGGCGGGGTGGGGCTGGAATGCATTTGTCACTGTCGGGTCTTGCCACACTCCTGCATGGCATCCCATTGTCAAGGTGACAGAACGCTATGGCACCAGGGCTCCAGCAGGAGCACAGGCTAAGTAGCCAGGGATCTCACTGGACATACAGCAGGAATGAATTGGGGCCCGTACGGCCCGTCCAAGTGCCCCGATTCTGCAGCCGTGTGAAGGTCTAGCTCCTGCTGGTGCAGAATCAGGTGCAAATCTGGCCTGTCCAGATTTTGGATGTCCGGATGGGCTGGACGTCCCCCGATAGGAATTGGCCTCCATGTCTTTCAAATGCCAGGACATGACCACATGCAGCTACAGTACCAATCCGAGGATTCAGAGGTGGTCCTTAAGAGGACCAAGACATCTAGGGAAAGGAATGGCCAGCAGGAAGAAGGAGATGATGGTGCCTTTGTAAATATTTTTGGTGAGACCTCATTTGGAGTACTGTACGCAATTCTGGAGAACAGCCGTCAAAAGAATAGAAACAGGATGGAGTCAATACAGAGGGTGGCTACTAAAATGGTCAGTGGCGTATGGGGACAGACTTAAAGGGCCTGATATTCAAAGGGCAGTTACATGGTGTATAGCCCTGTAAACCATGTAACTGCTGCTGAGAGGGATATTGAATGGCATTAACATGGTTAGTGCCGCTGAATATCGCCTCTCTTCTCCCTTAGGCACCCTGATGCTAATCCAGGGTTAAATTCAGCACCGACAGCTAAACACTGTACTCATATTTAGACGCCAGCTCTGAATATCGGGCCCAAAGATCTCAATATGTATACTTTGGAAGAAAGGTGGGAGAGGGGAGATATGATGTTCTTGCTGTTGTTGTTGTTGTTAAGTGCTGTCAAGTCACTGTCGACTCATGGCGACCCTCTGGATAGTGGACCTAAACTGTGCTCGGTCTTCAGTCAGATGGCTCAGTACAGATAAAATGGCACCCATAGCTGCTGTTATTGCATTGATATCTATCTCATTGGTGGCCTTCTTCTTTTACACTGACCTTCAAACTTGCCAAGCATGATGTCTTTCTATTGCTCTAATAATCTCTCTCTTTGCATGATATGTCCAAAGTATGAAAGTAGAAATCTTCTCATCTGAGCTTCTAAAGAAAGCTTAGGTTTGATCTCCTCTAGTACTGACTGGTTTGTTCTTTGAAAAATCCATGGTATACACAGTATTTGTCCCCAGCACCATAATTCAAAGACATCAATTTTCTTCCTGTCTATCTTTTTCACTGTCCAACTTTCACATCCATATAACGTTATTGAAAATACCATGGCTTGGACAAGTTGAATCTTTGTATGGAGAGAGACATCTCTGCTCTTGAGATCCTGTCTAGGTCCTTCATAGCCATTCTGCCAAGAGCAATGCGTCATCTGATTTCTTGACTGCTTGTCATTTGTTTATTGATTGATGATCCAAGTTAGTAAAAGTTTTCAACTATTTCAATTTCTTCTTCATCAATGATGAACTTATTGATTTTGCCAGTTGTCAGGATCTTTGTCTTCTTTGTGTTAAGTTGCAGGCCCATTTTAAGACTATGTTCCTTGATCTTGAGAATGTTTCAGATCATCTTCACTTTCAGCCAGTAATGTGGTATCATCAGCATATTGAAGGATGTTGATGAGTCTTCCACCAATCTTAACACCTTGGCTGTCTTCATACAGTTCTGCTTCTCTGATGATTTGTTCTGCATTTCAATTAAAGAGGTACAGGGAAAGTATGCAGCCTTGTCGAACACCTTTGCTGATTTTAAACCATTCTGTTTCTCCTTGTTCCATCGGAACTGTTGCTTCTTGATCAATGTAATGGTTGTGCAGTCATGATGTTGTCCTCCAAATTTCCTGGCAGAGCTTTGTAAGTATGGTAACAGCTGCATCCGATTACTGTAATACTTCAATAGGAATGCCATCTTTGATAAGGCTTTCAATGCTGCTTCGACTTCTTCTTTCATCACCAATGGTTCCTTATAACAAAGTACAGGTTGAGATGGCTGTTGGTCCACTTGATCTTTATGGCACAATGACTCTTTATATCCTTTCCACCTTTTCTTGATCTTCTCGGCATCATTCAACATGGATCCTTGAGCATCTTGTAGCATTCCAATTCAAGGCTGGAATTTTTTCTTTAACTCTTGTAGCTTTAGGAAAGTTGATCTTGTTCTTCCTCTAATAGTTTCTGATTCTATTTCCTTGCATGCATCATTGTAGTACTTCTCCTTGCCTTTTCTTGCTGCATGTTGGAAATCTCCAAGTTATCTGATTGCCTCTCTTTCTCCTCTGCCTTTAGCTTTCCTGTGTTTCTGAGCAATTTTTAGAGTTTCTTCAGCCATCCATTTTGGCTGTTTTTGCTTTTTCACCCTTTATAGAGACTTCTCACTTTCTTCCAACACAACCTTCTTGATGTCATCCCATAATTCTTCTGGAGCTCTGTCATTTGTATCTAAAGCAGCAAATTGATTTTGCAAGCAGTCTTTAAGCTCCAGTGGGTATATTCTCAAGGTCATATTTTGCTACATTCATGAATGCTCTTTTTCAACTTTAGCTTGAGTTTGCATACTAGTAGTTGGTGATCTGTACCACAGTCAACTCCAGGTTTTGTCTTTGTTGATGTTATAGAGCTTTTCCATCATTGACTTCCACAGATGTGGTCAATTTGATTTTTCTACATGTGTACAGTTAGCGCTTGTGTTGCTGGAAGAAGGTGTTTGAGATGAATAAATCATTGGCCCTGCAGAATTCTATCAGTCTTTCTCCAGATTCATTTCTGTTGCCAAGACCATATTTTCCCAACCACTTTGCCTTCTTCTTTGTTGCCAATTTTTGCATTCCAGTCACCCATGACTATCAGGATATCTTGCTTGCATGTTCTGTCAATTTCAGCTTGTACTTGTTCATAGAACTTATCAACTTCTTCCTCTTCTGCAGCTGTTGTTAGGGCACATACCTGAATTATAATTCTGTTGATGGGCATTCCCAGTAGATGAATAGAAATTAAGCATTCACTAATTGCACTGTATTTCATTACAGTTCTTTCAAGTTTCTTCTTAATTATAAATGCAGCATCATTTCTTCTTTGTCTTTCATTTCCAGCATAGTAGACCATGTGATCATTAGATGCAAAGTGCCTGATGCCAGTCCATTTCAGCTTGCTGACACCCAAGTGATCGAGTTGTACACATTCCATTTCATTCTTGATTACCTCCAACTTCCTTTGGTTCATGCTTTGTACATTCCATGTCCCAATATGGAAAACATCTTTGCAGCTTTGACTCTCATTTCATGCACATCTACATCAGCAGTCAGATGTCCTGAGGGCTTTGACCCAACCACATCATAAATGCTGGCTTTACTCTGTAAAGTCTTCAGTTCATTCCCATTAGCCAGTTGAGTGCCTTCCAACCTGGGGTCTCATCTTCCAGCACTATAAAGCAATTTGTTTTGCTGTGACTATCCACTGGATTTTCATGGCAAGATACAGAAGTAGATTGCCAGGCCTTTCTTCTGCACAGGTAATTCTAGTGTTACCATTGTCACAGAAATGTGATCCTCCACTGTCAACACCGTCCCATTCTGCTGCTGCCCAGATGGGTGGTTTGTCTTAGTTTGGCACCTCAGCGGAAACTTGTCCATCTTGGGAGACCAGCTGCAAACCAAGTGAGGGGGAGATATGATAGAGATGTTTAAATACTTCAGTGACATAAATGCACAGGAGGAGAGCTTCTTTCATTTGAAAGAAAACTCTGCAACAAGGGTGAATAAGATGAAGATGAAAGGGGAGAGTCGCAGGAGTAATTTGAGGAAATATTTCTTTACTGAAAGAATGGCAGATGTATGAAATAGTCTCCAAGTGGAGGTGGTAGAGATGATGCTTGTATCAGAATTCAAAAAAGCAGTGGATCTCTAATGGAAAAAAGGAACTGTAAAACTTACTAGCTAGTATGGAAGGACAAACTAGATAGGACATATAGGGCCCAATATTTTATTGAGATGGCTATGCGCTGCTATGGCACATAGATGTCGCTGCAGACCTCTTATCCTGGATATTCAATGCCAGGACATATGTGGCCCCAGCAGTGAATATCTGGGATCACCGCACAGCCTCAGACACCACAGAAACTAACCGGGTAGGGGTGATATTGCACCACTACCCGGTTTGCTCTCATGGGTATAACTAGGCCAGCTTTTCCTTCGCCTAGTTTTACCTGCATGTCGTTAACTGGGTAGAGATGCAATATCGCCGTTACCCAGTTAGTGACTGTTGCCACCCACGACATGCCCCAGAATGCCCACGACATGCGCTGATGCTAAGCGATTAGCATTGGGGCGTATAGTGGTGTTAGTTGGGGATATTCATGTGATGCTAACCGTGTTAGTGCCATTGACTATCCCGTTCAGCAGCATTTATATAGTTTACAGGTCAGTATACCATATAAATGCCTTTAGAATATAGGTCCCATAGTCTTTATCTGCTGTAATTTTTCTCTGTTTCTATCCCAGTCATTGTTTTCTGTGTACCATATCTCTTTGACTGCTGTTATATTCAAGTCAGCCTCTTCCATTATAGCTTCTAAATCTGGAACTTTATTTTGCATACTATAGGCATTTGTATCTGCAGTTATCTAGATGTTGCCCTTTTATACCTTTTCTATGCTATTTTTAATGTTTTACTTACCTGAAGGCTTTGTTCACCCATCCCCATTGATCCTAGTTTAAAGCCCTTCTCAGTAGATTAGCTATTATATTGTGGGAGACACTAATTCCCTTCTTTGATAGTAGACACCATCTCTTTTCAGTAGCTCTTGGAAAATCATGCCATGGTCCAGGAAGCCAAAACATTCTCTGATACCATCTACACAACCAAGCATTCATCTCTAGAATGCAAGCCACTTGGCCTTGGTCCTGATCCTCGACAGGGAGGCTTGAGGAGAATACCACCTAACTGCTTCACCTTCTCTCTTAGAGCCACAAATTCACTTTGGATATGTTCAGGTAGGAACCTAGCAGTATAATTTGTACCAACATAGATGAGCAGCGTTGGATAATAATCGGTAGATTTCTTTTGGCAAACTCCCCATAACATCTTATATCTTGGCACCAGACAGACAGCACACCTCCTGGGACATCATATCTGGATGGTATATGGACTCCTCTGTGCCCTTTGTTTCCTAGTGATCTCTGATCTACAGCTTTTGGGGTTTTGAGCTCCGATACTTCCTGTTCCTGGGATGTTGTTGCCTTTTCCACTTCCAGGGCTGCACACTGGTTTCTCAGTTCTAGGGAAAGTGGAGTCAGGATGTAGAGTCTGAAGGCTCTGGTGATCGGTATCCAGCTGTCATCTTTGTGTACAGTGTCGTTTTCCTTCTGCTGGATATCTTAGATTCCTCTAGAAGCATTTCAATCAACATTTATTTATTTATTTAGCTGTATATATATCCCACTCTTCACCGGGTCAAAGCGGTCAATTGGGGGATACATTTAACACGAGGGGATATGAGACACATACGCTAATACTTACAGGGAACATTTATACATTTTTCTATACCGCATCTTCCAGAGATCAGGGGTGGTTTACAGGTAACAAAAATGTTAATAATAGCAGACTATTAATTTTACAGAGAACACTTGTAGAACATTTTAACATTTAACTCTTAACATCAAAACAGGTGGAACAGATGGCAGATAAGATGCCATTCCATATAACTAATTACATTCAGAACTGAAGGATAGCTATTTACATTAGTGACAAACAAATGTGTTCATATGTTAATTGATCTAGGTGGTATATGGCTGAGTGAGAAGTGGGTGTGAGCCTTGACTAGGTAGGATCAATGTATTGTTGTTGTTCAGTGCTGGTCTGTGAATTCTGAGCATTCTCAAATAGAAGGTTGTGATAGTGCAGAGTAAATAGATGGGTTTTTAGTTCCTTTCTAAATAATTGAAGGTCTTTAATTTCTCTAAGTTCGATTGGGAGGTTATTCCATAACGTTGGGGCGAAGAATGAGAAAGCAGTGTTACTTGTCTTCCAACTTGTCTTTTGGATGGTATCCGGGACTAGTAGCATGTGTAGGTTCACTCTTCTTCTTCACCTGTTGTCATGTGGGATGTTGATGAGTGTAGACAGGAAAGATGGCGCTAAATTATTAAAAATCTTGAACGTAGTAACTAAGGTTTTATAGATAATCCTACATGAGCCAGGGAGCCAGTGCAGAGCGTAAAGAATAGGAGATATGTGGTCTGTTACTTTCGCTTTGTAGATGATCCTTGCTGTGACATTTTGGGCTAATTGTAGAGAGTGTAGGTTTTTCTTAGAAGTTCCTTGAAGAATGCCATTACAGTAATCTAAATGCCATTACATACTTCTCATTTTCTCAGATGCTTCTTAGCCTCCCCACCTCCTCTTTCAGTTCCTCAAACTGTTTGCATCTTGCATACTGAACTGGTTCCACACCCTAGATCTGGCTGCTTCTCTGAACAAATGTAGAAGTGATATCGGGGAGATAGCTTCAGCACCATGATGTTTCCCAGCCATATTTTGGTTGCTGAACCTTGGGTTCCTGGTGATAAAAATGAGAAAAAAGACCTTCCCTATCCTCAGATGTCCTGTCGGTGAAAAAAACCCTAACCTTGTTTATGTGAAAACTAAACCTTTGTTCAGATTTCTCTCAAGGACAATTTCTCCAAATAGGTTAAGTTTTCGCATACCATGACAGTACTGCACCTCACTTCTAAGACAAGGTTTGTGGATCATGATCTTATTCTCTCAAATTTATTGCTAATGCTCAGTATAGTACTTGCATTGTGCTGCATCATGCCAAAGAGAACTTCCTTCCCTCCTTTTGTTTTTTTAGGCTCCAGTGTGCTTCCTTCACTGAAGATTGCCTACTACCTTGTTGTCCTGAGTCACCGGAGGGATGGGATTGGGGCTGCTGTTGCTCTCTGGTGCAGACATGGCTCAGTCACTCGCCCATCTGACATCATTGCCTGGGCTTTTTTAAGGCTCCAGTTTGCTTCCTTTGTTGAAGATTGCCTGCTACCTTGTTGTTCTGGGATGCTGGAGCGCTGCGATCGGGGCTGCCATTGCTCCCTGGTGCAGGCACGGTTTAGTCACACGCCCACTTGACGTCATCGCCTGGGCCTTTTTAAGGCCAGGGCCCCTATGGCGCATGACCATTGAGCGCATGGCCATGGGTGTGCCTTAAGAGGCATGCCCAAAAGGGCACACCTGCCCCTTGGGAGCTCCTTGGAGCCTCAAGAAGCATCGTGGAGTAAAATTAAAATTTTAGAGTATTGAGGGTGGCCTTACTGTTTGTTGGTGAGACCATTATGCCTACACGAGGTAAGAGGAAATCTAAGTCTAATAAACCTAAAAAGTCGACTATGTTACCTGCCCTATGGACAAGCATGTGCACCCTTTTCCTCTAAAGGGGCATCTTTAGGCTCCTTGAAGCATAATTCTCCTCCACCTCCTGGAATGCCCTCTTCTACTAGTCCTCTGAATGCTTCCAGGGCTGACAGAAAATTGTTTTCCTAAGAACGAAATTTCCTATGGAAATTGTTTTCCTGCAGTGGCAATTTCTCAAGGTGTGCTTGGAAAGTCCCCTTAAATAGGCCTGTAGCTCCAAATATGATGGGAAATACTTCCGTATCTTTCCACCATATTTTCTTGATCTCTGACTGCATTTCTACTTGAGAATCTTTCCCTTCTTCACTTGATTTACAGAATAATCACTTGGAACTGGCATCTCTATTATCAATGCCATTCTGGTGTTTTTCTCATTTACCACTATGTTGGGTTTCCTTGTATCCAATTTCTTATCCGTCAGAATGGGAGTATCTCAGATGATCATAACCTCTTCATTCCCCATAATTCTTTTTGGATGGTGATCCCAGTGCATTCCCAGAATATCAATGTTGTAGTGTTTACAGAATTTACAGTGGATGAGATGTGCCACCTTATTGTGCCTTTCTGTGCAGAAATTTTCTACCATCAAAACTTCAAAGCCAGCTATGAGATGAGTAACTGTTTCCAGATCTTTCTTACAGAATCTACATATGTCTGTTTGGTCAGTTACAGTAAAACCATCTCATCCATAATCTGCTGTCCTGTGCTGCACCTAGCCAATCTCTCATCCTTTGGTTTCAGTTCACCCCTCCTTAACCATGCATGTGTCCAGTTTTGATTGACAAATGGTTCCTGGAGTAAATATTAATTACACTTACCTGGTAATTGTAGTTCCTTTAGCGACGACAGTGCAGTCCTCAACTTCTGGGTTGTCAACCTCCTCCTGCAGCTAGGAGACTGGCATGTGCAAATTCATGACATCACTGGATATATCCTGTCAGCTTCCTTCCTACTTCCAGTGTGAACTATTAACAAAGCAGACTCAAAGGAGCAAGAAATAAGAAGCCAGAACGTGACATCCAAAAAGAAAACCTTTTTTTTTTTTTTTTTTTAAATTACTACGTCAACCGTGCTCATGCCCGGCCTTCCATCCCTGCCCTCCGAGCAACAGAATCAGAGGCAAGAGACAGACTAAAAAGACAGCGAAAAACAAAAAGGAAAACGGAGTCGGCTCACCTGTATAAATTCTTTGATCCGCACTCCACTCCGGAAATCTGAAAATGACAGAAATAGGGCGGGATGGAGGACTGCACTGTCGTCGCTAAAGGAACTACAATTACCAGGTAAGTGTAATTAATATTTCCTTAGCGCTCCGCAGTGCAGTCCTCAACTTCTGGGATGTACCAGAGCAGTACCTAAGGGGCGGGATCTTTCCGGACGACAGACAACACCGCCGACCCGAAGCGAGAATCCTTCGCCGCCTCCACATCCAAACGATAATGCTTACTAAAAGTATGCAAGGACGACCATGTAGCCGCCCTACAAATATCCCCCGGCGGAACCAAGCGATGCTCCGCCCAAGAGCAAGCCTGCGCTCTGGTGGAATGTGCCCGTAACCCCGACGGCACTACGCGGCCTTGAAGCAGATAAGCCGCCGAAATCGCCTCTTTAAGCCACCTGGCAATAGAAGCTTTCGCCGCGGCCTCCCCCTTACGCACACCCCCAAACAGCACAAATAAGCGATCCGACTTACGAAAGGAGTCCGTGACCTGCAAATAATGACGCAACACCCGCCGAACATCTAACCGGCGCAGATCGCGATCGAGGGGGAGCTCATCCCGTGAACCGAGAACCGGCAACGTGACCACCTGGTCCATATGAAAAGGAGAGACCACCTTAGGTAGGAAGGAGGGCACGGTACGCAACACCACCTTATCAGCCGAGAAGGTCAGGAACGGCTCCCGACAAGAGAGGGCTTGCAATTCGGAAATACGCCTCGCTGAGCAAATGGCCACCAGAAAAACAGCCTTCAAGGTCAGATCCTTCAGAGAAGAGCGCTTCAACGGCTCAAAGGGAGATCGACACAGGGCTCGGAGAACTAAATTAAGATCCCAGGATGGAACGCCAACCCGAAGGGAAGGCCGCAACTTGGAAATAGCCGTTAAAAAACGCCGAACATCCGGATGAGCCCCTAACGAGACACCATTGACCTTACCTCGATAACAGGCCAACGCCGCCAGCTGAACCCGTAAGGAGCTGGCCGCCAGCCCTTTAGCGAAGCCATCCTGCAGAAAGTCCAGAATAACGGGCACGGCCACCGTGGCCGCTCGAATCCAATGCCGAGAACACCAATCCTCAAAGATGCGCCAAATTCTCACGTAGGCTAACGACGTGGATCACTTCCGGGATGCTAACATCGTGGCTATCACCGCCGCCGAGTAACCCCGCTTTCTCAAGCGTGCCCTTTCAATGGCCAAACCGTAAGCGAGAACCGATCCACTTGAGGCATGAAAAGAGGACCCTGAACCAGAAGATCCGATCGCTCCGGTAACCGCCAGGGACGACCGTCCAGGAGACGAACTAGATCCGCATACCAAGGTCGACGAGGCCAATCGGGAGCCACCAGAAGTACTCTGCCCGGGTGACGCCCTATCTTCTGAACGACCCGACCGATCAACGCCCACGAGGGGAAAACGTAGAGAAGTCCCTGTCTTGGCCAAACTTGTAGAAGCGCATCTATGCCCTCCGACATCCGTTCCCGTCGCCTGCTGTAAAAGCGAAGGACCTGTGCAGAGAGAAAGGTCGCCATCAGATCCATCACTGGCGATCCCCAGCACTCCACAAGCTGACCGAACACTTCGGGATGCAGCTGCCATTCCCCGGCATCCACGTGAACTCTGCTGAGAAAGTCGGCCGTTACGTTGTCTTTTCCGGCAATGTGAGCCGCTGAAATCAACGGGAGCCGAGGTTCCACCCAACGGAACAACAGATCCGCTTCCTGCTCCATGGCGGCGCTTCCCGTGCCGCCCTGCCGATTGATGTAGGCCACCGTCGCCGAGTTGTCGGACAGAACCCGCACTGCCCGACCCAAAATTAAGTGCTGAAAGGCCTGAAGAGCTAGAAACACGGCTCGAAGCTCCAGGCGATTGATTGACCACGACGTCTCCACTGCTGACCATAGGCCCTGTGCAAAACTGCCCTGGCAATGCGCACCCCAGCCCATCAGACTGGCGTCCGTCAATAGAGGTACCCAATCGGGTTGATCTAGCGGCATCCCGGCCGCTAAGTTGCGATGGAGAAGCCACCACCGAAGAGACCTGCGAACCGCCAGAGGGCATGGTAGCCTCCTGCTTAAAGGATCCGCTTGATGCGACCAGCGACGGAGCAGTGCCCGCTGCAACGGTCGCATGTGCACCTTCGCCCATGGAACCACTTCTAGAGTCGCTGTCATGGTACCTAGCACTCGCAAGTAGTCCCAGGCGGACGGAGCCGGCGTGGCTCGAAACTTCCGAATGAGAGCGCGCAATGCTTCGGCTCGCGGGGAAGGAAGGAACACGTGACCCGAGCACGTGTTGAACCGGACTCCGAGGTACACTAGGTCCTGAGTGGGTTCCAGATGACTCTTTGCAAAATTGATCACCCAACCCAGGCTCTGCAGAAAACAGACCACCTTGTTCGTCACCTGAAGACTTTCCTCCTTGGACTTCGCACGAATCAACCAATCGTCTAGATAGGGATGAACCAGGATCCCTTCACGCCGCAAAGCCGCCGCCACGACTACCATTATCTTCGTGAAGGTACGAGGAGCCGTCGCAAGACCGAAAGGAAGCGCCTGGAACTGATAATGCCCCCATGGGAGAGCAAAATGCAGAAACCGCTGATGAGCCTCCAGAATAGGAATATGCAAGTACGCCTCCGTCAGATCTAGCGACGTCAAGAACTCCCCTGGACGCACCGCGACGATGACCGACCTCAAGGTCTCCATCCAAAAGTGCGGTACCCGCAAGCAGCGGTTGACAGCCTTGAGATCCAGGATGGGTCGCAAGTCCCCTCCTTTCTTGGGCACCACGAAATAAATAGAATAACGACCCATACCGTAGTCGCTTTTGGGCACTTCCGTCACCGCCCCCAACCGTAACAATCTGTTGAGAGTGGCGGCCACCGCTGCCGCTTTCGAGGCCCCCTTGCACGGCGAGTGGATAAAGGAATCCTGAACGGGTCGAGCAAACTCGAGGGCGTAGCCGTGTTGAATGATATCGAGAACCCACTGATCCGTTGTGATGAGGGTCCAAGCGGAGAGGAACTCCCGCAGACATCCGCCTACCGAAATGCTCACCGCCGGGACCCGCCTCATCTCATTGCGGCTTGCGAGAAGTGGAGAGGGAGGTCGTAGAGAATCCTCTCGCGCCACCTCTGTAACCCCAAAAGCCCTGCGCACGGGCCTGGAAGCGGCCCCTAGAGAAACCTGTATAGCGAGGGGACCGAAACCGGCGAAAATCCCGAGACTGACCCCTAACCGAGACGGTCGAACGAAGCGGCTTAGGCTTGTCCTCAGGGAGTCGGCCAGCCTTGGACTCCCCGAGGTCCTTGACCAACTTGTCCAAATCCTCCCCAAAGTGTAGCCCTCCCTTAAAGGGAAGCTTACTCAGATGAGATTTGGAAGGGCCGTCAGCCGCCCAGTTCCTGAGCCACACGGAACGTCTGGTCGCCACCACCGAAGCCGTACTGTTGGCTAACGCGCGAATCAAATCATAATGAATATCCGCTAGATACGCCGCCCCTGACTCCAAGCGATCCAACTCCTTCACACCCTCCTCTTCGAGACGCGAGGACATACGTAACCGCTGAGCCCAGCGTAAACACGCCCGAGCCACCCAAGCGCCACACACAGACGCCTGCAAAGAAATGGAATCGGCCTCAAAGGTCTGCCGCAGTAAGCCATCGACCTTCCTGTCTTGGGCATCCTTCAAGGCCGCACCCCCTTCAACCGGGATAGTGGTCTTTTTAGTGACCGCCGAGACCACCGCATCCACACGCGGTGCACGAAAACGTTCTTTATCCGGATCTGCCAAAGGATAAAGCCGAGACAGGGTGCGAACGCCACGCAATCCGGCTTCCGGCTTATCCCACTCATCTGTGATCATTTTGTCCACCACCCGGTGCAAGGGAAAAACTATGCGCGATTGACGCTCCGCTTGGATAACTGGATCCTCGATCTCTACATCCTTGGCCACCGGAGACGCCATATTCAAGACCTTCAAAGACTCGGAAATGAGCGCCGGCAATTCCTCGCGGCGAAAAACACAAATGATCTTGGCCTGGTCTTCCGGCTCCGGAAGCTCCCCGTCTTCCAGATCCAGAGGATCCCCCTCCGGGTCCCAGGCCGCTTCAGAGCCATCAGGCCACTCCTCATCCGCTACCGAAGCTGCGGACCTACGAGCTTTCTTCGGAGCGGGCAGAGGAACACTTGAAGTACCCCCCGTGACCTGTGGAACTTCAAGGGGCAGCAGAGGAGCCGATCCAGGTACCGCGCCCTGCTGCCGTAAACAAAATGCCTGGTGCATTAACAGAACAAACTCGGGACTAAAAGCCCCGGGTCCTACCGCAATGCCTGCTGACGGAGGAGCAGAGGGCCCAGCGGACCCTTCTGACCGGTGCTCCGGCGCACTCTGGCGTGAAGAATGCTCAGCCTCTAGTTCTGGAAGCTCAGCCATCCCCTCAGGCTCTCTGACCTCCAGCTTCTGCTCCATGAGAGAAGACAGGGTTGCACAACCCCTGCAGACTCCCAAGACTGATATAGGACCTCTACGGGCTCCACAAATTATGCAGAGGGGCCTCTGTGGCATTGGCCTCAACAATAAACCCGATGCCAGCAAAGAGCCCACTATTGGATACCCCCCCCCTTATGCAACCCTCCGTGGGAAAAAACAGAGGGAAGGGCTTACCAATATCCTCTTTGCAAGTCAAAGACCCAAGCAAAGGTAAAAGGAAATGCAAACGAAACAGCGTTGGAAGGAATTAAAAGCCAGACTTACCAATTTCATGGAGCCCCGAGGTGCTGAAATACACGCGGTGGGCCAAGCGTCTTCAAAATGGCCGCCGCGGCAAAAGCCCTGAGGCAAAAAAGGCGCCAAGACCAGCGAGCAGATTACCGCCGCTCACAATCGCTGCCCCGAAGCTCCAGAAGACTGACGGAGCTGCTAACTCTGCCGCGCAGATCGCTCAGGTCAGAAAGAACCCCGCGATCTGCAGATTTAAAGTCCAGCACCCGGGGGAAACTCCGGAGGCACCGGAAACCGAAGGGCTCTCCCCCGTAGGGTCAGGGGGGAGAGAACTTCCACGGAGCCCAACTGCCTGCTCAGAAAGTGCCTCTAAATAAATGAAGAGAAACTAAAGGAAAGAAAAGAAAGTAAAGAAAATAAAATAAAATAAGATAGGCAGGGCTGGCACGGAGGAGAGACAGGAGGCTCCAATAGTGCTGAGCACTGACCCCTCCTCCCTCGAAACGGGCTGATCAAAATTTAAAGCAAAAGCAGCCCAGTAATTAAAGAAAGGAAAAATGAAGAACAAATGAGTAAAAAATGAATAAAAACAACCAAAAGGCAAAAGAGCTGCTTATTTGTTTCTCACAGTGAGTCCCCCTCCGGGGCTCACAACGTCCTCCTGCTGCAAGGAGACTGGTCACACTGGAAGTAGGAGGGAAGCTGACAGGATATATCCAGTGATGTCATGAATTTGCACATGCCAGTCTCCTAGCTGCAGGAGGAGGTTGACAACCCAGAAGTTGAGGACTGCACTGCGGAGCGCTAAGGAACACTTTATATACAGATCTTAAATTTGTGTCAGTTATTTTTTGCTGGGTTTTTTTTGTGGCAATATTCTTCTTTCTTCCAATTTTCAGCAGATTCTCTCAATTTAAATATTGGGTTTGTAGCATAAAAGTAGCAGTATGTTATCTCTTCTTTATTTGCAGGAGTCCATTTAATTGTAACCAATTCTCTTTAGCTTTTTCATTTATTTCTGTGGTTAATCTCCTGTTGCAGTGGGTCCATGAATAAGTTCACCATGGGCTTTATCTGTGGCAAGGATGTCTTCATCTGCAGTGTGTGCAATATCATTACCACCATCTCTAGCCTCAGTGTGTAAGCTAAGTGTGGGCACCTTTCTAACTTGAAATAGTAAAAAAAAATAATTTAGAATTGGATATGTTGATATTTCCTATCCTGGAATCCTGCTAGACCATCCAGGATAAACAGTGGCCCACAAAAGAAGAAATTAGATTTTACCTGCCAATTGTCTTTCCTTGAGTTCTCTCCGGGCCAGTCCAGGCACTTGAGGGTTGTCAACCTTCTCCAGCAGCTGAGGACTGAAAAACTGAAGTTTTACTGAAACAGTATCTGGCTCCCCCTGCTGGTCAAACCTCAATCTTAACGTAACAAGCAGCCAAACGAAACTAAAGAACCTTATGTAAAACTGTTCCACCAGCTAAAAACCAGTAACCGACTGAGCCCACCTAAAACCACGTGCTCTGTCCATCTGCCTACGTGTGTATTTATTTATTTATATATTTTTTTTTGTTTGTTTTTTTTGTTTTAACCAACATTCCGGAAAGCAATCCCCGACTTAAAACGTAGGAAGCCCCCCGTCGACCATATCGGCTAGTGTCTATGAAAGGAAGATCCAGTACACCTTCTGAACCTCCCGCCAGACAGCCCAATACTTCGAAGTGCAAAAAGAGAACTTCCCCCATCTCCAGCAGATGCTTGAAACCAAAATACTGATATAACGCCAATGGAATAGGGTGGGACCTGGACTGGCCCGGAGAGAACTCAAGGAAAGACAATTAGCAGGTAAGGTCTAATTTCTTCTTCCTCTTCGTCTCTCCGGGCCAGTCCAGGCACTTGAGGGAAGTACCAAAGCAGTACCTAACTCTGGGGGGGACCTGCTAGGCCCGCAATGATGGCTGACGCTCCTACACTGGCATTCCATCTGGCCTGAACATCCAATCTATAATGCTTTGAGAAAGTGTGCAGCGATGACCAAGTAGCCGCTCTACAAATCTCCACAGGCGGTATAAAGGCTAGCTCGGCCTAGGACATCGCCTGGCTATGAGTTGAATGAGCTCGGAAACGCTCCGGAGGAGTTTTTCCGCTCGCCTGATATGCCGCTGCCACGGCGCATTTAACCCATCTAGCGATGGAGGCCTTGGAGACCGCCTTCCCCTTTCACGGATCTCCAAATAACACAAACAGCCTGTCCGATTTGCGAAATGGCTTTGTCCGCCGAAGATACCCTTTAAGGACTCTACCTAAGTCCAACTTTCGGAGAATCCTATCGATGGGTTCCCCCTCCTGATCCCTAAACATTGGAAGAAAAACCATTTGATTTACATGAAAGCTGGACACTACCTTCGGCAGAAAGGAAGGAACTGGACGCAACACCACCTTTTCCTGTGAGAATTGCAGAAAGGGCTCTCTACATGACAGCGCTTGAAGATCCGACACTCTTCTCGCCGAACACAAGGCTACTAAGAAGACTGTTTTCCAGGAGAGTTCTTTGAGCGGCACCTCTCTTGCTGGCTCAAAGGGAGGTTTCGCCAAAGCCTCCAGAACCAAATTGAGATCCCAGGCAGGAACCACTGGTCGCACTGGAGGACGCATGTTTTTCACTGCTCTCAAGAACCGCAGAATATCAGGATGGCCTGAGAGCAGTCTTCCTTGTATCTTACCCCGAAAACATGCCAGTGCTGCTAACTGAACCCTGAGAGTGGCGAGCGCTAAGCCTTTATCCAAACCATCCTGGAGAAAAGACAAAACGTCAGGTACGAGAGAATGGTCCGGCCGTAGCCCGCGTTCACCACACCAGCGTTCAAAGATCCACCAAACGCGAACATACGCTAGGGAAGTGGAAAATCTTCTGGCCTTCAAGAGAGTGTCTATTACCGATGGAGAATAACCTCTACGCCTCAACCTTTGCTGCTCAAGAGCCAAGCTGTAAGCGAGAAGCGATCCACATCCGGCATAAGCAGCGGACTCTGACTCAGAAGGTTCGCTCGAGCCGGCAATCTCCACGGATTGTCTGCCAGAAGACGGACTAGGTCCGCATACCACGGTCTCCTGGGCCAATCTGGAGCCACGAGAAGCACCTGTCTGCCGTGATGTTCTATGCGCCGAAGAACTCGCCCTATCAGAGGCCATGGAGGAAACACATAAAGCAGCCCTACTGACGGCCACGGCTGGGCAAGAGCGTCGAGCCCTTCCGACATACGTTCTCTGCGCCTGCTGAAAAACCGACTCGCCTTGGCATTGTCGTAAGTGGCCATAAGATCCATTACTGGCTCTCCCCATCGGCAGGTTAGATCGTGAAACACTGCCGCGTTCAACTCCCATTCTCCTGGATTGACTGCATGTCGACTGAGATAATCGGCCTGCACATTGTCTCGGCCTGCCACATGTGCCGCTGAGAGAGCCAACAGATGGGCCTCCGCCTAGTTCATCAATTGCTGGCTCTCGGCCAAAAGAACCGCACTGCCTGTTCCTACTTGCCGATTGGTATAAGACACTGTCACTGAGTTGTCGGAGAAAACTCTCACCGCCTTCCCTTTGACGAAATGGCGAAGCTCGAAAAGTGCCAGCCGTACCGTTCTGAGTTCCAACAGGTTGATGGAGAAACCCGACTCCTCTGGCATCCACACTCCCTGTGCAAACTGAGACTGACAATGCGCCCCCCAGCCCGCTAGGCTGGCGTCCGTCGTCAGGAGTAACCAGTCCGGTTGGTGCAAAGGCATCCCTGCCCAGAGATGGACGGGATCCAACCACCAGAGCAGGCTGTCGCTCACCTCCTGCAAACGAGGCAGCCTCCGAGTTAGTGGATGAGTTTGAGGAGACCACCTTATCAGTAATGCGTGCTGCAATGGCCGCATGTGCGCTCGAGCCCATGGTACCAAATCTAAGGTCGCTGCCATGGAGCTGAGGAGCTGCAAGTAACGCCACGCTGTGGGCGCCTTCATGCGCAAAAAAGTCGTTACTTGAGCCATAATCTTCTATATCCTGCCTTCCGGCAAAACCACCGCTCCTACCTTTGTGTCAAACAGCGCACCCAAATAAAGGAGTCTCTGAACCGGCCGTAATTGACTCTTGGCTAGGTTGATTACCCAGCCCAGCTGTTCTAGGAGGCTGACCACTCGCGCCGTTGCTGCCTCCAACTCTGAAACAGAGGGCGCACGAATCAACCAATTGTCGAGATACGGATGCACTAGCACGCCCTCTCGCCGTAACGCCGCTGCTACTACCACCATCACCTTCGTGAAGGTTCGAGGTGCCGTAGCCAACCCAAACGACAACGCTTGGAACTGGAAATGACCCATGGGTACCGCAAAATGCAAGAACCTCTGATGCTCTGGCCTGATGGGAATATGAAGGTAGGCCTCCGTCAGATCTATGGACATAAGCACCTCTGTTGGCTGCACCGAACAAATCACCAACCTTAAAGTCTCCATGCGGAAGTGCAGAATTCGCAGACAGCGGTTCACATGCTTGAGATCCAAAATAGGATGAACGGATCCCTCCTTTTTGGGAACCACGAAATAAATCAAGTATCGACCGCACCCTAACTGGTTGTGCGGAACCAGAACTACCGCCTGAAGCCATAACAAGCACTGCAGCGTCTCGGCCACTGCCTTTGCTTTTTCCACAGATCCACATGGCGACGCCAAGAAAGCGTCCCGTAAAGGCCAAGCCAGTTCAAGAGTATAACCGTCGCGTATAAAACTTTGAGAACCCAGAGATCCGTAGTTATGGTGGCCCAGATGGAAAGGAACTGCTGCAAGCGTCCCCCCACCGGAATTTCCATCTGGACCAACCGCGCTTCATTGAGGCTTCTTGTTGGAGTTTGGCTGGGAGGCGAAATAACCTCTGCCGAACCCCCGCACCCCTCGAAAGGATTGCCCGCGAGCCACAAAACACCCCCTTTGATATGGGGCAAACCGAGATCCTCTGAACCTGCGAGACTCCCGCGATGGAGCCCTATGCCCACCGCCCGGCCTTAGGCCTTTCGGACGGTCCTCCGGCAGGCGACCACCCTTGGAGTCCCCTAAATCTTTCACAATTTTATCCAAAGCGGTTCCAAAAAGCAAAGCGCCCTTGTACGGCAGTTTACTAAGACGTGTCTTGGACGGAACATCTGCCGCCCAATTTCATAACCAAAGGAATCTTCTAGCGCGATTACCGCCGCCATGGACTTCGCTGAAATCCTGACGAGGTCATAGAAAGTATCCGCCAGATAAGCCGAGGCTGATTCCAGCTTCGCGCCTTCCTCTTCCTCTCCTTTGGCTTGCGCACCTCCTTGAATCCATCGAATAGATGCCCTGGAAACATACGCCTCACAGATAGCCGCCCTCAGTGAAAGAGCGCAAGTCTCAAACGTCTGTTTCAACAGAGTTTACAGTTTCCTATCCTGCAAATCCTTAAGGGCCGCTCCGTCCTCCACAGGAATCATCGTTTTCTTGGTTACCGCTGACACTAAAGCATCTACCTTCGGCATTTTCAATAAGTCTTGCTCCTCTTGAGTTAATGGGTACAACCGGGCGATAGAGCGAGCCCCCCGAAGGGTAGCCTCCGGACATTCCCATTCAGATTCCACCATCTGCTTCATAACTCTGTGTACTGGAAAACACTTCTGCTCAGTTTTAAACCCTTGAAGCAGAGGATCCTCTAAAGGCTGCTCCTGAGCCGGTGGCAGCACAATATTCAAGTTGCCAGCGTCTGAGTAATAAGCGCTCCTAATTCTTCTTTCCTAAATACCCTGAATAGACTCAGATCTTCGCTGGCTCCCAATTCCCCTTCCTCTAAATCAGTGGCCCACTGATCCAGGGCCAGGTCCAGCAAAATCTCTGCCTCCTCCAGACTGTGGGTCTCCGGGAGTGGTATACCGAAGCTCTCGGTACTCCCCTGTGAATCATGGACTGCTTTAGAGGTACCCTCCCCCACGTCCAAGGGAGAAAAGCCTTTCTCTAGGATCTGGGAGAGTGGAGGGGCTTGTTCCTTAAGCTGAGCCTGCTGCCATTTTAAACAGTATGCTTTATGTAAAGCTAAAATAAAGTCAGCAGAAAATGAAGCTTCCAAATTCTGCTGAGCTGCAGGCAGCACTAGTGAAGGAGCTTCCCCCACTGTAACATGCTTTTTAGCCTTTGCTTTTTTTTTTGAAGAGCTTGTGTGACTGGAAGGCAAAATCTGCAATGAAACAGAAATGGCCACCGTTCCCGCCGTTTCTGAGACAGTATGGAGTCCCCCTAACAACTCACCAGACCCCGGACTAGTTTCCATACCGGCGAACCGAAGAGCTACAAAGCAGAGGAAAACCAACAGAAAGTGTAACTAATGCTCTGATCAACACACCGCCTCCCGATCCCGCTGAATTGTGCCGGGCCGGACTGCTGCGTGCCAAAAACTACACCGTCAAATCAAACCCCCGGGATCTGACTGACCTCATGAAGGAGTACTCCGGTAAGCGCTGAACCTTCCCCCAAGACCTTCGCTCCCGCTGCTAGCAGTGGAATGTCAGTGATTGTTGAGGAAGACTGAGGGTTACTGGGGCTCCCAGAACCACTGACCGATTTCCCCTGCGAGACCGGAGCTGAGTTTGAGGTAGGCTCTGCCTCTACTGCTCCGTGGGAAGGTAAAATGGCTTGAAGCAATCAGTGCGGCTGAAGAGAAGAGCTCTGCTAGAACCTCTTCCCCGATGAAAACTTTAGAGGATAAGATCAAATAAAAGAAATTAAAAAAGATAAACTTTAAAACAAGAATTCTACACTCTCTCCGGGAGCCAGATCATAAACATCTCCTTCAGCTGCTGAGGACTGAAAGAGTGAGGTTTGACCAGCAGGGGGAGCCAGATACTGTTTCAGTAAAACTTCAGTTTTTCAGTCCTCAGCTGCTGGAGAAGTTTGACAACCCTCAAGTGCCTGGACTGGCCCGGAGAGATGAAGAGGAATTGCCAAATGCTCCCAGAAGTTATTCCACCCAGGAATAGCAAGAGAGTTAAAAGAAGCACCATGTGGAGCCCCTACCCAGCAGAGTAGATCCCTCCTTAAGTCCCCCAGAGCTCCACCAGACAACCAGAACTGATGGGGAACCTGGACCCACAGGCTTGTTTCCACTACTGAAATAAACTCAGCTGGGGAAGGCGACCCTCAGGCTAGTGTCCCAGGAATCTAGAACCTGGGCAGAACTTCTTCTGGAGTCATTTGCTATTTCTTGGGTTACTATTTGTCTGGACTGGTCTAGCAGGATGAACTTGAAGACAGGAGCAATGCCCACTGGCTCCAGCCTCCAGTGCAACCATCATCCAATATATTGCCAGCTGACCCCTAATGGTGCATCCTGATGTACTGCTAGGGGTCAATACCAAATAAGGGAATGTTCGTCAAACAAGGTGCCAGGCACCACCATTTTGGAAGATGGCAGGTGGGGAGGATAAGGATGTCACTGTATTCCTTCCTGGACCAAGTAAGTAAGATGGACAAGAAGAGTGGAAGCTCTTTGAGGGCCTTCCTGTGCTGGGTGCCTGGGGGAGGGGGGGTGAAGGGGTCCAGTGGGCTACCAGGGAATTTTTGCATATGGAGTGTGGGGGGGAGGGGGACCGGGGATTCAGTCTGTTATTTTTTTTTAAAGGTCTCCCTTCCAGTCAGTGCATGAGCCAGTCCCCAATCGCACACTGACAGAAAAGGAAACCGTTTATTATTTTATTTTTATTTACATTTTCTTATATACCGCGCTATTCTGCATCAGTGCGGTTTACTTTGAAGAAACTAAAATTACATTGAACAGGGCATTATAACTTGGAGATAACTATTTTACAGGGGACATGGGCTATAGAGGGTTAAGTGGCTTGCCCAAGACCACAAGGAGCACCTGTGGGACTAGAAATCCCAGTCCTTCCAGCCCAAGGTTGCTGTCCTCTAGTGGGATTTGAACCCCTGCCCTGCTGGCCTGAAGTACCTTGCCCCAACCACTAGGCCACTCCTCCACTCTACTTGTGATGCACCAAACTGTTGCAGATTACCACAGCAGTGTGCATAATTTTGTTTGTCAGTGCACAATTTTTAATGCCATGATTTTCATGCCATTAATCTACTGGGTTGAGAATTTTTTGGCACATGTGTTAGAATGCTGTATGCTGAAGTTTAGTGCACTGTTCTAATCAGGGGCGGCTCAAGGGGGGTGCGGGGCCATGTGCGGAGACTCGGTGCGGGGCCTCATTTGCATAAGTGGCCTTATTTGCATAAATATTTGCATAATGTTACCATACACTAACTTTTAGTAAACATGTCTCTTAATGAGTGTATGGATAAAGAAAGACTAAAAGATTTCTACATTACTATAATCCAGTGCCAACTGCCAGGCACATTAGGAACTACTACAAACGCTGCCCATTTAGAACCCATAGCAAACCCACCGTATCCTGACAGCATTACCAGGACTCACAAAGCACCATACCCTACCTATCAAAAGGCAACACTGCAAATATTAAACCAATACATTTCAGAGAATACTGGGGAAAGAGAACAAGTGGCAATGTCAAATAGGAATTACATAAACAGAATACCTTAGCTCAGTTACACATGCAGAACATAGACCATCACCAAACAAGGAATCACAATTTAGAAAAAGGAAGACAATAATTAAACTGGGAACCCCAAAAGCCAAACTTGGAATGTACAACACTGTAGAAATAAAACTATAAATTAATTTCCTCTTGTACCAAACAAAGCGCAGACGTTAATGATGTACATTTCCCAGAGCTTCCATATTCCAGTTAATAAATTCAAAATAAAGAGATATCTTTCTACCTTTTGTGCATTTTTTTTCAGTTGCAACTGCTCCAGCCACTTTCTTCTGGTTTCTTCATGTTTTCTGCTAACTCTCCATCGTCTGCTGTCCATTTGTCCTTTCTTCTCTCTTCTAGTTTTTTTTCCATTCTCTCTCTCTTCATCTGCTTTAACATACTAATCTTTCTCCTTTTGCCCTTTCCTCATTCCTATTTCATCCACTCAAATTGTACCCCTCCATCCTCAATCCCCACTTCCTCTCCCAATACCAGGCCAATTGTAGATTTTTCATCCCTCCCACACAAAATATTTTTCCTCTCTCCATTTTACTCTCCCAGCCCCATCCCATTCTAATCCTTCCCCAACATCAGCTCCCTTCTAGTTCCAGCCTCACCCAGCATCCATTCCCTTCTAGTCCCTGCATCAGCCCATTTCCAGTCCTAGCCCCCCATCAGCCCATTTCCAGTCCTAGCTAGTCATTTCCTAGCCCCATCATCAACCCATGTCAAATCCTAGCTCCCCTCCACTCAGCCCAATTCCAGTCCAAGCCCCCCCCCATGAGCCTACTTCCAGTTCTAGCCCCTCCATGAGTCCATTTCAATCCAAGCCCCCACCACAGCCCATTTCCAATCTTAGCTCCCCCCAACAGCCCATTTCCAGTCTTATCCTAGCTGCTCCATCAGCCCATTTCCAGTCCTAGCTCCCTTCACTCACAGCCCATTTCCATTCCAAGCCCCCTCCCCATCAGCTATTTGCCGTTCAAGCCTCCCCTTCCACTCAGCCCATTTCCAGTCCTAGCCACCACCCAACCCCTTACCAGTCCTAGCCCCCCATCAACCCACTTCCAGTCCTAACCCCCCATCAGCCCACTTCCAGTCCTAACCCATCAGCCCATTTCCAGTCAGCCCCCCATAGCCCACTGCCAGTCCTAACCCCCCCATCAGCCCACAGCCCATTCCAGTCCTAACCCCATCAGCCCACCTCAAGTCCTAACCCTTCCCCCTCAGCCCATTTCCTGTCCTAGCCCCCCCATAGCCCATTATCAGTCCTAAACCCCCCATAGCCCATTACCAATCCTAACCCCCCCATAGCCCATTATCAGTCCTAACCCCCATCACCCCATTTCCAGACAGCCCCCATCAGCCCACAGCCCATTACCAGTCTTAACCCCCCCATAGCCCATTACCACTCCTAACCCCCCAACAGCCCACAGCTCATTACCAGTCCTAACCCCATCAGCCCACCTCAAGTCCTAACCCCTCCCCATCAGCCCATTTCCTGTCCTAGCCCCCCCCCAATAGCCCATTATCAGTCCTAACCACCCATAGCCCATTACCAATCCTAACCCCCCCATAGCCCATTACCAGTCCTAACCCCCCATCAGCCAACAGCCCATTACCAGTCTTAACCCCCCATAGCCCATTACCAGTCCTGACCCCCCCCAACAGCCCACCTCAAATCCTAACCCCTCCCCATCAGCCCATTTCCTGTCCTAGCCCCCCCATAGCCCATTTCCTGTCCTAGCCTCCCCCCAGCCCATTACCAGTCCTAACCCCCCATCATCACCCCATTTCCAGACAGGCCCCATCAGCCCACAGCCCATTACCAGTCTTAACCCCCCATAGCCCATTACCAGTCCTAACCCCCCCAACAGCCCACCTCAAGTTCTAACCCCTCCCCATCAGCCCATTTCCTGTCCTAACCCCCATCAACCCACAGCCCACCTCAAGTCACGTCCTAACCCCCTCCATAGCCCAGGCCATTACCAGTCCTAACCCCCCCACATCGGCTCAGGGAAATTTAAAAAAAAAAAAAAAAGCTGGCTGCTGCCGCTGCGGCCGCAGCAGCGGCAGAATGGAGTGTCCCGCGGGGCCCCCTCTGCCCGCTGAGCCCCTCTGCAAGGGCTTTCAGATTCGCGAAGGGAGAGTGTCTCCCTCGCGTCTCTGTTAAGCCCGCAGGGGCTAATGGGAAATTTCCCATCTGCCCCTTTAGATGCGAGGGGCTGATGGGAAATTTCCCATTAGCCCCTGCGGGCTTAGAGGGAGTCATTCTCCCTTCGCGAATCTGAAAGCCCTTGCAGAGGGGCTCAGCGGGCAGAGGGGGCCCCGCGGGACACTCCATTCTGCTGCTGCCGCGGCGGCAGCGGCAGCGGCAGCAGCCAGCTTTTTTTTTTTTAATTGAATTTTTAAAAAAGCAGAATGTTCTTTGCGCGGGGCCCCCTGAAACGCGGGGCCCTGTGCAAAAAACATTCTTGCTCAATGGACGGGCCGGCCCTGGTTCTAATGCCATCTTATTGCACTGAGCCTTGTATGCCTGACCTAATCTTGCCTGCCGATTTAAAAAGAGCAAAGACCAGCAAAATGCAAAATCTTCCATTCTATGGTAATTTGAGCCATTTCAACTATTAATTAAAAAAAATTGTCCCAGCACACTTCCCATACTGTTTCTTGCAACACTTTTCAGCAAAGTTAGAAGAAAATTACAGATGCTGTATGCTCAAGTAACAGGCATAAATTCCTCACCAGCACTGACTGCAGTCCTATGAGCTAACCCTTAAATGTCTCCTCATCTTGCATTAAAATCCCAGTGTTGAGCTTAGCCTTTTGGTCCTCTGCGCATTTCTCTCCATCTGCGCTACATATATAATTGATTCATTACCATACACTTAAATGCAGCCATTTGTGGATTGCTTATGTTTGTGCTGGATGCCTTCCTGCAGTCTGCACCCACACTAGTGCAGAAAATTGTGCACAAGCACTGTGCTATCAACTGTGCTTATTGCAGTGCACTTTGCTGCATTGAGCCCCAAATCACTGCCACAAGTTAAGCCTTTGTTTTGTTACACTTACTCTGGCTGTTCCCTAGGATCCCAAGTGTCATCAAATTCTGATCCTTCTGGTACCTCCTCCACTGTCCAGATATCACTCTCATTTATACATTTCTCTTTAGAAGCAGCTGAAAAATGAGAGAAAATAAAAAGTCACCTCTTCTTTTATCAAGTTCCAGATATGTTAACTGACACAAGAATTGCAGGAATGGTGGCTAATTTTAGATATAAAATAGAGGGAACAAGACGTACATAGTGGGTCATTCTGTGCCACAAATAGTGGGAATGTATGTCCTATTGGGGCGTACATACCTGCTATTCATCCCCCTACTGCCCTGGTGCAAAGGCTCCCTGTACATACAGCTGTGTGGTATGGGGAGCTGTAGATGGGGGTGGGAAGGGACAACCTAGGGGTGGGGTGAAGGCGGGGTGTGGGTGAGGCAAGACCCCGGACGTTGAGGGCCGATTCAGAGGTTGGCCCTGTACGTCCAAGGTCGGCTGGGTAGACGGGGACTTATTCCATCTCTGAGGTGGAATAAGTCCCCCTGGACATCAAGGGATAGCGGGGACAGGCAGGTGAGGGGCAAAAGGAGTTCCCCATAGCTCGACCCTGGCAATAGGAGGCCGGATCAGGGGTTGGGCTGCTGTGAAAGGGCATTTTGGGTCCGCGGCTGTGGATTGCGGCTCTGTAATGCCATGCACTGTGGCTCCATTAAGGAGCCAGGTTGAGTTAGTTGAGTATGTGGGTGGGTGTGTGGCCGATCAGAATCGAGTCCCGGCCTGCACGTCCAGGCCGCAGGCCCAATTCTGATCCTGCGGGCACCTCTAGCCCCCACGAGATCAGAATCGGGTCTACCTGTACAGGGGCTCGATGGCCAGTACAGAATCAGCCTCATAGCATTTATTATTAGGATGTATTGACAGACTTCAGAGGAGCTGACAAATGTAATGAATTGTGGAAGACAACTCTATAATTATAGGCTTATAAGTACACGGTGATTGTGCCTGACTCAGCCCTATACAATGAAAAACATGGGTATATGCCCTATCACCAGCAGATAGAGACTGAGAACCCCTGGGTTTTGATGATGTCACACTATAAGGGGTCTGTGCATATCTGACCAAGCCAGTATTCTATTGACAAAGCAAACTTCACATAGAGAAAGTTATGCAAACATGCAAATAACTTTTAAACTATGTACAATAACACACAGGAATTGAATATTAGAGGTCTGAAAAGGACAGTGTACTGTAAAGTCAACAGAAAAGTTTTCCCTGAGTTTCAATACTACATAAATTCAAAAAGTAAAATCCTCGGATGCGATACTATCACGATCTCAAATTCTTCCATGTTCGGGCTCTTTAAATACTGAATGGATGGGTTGTGGACTGGACTGGAGGGACTGAAGGAAAGAAAATTAGCAGGTAAAGTCTAAATTCACCTTCCATATCATCCCTTCAGAACAGTTCAGATGCACAGGATGTACCAGAGCAGTAATCAAAGTTGGGCGGAACCCATGACCCGGCCTGTAGAACACGCTCTCCAAAATGCATGTCCCCTCTTGCCTGCACATCCAAATGACAGTGCCACACAAAGGAATGTAGTGATGACCAAGTCACTGCTTTGCAAATATCAACTGGAGGTATGAGACCGTACTCTGCCCATGATGCTGCCTGGGCTCTCGTTGAATGGGCCCTGAAGCCTTCTGGAAGCGAGCTAAGCTTGAGTAAATATGCCAAAGCAATAGCCTTTTTCAGCCACTGCATAATAGATGCCTTCAAAGCCACTTCCCCTATGCACAGGCCTCCAAATAACACAAGGAGATGATCTGACCTGCTAAACGGCTCTGTATACTTAAGACCATTTTGAACATCCAATTGATGCAACTGACGAGACACTGATCCCTGTTTCGTGCTGAAGAATCCAGGAAAAGTCACCGACTGGTTGAGATGAAAAGCCAAAACTACCTTTGTAAAAAAGAGGGAACTGCTTACTAAGCTGTTCTTTTTCTATCTTCATCAGATCCGCACTATCCATCCTTTTCTATCCACCTAAGCACCGACTACTCTTCTTTTGCCTCTGGTTATGTCTCGTCAAGATTTCTGCAACCTTACCCTTGCAGATATCCCACAATTTCAAATCCACTGTCTCCAACTGATACAAAACATAGCAGCCAAAATCATTACACACGCTACCCGTTGGGACCATATCATTCCAATCCTCACTCAGCTTCACTGGCTTTCCATCGACTTTCACATCCGTTATAAGATTCTTATATTGGTACACTGGGCCATATACACACATACTCCATAGTACCTAGTGAACTCTCTTCAGTTCCACACTCCTAGTCTCTGTTCAGTTCATATTTACACCTTCCTCCTCCAACACGCACTCACCTACAATCAACTTGCCACCCTGCCTTCTTTTTCCTGGGTCCCTCCCTATGGAATTCCCTCCCTACTACCTTCCATTTGGAATCATCTTTCTCCAAATTTAAGTCTCTCCTAAAAATTCATCTTTTCTATTCTGCATTCGACCTCCCCGCCCCCCCCCCCCCCCATGTCTGACTACTCTCTCCTATTGGCTTTGCAGTCTCTTTCACTCCTGCTTTATATGATTGAGTTGTCTCTTTCCTATTCAACACTGTAGTTCCTTTTCTTTTTGGCATTAGCCATCTTTGTAGGCTTTATTAACTGTATACCACCCTGGTGTAATGAAAGAGTGGTATATCAAGCAATCCAATAAACAATAAACATAAACATAAAACTACCTTCTCTTGGATAATGGAATTAAAGTTTCCTTACAAGACGGCACTTGCAGCTCCAAATACTGTGTGCTGAGCAGATCGCCACTAGGAAAACCACCTTCAAACTAAGGTCCTCAGAGAAGCACAACTGAGAAATTCAAAAGGAGCTTCTGTAAGCGCTGATAACATGAGGTTCAAATCTTACAGAGGAACAACTGGTCGTGATGGAGGCCTAACATGCTTGACTCCCCTCAAAAAAACGAACTACATCAGGATGACAGGCCAGGCTGTCACCTTGCAATCGCCCTACATAACGAGCTAAGGCCGCCACCTGAACACACAAAGAATTAGAGTGAGTCCTTTATCCAATCCAGCCTGGAGAAAGGGAAGAATATCCGGCAGCAAGGAAGACAGAGCTCACAAACTTCTCTCCTCACACCAGTGATCAATATACTGTATGCCAAACCCTCACATAAGCTAGAGATGTAGACCTTTTTCACGTTCTAAGCAAAGTGGCAATTACCTGTGCTGAGTAGCCTTTCTTTCTTAACTGAGCTATCTCAAGAGCCAGGCCTTAAGTGAGAACTGAGCCACCTCCATCATGAGTATCTGGCCCTACAACAACAGATTGTCTAGTAGTGGAAGAGTCCAAAGGGCTCCCACCGACATCCGAACCAGATCTGCATACCATGGCCTTCGAGGCCAGTCAGGTGCTATCAAGATTATCCGACTCCAATAGGTTTCTATCTTCTGAAGAACCTGACCTATGAGAGGCCAAGGGGGAAACACATACAGGAGCATGTTGCTCGGTTACTACTGAGTCAGAGCATCCACTCCTTATGACCTCCTTTCTTGCCTGCGGCTGAAGACCTGTTCCACTTTGGCATTGGATGCAGATGCCATCAGATCCATGACTGGTGCTCCCCAACGGCAAATGATGCTCTGAAAAGCTGATTTCTCCAGAGACCATTTTCCTGGGTCTAGCCAATGCCAACTGAGAAAATCAGCCTGAACGTTTTCTTTTCCTGCTACGTGAGCTGCTGACAGAGTGAGCATGTGCACTTCTGCCCACTGGAGCAGGGGCGTCACTTCCTCCAACAGCATAGCACTGCCTGTGCTGCCCTGGCAATTGAGATAAGCTACCATAGTCGCATTGTCTGAGAAGATCCTCACTGCACTGTATTGCAACAACATCTGAAAGAACTTCAGAGCCAGAAAAACCATCCTCATCTCCAAGCGGTTTATGGACCAGCTGCTCTCTTTCCAGGATCATCGGCCTTGCATCACTCTGGACTGAAAATGTGCTTCCCAGCCATAAAGACTGGCATCCATGGTCAGTATCACCTATTCTGATGATTCCAGCAGTATCCCTGCAAGTAGCTTGTTCAAATCCAGCCAAAAGGTTGGCTCTCCCGCATTTCTTGTGGAAAAGGCAATTTCTTTCACAGTAAGTGCGCTTGTGGAGACCAACGGGAGAATAAGGCTTTCTGCAGCAGTCTCATATGCACCCTGACACATGGTACTAGATCCAATGTCACAGCCATGAACCCCAGAAGTTGAAGATAATGCCACACGGTGGGAAATTTCAACCGGGAAAATTTCCAAACCTGCTCCTGGATCTTTGAGACCCACTCCTGAGGCAGGATCACTAAACCAATTTCTGTGCGAAAATGAGCCCATAGATATGTTAAGTCCTGTGTTGGCTCCAAGTTGCTTTTGTTGAAATTGATAACCCTTCTCCAGAATTTGGAATGAGCTATCATGTGCCTCGCTGCTTCTTGACTTTCTTGAACAGATTTTGCTCTTATCAACCAATCGTCTAGATATGGATGCACCAAAACCCCTTATTGCCAAAGAGAGGCTGCTACAAGCACCATCACCTTCGTAGAGGTCTGAGAAACTGTGGAGAGGCCAAACAGCAGAGCTGAAAACTGAAAGTGACCCACAGGCACCACAAAATAGAGGTAGATGGATAGGAATGTGCAGGTCTAAGGAAGTGAGAAACTCTCCTTTTCTTATCGCTGTTACGACAGTGCAAAGTCTGCATACAAAAGTGAGTCACCCTCAAGACCCGATTGACATGTTTGAGATCTAGAACCGATCAAAAGGAACCTTCTTTCTTGGGAACCACATACTCTAATAAAGCGGGTATTGATGAAGTCCGAGTTCTTCTGTGGGCACTCTGAGCACTGCCTTCAAATGAATTAGCCTTACCAGGGTGTCCGCCACGGCTCTGGCCTTGTACAGAGCTTTGCAGGGTGACAACATAACAAAGGCATCAGAGAAAGGCCATGCCAGCCTTCTAGAACCCACTGGTTGGAGGTAATCTGGACCCAGCAGAGTAAAACGTTTGTAGCCGACTGCCTACTGGAATCAACTCCCCTTGGGTCCCTCTCACTTCTTTGGGACATTTTGTAACGACCTGTAGTCCCTCCATAGTAGTCTCTACTTCCTCTTCGACCTCCTCGAAAAGGCTGGCCCTTAGGCAGATAGCGCAAATGCTGAAAGGGCACAAAACCTGCAATAATCTCTGAAGTGATCTCTGACAGGTGCCAGGGATTTCACTGTCTTCGGTTTGTCCTCCGGAAGCCTAGGAACTTTAGCCTCACCTAATTCCTTCACCAACTTAATTAACGCTTCATCAGAAACTAGCTTCCCCTAGAAATTAAGTTTACTAAGGCATATCTTGGAGGCTACGTCTGCAGACCAATTACAAAGCCATAAGAGATGCCATGCTGAGAGCATGGAGGCCATATTTTTAGGCAAAGCCCTAAGCAGGTCATAGAATGCATCCACGAGGAACACTGATCTGGATTCCAGTTTAGCTGCATCTGACAAAGAACCCTGCATATTAGGATCAGCCTCTGGCAAACCTTGAGCCCATCTCAAACATGCCCGAGCGACATAGGCGCCACAAAAGCACGCTTGCAATGCCAGAGCAGTAATCTCAAAGGATTGCTTCAGGAGCGTTTCCAGCTTTCGGTCCTGGGTATCCTTAAGTGCTACTCCCCCTTCAACTGGAACTGTTGTCTTCTTGGTTATAGCTGAGACTAGTGTATCCACCTTCAGGAGCTGCAGGAGATCATTCTCCTCCTGAGGAATGGGATACAGGCAGGCCATGGACCTGCCCACACATAAGCCCACATCCGGCCTTTCCTACTCCACTTCTGTCATTTCCTTTATGGCACTATAAAGTGGAAAGGATTTCTGAGGTTTTTGAATGCCCTGTAACAAAAGATCCTTCTTTTACTGGAGAACCATGACTTACACTTAGGTCCACCAGCAACTGTGCAATTAGCACCTACAGTTTTTCTGACCAAAAAACCCTTACGGTAGGATCTTCCCCTAGCAGCATTTCTCCTTCCTCTAGCTCCTCATCTAAGGGCTCTTCCCAGCACCTAGAAGGTCCCTCTAGAGAATCATCCAACCCCTCAGAACATAAGCTTGGTCATCCCAAACGTCCTCTGTCGCCCTCCAGCATTTAGATGCAGGGTTTCTCTGAGCTCCTTGAGCACAGGTGGCACAGATTGTGAACTCCTTTTGGAAGCAGTTTTCACCAGGCCTTGTTTCATACAGTAAGCCTGGTGCAACAACAAAACAAATTTAGGGGGAAAAGACATACTGGGAACTGCAGTCACTTCCCCAGGGCCTTCCAAGCTGAAAAGCTGCAGTCCTGGCCGAGTAGGAGCTGCCCTTGGGCTATTCCCAGGCTCTATTGCATGAAATTCCACCGCCTCAGATATGGCTGGGTTCCTGCCCAAACCATGGGAACCTGAGATTGAGGGGAAAGATGGATTTGACCGGCATAGGGTGGCAAAAAGGTTTCTCCCTGGAGGCCCCAATTCCTTTTAATAGCTGTTCCGCACAGCGGCTTTCCATTTCACAGTTGCGGCAATATTCCGCCGATGACAATTGACTGCGATAGCTGCCGCAGGATGCACAGGCTGCTCTGCCTGCAGGCATCTCACCAGCCATGGCCCCACTTGCTCCTGCCAAACAAAATGGCTTTCTGTCACCTCAGACTGCAAAATTGCTCCAAAATCAGAATAACTTTCCAGGCTAACGGGGCCAGTCTGTTGCAGCAGTACACCAACTGGAAATGGCTTGCATATCAGTACCTCTATGACTAACTATGACTGACTGACTTAATTTTTTTTTTTATGATGAAGAATTTAAAGAAACAGATAGCGATTTCAAACAGTTCCCGGGCCCCCTCCCAAAAGTTGGGGAAGAGGAATGGAGAACCTCAGGAGACCCCTAAAGGGATTGCTGGCTAGAGAGATGAGAGATTATTGAGAGGAGGGACTCGGACCACCAAGTTTACACCTCAGGGACCAGATAGTTACTGAGGAAAACAGCACTGGTCCAAGCGGAGTGCCAATATCAATTCTTTTCTATCAAGTAAAATCTCCTTTTATTTCTTTTTTTTTTTTCTTATTCCATCTCAGTGGAATCCAGGCTGCTCAGAAGAACATCACCATCTACTGGAGATTGAGAAAGTGTAGTTACTCACCTGTAACAGGTGCTCTCCAGGGATAGCAGGAATCACTCCTCACATAAGGGAGATGCCAACAGCTGTAGTCCCTCCCGCCCAAGGATGCCATCTTACTCAGTCAGATGACATAGCTAGAGCCGACAAAAGAAGATGACAAAAATTTTACAGCAACTCCAAGGGGAGGAGGGAGGGTTGTGAGGACTGATTCCTGCTGTCCTTGGAGAACACCTGTTACAGGTGAGTAACTACGCTTTCTCCAGGAACAAGCAGGAAGTCAGCCCTCACATATGGAACTCCATAGCTACAGGCTACCGAGAACATGTAGGAACATGGCAAGTGAATCTGAGGTGAGACTCTAAGGACCCCAGTATCCAGGAGAACCATCACTCCGGTAGCCTGAGCAAGAAGGGTCAGGGGGGGTGGGGAAGGATTTGCCTAAACCCCGAACAGATTACAGAATATGACCTGGCCTGGCCGAAGGCCATCGGAACTCTCTCTCCAAGCAGTAGTGAGTTTCAAAGGTGTGGACTGAGGACCAAGTGGCAGCCTAGCAGATGTCTGCCATAGGGACAGAGTGTAGGCTTGCAACCGAGATAGCCATAGCTCTGACAATGTGTGCTGTGACCCAGCACTTCAAGGAGAGCCCAGCCTGATCATGAGCAAAGGTGATGCAGTCAGCCATCCAGGTAGGCAGGATCCACTTGGTAACAGTTTTCCGCAGGCAACTGGGGTCATAGGAAATGAAAAGCTGTGAGACTTTGCGTTGGCCCTGGGTATGCTGCAGGTAGAAGGACAGGGTCCTCTTACAATCCAGAGTGTGAAGAATGGCTACTGACTTGTGGACGTGGGGCCATTGGAAGAAGATGGGGAGCACCACTTCATGGTTGAGGTGGAAAACAGATATCACCTTCGGAAGGAATTTAGGGTGGGTGCGAAGCACGACCCTGTTCTAGTCACCATTCTTGCAGCTGGAGGACCCTACTCAGACTGTCTGCTAGGGCACTGTCCTGGCCCGGAAGGTATACAGCCCTGAGGAGCATTCCCGGACCGATCGCATGTGAGCAAAGAGCTAAGAGCTACTGCCTCCTGGCAGAGGCGGTGAGACCCCGTGCCCCCCTGCTTGTTCAGGTAGAACATCGCGACTTGGTTGTCCATTTTGACTAGCACTGGCTGGTTCCACAAGCGGTGGTGGAAGGCCTTGATTGCCAGAAAAATGGCCCTGAACTCCAGCAGGTTCATCTGCTGCTGGCTCTCTGCCAGGGACCAGTTGCCCTGTGTGCAGAGTTCCTCTCAAGGGGCACCCCAGCCCATTAGGAAGGCATCCGAGGTGAGGATCCTCTGGGATTTGGGGACTAGAAGGGCATGCCCACCTGCAGGTGCTGTGTGGTCTGCCACCAGTCGAGTGACTCTGCTAGTTGATAGGAGCCTAAGACTTTGCCCCGGAGCCTGCCTATGGCTTGTGTCCACTGTGAGCAGAGAGACCACTGAGCTACCTGCATGTGGAGGTGGGTGTTGGGAACCACATGAACTGTGGACACCATGTGACCCTGAAGGCAGAACATGGACCGCACTGACACTGCGTGATGGCGTTGCACTTCAATGGCTATAGCCCTGAGGCGACCTGCTCTGTCCAAGGGAAGAAAGGCCCTAGGCTGAAGAGTGTCCAGTCGAGCCCCTATGAACTCCAAGTCCTGTGTTGGAGTGAGATGAGACTTGGAGTGGTTTATCACAAACCCCAGATGCTGCAGGACATTGATGGTGAAGCCTGTGGCCTGTTCCACCTCGGTGGCCGTGTCCTCCTTTACGAGCCAATCATCCAGGTATGGGAAAATGAAGGCTCCTTCGAGACAGAGGTAGGCGGCCGCCTATCCCAAAAGTGTGATCAGAGTGCAAAAAACATAGGCCTCACTGATACACATGACTGCTGCCTCTGGTGTCTAGGTGCTGACCATGACTCAGATGTTCGAGGATTTGGTGAAGACTCTGGGTGCAGAGGCTAGGATGAAGGGTAGTAACCTGTACTGGTAGTGGTTCCCCCCCTGACCATGAACCTTAAGTACTGTCTCTTCCTCAATGGTTTCTTCTTAGGAAGGGTCTCAGAAATACATGCCAATATACGGCTGGCAGGCTTGGATTTGGCAACCCAGCATTGAGCCTTGGTAGCATTTGCATCCAAGGGCACGGGACTCCCTGTCCGGGGGTACAGAAGAGTGGGTCTTTGGGCTTTTCTGCCAGTGCATGGTCAATTCTACCATCACAGAGGTATGTGGGAGTTGCGCTTTCCAGAAGCCAGGGCCCCGCTGGACCCGGTACATGGTGTCGAGGCGTCGGCTAACTATGGGTACCAACACCGGTGTCTCCCACATTCGAAGGAGGAGCCGCCCAAGGATAGCGGGGACAGGCACTGTAGGGGCCTCCTTGGGTGAAGCCTCATACTGGAGGATTTCAAGTTCCTCCGTGCGAGGGTCCTCCTCCGACTTTGTGGTGAGAAACAAGGCTTTTGCCATATCTTGAACAAACTTGAGGAATGATGTGTCCTCGGGCAGGGACCGGTGCTGTGACGCTGGGGGAGACGGATCCAGCAGGAGATCATGATGTTTATATGCCTCCGGGGATACCTTGTCCTCAGAATCCCACTTGGAGTAATCAGTCGAGGACTCGAGGACCGACAGCTCCTGGGGTGCAGAGCCCGGGTCAGGTCCTCGGTGACCCATGGCAGCTGCTTGGCTAGAGCCATAAGCACTCACCGGGGAGGATCTTGCTCCTGAAAACCAGGAGCAGGATAGAGACCCTCACTAAGGATTGGCTCGAGGCTTGGGGCTCCCAAGGATTGTTTCGGCGGCCCAGGGAGTCCTCGAGATCAAGGTCCTTGTGGTCTTGGCACCTGCACTGGAGGAGCCGGGCATTGACGCCTACTGCGAGGCAAAGAAGGCAGTGACACTGCACTCCAGCACCATCATCCTGGCTTCCCACTCTGGAGTTGCAGCCTTTGACGTGGACACCGGGGTGAATGGGTCTGGCATCGGTGAGGAGAGGGAATTCTCGATGGGACAGGCCTCAGGGGTCCGGGACCTATCGCCGGAGACCTTGGCGTCTGTTTTGAGAAATTTTGCTGGCCGCTCCCACTCTGACTCCTCAAATACCCTCTGTGGACTGTGGGACCTGGCACGGGACTTGTCCTGTGTGTCTGAGTCCCAGGATGAGGTTCTCGAGGATTTCTTCTTGCGCTCCAGCACTGGGGAAACCTTTTCAGAGTGTCCGTGGACCTGATTGGGCACCACGGGGGGGGGGGGTTACACTACTCCAAGGATCCATGCAGGGCCTTAGAGCACCAGGCTACCGTAGATACCGGGGCAGAGTCTGACCTGTGGAAGATGTCTTGCTTTTGCTGACGACGCTGGATGGCCTTCACGGAATCTTTTTGCACAGGGCGCACAGGCTGGGTCATGGTCAGCACCTAGACACCAGAGGCAGCAGTCATGTGTATCAGTGAGGCATATGTTTTTTGCACTCCAATCACACTTTTTGAACCCACTGGACATTGGGGCAAAAAGGACCTCTGTGAGGTTGAAGATCCTCGATGAGGCCAGCGGATAGAAAAAGGTGTGAAACCGTGCTGGAAGAAAAATGGGTCCGAGACTCAATGCCAGGGCAACTAGGCTCGGAGGCGGGAAAAGGACTGGTGCTAACCGGAGAAAGAAAAAGCAGTTTAATGCACCAAAAAAATAAACTTTTTCCAGGGAAAGAAGACAGATGTCTGTTGGGCTCCACGGAAAAAAGGAGCCTGAGTAAGATGGCACCTTTGGGAGGGAAGGGGACCATGCAGGCATTGTGGTATCTCCCAAAGGCTTTCTTTGAAAGCTGGGGAGATGCTTCCATGAGGGCTCTATCAGCTCCAACATCATCCATAGGTGAGGATTGACTTCCTGTTTGGTCCTGGAGAAATACTGGCTTGGTAAGATATGCATAGACCCCTTATAGTGTGACATCAAATCCAGGGGTTCTGATTCTCCATCTACTGATGATAGGGCATACACCCATGCATCTGGACTGGACTGGACTGGACTGGAGGGACAATATGGAAGCTGTGCTGAGATTGCCTCCAAATGACTTCACCCAGACAAATTGCAAGCTCATCTCGTGAGACACCATCACATTCGTGGTGCTCCCTTGCAGTTGACATAGGCTACCACGAATGCATTATGCTAAAACACCAGTTCAGCAACCACAATCTTCTGGACAGAGATAAATATTGAAGAGTGCACCAGTCCTTATACCAGTGGTGATGTCCCTGAAAGCTTTTAGTCTTTCTCTGTCTCCATCATCTGCTGGCAAGGAGGCATAAACCACTTGTCTGAACTGGTCTAGCAGTATGAACTAGAAGTACCTTTAGGCTCAGATGACATTCTTGCTAGGAAAATAAAACAAACTGAAATGTGTACACTTGCAATATAAAATAATGGTGCATTTCACCCATTTGCAGAATCAGGCATGTGGGAGGTACATATTTGTGTATCATGGGAAATGTTGGGGGCTGTGTATGCACGCACATGTGTGTGTATCATGGGGAGTGTCAGATGTGCGTGTGTATCTGTGTCTCATGGAAGCATCAGAGGATGTATGCGTGCACCTCCACCTCCAACCACTCCCCTCCTCTCTCTGCCCAAACTCTTGCCAACTATTTCCATGACAAAGTCCACAGGATTACACTCCAGTTCCTCTCTAAATCAGCTTCATCCCCTCTTCCCCCTCTTCAATATCAACTTTTCCCCTCAATCTCTGTTACCCTTTCATCCATTTCTAAGATCACCACTGAGGAAACCTCTCAGCTTCTTTCCTCCTCTAAACTTACTACCTGTTCCTCTGATCCTATCCCCACCTATCTCCTTAATTCCATCTCCTCCTCTGTCATCCCTTCCATCTCACATACTCTCAACCTTTCGCTCTCCACTGCAACTGTCCTTGCTGTCTTCAAACATGCTGTAGTCATAACTCTCTTCAAGAAACCTTCACTTGACCGTACTTGTCCTTCTTTATCAACGTATCTCCCTTCTTCCCTTCATTTCCAAACTTCTTGAACATGCTGTCCACCGTTGCCTTGAATTTCTCTTCTCTCAAGCCTTGCTAGATCCTCTTCAATCTGGTTTTTGTCTCTTACACTCTACTGAGGCGGATTTTGCCAAAGTCTCCAGTGATTTGATCCTGGATAAATCCAAGAGTCTCTACTGTATCTTCATTCTTCTTGACCTTTCTACTGCTTTTTTGACACTGTTGACCACCACCTTCTCCTCAACACATTGTCCTGACTTGGTTTTAGGGACTCTGTGCTATCGTGGTTCTCTTCTTATCTCTCTCATCACTCCTTCAGTGTTTGTTCTGATGGTCCCTCCTCTACTGCTATCCCACTCTCAGTTGGTGTACTCCAGGGTTTTGTTCTGGGCCCTCTCCTTTTCTCTCTCTATACCCAATCCTTTGGTACCCTCATATGTTCCCATGGCTTTCATTATCATTTTTATGCTAATGACTCAAATCTATCTACCCCTGATATTTCTCTGTCACTCCAGTCTCATATCTCTGCCTGCCTATCTAACATTGCTGCCTGGATGTCTCATTGCCGTTTGAAATTGAACATGAACAAGACCAAACTTCTTATCTTTCCCCCTAAACCTTCCTCCCCCTCCCTCCTTTCTCTATCTCTGTTGATAACACTGTTTTACTTCCTGTTTCCTCTGCCCACAACCTTGTTGTTGCCTTTAACTCCTCCCTCTCTTTCTCTACACATATCCAACAGATAGCTAAAACTTGTTTCTTTCTCTACAATATTAGCAAAATGTACCCCTTCCTTTCTGAACACACCACTACCACACTTGTCCACTCTTTAGTCACCTCCCGTCTACACTATGCAACCCCCTCCTTGCTGGTCTCCATCTGTGTCATCTCTCTCCCCTTCAATCTGTTCAGAACTCAGCTGCATGACTAATCTTCTTCCAGCTCTGTTATGTTCATAACCCCTCTTCTCAGGTCACTTCATTGGCTCTCCTTCCATTTCTTATCCAGTTCAAACATCTCCTTCTAACCTAAAAATGCATTCATTCTGCTGCTCCTTACTACCTTTCCTCTCTCATCTCTCCCTACACCCTTCCTCGTGAATTCTGCTCTTCTACTGGCCTGCATCTCTATCCCCTTTTCTTCTACTGCCAACTCCAGGCTCCGCTCCTTTCACCTTGCTGTTCCTTATGCCTGGAACAAACTACCTCCTTTGATACGTCGGGCTTCCTCTCTCCCCCTTTTCAGATCCGTGTTAAAAGCTCTCCTCTTTGAGGCTGCCTTTGGATCCTAATCTCCTGTTTTCCTTGTGACTCCTCACCACCTTTTTGTACCCTCATCCTCATCTGTCTTAGATTTTAAGCTCTGACGAGCAGGGACCATCTTATACATGTCTGTACAGTGCTGCATATGCCTTGTAGTGTTATATAAATGATTATTATTATTATTAGTAGTAGTAGTAGTAGTCATGTAGTGTCAGAGGGTGCGTGTGCATGCATGTATGTGTATGTCATTGGGAGTGTTAGGAGATGTGTGTGTTTGTGTGCCTGCGCCATGGGAATCTTGGGAGATGTGTGCATATATCTGTGCCATGAGGAGTGTTGAGGCATTCACGTGTGTGTGTGTGTTGGTGTGTGCTTGTACTTGTGTTTTGGTGACTCTGAGCATGTATGTGCATTTGAGATTGTATGCATGTGTGTGTTAATATGTGTGGTGGGGGGAGTCTGTATGTGGATGTCCTGGAGTGGTGGGTGTCTGTCTGCACTTTCCCCTGTCCTTCTGCACCTACTCCTTGTGCATCCCACTGCCTTTTCATGATTTCCCATTTCTATTCTTCACTGCTGTCTCTTGCATGCTCTGTCTTTTTCCTCTACCCATCTATACACTCTCTCTCTCCTACTACCCAAACTTACACTCTCTTTGGCCATTCACTCTCTGCCTCCCTTTCCTACTCCCTTAATATACTCTTTCTTTCCTCTAACCCTGCACCCCCTAGCATAGCCCCTTTCCTTATGTCTCAATCCTTTATTTCCTTCTACCCCACCATTTCCTTTAGGCTCTGCCCCTTCTTTCGGTCACCCTGCTTCCTTCATCCCACAGCCCCATTCTTCTGGCTAGCAGGACTCAGGGCCTTGCACATGTCTTTTCAGGCTGCAGCCTAACCTTTCTAGTCAGCAGGACCCAGAGCCTCCTCTTGGCCTTTTCAGGCCACAGCCCATTCTTCTAGCTGGCAGGACCTGGGGCCCCCCATTGGCTTTTTCAGGCCACACTCCAGTTCTTCTTACCATTGAGACTGGGACTCCCTTCATCCTGATGCCTTAAGTGGTGGCAGAGGGATCCTATGTATGTGGAAAAAAAACCATACATATGCACAGATAAAAATTCTGCTGTCTTGACCCTCGACAATAGGTGCTACACTGAAGTGCTTAAAAAGTAACAGCAACACATAGTGATACAACTAGGTAGCCATTAGGTGTCTCAGCTCAACACGGATTTTCTAGTAGAAACCTGCTGAGAATAACATGGAATCATAGATAGCAGAATAGAGGAGGGAGAGGGGCCCAGAAGCCTTGGCCCCATCAATATGTTGCCCAACACAGCATCAGCAACTATATAGCTTGAGGATGGGGATGAAGATTGGTTTGTCTGATCTTTCAAACCAAAAAGAAGTTCCACTTCTCCTACATGGAATTGCCCTGTCACTGTAGGAGCACTGTGGCTCCTCCAGGCAGTGGATGAGGGCTGATCTTCATTACTGGCTGAAGAGAAGCACAGGGCTGAGTGAATCGTTATAGAGATTGAATTCTTCATTCATTCTATATCTGGCCCCAACAACAACAAAAGAACTTCTCTTCGGTTACTTAGCTATTTACGCATTTGAGAAATGATAGGAGCATCAGAGTCAAAATTCATACCCACTTCAGTCCGATGGCCTTTGCCTTTGGAGTATGTGTTCTTTACTGGTCCAATATGCCCAGGACCCAGGCCAGCAAATGACTGTGGCTGCTAAAAAAAAACAAAAAATAAAACACGGATGCAATGAATTCATGTAGGGCTACTATCAACAGTAAGAGAAAGTCTCTGTGGAGCTACTTATTACACATCAATAGATCCTGATATGCTGGATAAAAAAAAAACAATTTTATTGAAGGTGTCTGTGTGCATTTTCCATTGGGGATACACTTTAAAATGCTTATGCTTGCATTCCTTTCCTGAAACAAAAAACACACATTTTTGCACTTTTAACTGTAAAATGTAAACTCTAGCATGGAGGGTAAAAAAAATGGAAATTACACTTACCTGGTAATTGTAGTTCCTGGAGGGTCCAGTTTAGTCCTCCACATCCGGGTAGTGCACCTCCTCCTGCAGCCAGGAGACTGGACCAATCAACTCTTCAATATCATAATATGTATACAGTTGGAGCTCCCATCAGCCCCCCAGTGAACTAGTAACAAAGCAGACTAAGAGAAAGATCACATGAACAGTATTTAACAAAAACTAGCCTTATCCCCCCGAAACACAAATTGACTCCCTCCCCAAACGAGAGAGTCCGAACCTTGCACCTTGCTTCCTCCCCCTGACCGGAAGGCAGTGACGGACAGAGCAGCAAGCCGAAGCAAAGAACCTGATCAGCAAAGAGGACTTGGATTTTTTTTTTTTTTTGAAAAAGACATACAAATCCAAATCCTTCTCCTCCCGAAATAGCGCGCCGCAGAGGCCAAAGAAGTTTACTTGCTTCCAGGGAGGGACTGAGGACTAAACTGGACCCTCCAGGAACTACAATTACCAGGTAAGTGTAATTTCCATTTCCTGAGCGGTCCTCCAGTTTAGTCCTCCACATCCGGGATGTAACAAAGCAGTTCTCAACGGGCGGGGCCGTGCCAACCGGCGCGCAAGACCACCGACCCAAAAGAAGAATCCCGAGATGCCGCCACGTCCAAACGATAATGCTTACTGATGGCATGAAGGGAAGACCAAGTCGCTGCCCTGCAAATTTCCAGTGGTGGGACAAGACCATGCTCCGCCCATGATGTCGCCTGTGCTCTAGTAGAATGGGCTCGCAACCCCACGGGAACCAAAGGCCCTGCAAGATATATGCCGAAGCAATCGCTTCTTTAATCCAGCGAGAAATGGACGATTTCGCCGCCGCTTCCCCTTTCCGAACACCACTGTATAGGACAAACAAGCGATCGGACTTATGGAACGCCGCAGAGACTTTGAGATACTGACGCAAAATCCGACGCACATCAAGCCGGTGAAGCCCGGCGTCTGAAGCACTAGTGGAGTCAGAAGTAAAGGCGAGCAAGACAACAGACTGATTCAAATGAAATGGAGAAACCACCTTTGGAAGAAAGGAGGGCACGGGTCTGAGCACTACTCTATCCTTAGAAAACACCAAGAAGGGAACCCTACATGAGAGAGCTTGGAGCTCGGAAATGCGCCGTGCCGAAGAAATAGCTACCAGAAAAACCGTCTTCAGAGTTAAGTCCTTAATGGAGGCATTGACCAGAGGCTCAAAGGGCTTCTGAACCAAAGCCTGCAACACCAGATTCAAATCCCAAGGGGGAATGGTCACTCGGCGGGAAGGGCAAAGACGAAACACGGCCTTAAGAAAACGTTGGACATCCGGGTGCTCACCAAGGGACACGTCGTGAATTTTGCCTCTGTAACACGCAAGGGCTGCCGACTGAACCTTCAGGGAGCTAGCTGCGAGACCCTTGTCAAAACCGTCCTGTAAGAAACCTAAGACTACGGCCACCGACGCTGTCGCCGCCCGAATAAGATTCCTAGAGCACCAATCTTCAAAGATCCGCCAAATCCGAACATAGGTAAGCGAAGTGGAAGACTTCCTAGCGCGAAGCAGGGTAGCAACAACCGCCGGAGAATAACCTTTTCTTCTCAACCTAGCCCTCTCAATGGCCATACCGTAAGCGAGAATCGATCCAGTTGCGGCATGCGCAGCGGACCCTGCAGTAGCAGGTCTGCCAAAAGAGGAAGCCTCCACGGGACGCCGTCGAGAAGCCGAACCAGATCGGCATACCAAGGTCGCCTGGGCCAATCCGGAGCTACCAACAACACCTTTCCGCGGTGCGCTTCTATGCACTGGACCACTCTGCCGATCAACGCCCACAGCGGGAACACATACAGAAGACCGTAACGGGGCCATGGCTGGATGAGGGCGTCGATTCCTTCGGACATGCGCTCTTGCCGTCTGCTGAAGAAGTGACTTGTCTTTGCCGACTGGAAGGTGGCCATGAGGTCCATGAGCGGTGGTCCCCATCGGCGAACTATCTGCGCATAAATCTGCGGGTGCAATTCCCACTCTCCAGCCTCCACCTGCACTCTGCTGAGAAAATCCGCCGTCACATTTTCTTTTCCAGCAATATGTGCCGCCGAAATGGCCAGGAGATGAACCTCCGCCCACTCGAAGAGCGCCTCCGCCTCCTCTTCCATAGCCACACTTCCTGTGCCTCCTTGTCGGTTGATGTACGCCACCGTAGCCGAGTTGTCCGAGAGAACTCGCACCGCTCGATGCATTACTGACCCCTCGAAGGTCTGCAGCGCCAATTTCACTGCTCGCAGTTCGAGCCGATTGATCGACCACAAGGCCTCCTGGGCTGACCACGTCCCCTGCGCATACCTGTCTTGACAATGAGCCCCCCAGCCCACTAGGCTGGCATCCGTCATGAGCGGCAACCACTCCGGCTGTTCCAAGGGCAGTCCCGCCCGCAGGGACTTCGGGCAAAGCCACCACTGCAAAGCCCGCCGAACGGACCCTGGGCAGGGCAATCTCCGATTCAGCGAATCCGACTGATTCGACCAACGCCGAAGAAGCGCCCGCTGAAGGGGACGCATATGAAACCTGGCCCATGGAACCACTTCCAGAGTAGCTGCCATCGTTCCCAGTAGCCGCAGATACCACCACGCGGAAGGAGCGGGAAACGTCAAGAAGGTCCGCACGAGACGACGCAAGGCACATGCTCGACGTAACGGCAGACTGACGGAGCCCTTCGCCGTGTCGAAGCATACCCCCAGATACTCGAGAGACTGAGTAGGCACTAGGCGACTCTTTTTGGCATTGACCACCCATCCGAGGCTCTGCAGCAAGTGTACTACCCTGTCCGTAGCCTGCACACTCTCTCTCTCAGATTTTGCCCAAATCAACCAGTCGTCGAGATAAGGATGAACGAGTATCCCCTCTTTTCTCAAAGCCGCTGCAACCACCACCATAACCTTGGTGAAGGTGCGAGGAGCTGTAGCTAGCCCGAAGGGCAAAGCTTGAAACTGGTAATGCCCCCACAGAAAGGCGAACCGCAGGTACTTGTGATGGGCCGCCCTGATGGGAATATGGAGATAGGCCTCGGAAAGGTCCAGAGAAGTTAAAAACTTTAGGGTCTCCATGCGAAAATGCGGAACCCGAAGGCAACGATTCACGCCTTTGAGATCTAAAATAGAACGAAGAGACCCATCCTTCTTTGGCACCACGAAATAAATGGAGTAACGCCCCACACCGCACTTGGATTCCGGAACGGGAGCGACCGCTCCCAACGCTAGTAAGCGCTCCAGTGTCGAACGAATGGCCAGTTCTTTTTGCTGTCCCTTGCTGGGGGAGAGAACGAAAGAGTCCCGAGGTGGGTAGGCAAACTCCAGCGCATAGCCTTCTCTGACTGACTGACTGACTATCTCGAGCACCCACTGGTCCAAGGTTATCTGGACCCAAGAGGAAAGAAAGTTTCGAAGGCGACCCCCGATAACTTGGGATTCCTCCGGGGTCCGCCTCACTTCATTGTGGTTTGCGATTAAAGGAAGAGGACACTGATGAGGGTGCAGCGGCAAAACCTCTGCCGGCTCCCCGAAACCCACGAAAGGCCTGTAACCATGACCCAAGTCTACCACGTTGCGAACCCCAGGGTCGGGTAGGTCGAAACCTCCTGAAGTCTCTAAGCTGACCACGGGCACCCGGCAAACCCCGGCCTGGCCTAGGCTTATCTTCCGGTAGCCTACCGCCTTTAGATTCGCCAAGTTCCTTTACTAATTTATCCAAGTCATCCCCAAACAGCAATCTGCCTTTGAAGGGAAGTTTGCTGAGCCGGGATTTGGAAGAACCGTCAGCCGCCCAATTCCGCAACCAGATGGATCGCCGTGCTGCCACCAAGGACGCCATACTATTCGCCAAAGTCCTGATCATATCATAATGCACATCAGCTAAATAAGCCGAACCAGACTCCAAGCGCGTCACCTCGAGCAAACCTTGCTGATCCAAATGAGGGTCCTGACGCAAACGTTGCGCCCACCTCAAGCAGGCCCTAGCCACTCAGGCGCCACAAACAGACGCCTGTAAAGACACGGCATTAGTCTCAAAAGCCTGTTTCAGCAACCCGGCTACCTTCCTGTCCTGCGTGTCTTTTAAGGTCGCACTCCCCTCAACCGGGATCATTGTTCGCTTGGTCACAGCCGACACCGCGGCATCCACTCGAGGCGACTTAAACCTCTCCTTGTCTTTGAGAGCTAACGGATAGAGGCGGTTCATCGTCCGAATACCTTTCAATCCAGCTTCGGGTTGATCCCACTCAGCCTGAATCATCTGCTCCACCACTCTGTGAACGGGGAACACCACTTGAGATTCCCGCACCGCCTGGATCAGGGGATCTTCCAACTCTGCACCTTCCATCGGGGGCGCCGCAGCGAGATTGAGGGTTTGAAGGGTTTCTGTAATCAGGGGCACCAGCTCCTCTTTCCTAAAAACATGGATAATTCTTGCCTGATCTTCAGGCTCAGGAATCTCCCCTTCCTCGAGGTCCTCAACAAAATCCTCCAGCTCCCCCTCAACATCGGCTTCCTGCCACTCCATATCGTCCTGAGACATCTCCAAGGTCCGAAATCATTTAGCTGGCATGGCGAGGGGCCGACCGGCAGCCTCAGAGGTGGGAGGCAGCAGGGCCGCCTGAGCGGCGCAGGACTCTGACAGCCTACCTAAGCGGCCCAATTGGAAGGCCTGGTGCATCATCAGTACAAAGTCCAGGGAAAACCCAGGCAAGGATGAAGAAGACCCCGCCTCTCCTTCCGGCAGACTAGAACTCTGGGCCCTAGAAACAGCTGGAGCTGGGGACCCAAGAGTAGGAGCATCCTCCTCAGCAGGTACCACAGGCTCTAAGGGATCAGGTTGTGGCAAGTTCGCCATTTGCTGTGTTACATCAGGGGAGACAGCCACGCAGCGTTTGCAGAAACCTGCGGCTGAGACCGAAGATTTGCGAGAACCGCAGACCACGCACTGCGGTCTCGCGGCCATAAAGGCAGTCCCCCGCACTCCCTAGAAGCAAGAGACAGTCTGCTCGTTCCAGACCTGTCCAGCAAGGAAAGGGAAATATAACATATATACATATATTTTTTTGTAGCTGAACACACCACCGCAAAAAACTCCAGAGGTTGCCCTTAAAACCCGCCCAGGCTACCCCCTAGCAGAACCCCGTGTCGACGACTGAAAGCAAAAAACAAAAGGAAAATCGCCACAAAAATGGCCGCCGCAGCAAACGAGCGTCGGGGAAAAAGGCACCAAAAACAAACCTGGCAGAAAGAATTAAATAAACAACAATTGCGCGTGTCGGTCCGGCAAGGGATGCCTGCTCGCACAAAAACGGAAAAGGATCCACTTACCCCGTCCAACTGCGCATGAAGAGCCAACTGCCCTGCACGAAGTCTGAACTGTGCGCTGCTGATTCCCTGGCTGTTTGTCAAAGCCGAGGACTGAGCCCCCCCCCCCCACAGGCTTCTCCGCTGTCGCCAAGGCTCCAGGCCAAACTCGTTGACCCAGAGACAGGTGCTGCGACCAGCAGATCTCTCCCCCGTTCTGTCCAGCCGAAAAAAAAGGAGAGGGGGGGGAGAGCAGTGACTGCTCGACTCCTCAGGCGCGTTTATAGCTTTTAAAAAAAAAACCAGTCTGCTGAGAAAGAAAAATAAGGAGAAACAAGAGAAAAAATAAGTGAAAAATAAAGAAAGCACAGAAATCCTAACTCTAGTCCTAAGTGAGCCCTGCCAGGCTCACACGTTCTCCTGCTGCAAGGAGACTGGACACACTGGGGGGCTGATGGGAGCTCCAACTGTATACATACTATGATATTGAAGAGTTGATTGGTCCAGTCTCCTGGCTGCAGGAGGAGGTGCACTACCCGGATGTGGAGGACTAAACTGGAGGACCGCTCAGGAATAAGGGATTGCTTTAGACCTGACTCTCTGCTCCAACAATCCAAATCACTTTCCACTTCAATACATAGAAATTTTAGATCACAATTCGCTATGCACAAGTTTGTAGTTCATTTATATTGAATTAGGAAATAACTTGAATCACAGATCTTATTTTTAACCCCACCAGGGATCCTATTTCTATTTAGTCATTGTTTCCTCTGTGATTGACATATGGCAAAGAAGCTCTAATAATACAGCTAAGGTAGAGCTGAACCAATCTCAGGCACCAGGATGCTTGATGGGCGCCTCAACATAGAAATTGCATCCTTGCAATTTGTTGTGTTTTATTTCTGTTTTAACATTGGCCACCACTACTAAAGAAACAGTATTGCTACTACAAGCTACACTGCATGGGTCAGCTCTCAGTTACGTTGAGTCATATGGTACAGGAACTTTAAGCTGGTCTTGTGAAACCATCCAAAGGTTCCTTCACAATGCAGCTCTAATTTACTGAGACCCGAACCACACAGTGTGGACCTTAAGAGAACTGCTGTGCAGCAGCACACAGTGAAGTGAGGGGGAAGAGGTGGCAACAGAGTTGGTTCAAGGTGTTGGCATCCTAGGCAAAATTTAAGCCTTATGCCCTCTCTGGATGTCAGAATCTATTGTTTAGCTTTGAATGCCCTGCTCTTTGCTTGCCCCCAAGAGCTGCCGCCTTGGGTGACCACCTAGTTTGCCTAATGGTTGGGCCAGCCCTGGTAGCAAGATGCACCAAGCCTTAGTTGCCTGAGGATGAGGGATAACTGGATATCTGAAACAAGGACAGTGGGGAGTATTTGAGATAGAGAAAGGACTGGGTATGGAAGGATATATGAGAGAGAGAGAGAAAGATAGAGCCAATACAAGGATATTAGGCACTTTAGGAGAACCTTTAGAACATAAGAATATAAGATATGCCATAGGGGGTCAGATCAAGGGTCCATCAAGCCCAGTATCCTGTTTCCAGCAGTGACTAGTCCAGGTCACAAGTACCTGTCAGGTTTCCAAAAGGTACACAGATTCCATGCTACTTCTCCAATGGGTAAGCAATGGATTTCCACGCTCCTCTTTAATGATGGTTTATGGATTTTAATCTTGTGCCCCTCCTCCTCTTCCCTCCTTTATCTTTCCTCCTGCCTCTCCCTTCCTCCCCCCCCCCCCCACAAAACAGCATCTTGCTGTCCTCCCTCTTTCTCCCAGAGTCCAGCATCCCTCCTCTCTGCTTTGATCAGCATCTTCCTGTGACCATCCCATGAACCAGCAATCTCCCCCTCTCTCTTCTCCCCCCACCCCCGGACAGTCTAGCATTTCTCTCATAGTCCAGCATCTCTTTCCCTCCTACCTGGTGGTCCAGTAGCCCTCCTTTCTCTTTCCTGTATCCCTTGCTACTGTGCCAGTGTCATGGCGGTAGAACAGTAAGAGATAAGGAGAGACTGAGTAAAACCCAGAGCTGGAGTATATGAGAGAGAGATTGGTTAAAGACTGAGGCAGGGTTCTGAGAGAGAGAGAAATACTGTGATGGAGAGTATATGAGAGACACACTGGGTAAAGACTGAGGCTCGGGGGGTGGAAGCGGGAGCTACTTGCCCCTCCCGCTCCCCCCGCCAAGGCCCAATTGGGGCACAGCCTCAAGATTTAAAAAGCAGCAAGCCGGCACAGAAGCCTCTCACACCAGACTGCCCTTCTGCAGCACCGATCCGGCATCGGGGGTGGAAATGGGAGCTGCTTTCCCCTCCCGCTCCCCCCGCCAAGGCCCAATCGGGGCACAGCCTCAAGATTTAAAAAGCAGCACGCACCAGGTGTGCCCGCGTTTGAGGGCCCTTTGGTGTGGCCCTTAGGTGATAAAATTAAGCACTACTTGAAACCACTAACCAAACAAAAGGCAGCGACATGAAGTGAGCCTATTAATCCCACCTAAAACAGCCTCCTAAAGACACCAGCTCACTCAAGGAAAGGAATCAAGAAAAAGCGCTGAACAGGAGACATCCTTGCAAGAAAAGACCAATCACAGGGTACAGAAGCCACCAGAACTGTGAATAAACCTTGTTTCACACTGCTTAACTGAACAGATTTATACACATGACCCTCACAAAATACATAGAATAAAACCATTCCTATCTGTCTGATTAGTCACTACACATGTAGCCCTAACCTAGAGGCCAATCTCTCACTGAATATATACGAAGCCAAACATACACAATGGGTAAAAATATAATGCTCGCACTACTCCTCCTACTTCTGCTCTTCAAAAGCAGGTACTCAAATACTGGAGAAACCAACTTACCATCACCTACCCACCTGATACCAATTACACAAACAGGCAGATATGCAGCCCACAAGATAAATATAAACCCAAATCATCATAACAGGCCACGAAGAATAATCCACATAACCCCTTCTACCTATGAGGAAATAGCTCCTGCCAAGAGACAACATCATACTTCACTCAACTGTGCACTAGTCAATGCTCAATCAATCCGGAACAAATTCAATACTATAATGGATTATATACAGAACTGGAACATAAATATTATGTGTATCACCAAAACATGGCTCTCTGATGCAGATAATGTCATTATAAACCAAATCGCCTCACAACAATACACAATTCCACAAGATCCTCACAAAGAGGTGGAGGTGTATTAGTTATTGCAAAGTCATACCTAAAATTCAATACCACCTCCTCCATCCAATCTAAAGGAAGCAACGTAATAACTATCTCAAATAAGCACCTAGCACTCTGCCTCATATACAGAGCCCCAAGTGCAAATGAAGATGAGCTCTCAATCATTCTAGACTAAGTCTGCTCCCATGCCACCCAGAATAAACCACTCATCATCCTAGGGGACCCTAACCTCCCATCTCTGCCTGCTCAGAATGGAGATCCCTTCCTGGATGCAATGAAAGACCTTCAATACAACCAATTAATAAATACCCCAACCCACAAGAAGGGAGGGACCCTCGACCTTGTCTTCGCACCAAATCAGTCCTAAATCAAAGACCTAATAATGCACATAACAGTCACCCCAATCCCATGGTCTGACCATCACATGATCAACTTCTCCATAGACTCGCCCATAATGAATGATACACCTGAAGCAACCCTCAAGGAAAAAAGGAGATTTTGAACCTTCGATAAAGATAAATTCCTGGAAGAAGTACTATCAGAACTGAAGCAAAGCATAACAGACCTTGACACCACCATTGCAAACTGGAACAAAACTCTCCATAATGCAGCAACTGCACCAGACAAACCAATCCATAACAACAGAAGGAAACACAATGCCCCCTGGTACTCAAGTAAAGTCAATGAACTGAAGAAAAAACTAAGAAAAATGAAAAGACTATGGAGGCGAACCAAAAGCCAACATTTAACAAAATACAACAAAATGCAAGCCGTATACCACAACATGATAAATAGCTACAAGAAGGAATATCACACAGACTTAATAATGAAATCCATTAACAAACCAAGGGAACTCTTCACTATAGTAAACAGTCTAACAAAAGAATCAGTGGAACCAGATGATCTGAACTTCATATCCCCACAAGACCTAGCAGACTTCTTACAGCTGAAATATACACAAATACCACTTGAAAAACCAACCAAATCCAACTTACAGCACATAAAGGAAGAAACATGGGACACATTCCAACAAGAAAACAGCTTGGCTCTATTATATCCAAAATTAACACAACCTCACCTATTGACTCATGTCCAGTTAACTGGATTAAGCAAACAAGAGAATACCTAATACTATTTATCTACAAAAGAACATTGAATCATCACTCAATCAAGGATACCTCCCCCTCGCAACTCAAGCAAGTATACATTAGACCAATTCTTAAGAACAATAACCTCGATAAAAAGGACCCAAGCTCCTTCCGTCCAATATCCAGCCTCACTTTCGTAACCAAGATAATTGAAAAAATGGTGCAACATTAATTACAGGACCACATAGATACCTACGCCCCATTGGACCCCCACCAATATGGATTTAAACAAAATCACAGTGTAGAAACACTTATTACATCACTCATGGACACCCTTGTAACAGGCATAGACGATATACTCCATGGCTTCGTCTTATGCTTCATAGATATCACTGCTGCTTTTGACTCAGTTAATCACAACACTCTGCTACAGAGACTTTGAGATATAGGAATAAATGGTACAATGCTAGACTGGTTTCTCTCATACCTGTCCCACCATAACCAGCAAGTGAGAACCAAAAACCAACAGTCCAAAACTTTCATCCAACACCAGGGTGTCCCACAAGGCTCAGCCCTCTCAGCACTTCTATTCAATATATGCATTCAACCAATATGCAACGTCATAAAACACCACAACATCCATTACAGGATATATGTGGACAATATCATGGTATTCTCCCATAAACATCAGACATCTGGATTAGTCATAAATCACAGCGCCTCGAATCAATGACAAAGTAGCTCAAAGGACAGAATCTATCCATAAACTTCAAAAAATCCAAACTGATGCATATTACCAGGAATACTATATTCTCTCTACTGGACTCAATAAAGATCCTAGATCACACCCTAACCTACAAACAGGAAGTCAAATACCATGGAGTTACCTTCAACCAGCAACTCAGCTTCCAACCTTGCATCAAAAGAACAACCAGATCAGCCTACCACAAGCTGAGAACTGTACACAAACAAACAATTACTCACCGACAATGACTTCCGCACAGTATGCCAAGCCATAGTAACACCCATAATAGATTATTGCAATGTAATCTACCATGGCCTTCCTAAGAAAACAATACTCCCCTTGCAACTGGTACAAAACACTGCTGCAAGAATCATTACTGGAACAGCAAAATTCAGTCATATAACCCCTACACTCCACCAACTACACTGGCTCCCTGTCACTGTACACACGAAATACAAGAACATAATAATAATCTTCAAAATATTAAACAGCAGCGACTCTTCAACCATTGATCAGGAAGACACGTCCAACCAGAACTAGAATGAGAGCAGACAACAACATCCTGGAAACCCCATCAAAACTTCAGAACAGCAAAACAATCCACTTGCAGTAGAGCCTTCTCCCTTTACGCTCCTCAGCTGTGGAATGACCTACCTGCCTCAACACATGCAATAAAAGACCTACTGGATTTTAGGAAAGCTAATAAAAACTCACCTTTTCCTAGAATACTATGGTCCCACCTTAGAAGAACAAGAGCCATAAGAAAATGGTCCTAAACAGCCCATCAAACTATTGAACTCACTAGTACCACCCCATGACCATCTTGACTTAATTTTCTGATTAGAACTCAAGGGCCTCAAAACCTCACGGACTTCTCCCTCTACATAAATATAACCATGTTGCACACAACCTATACCACATCAATGTATCTGTATATAGTGATCAACTGTTAAATGTAGCAATAGTACCCCATCACACTGCAACAATGCATCTGTATATAGTTAGCAATTGTTAAATATAGCAGTTATATCACATCTAATCCTCCAAGTTTTAATCCCCTGTTCTATGTAAAAGCTGGTAGCTGTAATTGTTCTATGTAAACCACTTTGAATTAATGATAAGGCAGTAGAGAAAACCTGTTAAATAAATAAATACGATAGACTGAATGAAAAATGAGTTGTCTGAGAGAGAGAATGACTAGATAAAGACTGAGAACTGGGTATATGAGACAGAGAGACAGGTTAAAGACTGAGGTAGAGGTAGAGATAGAGGAGAGAGAGAGATTGCATGAAGACTGGGATGGGAGGGTATAATAAGAAGGAAAGACAGTGGTGTTGACTGGGTGGAGGAGTATATGAGAGAGAGGGGTAGAGAAAAAGGCTGAAAGAAAGAGAGACTGTATAAAAACTGAGATGGGGTATATGAGAGAGAGAGAGACTGGTGGGGAGTAATGTGAGAGAGTGAGAGCCTGGGTGAATACTAAAGTGAAGGAGAGACTGAGTTAAAGATAGGGTGGCAATATAAGAGAGAGAGACTGGGCAAAGACTGGGGATTGGGTTATACAAGAGGGAGAGAGAGACTGATAGGGCCCCAGATCATAGTGAAACGTGAAGCAAAGAGGCTATCAAGGGGGCTGCCGCCACACTGCTGGCAGCACATTTGAGGAAGGAAGCTGTTGGCCTCTGTCAATAACGTGCAGGGACATATTAAGGGCCAGATTTACTAAATGTATTTTCCACAGATACAGAATAGGAACAGGGCCTTAGTAAATCACTTTTTAAAAGAGATGCAGCAGATCTCAGAGGGGTTTCCCTTCCCCTGCCCCAGTCCTGAACTTAAGTGGGGACAACTTGGGGCGGGAGGGAGGGAAGATGATGCAAAAGAGATCTTAGCTGCTGGCTTCTAAGTTTTTGTGCTGGTTCTTGGATTCAAAGAAAAGGTGTTGAGGTCTAAGCAAAGGGCTATTAGGACTCTGCAAGACTGATTATAGTATTCATCTAAAAGTCTTCCTACATTTAGGAGCTGGGCATTTTTTAGAATTGATTCTATAGTCACTAGTTTGTGCTTCCACCTCCCTGTCAGAGGGGGCAGAAGCGGCAGTCAAAGGGAGGGAGAAAAGTAATGCAGCGCTGGAGAGCTCAGGTAAGTGTTGCATTGCTGTTTAAATGGCATTGCCACTGCCGCAGGTCCTAGAGAGGGTTGACATGGTGGCAGTGGAAGCAGGGGGGTATCAGGATTAAGGGCTCACCGAGCGTGCCTCATTTTCTTGCACCAGCCCTGTCCACATGCACAATCTCCTTCCTTTAACACCACTTGATGTCTTGGGGGATGAGGAAACTCAGGAACTAGCACAGACTACCAGTAATACAAAAACCCCACTTTACAGGCAGGGGCAGTATATCTTGGATTTAATAGTTCTGGTATGTTAGATAACCGATACTGACCTCACCATCAGAATCCTCATCCTCTGCAGATGGACAGAGCAGGTTACTAAGAGCCTGCAGTGAAGAAGCTGAAGAAAAGTCGTCCAAGTTCATTCCAACGGCCTACACTCACAGAAAGAGACAATATATACTTTATCTACTGTATAGTTTGCAAGGTATTAGGCAGTGCTTTTCAAACTTTTACCCTGTATGACCCCATTTTAGCAACTGAAAATTCACATGAACCCCAAATGATGATGAAATCAAAATAGCAGGTCTCCAGCCTCCTTCCCCGCCATCTACTCATCCAGTGGTTCTCAACCTTTTTTGTACCGTGACTCCTTTTACCATTGGTCAACTTGTGGTGACCCCAATGATAAAATCAAATGCGTCTCTCTTCCTTTACCGTTAACGCATTGTCGCTGTAATCATTTGTTGAATTATTAAAATATTATAGGCCTTTACAACATGTTTTTATTTATAAAATTTACTTATTTAAACCACAATTAATCACAATCACAAGTAACAATATTTGATTTCAAAATTATTATGATTTTGTAGTCAAATCACTAATATGAAATAAAATTATTTTTTCTACCTTAGTTGTCTGACCAATTTATTCTCTGATCATGCTGGTCCCGATCTGAGGCTTCTGCTTTCCTGTCTTCTCTTAGCTCTCTTTCTGTGGTCTATGGTCCATCTGCCATTTCTTATCTCTTCTTTCATTTTCTTCACTTCTTTCCATCAGCCTATTTCCATTCCCAGTAACCATCCCCAGTATCAGCCCCTTCCCAGTCCTCACTCTCAGTACCTTCCAATATCAACTTGCATTCCCATGACTGCCACTGGTGTCCATTCCCTTCCAGTCCCCCTCCTTCCCCACTGACCAGTCCCTTCTAGTACAAATACCATGGCAGCCCCTCTCAGATCCACTCTCTTCCAGTTTCATTCTCCCATCCCCTTGTATCAGCCCATTTGTAGCCTTAGCCCCCAGTTTTCTTCCAGGGCCAGCAGCTCTATCCTCCCCTCCCCACAATCAGCCCATTCCCAATCAAAGCCCCCCAATAAGCTCGCTTCCAGTGCTAGTCCCCCCCTCAACCCCATTACCAGTACTAGCCTCCCCTAATCAGCCCAATATCAGTCCTACCCCCCCATCAGCTCATTACCAGTCCTAGCCTCCCCTAATCAGCTCATTTCCAGTGCTAGTCCCTCCTCAACCCCATTACCAGTGCTAGGCTCCCCTAATCAGCCCATTACCGGTCCTACCCCCCCCCCCCATCATCCCATTTCCTGTCCTAACCTCCCCGATCAGCTCATTTCCAGTGCTAGCCCCCCATCAGTCCATTACCAGTCCTATCCCCCTATCAGAACATTACCAGCCCCAACCCCCCTTGATCAGTCCATTCCCAGTCCTAGCCTTCCCTAATCAACCCATTACCAGTCCTAGCCCCCCCATCTGCCCATTATAATCCTAACCCACACTGTCTCTCCCCTCTGTCCAGCATTTATTGCCCGTCTGTACAGTATGTCCCCCTGTCTCTTCCCTTTGTCCATGTCAGCCCCCCTCCCTCCCTCCCTCCATGTCAGCCCCCCTCTCCATGTCAGCCCTCCCTCCCTCCCTCCATGTCAGCCCTCCCTCTCCATGTCAGCACCCCTCTGTCCATGTCAGCCCCCTCCCTCCATCCATCAATGTCAGCCCCCTCCTCCCTCCCTCCCTCCCTCCATGTCAGCCCTCCCCTCCCTCCCTCCCTCCCTCCCTCCCTCCATTCATGTCAGCCCCCCCCTCTCCATGTCAGCCCCCCTGTCCATGTCAGACCCCTCCCTCCATCCATCCATCCCTCCATGTCAGCCCCGTTGCAGGTTCCCTGCCCCCTCCTCCCCTCTCCCTGTCTGCCTACTGCTGCCCTGCTGTTCTTCTACAGCTGCGGCTCCCTGTCTCTTAGGGAACCGTGGCTATACCTGTAAAATCGTTGCAGAGCCTTCCTGTCTCTCTATGGGCTCCGTGCAACATTGTCATGCCTCCAAAGGAAGTGGTAAACAACTTCCTTTAGAGGCAGGACAATGCTGCACGGAGCCCGTCAAGAGACAGGAAGGCTCCGCAACGGTTTTACTGGCACAGCCGCGGTTCCCTAAGAGGCAGGGAGCGGCCGCTGCATTAGAAGGGACTGGGAGGTGGCGAGTTTGCCACTGCCGAGAAGCGGACTTGGCAGCGGCAGCAGCTTGGGTGCTTTTTTTTTTTTAACGGCAGAGTGGGGTGAGGCGTGGTGACCCCCGCTAAATCCTGTGGCGACCCCCGTGGGGGTCGTGATCCACAGGTTGAGAACTGCTGTACTCATCTAAAGCAGGAAGGCAGCTGCAACAGTAGTGGCAACAGCAGCAGCAGCAGCAGTCAATACAGAGTCCCTTGTGTCAGTATGCAGTGTGCGCTTACGGATCCCAGTACTCAGCATGGGTTTCCATTCTAACAGGATGGGACAAGAGCCTATGAATGTTTACTGGCTCACAGGCCACATGCTGACTGGTGATTGCTACTATTTGGCATAGGTCATAGGGAAAGTCCAGAGACAAAGAGAAAGGAGAAATTAGACCTTACCTGCTAATTGTCTTTCCTTGAGTGTTCTCCAGGCCAGTCCGGGAAACAGTAGGGTTGTCACCCTCCTCCAGCAGCTAAGCGACTGAAATACAAAGTCTTGCGATCCTATATCTAGCTCCCCCTAGCATCCGCAACCCAGTCTTCTATTGAACAAGCTGCTAAGAAAAACAAATAAGACTACAATCTGAACTAACAATTTAACATCCAACTTATGGAACCTAAGAGAGGCTGTAACATGCCTTTGGAAGTTCTGCCGAACTCTTATTGCAGTTAATTACTTATCTATGTATATATTTTTTTTTAATCCCTGAACGACCCCACTCCCTCACCCCCCCTAACTAGGAGGCTAGCGGAGAAGCAGAACCGCCCCTGAAGTAACTCGATGTCCGACTGCACTCACGCCCCACTTCCAAAACAACCATAATCCCATGACTGAGAACGGCACACAACCCCGGAACCAACGCCCGGACTTCTTCTCTGAATTGTAGCCATCCCAGGGTGGGCCCTGGACTGGCCTGGAGAACACTCAAGGAAAGACAATTAGCAGGTAAGATCTAATTTCTCCTTCCTAATCGGTTTTCCAGGCCAGTCCGGGAAACAGTAGGGACGTACCAAAGCAGTAGCTAAACACGGGAGGGACCCATAAGTCTGGCCACCAAAGCCGAAGCACCAACATTGGCATCCCCCCTCGCCTGAACATCTAAGCGATAATGCTTAGAAAACGTATGACGGGACGACCAAGTTGCCGCCTTACAGATATCCACCGGCGGAATCAAGGAACACTCCGCCCACGATGCAGCCTGCCCCCGAATGGAGTGCGCCCGCAACCCTAGCGGAGGAGTTTTACCCTGCGCCGAGTAAGCTGCCACAATGGCCTGCTTCACCCAACAGGCTAGGGAAGCCTTGGACACCGCCTCCCCTTTCCGAGGACCTCCAAACAGCACGAACAACCGGTCCGTCTTGCGAATCGACTGTGTCCTTTGAAGGTAACGGCGAAGTACCCTGCCAAGGTAAAGCTTATGGAGCTTACGATCCACCGCATCTCCTCCGAGACCCGTAAAAGTCGGAAGCGAGATGGACTGATTCACATGAAACCGAGAAACCACCTTCGGTAAAAATGACGGCACCGGTCGCAAAACCACCTTCTCTTCAGAAAATGGTAAGAAAGGATCCCTGCACGAGAGCGCTTGCAAATCCGAGATCTGCCTGGCCGAGCACAAGGCTACCAGGAACGCCGTCTTCCAGGAAAAACTACACAAGCTAGCAGACCCTGCCAGCTCAAACGGCGGCTCCGCCAGCGCCTCCAAAACCAAGTTCAAGTCTCACGGAGGAACCACCGGCTGAATGGGCAGACGCACTTGTTTCATTGCCCGAAGAAATTGGACTACATCCTGGTGCGCCGCCAACGAGCAACCTCTAACTCGCCCCCTATAACAAGCCAGTGCCGCTACTTGAACTTTCAAGGAATTGAGGGTGAGCCCCTTATCCAGGCCATCCTGTAGAAACAGCAATATGTCCATTATCGAACAGTGGAACGGCCGCATGTCCCTCTCAGCACACCACGCTTCAAAAATGTGCCAAATCTGGATATAAGCCAGCGACGTGGATCATTTCCTGGATCTCAACATAGTATCTATAATGTGGCCGAGTACCCCCGGCGCCGTAAGCGTTGCCTCTCAAGAGCCAGGCCGTAAGCAAGAACCGATCCACTTGTGGCATCAAGACCGGCCCTTGGTTCAACAGATTGACCCGAATGGGCAGTCTCCAAGGTTAATCCACCAAAATTCAAACTATATCTGCATACCAGGGCCTCCGTGGCCAATCCGGCGCTACGAGAATCACCCGGCCATCGTGAACCGCAATGCAGCACAGTAGTTGACTGATCATCAGCCAGGGTTGTGATAGCACATCAAGCCCCTCTGACATATGTTCTCTGCGCCTGCTGAAGAACCGCGTGGCCTTGGCGTTGGAAAAGGTAGCCATCAGATCCAAGACCGGTCGCCCCCAATGAATCACGATGTCGTGAAAGACTGCCACATTCAGCTCCCACTCTCCTGGGTCCAGGACATTCCTGCTGAGATAGTCAGCCTGCACATTGTCCTTTCCTGCTACATGGGCTGCCGAAAAAGTCACCAGATGACTCTCCGCCCACTGCATCAGCAGCTGGCTCTCCTCCGCCAGCGCTGCACTTCCCGTGCTGCCCTGCCGATTGATATACGATACCGTCACTGCATTGTCTGAGAACACTCGAACTGCTCTCCCCGTTACCAGATCCGCAAGGCCTTGCAGCGCCAACCGCACCGCTCGCATCTCTAGAAGATTGATCGACCACTCGGCCTCGGTCCTCGACCAAGTGCCCTGCACCACCTGAGCTAGACAATGCGACCCCCAGCCTTGAAGGCTTTTATCCATAGTGACCAACACCCATTCGGGCTGCTCCAAGGAAACGCCTGCCCGAAGATGATCGATCACAAGCCACCACTCCAGACTGTTCTTCACCACTTCCGGACAGATTAGCTTCCGACACAAGGGATGCTCCTGGGGGGACCACCGCGAAAGGAGAGCTCGCTGAAGAGGACACATATGGACCCTGGCCCACACCACTAGATCCAAGGATGCCGCCATCGACCCCAACAGTTGCATGTAATGCCACGCTGTTGGCGCCCTCATGTGCAAAAAGCGGCGCAGCTGCGTCTGAATCTTTAGCACTCTGCCCTTGGGAAGTGACACCATGCCAGCCACTGTATTGAACAAGGCCTCGAGAAAAACTAGCTGACGCCCTGGGCACAACTGACTGTTTGCCTGGTTGACCACCCAACCAAGCTGTTCCAAAAAGGCTACCACTCGCTCGGTAGCCCTGACTGCTTCCTCCTCGGACTCTGCCTGTACGAGCCAATCGTCCAGATAAGGATGCACCTGCATTCCTTTGTGTCTCAAGGCCGCCGCCACCACCACCACCATCACCTTTGTGAAGGTGCGAGGTGCCGTGGCCAGCCCAAACGGAAGAGCTTTGAACTGAAAATGTCCCATGGGAACGGCAAAGCGCAGGAACTGTTGATGTTCTGGTCTGATAGATCTGACGGAGGCTTATCTGCATATTCCTATCAATGAGAGCCACTCTCCTGGCTTTACTGCCAGAATCACCGATCGCAGCGTTTCCATCCGAAAATGCGGTACCCTTAAGCTAGCGTTTACGTGCTTGAGATTGAGAATGAGCTGAAAGGACCCCTTCTTCTTGGGTACCACAAAATAAATGGAGTATCGACCTAAGCCGCAGTGGTCTTGAGGTACGGGCACAACTGCTTGCAGTTGCAGCAACCGTTGCAACGTTCCTAGTACCGCCTTCTTCTTTTCCCGAGCGTTGCATGGAGACACCACGAACACATCCACTAGAGGCCTGCAAAACTCTAACGCGTAACCTTCGCGGACGATCTCCAGCACCCACCGGTCTGTCGTAATAGTGGCCCAGGCGGAGTAAAACTGCTGTAGGCGACCCCCCCACCAGCAACTCCGGCTGGACGGTCCTGACTTCATTGCGATTTCTTGGGGAGGGTTTGCTGGGAACCAAAATAACCCCGGCCAACCCCCCCACGCCCCTCAAAAGGACTGACCTCTAGACATAAAGTGACCCCTCTGGTATGGCGCATACCGCAGAGCTCTAAATCTGTGAAAGTCTCTAGCCTGACCTCTCTGTACACCTCCTGGTCGTGAATCCCTTGGTCTATCCTCTGGGAGACGACCTCCCTTTGAATCCCCGAGATCCTTCACTATCTTCTCCAAAGTCTCCCCAAAGAGCAACTTGCCCTTATAGGGTAACTTACTCAGATGAGCTTTAGACGACATGTCCACCACCCAGTTTCTCAGCCAGAGAAACCGCCTTGCCGCCACCAGAGACGCCATAGCTTTTGCTGAGATGCGCACCAGATCATAACAGGTATCTGCTAAATAAGCCGCTGCCGATTCCAACTTGGCCCCTTCCTCGGACACCCCCTCCGGGGGTTCCACCTGGAGCCATTGGATAGATGCTCTCGACACATAGGTCTCGCAGATCGAAGCTTGCAGGGCCAACACACTCACTTCAAACGCCTGCTTGAGAATCGCTTCCAACGTACAATCCTGGAGATCTTTAAGCACTGCTCAGCCTTCTACCGGAATGGTGGTCTTTTTAGTCACCGCTGAGACCAAGGCATCGACCTTAGGCATTCGCATTAGCTCCTTCTCCTCCTGCGGTAATGGATACAAATGACCCATCGAGTGGCTACCCCTCAGAGTCGCTTCCAGGCATTCCCATTCCGATTCTATCATCTGCTTAATGACCCGATGAACTGGAAAACACTTCTGCTCCAATTTGAACCCCTGCAGAAGCGGGTCCTCCAGTGGCTCTTCCCGAGCCACCAGCAACTCTATATTCAGTGCTGCCAGCGACTGAGATATGAGGGCCCCTAGCTCCTCCTTGCGAAAAACCCAAAACACATTAGGGTCATCGCCTGGGGCAATCTCCCCTTATTCCATCTCTATGGCCTATGGCTCTCGCCCCGAGTCTGACCCAAGTTCTCCGTCCTCGGCAGGCTGAAGCTCTGGAGCCTGTCTCCCCAAAAAGACCGCGTCAGACTCCAAAATCGACCCCCTATGGGAAGGCCCTTCCCCCGGATCCTCCAGCAAGCTCGACTCCGCTCCAGGCAAGGCAGCCACCTTGGGAGCCGGACCAAAATCCTGAAGCTGCTTCCTCTTTAGGCAGAATGCCTTATGCATCGCCAGAATGAAGTCGGCTGAAAACCATGAGCTCACCTCCTCCTGCAAGCCTGAGGACTGCGAATGCAATGCCTTCCCTGCCAGCGCAGACTTTTTTGACTTTGCCTTGGATTTTCCCGGCTTCTTGTGCCCCGCGGGAGAGACGGCTGTTTGCAAAATGGCCACCATACCCGCCTTTTCTGTTGCAGCTACAGGCCCCGCACTGTCCCCAGGCCCTGTCTTCTCCATTGCACCAATCAACTTAGGCTCTACCCTGCTACCGCTCCGAAAAAACGTGCAGCACAGCCCAGGACCCGAAAAACCGCAGCTGCTGCCACACTGAGCGCACGAAACCAAGAACTCCTGCATACATGAGGAAAACTCATCTCACACTCCGAGGCCGCAATCCCTGCTGAACTCACAACTGCCTCTGCTAACCACCCCTGAGCACTTACCTACTACAGGACCCTCCGGTATTGCACATTTTTACCTTGCAGCTGTTTCCGTTGCTAACGGAACTCCTTATTGGCTGTTGAATCACGAAGGAGTGCTCTGGGGCTCCCAGTCACATCCTTCGTCAGGCAGTGCACTGAACAGCGTGCTCACCTCGAGGCAGGCTCTGCCTCTCCTGCCCAGCTATCAGGCTTCCTGATTCCCACAGGCTCTTCTTTTTTTGGCCAGAATGCCCTGCTAGGGCACCCCCCTCCCCCCCCCCCCCCGGCCACCTTGCAGCCTGATTGCGTTGTACCATTCCTTTTATTTTATTTTTACTTTTATCTTTAATTTCCAGCCTCTGAACCCAGGAGCTCTCTAACACTATCCCTAGCTGCGGAGGACTGAAAGACTGGGTTGCGGATGCTAGGGGGAGCTAGATATAGTCCTCAGCTGCTGGAGGAGGGTGACAACCATACTGTTTCCCGGACTGGCCTGGAGAACCAATTAGGAATGGCTATGTTTCTGTGAACCCCCATCCATTGATGCAGAAACCCAAGGGAATGGTGCAATATAGGGGGTGAAGTTCTTCTACTGTATGCACAAAACAAGAGAAAGATCTGGAGGTGATTGTATCTGATGATCTTAAGATAGTCAGTCATACAGGTAGACAAGGTGATGGCAAAAGCCAGAAAGATGCTTGGTTTGTACAGGGGAAGGAACAGCTATTAGGAAAAGGGAAGTGATATTACCTCTGTATAAATTCTGGTGAGACCTCATTTGCAATTATGTGTGCAAATCTGGAGACCACACCTTCAAAATGATATAAACTGCGAGTACTTGGCCATGATACCCTCCTTTTCTGTCCTGTGCATCTAGCTCCTCCAGGTTCAAAAGCCTCTGTCGTAACTCTCTCTCCCTGCCTTCTTTCTCTTTCTTTATACGCACTCCCCATTTAATCAATACCCCTTGCACGACCGCTTTAAAGCCATCCCATACCCCTCCCCAAGCCACTTCCCCGTTATCATTACGTCTAAAGTAATCCGTTATTTCTCGTTCAATTTCCTCCTTAACTCTCTCATCTTCTAGTAAAGATTCATTTAATCTCCAAAATTGATTCCCCCTCCCTTCCCTTTCCACTTGCAACTCCACCACCACTAGTGTATGATCTGACCACGTTATTGGGTCCATCTCAGCTCCCTTAATCCTCCCAACCGCCTCTTTTGTTACCCAAATAGCATCTATTCTGGAATATGACCCATGAACCGGCGAGAAATATGAAAATTGTTTTTTTCCGGGGGTGTTGGAATCTCCAGCTGTCTACCAGGCATTGCGGTTGCACAAATTTATGGTATTTATTCCTATCCACTTTCCTGCCTTCCCTTTTCCCTGTAGCTTCCCTTTCCAGATGCCATGTTATATTAAAGTCTCCACCACAAATAAGTGTACCTGCCCCCAGCTTACCCACCTCTTCATTAAGGGCCCTCCAAAATTCCCCTTGTGCCCCAGTTGGTGCATACACATTCACTACACAGTACCATTCCGCCCCTATTTTGGCCCATATTAACACATATCTTCCCGCTTTGTCCCGAATGATGTTCTGAAGCACCACCTTTATCTTTGAGTCTATCAGTATCGCCACTCCCCCTTTTGTCTTTTCTACTGTGTTTGATGCATATACCCTCAGACTATAACCCTTTGGCCTGACCAAGTGCTCTGTTGCCCTGGTCAAATGCGTTTCCTGTAAGAGCACCACTGTGGCCCTTTGTCGCTGGAGCTCTTTATATAATTTCTGCCTTTTAAATGGCGAGTTGAGACCCTTTACATTCAGTGTCATTATTTTTAACTCACCGTTGATTCCCCTTCCTCTCCCTTGGCTAAAAGTGCCCTTCCCTAACTCTTGTTGTCCCCCACTTCCTCCCCTCCCCCTCCCGCATTCCCCTCCACACAACCCCTTCCCTCGCCCCCTCCTTGGAGACCTGTCTTCCATGTATGGTGACAGTCTATCAGACCTCTGCTGCGCCCCTCCCCTTCCATTCCCCCATCCCCTTCCTCACACCTAATCCCCTCCTCCAATGGCCTGGCCTATCCCTCCCTCCATCCCGATCCAACTCCATTCACCCCCCCTTGTTCCTCACCACCTACCTCCCCCCACTACCCTACCCATTCTTCCCCCCCATCAGCCGTTCTTCCCCCTGCCCCTTGTCGCTGCCCATTATTGACATACATAATGTTTTCTACCCGACCTTACCCTCTAAACCTTCCACCCCCCTTCCCCCTCTTCCTACCCACCTCCTCCCCCCACCCATCTCCCCTCCCCTTCGAGAATCATCTCTTAAATTAAACTCTTGGCAATGTCCTACATCACAGTTCAATTAATAGAACATCTGATGCCAAACACTCTGGGTCCCTCTTCTTCAGCCACTATCCTTTGCTGTTGAGTTTACTCCTGGGCTGCCTTTGGTCAGCCTCGCCGGTCTCTGACCCTGTGCTGGTGTCCTCTGCCATCGTGAACCAGCCGCCCTGGCCCCAGATGTCGTGCCAGTTTTTAGTGGTGCTTGGATCTCTTTGCCCCCTGGCAGGGTGTTGAGTCTCAGATCTCTGAGCACTCCCCATGCTTCTTCGCTATTCTTCACCCTTCTCGACATTCCTTTCAACGTTATGAGCAGTCCAAAAGGGTACAACCATCTATAACGCACCTCTTCTCTCCTCAGGAATGCCGTCACCTCCCGTATCTCTCTACGAAGTTTTAGGGTGCCCAGAGATAAGTCCTGGAAGAACTCCACCGCTTGTCCTTCCCATTGAAAATGACCCAGTTTCCGTGCAGCCTTCAGGATATTCTCTTTGCTTTTAAAAGATCGCAGGCATACCACTATGTCCCTTGGTCTATTGTCCCGCAATGAACCCAGCCCCCTGTGTGCCCTTTCAATTGGCAGTGACTCATCCCTGCACACTCATCTAAGGCTGCTGCTTGTAACACCGCTGCAAACACTTTTTGAATGACTTCTTCACAATTTGTATATTGGGGGCTCTCTGGAATGCCTCACTCTTATATTACTCCTCCGTGAGCGATCTTCAAGATCCTCCGTCTTCTCCTTCAACTCTTCCTGCGCTTGCTTTAATTCTGTCCATCCTTTTTGAATATCTTCCAACAGATCCCCTTGTTTTTCCAGCTGTGTTTCTGTTTCCTCCACTCAGGAACCTAGGTCCCATATATCCTGTCTTAACGATTGTAAAGTCTCTTTTAGGTCATTTTTTACACCACAAATTTCCACTTTAAGTTCTTCTTTCAGCTCATTCAGCCATGACTTTATTATATCTAATATTCCTGGGCCCCGTGTACACTCCAGCTCCTCCCCAGATTCTGCCTCAGGCTCTGCCACCATTTTGCCCTCCCTGTCTCCTTCCTTTCCTCCTCTCAGGGGAGCGTAAGAGGATCTGTACTCCGCCAACGTTTTCTTAGCTGCTATCCCTCCTTTGGACTTCTCCATCTTCCTCACGGCCTTCTCCTTTGGGCTTTACTGCTTGGCACTCTGTGAGCCTCTTTTCTCCCTGCTTGTCCTGTCCAGAGACTGTTGGGGTTTGTAGTATTGGTAAATTGGCCTTAGAAAAACTTAGATAGCTTAGTATGTCTGGCTTCAATATTTTGCTTTCTGGCCTACACTCCTTCACCCTACCAGGCTTGCAGAGGCCTGTACCAGCTGTCTGAGCCCCTCTCACCTCCTTCCTGGAGTTGCTGCCGTGTCACTGCTGGCTCTTCACTCCTGCACTTCAATCCCACTCCGATGCCTCTGTCTGGATCTCCTTTGCCTCCGGGGCCCAGCCGCTTCTCACAGGCACCACATGCTCTCCCTCACACCCACACTGTGTTCCTTGCCGCCCTCCGCTGCTGCAGCCCCGGCCCCACTCACTGCTGCTGCTCGCCTTGTGGTGCTCTCTGCCACCAATCGGCACTTTCGCCGGCTTCCGATCGCTTTGGCTGCCCTCTCTCTGGCGGTGTTCTGCTCCTTCGCTGCTCTGCTGCCTCCTTCACTGGTGCCACAGCATTTGGGCCGCCTTTCTCCACTGCCACGTGCTCCCCGATTGTGACCTCACTGTCGCTCCTGCTGCTAGCCAATCCTTCTAGATCCCTGGCTTTTGCTGCTGCTGACTTCAGCGGCTGTCCGCTCACTGCTGCCCCATCATCTCACACCATTGGACTGCCCCGTTTGCTTTCAGGTGTGTTTTCCTCCTTTATTGTGGGCTTTGGCGTCGGAACTCTAAAATTGCGCCGCCATTCGGCCCGATGATGTCACCAGAAGTCCATTTTAACCAAATTTTTATGTGCCTCTTATTTGTTTTGCCTGTATGTCTTGATTAGATTTTAAGTTCTGGGGGGGGGGGGGGGAATCTATTTCTGCTTATATCTAGCAGTGCTATATAAATAAGTAATAGTAGATTTATACAGTAGAAGAAATGGCCTACTCAGGCCCAGAGGACAAAGGAGAAACAAGAAGCACCAAGATAAGTAAGCTGCATGAGTACAAAGATTGTGCCAGTGTGCACTCATAGTACCCAGTCCCTCCTGGCTTTCCTGCACGGCATCAGGGCATGTGACACTGCAAATGTGCAACCTGTCTTCATAGCTGTTTGCATAAGGCCCAGCTCTAGTAACTTTGTACAGCAAAGGTTGCATTAAGAGAGGTGAGCTGGTGGTGGACTGGGAAAGGAGTGGAAATCCATGGGGAGGGGCAGAGCTGGTTCACTGTATTGGTACTCTAGGTAAACCTTTCATTTTATGCTTCCCTGGCTGTCAGAATCTATTGTTTAGCTTTGAATGCCCTGCTCTTTCCTACTCCTCAGATGATGTTGCTGTAGGCAACCACCTAGTTTGCCTGATGGTTGGGCCAGCCTGAGGGGGGGGGGGGGGAGATAGATTAAGAGTACTCAGCCATGTTCCATAGTATTTTCAGTCTGACCCCGTATGGTCCACTGGTGGCTGTTTCTCCAATAATCTGTCACTCTCTGAAGGGGAATTCTACAAGATTCATCTCTCTCCTCACTGTTATTCAATATATACAGTGGTGTACAAAAGTCTGGAATCACTTGTGAGTTTTACGTTTTTCATACTTTCTAATGTTTTTTTTTTTTAAATTTGCGTTAGCCCAGCATATTCATCTTTCTACCATGTTAAAAGGGATACATTTGGCTATTAGAGTTGACTTTTTTGCATTCCTTGCTTTCAATTTAAATACTTTGCAGACACTGGGAGATAGCTACTGCGATTTTTGTGGATCCTGCGTCAAAACTGGATCGAGATTATCCAATATGCACATGTTATTTCTGACCAATCAGGAGGCTGGTTTCACTAACCAATCACAATGCAGATATCTAGCCAACAGTGCAGCTATAAAAACGTGCGGAATGTTTGAATTTCATACGCTTTCTGGATCGACCATGAAGATGACTCGGACCCTGACGTTGGAGGAGCGTGTTCGTGTACCCTTTATGAGCGAGGAAGGATTTTCAAGCCATCAGCCAGGAAAACTGGCTGCAGTCAGAGTGCTGTTGTTAAGATTGTACAGAAGAAGAAAGAAATGGGTTCAGTGGTGGACAAGCCTCGTTCAGGTCATCCATGTGCATCAACATCACGCCAGGACCGCGCACTATGATGCATTTCACTGACTAATCGCAAGTTGACCTCTCCTCAGCTACTTCGAGAGTGGTCAAATAAGAGTGAGGTCAGTGTCAGCTCATCAACAGTTCGTCGCCGGTGCCTGCAGTTTGGTCTCCAGGGCTGCAAAGCATGGAATAAGCCACTGATGCCTGACATACAATGGCGAAACCGGATCATGTGGGCGAGAAAGCACTCAACCTGGTCGACTGAAATGTGGGAAAAGGTGCTATTCAGCGATGAAAGCACCTTCTGCCTGTTTGGTAACCAGGCCCACACCTATGTGAGGAGATTTCCTGGAGAGGAATTCAAGCCTAAGTGTCTCAACCTCACTGTGAAGCATCCTTTGAAGGTCATGGTCTGGGGCTGCATGTCTGCCAGTGGCGTTGGACGTCTTCACATCGTCGATGGAATGGTCAACGGGGCCAAGTACATCACCATACTGCAAAAGTGCATGGTGCCATCAGCACACCAGCTGTTTCCGGGCCAGTTTCTGTTCCAAGATGACAATGCACCCTGCCATCGCTCCAGACAGGTGATCAGCTGGAAGATGAAATTAGACTTACCTGCTAATTGTAGTTCCTGGAGGAACTCCAGTCTAGTCCCGGAATCTCTGGGTTGTCATCCTCTTCCAGCAGCTTGGAGACTGAGAAACTTCACTTTTGTGATGTCACTGGTACATAAGCCCTGGACCCGCCTCCTCAGATCAGTTACCTACTGACAAAGCAGACTCACCGGAGCAAGCATTAAGTAGCAAACTGTACTTTCAGACATTTGAAAACCACTAACTGAACACTAAAAATTGGCAAACCTAACTATGTACACAGGTTCTGAACCACACCTCTTCGCTGAGGTCCTTATCTCCCCCCCCCCCCGTGAAGGAAACTGACCTCCCGGTCATCCCTATGCTCCCCCCCTTGCCGTAGGATACTAGGCCGCAACCTCGTCCCCGGAAACTCTTACCTGTTAGTTCATCCGTGCTTCAGGCCACGGTCCACTCATCATTAGGGCGGGACACGGGACTAGACTGGAGTTCCTCCAGGAACTACAATTAGCAGATAAGTCTAATTTCATCTTCCTGATCATCCCTCCAGTCTAGTCCCGGAATCTCTGGGGATGTAACAGAGCAGTGACTATATATTCAACGGGAGGGCCCCGCTAGACCAGCCTGAAGCACCGCCGATCCAAAACAGATATCCCGCTCCGCCTGAACATCCAGACGGTAATGCTTCACAAACGAGTGTAAAGAAGACCAGGTCGCCGCTTTACAGATTTCTACCGCCGGCACAAGACTGCACTCTGCCCAGGAAGCCACCTGTGCCCTAGTGGAATGAGCTCTAAGCCCTTCCGGAACCACCTGGCCTTTCAACATATACGCTGACGCGATTGCCTCTTTTAACCATCGGGCAATAGAAGCCTTAGATGCTGCCTCACCCTTATGTGCTCCTGCAAACAGCACAAACAATCTATCCGACTTCCTGAAACTGGCCATCATACGGATATACCTTTTTAATGCCCTTCGAATATCCAAGCGATGCAACTGTTCCGTGGGCTGATTGCCGCTCTCCGCCGCGAACACCGGCAAAGACACTACTTAATTCAGATGAAACACAGAAACCACTTTGGGCAAAAAGGAAGGGACTGGCCGCAATACCACCTTAGTATCGGAGAAAGACAGAAAGGGCTCTCTACAGGACAATGCTTGTAACTCCGAGATCCGCCTTGCAGAAGCAATTGCCACCGAGAACACCACCTTAAGTGTGAGATCCTTCAGAGACGCTCTTGCCAATGGTTCAAAGGGCGCTTTCCCCAAAGCCCCCAACACCAAAGGCAGATCTCACGATGGCACAACTTGCTTCCGCGGCGGACGTAACAGGGTCACGGCCCTCAAAAAACGCTTAACATCTGCATGTGCTCCTAACGCTTCGCAATGCACTTTACCCCTATAACAGGACAGCGCCGCCAACTGCACCTTTAAGGAAGCGGCCGCCAAACCCTTCTGAAAACCGTCCTATAAAAATGACAGCACCTGTGGAACTGAAGCCTTTAAGGGAACGCACCCGTTTTGCTCACACCATCCTTCAAAGATGCACCACACTCTAACATAAGCTAAGGAAGTAGACCGCCGTCGAGCTCTCAGCAAGGTGGAAATCACCCCCGCCAAATAACCCTTCGCTCTCATCCTAGCCCTCTCAAGAGCCAAGCCGTAAGCGAGAACCGATCCACCTGAGGCATGCATAGGGGCCCCTGGGTCAGAAGATCCCACTGAGCCGGAAGCCTCCAGGGGTCCCCTACCAACAGACACACTAGGTCCGCGTACCACGGCCTCCTTGGCCAGTCGGGAGCAATCAGGATTACCGGACCCTTGTGTCACTCTATGCGCTGCAGTACTCGCCCGATCTGCACCCAGGGTGGAAATACATAAAGGAGCTGCTCCTCCGGCCATGCCTGAATAACAGCGTCCAGGCCTTCCTCCATTCTTTCTCTCCTTCTGCTGAAGAAGCGATCTACCTTCGCTGACTGAAAGGTTGCCATGAGGTCCATCGCCGGCTGCCCCCAGCGACAGATCAGCATCTCGAAGACGTCAGAGTGTAGGACCCATTCTCCCGGGTCTACCCTTACCCGACTCAAGAAGTTGGCCTCCATGCTGTCTATTCCTGCGACATGCGCCGCCGACAGAGCCAATAGATTGTTCTTGGCCCACTCCAACAAACTCTCCGCTTCTTCCTCTAGAGCTACACTGCTGGTGCCCCCCTGACGATTGACATAAGCTACCGCCGTCGCATTGTCTGAGAACACTCGAATGGCTTTTCTGCGTAGCACCGGCCGAAACACCTGCAATGCCAGCGCTATCGCCCTCAATTTGAGCCTGTTGATCGACCAACTCTTCTCCAGCTCCGACCATTGTCCCTGCGCAAACTGACTTTGGAAGTGAGCTCCCCAGCCTAGAAGACTGGCTTCCGTCGTCAGAGATATCCACTCCAGCGATTCCAAGGGCATCCCTTTTTCCAGACACCCAGGCCTCAGCCACCACTGGAGCGCTTTGCACGTTTGCGGCGGGCAAGGCAACCTCTGAGACAGCTGATCCTTCTGATGTGACCACCTCCTCAACAAGGCCCTCTGCAATGGTCGCATGTGCGCCCTTGCCCACGGGACTAACTCTAATGTCGCTGCCATGGTCCCCAGTACCTGAAGATAGTCCCAGGCCATGGGACTCCGGTTGTGGAGAAAACATCTGACCAAGGATCTGAGCCCCAGCACCCGCTGCCACGGTAGGAAGACTCGTCCCTGCTTCATATTGAAGAGAGCTCCCAGGTATTCCAGACTCTGGGATGGCTCCAGCTTGCTTTTCGCCATGTTGATTACCCAACCTAGACTCTGCAAAATGGACACCACTTTGGCTGTAGCCGCCACACTCTCCTCTCGGGTCTTCGCTCTGATCAACCAGTCGTCCAGATAAGGGTGAACCAATATCCCCTCCTTTCGCAAGGCCGCCGTTACCACCACCATCACCTTGGTGAACGTACGTGGCGCCGTAGCTAGGCCAAAAGGAAGTGCCTGAAACTGGAAGTGTCCCATAGGCACTGTGAACCTGAGAAACTTTTGATGCTCCTGCCGAACCGGAATGTGAAGATATGCCTCCGAGAGGTCCAGAGATGTGAGAAATTCGCCCCTTCTCACTGCTACTATGACGGATTTGAGGGTCTCCATCTGAAAATGAGACACCCTCAGGCAACGATTTACCTTCTTTAGATCTAAAATTGGCCGAAAGGTCCCTCACACTAACTCTCCTTAATTGTCTCTCCAGTGAGCCCCGAGCTCCCGGGCTCACCAACCTCCAGCTGCTTGGAGACTGAGATAACTGATCTGAGGAGGCGGATCCGGGGCTTATCTACCAGTGACATCACAAAAGTGATGTTTCTCAGTCTCCAAGCTGCTGGAAGAGGATGACAACCCAGAGATTCCGGGACTAGACTGGAGGGACGATCAGGAAGCAGCGGAACAACATCAAGTCAATGGACTGGCCTGCCCAGTCTCCAGATCTGAATCCAATCGAGAACCTGTGGCACAAGGTGGCCTTGGAAATATCCAAGAGGCATCCAACATCAAAGCGTGAGCTGATTGAGTCACTCATTGCTGCTTGGAACCGCATTGTCACCAACGATCACCTTGTCAGACTGGTTCATTCAATGCCAACAAGGTGCAGTCAGGTGATCAAGAACAAAGGGTGGCCCATCAAATACTGAGCCATCACTGACACATAAAAACAGCCTTTTTCAAGGCCACATACATTAATTTGAAGGAAACCTGGCGTGCATCCATAATATTTTAAAGCATACTTACAATATGTCGTTGGCCAACGATGTACATTACGCGATTTTCACAGAAAATCTATCAACAGGACAACTATGGGGAACAAACTGAAAATAAGGACCAAACCAATACTAAAAGTTGGCCCTAATAGCCAAATCTATCACTTATCATGAGATACACAGAAAAAGCCACTGGGAGGAAAAATAAATTAAGATATAAGGTCACGAAGTTGAAAAAACGTCAGATTTACAAGTGATTCCAGACTTTTGCACATCACTGTATATCTGCAGCCATTATGTGCAATAATATGAGATCATAACATGTTATATAGTATCTATGCAGACAACATAATGATATACACAGTCTTCAACACATCCAAACTGGAATACACAGTAAAACAAAATGCTTTGAAGCAATGGTACAATAGCTCCATCAACACAACCTAAAGTACAAAAAAACAGATGTCCTCCACATCACCAAGAACACAACATTCACCCCATTGAACAACAATAAGAATCTTGAACAATGAACTAAGTCAAGCACGAAGCAAAGTACTTGAACCAAAACCTAAACCTACAGTTGCATATCAGCAGAACAATGAAAACAGCCTACCACAAAATGAGGATCATACAAAAATTTTGATCATTATTCAACCCCATCGACTTCTGAACAGTATGCCAAGCTACAATAACACCATAACTGGATTACTGCAGTGTAATCTACCAAGATCTCCCAAAGCATGTAATACATCTCCTATAGATGGCATAAAATTCAGCAGCATGTATAATAACAAGGACCACATAGCACAAATACCCACCCTAAAACACACTAGCACCCAATGCAGACACGCATTAAATTCAAAATCCTACTCACCATATTCAAGATCTTACACAAAACATCATCAGAGGCTCTACAAACCCTGATCCAAAACGATCCAGAAAACAGACCAAGAAGGACCAACAACAAAAACTCGCTTGTCATCCCCACCATTAAAACAAAAAGCAAGCCAACAATATTCCCCCTGTGGGCGCCATCATTATGGAACTCTCTTCCCAGGAGACCTAAAATCCATGGATGACCCACACAACTTCAGACAGAGACTAAAAACACTCCTATTCACCGAACACTTTGCAACCGATACATAACCCTAATCTACCAGGATCCGAATATTACCAAATGTTACCATAAACTGTTAACTATAATCTGATAAATTTATTGTATACTTCAAGTTGTCCTGTAATCTAAGTTAACTGTATGCTCCAATTTGTCCCTGTTTAATGTACTCCCTCTAGTTTACGTTCCACTGTAAACCACTGACTAAATGATGAAGCGGTATAGAAAACCTGATAAATAAATAAATGGGGGGACCAGCGGATCGCAAGGGAGGAAAAGAGAGCAACCGAGTTTCAGCGCGGAACTGGAACTGGGGCTCGGAACTCGAATGAAGCTACTAAATTGTCGTCGTCCCCCCACCAGAAATCCCGACTCACCGGTCCCGGAGCTTCTGCCAGCACACAGTTCCGAGTTTCACCTTCCAATTTAACCACCAGCGTAGCGTCCCGTTCCCATGGCAGCACCGACGCAGGCGCTGTGACCAATCAGAAACTTGTTTGGGCCCGCCGCTTTTTCTTTGCCCCCTCCCCCCTCCTGGGATTGTCCTCCTTCATTCCCAGTGTCCGTTTATTTTCCTTCTTGAGCGAACACCTTGCCTCCCTCTTTTTTGCCAGGGCTAACTCTCATTCTCCCTTCCCGATACCGCGCAGCTCTATGATTAAGTTTGAACCACGCAGGCAGCTGTAGTTACAGTAAGTTCTCGCGGTACTTCTAACTTCCCATTCGGCAGCACCGCGAAAATAGGCCGGAACTGTTAAGAGTCGTCCGGTTTAAACTTTGCTGATAAGAGTCCCATAAAGTGTGGTGACTTGCAGATTTGTGCAGAGAGGTGCGGTGAAAGAGGAGGTAAATATTCTCTTTTTAATGACATCCAGCAGATTTAAGAGCAGTATGATTACAGCTGTGCTGCCCTCTGAGCAGGCAGGATACGCTTCAGTTTCCTGACTGCCGTTACTACTCCTGCCGCTTCGTTGCTGTCCGAGCGATACCTTGACTGATGAGAAGCTCGGGAGCAGCGGCGGGGTGCGTGGCAGACACCTATGGGGCCTGAATGTAACTCGCATTGAAGCATAGGTGTCAGCTGTGTGGGTTCTGAACACCTCCGATGTCGGCAAAGGTCCTTTCTGCCAGGAGGGGGTGGGTGATTTGTGTTAGGTTTATCATTTCCAACCATTTGTCTTAGGCTACCCTTGAAAAGGGCAAGAGTTAAATCCCAAATCCCTACCTGTTGTTCCTGCTTTCAGTGGCCCTTCACAGTGCTGCAGAATCTTATCTAAGCGTCTGATGTAGCAAAATGCGCTGTCGTTAGCGCAGGTGATACTGCAGTCTTGCACACAATTTTCTGCGCTAATAAGCACAGAATGTAGCCCGAATTCTAATGCGAGTTCATCAATGTGCAGCATAGAGCACGTTCAAATCTATTAAAATAACTATGCGTCGCAGATGCAGAAGAGCAAAAGGTTAAGCTTGGTGTCGGGATTTTAATACCAGGTCTGAAGAGATGGCTTGCTTAGCTCATAGGTCTGCCACAGTTGCTGGTGAGGAATTTATCCCTGTTTCTTGAGCACACAGCCCCCACAGCCTTTTTTTCTAGCTTTGCTGAAGAGGGTGCTGAAAAAAATGGCAGTGGAAGTATGCTGGAATATAAGGCCGTGCAGAAGAGCTGTATTATTCTGCTCAGAATAATATAGAGGTGTCTCTGAGCACCAATATTATTCTGAGCATTACTTTCGAGCAAAATAATGTTGCTCTTATGCATGGCATAGTATTCCAGCACGTTTAATTTTTTAAAATTTACTTATTTAACAGGTTTTATATCACTTTTATCATTAAGTTAAAGCAGTTTACATTATAACTCAACTCTTGGGTTACATTACAACATGGGTTTCAAACTTGGAAAACTTTTAACAAGGGGATCGAGTTAGGAGTTCAACAGTTTCTGGGGAAACAGTGATTATGGTCCATGAGATGATTAGTGGATTAAGTGATATTTCCATAGTGCTCAGTGAATAGGTAGGTTTTGAGGTTCTTAACGGAAGTCTTTTATGTCTGCAGTCATCTTGAGGTCCTCTGGTAGAGTGTTCCATCCATATTGTTGGTGCTGCTATAGAAAACGTCCTGGTGCATTTTGTCTTTTTGCTTCTTGTTTTGTTTTTGGGGATTATTAGGTGTTTTTTGCTTTCGGTTCTCCGTGGTCTGATTTCTGAGCCTCTTACTATGAGGGACTGGAGTGTGTCCGCAGATCTATAGTGTATGGTTTTGAATGTAATAAGTATGATCTTATGTTTGATCTGAGCATGTATTGGGAACCAGTGAAGTTGTTTCAGGATGGGGGTTGCAGGCTCCTGTGTTCTGGGCCATCTGGAGGGAGTGTAAGGTGTACTCGGATAGACCTGATATATTAGATTGCAATAGTCCAGGATTAGCATTATTGTTACTTGACAGTTCTGAAGTCGTCATAGTTGAGTAGGGGTTTGAGGTGTTACATTAGTTTTCATTTTGTAGTAAGCTGTTTTCGTTGTTTTCCTTATGTGTGACTGGAAGTTTAGGTTTTGGTCCAGGGTGACTGCAAGGTATTTTATTTCTTGTTTGTTTGTTATGATGTTGAGTGCTATCTGTATGAATGATGGTGGTATGAATGATTTGTTTCATATATGCATGGCTCTTCACATTACAAGTGCCTTTTGTGTGCAGGATATAGGTACTGCTAACCACACAGCTATCTGTGTTCATGTGCCTCCTTGCTTTCCTTGTTTAGTGTAGACTTTTTGTGAACATCTCATTTGCATGCTGATTGCTTATAGCATAGCTGAGAAAATGTCTGCATTACATCTGCATTAGGGAAACCTTTCGCTAAACATTTAGAGCTGGGCTGTAGTGCAGGGTTTCTGCATCGAGCCCTCAAGAAGAAAAGAAGGTCCACCAAGCTTATCCTCTCACTGGTTGACCCCCATTCTTTAATGGGCTGGTAATATCAGGAGTGGTGGCTCGGGGAACCTCTTTTTCCAGATCATACTGCTAGACCAGTCCAGACAAGCGGGTTATGCCCCCCATTCCAGCAGATATTGGAGACAGAGAAAATATTCCAGAGCTCTGATTGGCCAGGCTCTGGTTGGTATAGGTATGCCCCTAGGGGTCCTATTCAGTATTTTCTCTGTCTCCAGCAGATAGGGTTACTACATTCTTGTCAGTTAACTTGTAATTTTAATTTTCTTTATTAATTCATTGATTTATCCTGGATGTACTTAGGGCACACTCGAGGTGTCCCTCTGAGTTTTCCCAGAGCCCCAAAGTTCTTTACTGAGCAGTTGCCTCGAGAACAACTACTGAGTTGAGTTCCTGCCCTGTGGGGTCAGTAGAGCTCCCTCTTGCTCCAGAGGTACCCCAGCCGCAGGCTGCGAGGGCCTCTGCTGTTTCGGGGACTGCATGCTTATTCCGTTTAACCTAGAGTATCTTAGGTTAATTGGCTGAATACCTCCTGTCCTCCGTTGAACTTCGGCATCGCTGACACTGCACACTGTAAGTAAGTCTGTCTCCGGACACCGAGGGATTAACTTTAACGGGGCTTAGAGGTTTGCCGACAACTCTTGTTGTCCTGACTGCCCTCCAACTCGAATCGCGGCTGCCACGTGTTTTTTTTTTTTACCATACTTTTCCCTTTCGGGACTGATAGTTTGTTCCGGTGGCCATTTTGTACACCGCGATCCTGCTCCGTGCTGCCAAAGTTTGAGCGGGAAGCCTGTCACAGAGCTTTCTTGGCTCTTTTTAGATCCCGGGTACTGTCAGCTTGGTTTTGACTGCTTTTCAGTGGAAAAGAAGACATTTGGAGGAAGATGCCTAGTTCACTTCAAAGGTGCTTGGCCTGTAATAAAAAGCACAAAGACTTACAGAACCACCTCTGCGCCTCCTGTGCGGTACATCCAGGGGAGTCTTCTGCCCCTTGGTTTTCGCCACTTCCAGTTTTGGACCTCGGGGACTCAGAGCCTCGTGTTGCAGAAGGCACACACATTTCTTCGCTCATAGATGGGTCGCAGTCGGTCCCAGTCCTATGTCCCCAATCTACAGGCAGCGCTCCACAGCCTGACACAGATAGTGCAGCTGATAGCCAGTTCTTGTGTCTGTTTCGTCAAGCATGGGCTTTGTGGCACTCAGATTCCTCACTGGCGCCACATCTATCCTTGCCGGAGCCTAGCCAGCGCATCAGTTTCCCTTTCTTGTAAAAGAGATCATGGAATACCAGAAATAAAGGGAACACGACCACCCAAGGTGGTCTCATGGTTGCAGGACCATCCTACAGAGCCAGAAACAGGCAGCTCCTCTGCAGAGGCGAGCTTGGGTTCCTCTGATCGGGAGGACGGGGAGTATTCTCCCTCAGAATCTTCATGGTGGCCCAAGAGGATTCCCAATATCTCCTTTTTCGTAAGGAGGAATTGTCTGCCTTGATAGCACAGGTGGTTGAAGCCCTGCGTATTACAGATACACCTGAGCCACAAGCTTCTCAGCCTCAGCTGGGTCCAATTTTGCAGGGTATATGGAAGCCTTCTAAGGCTTTTCCTTTCCCAGTGGAGCTTCAACAGATGGTATCTCAGGAGTGGGACTTACCGGATACATCTCTGCGTATGGCACGCTGCCTAGGTCAGTTATATCTTTGGTCTCTGTCGGAACTTGATCGCTGGCTGACATATCCGAAGGTGGATGCCTTAGTAACAAGAGTCACTAAGCATACCACCATTCCGGTTGAAGGCAGAGCAGCTTTACAGGACCAACAAGACCGTAAGGTAGAAAGTCTTCTCAAGACAGCTTTCTCAGCTTCCGCTCTTTTACTCCAGGTGACAGTCTGCGGGGGTTTAGCAGCCCATGCTTTGCTGTGCTGGATTCAACGGCTTCCAGAAGATCCAGCTGTAGAATCTGTTGCGGCATTTTTGGCAGACGCCTTTTATGATCTTTTGCGTCTCTCAGCTCGCTCACTGGCGGCAGTAACCGTAGTAAGGAGATTGGCTTTGGTTGCGTCAATGGGCAGCGGATGTTGCCTCTAAGACGCGTCTTTCCAAACTACCCTTCAAAGGACGACGGCTCCTTTTTGGGGAGGATTTGGATAAGTTAGTAAAGGATCTTGGGGAAGTCAATTCTCAGTGCTTACCGGAAGATAAGCCAAGAGTTTTGTCGCGACGGCTGTCTAGGACTCAGACCTCTCGGCGATTCTCCAGATCTTGGGAATCTCAGAGATACCGTTCTTTTAAACAGATCTCCTCGACGGCTTCCAGTAGTCGTTTTGGTCAGAAGACTTGGTCCTTTCGGGGTGCCCGCAAAGGTTCAGAGTCTTACTCAGGCTCTGGAAAGTTCTCAGGTTCCACGCGTCCTTCCCGCTGATGGGACGAGCATCCCACTCGAGAAAATTCCACCAGTGGGAGGACGCCTAGCATATTTTTTTTCTCGTCAGTGGGTGCGTATAACAGCCAATCGCTGGGTTCTAGACATTATTTCACATGGTTATTCCCTGGAATGTTGGTGGCCAATTCACGACGCCTTCCTAAACTCTCCAGGACGCTCGCCACGAAAGAAATTCTCTATACAAGCTATGATTCAAAGACTGCTTTTCCTTCAAGCCATTCTCCCAGTTCCAGACACCGAATGACGTCAAGGCTGCTACTCCATCTATTTTGTTGTGCCCAAGAAGGACAGTTCCTTTCGCCAATCCTAGATCTCAAGGGCGTGAATCCCAGTCTTCAAGTGCCTCACTTCAGGATGGAAACGCTTCGTTCAGTCATTCAAGCGGTTCGCAAAGGATAGTTTCTCGCCTCTCTCGATTTAAGCAGAGGCCTATTTTCACATTCCCATTCAAAACGAGCCCCAGTGGTTTCTGAGGTTTGCGGTCCTTGGACAGCATTTTCATTTTGCGCAATGCCATTTGGCCTTGTCTCTGCTCCTCGAACATTCTCCAAAGTAATAGTAATGGTAGTGGTAGCAGTGGCCTTGCGCCAACAGGGCATTCGGGTTCATCCCTACTTAGACGATTGGCTGATTCGCGTGGATTCCTATCGAGAGGCCTGCAGCACTTGTCCACGGTAGTTGCCTTTCTCAAAAGTCTGGGTTGGGTGATCAATCACTCCAAGAGCTATCTTCATCCGACTCAACATCTGGAATTCCTTGGAGCACCATTCGACACTCGTCAGGGTCGTGTCTTCCTCATTCAGGAATGCTTCCTCAAGCTCTCTGCTCAAATTTGACTTTTCCTGTCTCAGAACTCGCCGCGAGCCTGTGGCGGCCACCATCTAGGTCGTCCCTTGGGCCAGAGCACATATGCGCTGTCTTCAGAATTCCCTTCTCTCTCGGTGGTCTCCAATGTTGGAAGACTATTTGCTTCATCTCCCACTTCAACCGGTAGTTAGACTCAGCCTGCGATGGTGGCTCTCTCCCTGAAATCTCTTCAAGGGGATCCCTCTCGAGAATCCACGCTGGATATTACTGACGACCGACGCCAGTTTGTCCGGCTGGGAGGCTCACTGTCAAACTCAATCTGCATAGGGAAGGTGGTCTCTACGTGAGTCTCGGTGGACCATCAACTGTCTCGAAGCCAGAGCGGTCCGTCTAGCCATTCTTCACTTTCGGCACCTCCTGCAAAATCAAGCGGTTCGAGTGTTATCCGACAGTGCAACAACGGTAGCATACCTCAACCGTCAAGGAGGCACAAAGTGTCCTGGAGTATCAACAGAAATGAGCCTACTTTTCCCCTGGGCAGAAAAGCACTCACAAACTATCTCGGCTCAGTATATTGCAGGGACAAGCAATGTACAAGCCGACTTTCTCAGCCGCCATACCCTAGATCCGGGGGAATGGGAACTGGCTCCTGAGGCTTTCCAAGTGATAGTTCAAAAATGGGGTCTACCCGGAATGTATCTCATGGCCTCGACAGTAAACGCCAAGATGCCGCTCTTCTTCATTCGCTGGAGGGAGAATGCGTCCCAGGGCATAGATGCTCTAGTGGAACCTTGGCCAGAACAACTCCTCCTTTGTCTTTCCTCACTGGGTGTTAACCGGGAAAGTTCTCCATTGAATACGGGAGCACCGAGGGCCGGTGATTTTAGTGGCCCCAAATTGGCCCAGAAGACCCTGGTTTGCCGATCTGGTAAGGTTATCTCAGGTGGCCCCTCTTCCTCTAACAGCTCTGTTGGGACTGTTAAGACAGGGGCCAATCTCCATGGACAACCCCGCTCCTTACTCGCTTACGGCTTGGCTCTTGAACGTAGAAAGTTGATCCGTAAGGGTTACTCGTCCAAGGTGGTGTCTACCCCTTTAAGCGCCCATCGGTCTTCAACGTCTCTAGTATATGTTCGGGTGTGGCGCACATTTGAGTCCTGGTGTTAGCGAAATCAAATTTCACCTTGGCGTTCTACTGTTCCGGAGGTTCTTGCCTTCCTGCAAGAGGGTCTAGATAAGGGCTTAGCCCTCGGGTTTCTTCGGGTGCACGTATCAGCTTTAACCTATTTCCGAGACTCAGTCTGCGGCCGGTCCCTCGCCTCCCACTCGGATGTCTCCCGGTTTCTTAAGGGAGTCCGACTTCTCCGTCCCCCGATCAGGCCGGTGGTCCCTTCTTGGGATTTTGGGTTAGTCCTCAAAGCCTTTATGAGCCTACCTTTTGAACCTCTTAAAGAGGCTTCTCTTCTGGATTTGACGCTTAAAGCAGTGTTCTTAGTGGCAATTACCTCAGCCCGCAGAATTTCTGAGCTGCAGGCGCTATCTTGTAGAGATCCCTATCTCTCCTTCTTGGCGGAAGGTGTTTCTCTCCGAACGGTTCCTTCCTTCTTGCCTAAGGTTGTAATGCTGTTTCATGTGAATCAACCCTTATTATTGCTTACTTTTTTTCAAAAGAACAGTGTTCGGGGAAAGCAGAAATGTCTTCGAACACTGGATGTTAAGAGTTCTCATTCATTATTTACAGATAACCAATTCCTTTCGGATGTCAGATCATCTGTTTGCGGGACCGCGGCGAGGTTTCGCGGCCTCCAAGTCCACTACTGCCAGATGGCTACAACAAACCATTGGAGCGGCCTATATTACTAAAGGCAAACCTCTACCAGTAGGTCTACGAGCTCATTTGACTCGAGCTCAGGCAGCTTCATGGGCCGAACGTTTTCAGGTGGCTCCTCTCGATATTTTCCGAGTGGCAACTTGGTCATCTCTGTCCACTTTTGTCAGACATTACTGTCTGGACATTCAGACACGAAGAGGACAGTCATTTTGGAGCTGGTGTGCTGTCGGCGGCTCTCTCGGCCCACCCTAAGGGTTGTTAGCTTGGGTACTTCCCGCTTGTCTGGACTGGTCTAGCAGTATGATCTGGAAGGAGAAATTTCACTTACCGTTAATTTCCTTTCCTGGAATACTGCTAGACCAGTCCAGAACCCACCCAGGTGTCACTGTCAGTGGTGCAGGTGCAGTGGAGCCGACTTTCAGGTGTACAGCACTTCCAAAACCTAGAACAATTTGTTCAATCAATGACCAAAGGATCTTTCAGGTCTTCTTAATTTTTTGTAGGCAGTTGATCCTGTCTCACTTGTAGATAGTTGACCTTTTGGTCTGTTGGTACCAATGTTTTAGCTTATCACAGTATACTGAATAGGGCCCCTAGGGGCATACCTATACCACCCAGAGCCTGGCCAGTCAGAGCTCTGGAATATTTTCTCTGTCTCCAATATCTGCTGGAGGGGGGCGTAATCTGCTTGTCTGGACTGGTCTAGCAGTATTCCAGGAAAGGAAATTTAATGGTAAGTGAAATTTCTCCTTTCTAGACTACCCTTGTAGAATTGGCAACCTGGAGACCCTCAACTTTTACCAGGTTCTCGCTAGCAGAAGAAATGGGATCAGTTTTTCCTGAGCTGCAGCCATCAAATGTAGGGCCAACCCATGAATACTGTCCTCTTGTAGGCTAGTAGAACTACAGTCACGCCACTCTGTGTGTCTGATTTTGGAATCTAAGCAGGGTCAGGCCTGATTAGTATTTGGATGGGAGACCACTTTGGAATACCAGGAACTGTAAACTTACTGCACGGAAGAAAGGCCTGATAATCTACTTCAGTCATACCTTATCAAGAAAACCCAGAGGATAGTCACAACATGGACAACTATCCATAGGGTTGCTATTGACGGCACTTAACAAAAGCTAGAAAAAAAGTGTTGCTGTCCAGAGAGTGGTAGTATGGGAGGAGGAGATAGCACCTCTGTGCTATGGAAAGAGTAATTGGAGTATTAAGAGGGCTGAAGAGAAAGAGAATGGGTATGGATAAGGAAGGAAACAGCAGTGGGGGGAAGTGAGAGAAAGTAACAGACTGAGGTGTTGGTGATATAGACTAGATGGGGAGGCATGCAAAAAAGAAGATGAGGAAGAAGGACGAGAACTGTGAAAGGAGAAGAAATGAGACATTCAGCTCAGAGAAAATCAAAAAGAGAAGGGATGAGCAGAGGAAGGATAAATTTAATCCAGGTACAAAGGTTGGAAAATTTAAATTTTAGAGAGAATTGACCCATTTGTGTTTTGTTTTTTCTTTTTAATTGTTAGCTCATTTTGCTTAGCTGCTGTTTCAATTGGTATCAAACCAGACTTCTTCACGTGGCTCACCCATCTCTAGACCACAGACATGACCCAATGCCAGCCAGAGGACTGAGGTACAGACTTGCAGCCCCTTGAAATCAGAAAAGCGGAGGGCCCAAGGGAGGCATAGCAGATCCTAGCTCCAGCAAGAGAATAGGTAAATTGACTATTTTAATGTGTTTTATTTTGCCTGTATCCTAATTTTTAGGGTTTTTTTGTTTGAAATATGGTCTCTATCCATATCTTGTCATCTGGTAAATTTAGTCACTAATGATGATTTTTGTGATTCTGTTATTAGTCTCCATCTTTTTTTTCATACCTCTGTCTTCCCTAACTTTCATCCATTCACTTATCTGTCTACCTTTGCTCATTCTTATTTCCTTCTCCCTCTCCTGCATCCCAGGTCTTATCCTAGGATAGTGATAGTACAGAACCTGTATACCAAGAGTGTTGTGTTCTCTTGGCTACCCCTTTTTTGTCTTCTGGCAGTACATGCTTCCCTCTTTAAGTGGATAGTGGCCATAGGACAATGAACGCTGGTGTATTTGTTTATAATTAGGGCTTATATTCTTAAGTGTTTGTTTTCCAGCTTATAGTATAAAAAATCAATGTGTTTTGGTGTTTTCATGGTGATGGTGCCATTACTAAGTACTTTTTCTGGTTGAATAAAACAAACAGATTTGTGCAGCTTGGTTAGTTTTGCATGTACCATGACAGTAATAAACCTTACTCCTAAGTCCTGGTATGTTAAATGTGATTTTAGTCCTTCAGATTTACTGCTAAACGCTCATTGTAGTACTTGCATTGTGCCAAGGAGAGTTTCCTTCTGGAGTTCATAGGATGTAATGTATATAGGCAGCCTATCAATGTATGCTTGGAAATGTGCTCTTAATCAAGCCTGTGACACCTAATATAATGGGAAATACTTCTTTATTTTTATACATTTTCTTGATCCAACTGAAAATGACGGCAGATAAAGACTAGCATGGTCCATACTTGAGGATTTTCTCTCCCTCTCCACACGATGTACAGAATAATCACTTGGCACTTACAGCTTCATTATCAGTACTGTTCTCATGTGTTTTTTTTCTGTTACTACTATGTCTGGTTTTCTTGTATTGAGCTTCATATTGATTGGAATGGGAATGCCCCGGGGATCATTTTCCATAATTCTCTTTAAAGTCATGATCCCACCGCTTTTCCAGTACAGTGATATTGTAAGGGGGGGGGGGGGGGTGCAAAGAGCAGGGCATTCAAAGCTTAACAATAGATTCTGACAGCTGGTGGGGGGCTTGCCTTGAACACCGTGAACCAACTCTGTGGCCAGTCCTGTGAAGAATATTCAGTTTCAGATTACATTGTTTTTTATAAACTACGTTGTGGGTATGGAGACGTTTTCTTGTTCATACGTCTAGTATTTGAAGACCTTTAAGAGGCCAGCCTGTAGTTCAACAATAAAAAAAAAAAAAAAAAAAAAGTCAGTACATCGCCTAAAAACAGAGATGTGGGGGTGGCTATTCAAAGTCATTTACATGGCTTGCAGACCTGAAAACCGTGTAAATGTTGCTCTGTGGGATATTCAGCAACACTAACACAGTTAGTGGAATTGGCAGAACCGCTAGTGGGCGCTTTATTGGTTTCTCCATGCGGCTCTTCGGCAAAGGCAAGGGCGATAAACAACATGCTGCAAAGGTTGCTGCACCTGCAAGCGGTTAGTGTCGCTGAATATCTGCAGGTGCCGCTGCTATATTCCCCGATGCTAACCATTTAGCATCGGGGCTTTCTGGATGACACCCATTGCTAACTGGGCAGCAGCGATGGTGATGGTGATATTGGGTTAGCGATATGCGGCAAAAATCAGTTGCAGGAAACGCTGGTCTAACTGTAACTGCAGAAGCTTACCGGGCAGTAGCTGAATATCGCCGCTGCCTGGTTAGCTTCACAGTCATCCTGGATATTCAATGCCGGAGCCTAGATAAAACACAGATATTCAATATCAGGACCATAATATGTTCAGTGCTGGACGCTGAATATCGAGCCCAGAGTATTTATGGAATTCCAAATGCCGCAGATCAATATCTTATTCTGTGAATGAGTATGTAGTGTGGATCCAGGAATCCAAACTAGGATCAGTGACTGGGCCTATTTCCACCATTAGGGCTTCCAGGTCAGGAATTTTGTTGGCTAGACTTTGAGCATTTGTGTTCATTGCCTTCCCACAATTGTTGGTTGGCTTGCTTGTATTTTGCATGGATTTTATTTTAAACTTTCCTTCTGACTTGTCATTGGTGGGTTAATATGATGACTATTTCCAGTGTTATGATTTTGCTGGGAATGATGTCCTGAACTGTTTTTTCCATTTATCACCCTCTTTCCCTAGTTTAAATGCTTGTCCACATATTGCCTGAATTTTTCACTTAGGATCTTTTTTTCCTGCCACAGAGAGATGCAGTCCATCAACACTGTATACCGTCTTGTTCCATCTATTTCCCCAATTTTCTATATATTTAAATTCTTGTTTGCACCAGGTTCAGAGCAAACATATTAAAGTTGGTTATGTGATGCAGACTCTCTTCTCCCTTATCATGAACAGGTAGAACTTCTAAGAATGCTATAGTGTTGACAATGAGCCCATGCAGAAAGAGGCCTGTCTGACCCATCCTGGCATCCAAAATCTGGACGGTCTGGATTTGCACCCAGTTTTGATCTTACGGGAGCTAGACAGCCCTTTGGGATCAGAATCAAAGGGCTTGGACAGGCAGGACGAGCTCTTTGGATGCCCCGCTCCCTCCCCGTCAGGCTTTCCACGGCTTCTGCATGGAGCCCAGTGCTGTGATGTCCCATTGCCATGGCACTGAGACACCATGCAGTATCCGCACTCATCCCCAGACCCAGAATAGGTTCCTTTCCCCACTGCCTGATCCCCAAATGGGCCTGGGGTGGCAAGGAATCTCCTGTGCCCTCCATACCTTTCTGGTGGGGGGGTCTTCCCCTGCAGATTGTCGCACCCGTCCATTTCATCTGGCATGGACGTACAGGGTCATGACTGACTGACTGGTATCGACCCTGTACATCTGGGGTCTGGTTCCTGCCTACTGCCCACCCCCTACCACCCCTGTCCATAGCTCCCCACACAGCGGTCTTGAACGTGCGGGGAATTCTGGACCAGGAATCGGGTCCCAATGAATAGCAGGGATTGTATGTCCGACCCCGCTATTTGGATCTCTGCATGCCACCCAATAGATTTACATTTTTTCTCCCAGAATCTGGAAGTCCCTTTGTATGAGGTCGTAGTGGCAGATTGCCTCCAGGATTTTTAAAAAAATGGAGGCGGAGTTGGTTTGTAGTGGCAAATTGATGTCCTGGATGGGACTGGTGATGGGTTGTAATGTAGAATGGGATGCCAGAGGAAGATGTGACAGCAGCATATCTGGCCTAGGAGGGAGGGGGTGGCGGCAGCAACAGCTCCAGTAGCGTATTGCAGCTGGGGAAGGGTTTGTTTGTGCAGTAAGTTATAAAAAGTGTGTTTGGGGAAATACCCTTTTTTCCTCTGACAAAATTGCTAGAAGAGATATGCAGTAAACTCAAGTCCCTAAACGGTGGAGTATATGTAATGGGGAGATTGGAGAAGCAGTGATTTCAATGTTTTGTGCTGAGGAATACAATTGGAAAGGGTTAGCATCAAGAAGAGAAGGTATAGTTGAGCCATAGGAAGAACATTTAAAAAGAAATTGTCCATCCTGACCTCACTGGAAAGCCTTGACAAGTCAAGTTGATATGGTACTGTGATGAGGAGAGTATGGCTGAGCCCATGGAATTGGGAGAAAATCAGACATTTTCCTTTAAAGAAAGAGACGGGCAAGGAATCAGTAGCTCTCAAAGTGCAGGCAAGGAAAAAAAACACACAGCTACTGAGGACAGGACACACCCAAGCTCTGATAATCTAAGGGCAGGCTTGGAAACTAATGAGACACCTGGGGGAAGGGCAGTACACGGTAGTTCAGAGACACACTTATAAACCCAGGGAAACAGAAGGAAGTCAGATTCAGTCTGAGAAGGGCAGCACCACGGGAGGAGAGTCTCAGCCTGAGAGAAGGCATCACACGAAGCGACACCCTGGAAAGGGAGAGACAGGGAAGCAGCACGCTGGAGAATTCAGTGGTGAGAGAAGCACCAGAGAAAGGCCCAGAGAGTTCACTGTGGAGGAGAACGGTGGAGACTTCCGGAGGATTCTCAGAGGTGAAAGCCCTAGTCAGAAAGAAAGCTAGGATTGCAAGGAAACTGCAATTGGTTTTACAACTAGGAGAGCTGTGTCAGAGAGAAGTGCTGACAAGGGTCAGGCTGCAGTGACAACTGTTCCTGAACCAGCTAAAGAGCTGCAGCTTCCAAGAAGGTGCGTGAATAAAAGTGTAGCCAAAAATGCTGTGAGTCAGAAGCATTGTGGTGTTTGATGCAAGAGAAGAATCTCCACGTTCCTTGTGGAAACCCTTTGCATAGGGAAAAGCCTCAGTGGAGAAAGGTTCTGGAACTTTTAGAGAATATTAAGCCTGAAGTTTCTCATGCTGGTTTAGAGCCAGATTTACCAGACACAGGTCCTGAGGAAATGCAGATAGACTATTACGAATCTGATGAAAGCTCTGAAGAGTCAGTAATGGACTGTTCTCTATGCCAGAAGGCAGAATAAAAGTTCTTGGATAAGAAAGAGAGGTTTATAACCTGAATGTCCTAAAAGGCAGTGTGAAAACAGGGAGAATTGTGTTTAGCCAGGAATGCTGAGAACCCTGTTTGCTGAGAGAGCCGAGGAGCTGAGAAGAGAGCGAGTCCCCAATCGGGGGACAGGACCGCTTCAGACTCCCGCCGCCGCTGCTGCCCAGCCCACTCAGGGCAGGCAGCCAGAGATATAAAGAGCAGCGCCGTCCGGCGGGCCCGCGCCTGAGGGCCTCGCCAGAGGGCCCTTTGGCGTGGCCCTTAGGCGGTGGTCCTCGTGACGCAACCTGCATCGACACAACCAGGTCTCTTCACCACCCCACTCAAATCCGCAGCTCTCCTTGTCAACGGACAAAACCCGCAACCCGCGGAACGAACTGACGGCTGGAACACACTGAGCTAGAGCTCCCGGCACGGTCGAGCTCGCCGAGACCTTCTGCCCTGCTGACTACAGTGAACTCAGGTAACATTACTGTCAAGCCCTTAGCGTTACGCTACATAGCCGAAAGTAAGGGTTCAAAACTAGGCCAACCTTTATGCCTAGCTGAATGTTCTGTTTGCCTTAATGCAAAAGTGGTAATCTATGTAAACGAAGTACATGTTATAACCTAAATGACTAAATGTTATAACCTAAATGACTAAATGTTTATATATTGTTGCCTCAACATATTGATGCCTCAAATAACTAAGTGTTGCCTAAATGACTAAATGTTTATATATTGTTGCCTCAAACGTAAATATAGATGTTGTCATGACTGCCATTAATGCAAATGTACCCAGGTTATTTAAGGTAAATGTAACTAAGTTAATATAAGGTACGGAAGCTAAGCCTCATTCCCGAGGAAATTTACGCCTCACCCCTCAAGTAACTGAAGTGTGCCTCTTACGTTCCTATAAGGAAAAGAAAATGGAACCCCTTACCATATCCATTCTTTGGTTCCTTTGCACAGCATTAACCACCTGCATAGGAAACCCCATCCCCCACTTCTACACCCCATATGCCTGGAAACCAATATTCATATGCAGCCCACTACCTGTCCATGTATGCCACAACGCATATCTGAATCCACGCACGCAAATAAGCATACAACACTCTCAGGGGCCCACTAATGATACCACCAGGAGACAGCGTCCCCATCACAACCACAAATCAAAGAATCAACAACGACAGGAGGAAATAAGAAACACCAAGCAAAACAAAAATGCGGCCAGGACCTCACAGATCGGAATCCAAAAGCAGTCCACCATCTCCATCATGCTAATAAATGCCAGGTCAATAAGAAATAAGACTCACATACTACATGACCTCATCACGGATATGAAGCCTGATGTACTATGCATCACTGAGACATGGATAACCGAAGCTGATCCAGTAGTTGTCAACCAGATAAGCAAGCCTGGTTACACAACCTATAACTGCCCCCGCTCTAAGAAAAGGGGAGGAGGAGTGCTAATCCTGGCCAAATCGGACCTAGCCCTAACCAACACACCAATAAGCGTGCTCGAAGGCATTGACATACTCAAGATAGAAAGCAGAACCTTGTCCATATGTCTTATCTACAGGCCCCCAGCCTCCCCTCAGGAATCCCTGGCAGCAGCTCTAGAAATCATCTCAACTACAGCACCCAAAAAGAACCAGATCATCCTAGGAGACCTCAACATGGCCTCGACCTCCACGGTGCAATCCAACACATTCCATGAGGCTATGGAACAGCTGGGCTATGATCAGATCATCCAAAGCGCAACCCACATCAAGGGTAATACCCTGGACATGGTATTCCTACCCAACAAGCATCCCAAACTGCTGAAATCCGAACCACAAATAACCCAAGTGCCATGGTCCGACCACTATCAAATAGAGCTACTCCTAACGCTCCCCGCAACCCCTGACCAAGCACAACCTGACCAAGCAACGCAGCAGCAAAGATGTTTCCAAAAGTTCAACAAAGAGGCTCTCCTAGAATCCATAGCAAACCACATGCACACAGATCACTCGGATCTTGAAACGCTGGCAAACCTATGGAACATGGGGATTGAGGCCGCCTCTAAACCCACCTGGAGCCATCCAAGGCGCTCAACCAAATCCAAATCAGAACCTTGGTATTCCGCAACCTTAAGGGACCTCAAGAAAGATCTGAGAAAGCAAGAAAGAAAATGGAGAAAACATAAGACCGCAGAAAGTAAAAAGACCTACTTCAACCTTCTGACAACTTATAAGAAGGAAGTCAACCAAGCTAAGAAAGCTCACCACACAACCACACTCAACAAGGCCCTCAACAGACCTAGGGAACTATTCGCCCTCGTAAAATCCCTCACCAAACCTCCACAAGACAGCAATCCCGGAGGCACCATGACAGCCCAACGGCTAGCGGACCACTATGCCAACAAACTTAGTCCCACAACACATGACCACCTCGATCCAAAACTGGATACAACCAACCCCCTGCAAGAAACCTACACCCGGAGAAGTCCAGACCTGAGTGGTAAATGGTCAACATTCCTGGGAGTGAATGACCAGCAGGTAAAAGACATCATCAACTGCCTGAGATCCACTACCTCCCCTCTTGACCCATGTCCAGCCTCCTGGATTAAGGCAACCAAAGAGGAAGTAGCGCAACACATCTCCCACATAGTGAACCTCTCACTTCAACAAGGCATCATGCCATCACCCCTCAAGAGATCACTTATACGTCCAATCCTGAAAAACAAGACGCTCAACAAGGACGACCCCACCTCTTACCGACCCATCTCAAGCATATCCTTCCTCGCCAAGATCATTGAGAAGGCAGTGCAGCAGCAGCTACAAAACCACATTGATGACATAACCGCCCTGGATGTGCATCAATACGGGTTTCGTCAGCACCACGGCGTGGAAACCCTCCTGTTAGCCCTAATGGACAACCTACTTAAGGGTCTGGAAGATAAGAGTAAAATGTATATGCTTATTTTCATAGACATCTCGGCAGCGTTCGACTCTGTGCATCACCCCACACTGCTAAAGCGACTCGAGTCCATAGGCATCGCAGGTACCACTCTAAAATGGTTCACCTCGTACATCACAAACCGAATGCAGCAGGTCAATTTCAACAATGTCAAAGCCACCCCCTTCCCACAAACCCAAGGCATTCCACAGGGCTCTGCCCTCTCCTCCCTCCTATTCAACTTATACCTTCAACCAGTATGCAAAATTTTCCAGGACTATGCCATCAACTACCATATCTACGCAGATGACCTAATGCTATATACGCAACTAGACGTAAACAACCCGAACCTCTGCAACCTAGAGAAATGCCTACACGAGCTTCAAGTCTGGCTACAATGCAATAATATGTCCATTAACCACAAGAAAACAGAAGCAATGTGTATATCCAGGAAACCAGGATTCGAGCCCCCGACAACAGTCACCATGAACAATAATATCTACAACATCAAAGCAGAGATAAAATATTTGGGAGTGATGATGCTTGACAGCAACCTGAATATGGACAAGCACCTTCGAATTACCAATCGGGCTATTTTTCACAAATTAAGAGTCATACAGCCCCTGCGTAACATCCTCGATCATACTGACTTCAGATCAGTCGCACAAGCCCTCATCATTCCACACCTGGACTATTGCAATGCCATACTGCAAGGCCTGCCAAAGAAAACTATCAATATTTTGCAAATGGCACAAAATGTGGCAGCCCGAATCATTATGCAGAAGAATCTCTCCGACCACATCACACCCGCACTAATGGAGCTCCACTGGCTCCCCATCACAGCCCGCATACAATACAAAGTCCTAATCACTACGTTCAAACTCATACATGATATAGCGCCATCACACCTCAACAGCCTGATAGCAAAACTACCTAGCACTAGAAGTAGAAGAACACAGAACCTCAACACCCTCTGTATCCCGAAGTGCTTCGCAAAGGTTAATGCTTGCACCAGCAACCGAGCTTTCTCCTTTACAGCTCCAGCACTCTGGAACCGATTGCCAACCGAACTACGTGAAGTCAGTGATTTGAAAGACTTTAGAAAACTACTCAAGACACATCTTTTCCAAGCACATTACAACTTAACCGCATGAAATATGGTAACCTCCTGAAGCAAACTCAGCAATGTGTAAATTTGTATATAAGGGTCATCATTTGTAAAGTCCTAACAGGCATCAACTGTAAATATGTATTAAGTACCTGTATGTAACTGCATCATTCAATCTACTGTAAATCATGTAACCATATGCTTGCGGTGCACTATCCCCCTCCCCAAATCACATTGTATATAATTTAATCCTGGCCAGTACAGCCACACCTCCTATGTATAGACACCGCTGCTGATCACTGGAAGCAGCGGGTTACAAATGTACGCTAAATAAATAAATAAATTTCTTTTGGGTTTGAAGAAAGGAGAAAACCATGTTTGATTGCTGAATCGTTTGGAAACGGCGACCTATGTTAAAAAGCTACTAAAAGCAGTTACATTGTTTTGGTTGGTATAAATGCCTATGGATTATTGTTTGGAGAGAAAATCCTGTTTGTTTGCGTTGAGCCTTAATGCTCTTTTGGAAAATTAAATAAAATTCCTGTGTTTTGCCTTGTAAACCCTCGGTCTCCACACTACTTGTTTTTCTGAACAACACAACTACAAATCCCAGCAGCCCCGACTCTGGGTGAGGAAAAACTCCTTAATTAAAGGACTAACAAGTGCAGCCCTAAGCCCATAGGCTGTTGCCTGGGCAAGGGCCCCCCACAGTACGATAGTGTGCATTTTTCTCGATGCGTTACCACAGTTCAAAGGAGTGTGAGGTGGCACAGCTTGCACAAGGTTGTAAACATGATGCAATCTCTCCAGTACCAGAAAAAGCACTTAGTGACTATAATAACGAATATACGGTTTCTCCACAGTCTTATTTAATATGTATCGATACATGCCCAACGCTGCTTTTTGCTTTGCTTTCAGATGCTTGGTTTATTATCAGCTACTATATTCATGTCTTTTTCTCTGCCAGTATTAGCAGTATCGCTGTGTTTCAACATATATTGCATTACCTAGTTTGTTGGTAATGTGTATTGCCCTTCACTTGTTCATATTAACTCATCTATCATTCCTCTGCCCATTGACCTAGAGTGTGGGTGAATATTGCAGCCTATTTACAGTGCAAGGGTTTGATATTACAAAATTAGCAATATTGCTGCTTATTTCCTTGCCAATCTCTAATAAAAGTATGAAAAGTCAGTAGTTCAACACAGACCTTTGTATGGCTGTTATTTGTTTAGGGTCATGAGCAAAAGTGTTTAGAATGGGAAGACTGCATGCTTGATCCTAGCTTTGTTTATTGGAAACACATGAAGAAACATCTTCTTCCTTTTCGTCTCTCCGGGCCAGTCCAGGAACAGTAGGGTAGTCAACCTCCTTCAGCAGCTGAGGACTGAATTCTCAAAGACTTGCTGACAGCCTACCTCACTCCCCCTCGTGTCAGAAAGCCAGTCTTTCAGTCCTCAGCAGCTGGAAGGAGGTGTTGCTGACAGGCTCCCGGTCAGACGAAGAGGAAAGTACCAGGGGAATTAATTTTTTTTTTTCCTGAGTAGCCCTAGCAGGGTGTAAATCCAGGGAACTGTTTTTATTAAAGTTATTGGAAAAAAACCAAAAAGAACTGAAAGGAATTTTAGATGGGGGTCAGCTGCAGCGGCATCGTGGTACTCGGGCAGCAGAGGCAGAGCCTGCCTTGGGGACCAAGCTACCGTCGGGGAGTGCTGAGCTGGGAGCCCCAGAGTCTAGCCTCCTGCCCCTGGAACCTGAACTGCCTCTCCCGCTAGCAACGGTGGTAGAGAGTTCGGAGGGACGGCGATCTGAGCAGGTGCATGTTTTGGGTAGCCGCGGCAGTCGGTTTTTTTGAGCAGGCGCATGCTGCTGGGCCCGGCGGTGTGCGTGCAGTGCGGGAGCCGCCGGGGCTTGTCCGGTCCGGGGCTGTGTCGTTTTTTGTTTTAGAAGAGGCACCAGGTTAGAGCGTTTTTTCGGCGGTATGGAAGAGAAGGGGCAGGATTCCTCGGTCAAGCTTCAGGCCGCGTCGGAAAAGGCGGGAACGGCTGCCATTTTAGGGGGCACAGCCGTTTTGCCTGCGCTGCAAAAGGAAGCATTAAAGAAGAAATCTAAGTCACGAAAATCAGCTCCAGCAGGGTTTTGAGTCAGACGCCAGTTCCAGAGACACAAGGAAGTTTTCAATCATTGTTCTCTGCGGATTTTATTCTCTCCCTCCATAGGGCATACTGTTTAAAGTTGGAACAAGGGCAGAGCAAGGATGGTGCTCCTAACTTGGCTGATTTGGCACTGCCGGTTGGCGCAGCAGGGGATCCAGGCGAGGGGTCATCGAGGTGTGCTTTAGCAGGGGATTTAGCAGAGGATCTCGGTCAGCGCAGCCTTGTGTCTCACTTGCCAGAAATGGGGGAGATCCTTTCGGAGTCAGGCATGGATCAGTGGCCAGGAGAACTTGAAGATGGCGAACTGGCGGCAGGAGAGGACCCCAATATTTTCAGGGTTTTTCGTAAAGAGGAGCTAGGGGCCCTTATTACTCATTCTCTATCGGCTCTGAATATGTCATTCCTTATCGTCACTCCAGTCCAGTCCCTTTACTTCTGGGTTACGCAACCCTTCCAGCAGCTTGGAGGCTGAGCCCAACCTTTTTGGGGGTGGAACGGTATAAATACCACTGGGACCACCTCCCCAACCCAGTATTCTCAGCCTCCAAGCAGCTGGAGGGTTCCGTAAGCCTGGGGCTTACTGGAGTCCTACCTTTAAAACTTTTAATTTATATTAACTTTAATTTTATTTTCCAATTTAATTTTCAACTATGCTTTCGTTTTAAATTCTGTGTGTTTGCCAAGCTTATTGCTATTCAACTAGGTCCTTTTCCTGGTTAACCCTCTGCTACCAAACTAAGGGTCTCTTAGTTTCCCCCGGGCAAATCATTCTCTCGGATCGGGTGCTTTCAGTGGGATCACCAGTCCTAACCCATGGCATCCAAGCCGCGCTGCCCATCCTGTGGAATTCGCAGGGGCACCTCCGCAGATACAGGAGTCTGCAGGAGCTGTGCCGCAGTGGCCATCTCAGTAGAACAGGAGATTAGCTTGGCCATGTTACAGCCCTCCCAGGGATCAGGAGATCCTCTATAAAGGGAAGGGGGGTCCCAGCTCCCTATCTCTTCTCCTTCGGATCTGCCCACGCCTCCCCTTCCTCTCCCCCTCCCCCCTCTAGTGCGGGGGGGGGGGGGGCGGAGATTTTTTCTCTCCTGACTTCATCCTCCTACTTCACAAGGCCTACTGTCTACGTAAGCAGGGCCTGGGGGCAGAAGGGGCTGCCCCACCAGTGGAAGACAAATCAGCTAGATCTCTTGAGGCTACCATTCCGGAATCCGGTATTCCTTCGAAGCGCCCACGTCTGGGTGGGGAGGACCTCTTAGCGTCCCTCTCTCAGGGTACCCCGGAGGAGGATGGCTCGGTTAAGGACTTGGACGAGGATGAAGAGGAGCTGGAAGAAGGAGAGATCCCGGAAGAAGATCAATCACGGATTATTAGAGTTTTTCGTCGAGAGGAGCTCCCGGCATTAATTAATGAGTCCCTGAAGGTTCTCAATGTGCCTCCGACTCGCCATCACAGGAAGAGGCATTGGAGGATCCCCTAATCCAAGCCATTAGGAGATCACAGAAGGTTTTCCCTGTCCACAGGGTCGTGCGACAGATGATCCAGGAAGAATGGGACCAACCAGAATCAAGCTTAAGGGGGGTCAGAACCATGTCTCGCCTATACCCCCTTCCAGAGGCAGATAAAGAACTGCTGAAATCTCCCAGGGTGGATGCGGCGGTATCAGCAGTTACTAAGAAGACAACTATCCCGGTGGAGGGCAGTTCGGCCTTAAAAGACGCGCAAGACAGGAAGTTGGATACACTCCTGAAACAAGCCTTTGATGTAAGCGCCCTCGCCTTGCAGGCTTCCGTGTCAGGCGCCTGGGTGGCGCGGGCCTGTCTAAGGTGGGCCCAACAGCTCCAGGCAGAGAGCTCAACGGGCGAAATACAGGCCACCTCAGCCAGGGTGGAATCCGGAGCAGCCTACTTGGCGGACAGTCAGTATGACCTCATCAGAAGCCTAGCCAAAAACATGGCCTCGGTGGTGGTGGCGGCTAGACGTTACCTGTGGCTACGAAATTGGGCTGCTGATGCTTCCTCAAAGTCTCGCCTGAGTCGGCTCCCCTTTAAGGGGAAACTCTTATTCGGGGAGGACTTAGAGAAGCTAGTTAAGGACCTGGGTGAGTCTAAGGGAGGCAGACTGCCGGAAGATAGGCCAAGGCAAGGACGTCCCCTAGCCCCAGTGCGTACCCAGCCTAGAGACTCGCGGAGATTTCGCCCAGCCAGGTCAAACTCCTTTCCCAGGGGTTGTTTTCCCTCTAAGGGACAAGGTTTCAGAGGTTTCCGAGGAGCAGGTCGAGGTTTTGGAGCTGCCTCCTCCTCCTCCTTCTCGGGACCTAGAAAACAACAATGAGATGACGGGGGTCCAGGGGGAAGGGCGGCCGTTAGGCGGGCGCCTGCGGCGGTTCCTTTCCGCCTGGTCCCGAGTCACGTCCGATCAATGGGTCCTAGAGGTGATCAGAGAAGGCTATGCTCTCGAGTTTGCAAAACAAATACCTCCAGCCTTTGTTCAGTCTCCCTGCGCTTCTTCCGCAAAGAGGGCGGCAATAGAGGCAACTCTTGCCCGTCTGATAACCTTAGGGGCGGTGGTCCCAGTACCACCGGACCAGTACGGCTTGGGTCGATACTCGATTTACTTCGTAGTACCAAAAAAGGAAGGGTCCTTTCGACCCATCCTGGACCTAAAACAGGTCAACCGCTGCCTCAGGGTACCACATTTCCGGATGGAGACCCTACGTTCGGTCATAGCGGCCGTGAGAGGAGGAGAGTTCCTAACGTCCCTCGATCTGACGGAAGCCTACTTGCATATCCCAGTCAGGAAGTCCCATCAGCAGTTCCTGAGATTCGCAGTACCAAGAGGCCACTTTCAGTTCCAGGCCCTACCATTCGGCCTAGCGACGGCCCCCAGGACGTTCACCAAGGTAATGGTGGTAGTGGCGGCCTTCCTCCGGAAGGAGGGAATATTAGTGCACCCCTACTTGGACGATTGGTTGATCCGAGCAAAGTCGGAAGAGGAAAGTCGTTCGGCGACGACCAGAGTGATCCAGGTCCTAGAAGAATTGGGGTGGGTCATCAATCGGGCAAAGAGCAGGATGACGCCCTCACAAGAACTAGAGTACCTCGGAGCGAGATTCGACACCCTCAGGGGCAGAGTATTCCTGTCTCGGTCAAGATCAAGGGAGCTAAGACTTCTCGTCACGCAGTTCTTAGGCAGACGAAACCCCTCGGCGTGGCATTATCTGCAAGTCTTGGGAACTATGGCGGCGACGATAGAGGTAGTGCCATGGGCCAGAGCCCACATGCGACCGCTGCAGCGGGCGCTATTACGTCGATGGTCTTCTCAGCATCAGCCTGTCCGGATGCAGTTACCTTGCGCTCCGCGGACCAAGCAGTCCCTTCACTGGTGGCGTTGCCCAAGGAATCTGAACCGCGGGATGCCCCTCGAACCTCATCAGTGGTTACTCTTGACGACGGATGCCAGCCTGACAGGCTGGGGAGCGCACTGCGAGGACCAGTTCGTCCAGGGCAGCTGGACACTGTTGGAATCTCAATGGCCCATCAACAGGCTGGAATTGAGGGCTGTCACCCTAGCACTCAAGGCGTTCAAGACCTTAGTGCAAGGAAAAGCAATTCGCGTTCTCTCCGACAATGTCACTACGGTGGCCTACATCAACCACCAGGGAGGCACCAGCAGCCCCGCCTTGGAGAAGGAGGCGGACGTTCTTTTCCAGTGGGCGGAGATCTGGCTACTGGCAATTTCAGCTCAACACGTGGCGGGCGAGGACAACGTCACGGCCGACTTCCTCAGCAGGTGCAAGATAGACCACGGAGAGTGGGAGCTAGATCAGGAGACCTTCAACCAGATAGTGACCCGGTGGGGTCTCCCAGTCATGGATCTCATGGCGCGGTTCTCTACAGCCAAGGTAGACAGATTTTTCAGCCGAAGGAAGGAAAGGATGTCCGAGGGCTTAGACGCCCTGTCACAAAAGTGGCCTTCGGAGGGTCTTCTCTATGTATTCCCTCCGTGGGTCCTGATCGGAAAGGTTCTGCAGCGGGTGGAGTCCCACCAAGGACTGGTAATCCTCATAGCCCCGGATTGGCCTCGCTGCCCCTGGTACGCCGATCTGGTGAGGTTGATCGCCGACCTGCCTTGGCGGCTCCCTTACAAAAGGGATCTGCTGAGGCAGGGTCCGGTGCAGATGCCTCACGTGGATCGATTCTCGCTTACGGCCTGGCTATTGAAAGGGCGCGCCTCCTAAAACGAGGCTACTCAGGAGCGGTAATCTCAACGCTGCTAAAAGCTAAGAAGCGCTCGACCTGTCTAGCTTATGTGAGGGTTTGGCGCATCTTCGAAGCCTGGTGTGCAGAGCACCATCGGAAGCCCCTTTCGGCCTCCGTCCCGGAAGTTCTGGAATTCTTGCAGGCAGGTTTGGATAAGGGACTGGCGCACAGCTCCTTACGGGTTCAACTGGCGGCGATTTCTTGCTATAGAGGCAAGATCCGTGGCAAACCCTTAGGGGCACACCCAGACGTCGCCAGGTTCTTAAGAGCAGTTAGACGGCTACGCCCTCAAAGGAGGTCTGTCGTCTCCCCTTGGGACCTTAACCTCGTACTAAATGCCTTGATTGGGGAACCCTTTGAGCCGGTAAAGAGAGTCTCCTTAAAGGATTTAACCCTAAAAACAGTCTTCCTGGTCGCCATCTGCTCTGCCAGGAGGGTTTCGGAGTTACAGGCGCTGTCTTCTCAGCCTCCCTTCTTGACCTTCCTCAAAGACAAAGTGGTTCTGCGCACAGTTCCTTCCTTTTTGCCCAAAGTTATCTCTCCCTTTCACCTGAACCAGACAGTTACCCTGCTGGCCTTCTCGGCCAAAGGAGATACTCGGAAGGATAACAAGCTGCGTCTCCTAGACGTCCAGAGAATCTTGAAGCGATACCTCTCGCGCACAGCGCCCTTCCGAAAGTCAGACCGACTGTTCATTCAGTTCGGGGGTCCGCACAAAGGCGAGGCGGCGGCTAAGACCTCGATCTCCAGGTGGATCAGAGAGACGATTGCCTCCGCCTACATCCTGAAGGGGAGGCAGGTGCCAGTGGGTCTACGGGCTCACTCCACTCGGGCTCAGGCTACCTCTTGGGCGGAGTTCAGCCTGGTTCCCCCGCTAGATATTTGCAGAGCGGCGACATGGTCTTCTCTTCATACCTTCTCCAAGCACTACAGACTGGACGTGCAGAGTGCGGCGGACGCTCGGTTCGGTTTGGCGGTTCTTCAGTCCGGGATGCCGGATCCCACCCAGGTTTGAACTGCTCTGGTACATCCCAGAAGTAAAGGGACTGGACTGGAGTGACGATAAGGAAATAGTAATTAGATCTTACCTGCTAATTAGTGTTCCTGAAGGAACGACAGTCCAGTCCCTGATCCCACCCGGCTCCGGCGATCGTGAAGACATCGGGTACATTGAAGAACTTCGGACCGAGCGTACGGCCGGTGAGACAGGAAGGAGCACAGGAGGAAGCAGGCTCGGGCAGAAGCAGCCATCTCCCCCGGCCGTGGTCATTCCTCCTCTCCTTCCCTCTATTCCCTCTATTCCTTCTAAGAAAAAAAAAGAAAAAAAAGAGGATCTGTTTGATAGATTTTTGGAGGTGTTATGTTTTACTTCATTAGTTAGGTTTGGTTAGAAGTTCGATATGTCTGCTTTTTCATTCGGATACTGGATTGGGGAGGTGGTCCCAGTGGTATTTATACCGCTCCACCCCCAAAAAGGTTGGGCTCAGCCTCCAAGTTGCTGGAAGGGTTGCGTAACCCAGAAGTAAAGGGACTGGACTGTCGTTCCTTCAGGAACACTAATTAGCAGGTAAGATCTAATTACTATTTGCCAGCGGTGCAGGTGGAACCTTTGGAGGATCCTTTGCTTCAAGGGTTTAGAGCAGAACAGAAGTGTTTTCCAGTCCACAGAGTAATTAAACAAATGCTGGAGTCAGAATGGGAATGTCCAGAGGCCGCCTTGAGAGGCGGCAGAGCCATTGGCCGCCTGTATCCAGTTCCGCAGGAGGAGAGAGACTTGCTGTGGATGCCGACGGTGGATGCTTTGGTGGCAGCCATGACGAAGAAGACTACTATCCCCATAGAGGGTGGAGCAGCCCTTAAAAGATCTACAGGATAGGAAGTTGGAGTCTCTGCTCAAACAGGCCTTTGATACCAGTGCGCTAGCGCTACAGGCTTCTATCTGCGGAGCGTATGTGTCCAGAGCTCCGATTAGGTGGCTTCAGGTCGAGTCCTCTCCAGAGCGCGAGGAGGTTTTAGCTCCGGAGGGAGCAAACTTAGAATCAGCAGCAGCTTATCTCGCTGACACCTTCTATGATTTGGTAAGGATTTTGGCAAAATCAGTGGTGTCGGTAGTAGCCGTGCGGAGATTCCTCTGGCTGAGGAAATGGGCGGCGGACGCATCTTCTAAAGCTCGCCTTAGTAAGCTTCCATATAAGGGCAAGCTGCTCTTTGGAGAAGATTGTAAAGGATTTGGGAGACTCTAAAGGCAGGCGACTGCCGGAGGATTGGCCGAAGGGTCCAAAGCCTGGCTCTTTACAGAGAGGTCAAGGCAGAGAGTTTCGGAGATTCAGGGGGGCTCATTTTGCTCCTTATCAGAGAGGCCAGTTTATAGCCAGAGGTCAGTCCTTTTGAGGAGCCAGAGGGTTCGGTAGATGATACGGCGCTTCCCAACCGAACGTCTCTAAAAAGCCATAATGAAAGGAGAGTGGTCCAGATGGAGGTACCTAATAATAGGAGGTAGTTTTGCAGGAGTTTCACTCCGTCTGGGCCACAGTAACCACGGACCGGAGGGTGCTGGAGATCATTCACAAAGGTTATGTACTGGAATTGGCAGAACCGCTAGTGGGCGCTTTATTGGTTTCTCCATGTGGCTCTTTGGCAAAGGCAAGGGCGATAAACAACATGCTGCAAAGGTTGCTGCACCTGCAAGCGGTCGTTCCGGTTCCTCTAGACCAGTACGGGTTAGGTCGATACTCGATTTATTTCGTCTTACCCAAAAAAGAGGGAACTTTTCGACCGATTCTAGATCTCAAGCATGTGAATCGCTGTTTGAGGGTGCCACATTTTCGCATGGAGACCCTACAGTAAGTGATTTGGTCCGTGCGACAAGCGGAGGTGCTTTCGTCCATCGATTTTGACAGAGGCGTATTTGCACATTCCCATTAGACCAGAGCATCAAAAGTTCTTACGCTTTGCAGTGCCCATGGGCCATTTTCAGTTCTGGGCAATGCCGTTCAGACTGGCTAGGGCGCCGCGCACTTTCACAAAGGTGATGGTGGTGGTGGCGGCAGCGTTGCAAAAGGAGGGAATTCTGGTGCATCCCTACCTGGACAATTGGCTGATTCAGGTGCCATCAGTGGCAGAGTCGGTAGAGGCGACCACTCGGGTAGTTGAGTTTCTGGAGAGCCTCTGTTAGGTGGCCAACCGAGCCAAGAGTCAATTGGCTCCAGTGCACCGTCTCGTATATCTGGGAGCTTTCTTCGACACGAGGGTAGGAGTGGTGTTTCTCCCAGAGGGGAGAGTGTAAAAGATTTTACGACAGGTGTCAGCGTTTTTGCGCATCAAGGCTCCTACAGCGTGCAGATATTTACAGCTTCTGGGGTCCATGGCGGTGCCCTTGGACTTGGTACCATGGGCCAGAGTGCATATGCGGCCTCTCCAGCGAGCATTGCTATCCCGGTGGTCGCCGCAGGAGCATCCGCTGAATCTAAGGTTGGTATGCCCTTCGGGGGTCGGAGAGAGTCTACAGTGGTGGCTGGATCCCACACACCTTCAAGCAGGGGTGCCACTAGAGAAGCCAGAATGGATACTCGTCACCACAGATGCAAGTCTCTCTGGTTGGGGAGCGCATTGTATGGCTCAGGGCCGCTGGTCGGCAGAGATGTCCAATTGCTCGATCAATCAGTTGGAAATGAGAGCAGTGCTGTTGTTGCAGCAATTCGATCCTCTCCTGGAGGGGAAAGTGGTGCGAGTTTTCTCAGACAATGCGGTGACTGTGTCTTATATCAATCGGCAAGAGGGCACAGGCAGTCCAGTCTTGTTGGAGGAGAGCCAAGACTTAATGCAGTGGGCAGAGAACCATCTGTTGGCTCTATTGGCGGCGCATGTGGCCGGGAAGGACAACATACAGGCCGATTTTCTCAGCAGACATGCGTTGGACCCAGCAGAGTGGGAATTGAACGAGGCAGTCTTTCACGACATGGTATGCTGGGGATGGCCAGTAGGGTGGTCCACTGCCATAGGGGAAAAAATAGAAGTAGGAATTTCTTTGCTCCCTGGCCTGATTCTGGTTCCATTTATGTAGAAAACAATGTGTGCAAAATTTGAAGCCAATCAAATAATATTTAGGGGTGGCTCAAGGTCCCTATCTATCAGGCCCCTGGATCCCTCCCAAGGTTCGTCAGACCACTGGGTATTATCCCCTCATAGACGGGGGTATCATGCTTGCCAAGCACTCAATGTGGTCCAGATGCTAGTAAGGACTTTGACGATGTGGGGAACATCTTACGGTGTTGCGAGACAACACCCAGAAGGAACTGGAGTTGCTCTTCTTTTGTGGTGTGTCGGCCGTTGAACTCCTCAATGAGTTTGACCCCTCGCTCAGCCACATCGTTGATCACTGGAAGATTTTTTACTTTCTTCAGACCGTCTTTGAATGATGCATTCTCTTCCCAGTCTTCTGGGTCTGCATTAAGAAAATCACTGTTGATGTTGAGGTGTTTCAGGAAACGGATTGACTTGCGAGTTGCAAAAGATTCAAGTGGTGGAATCATGGAACTTTTCAATTCGACCCGCTTTGGGGGATCTTCGTCTTCGTCATCATCCTCATCGCTTTCATCTGATTCTGCCGGGATCATGGCCGACACTATGGCCCGCTTTGTCGGTGCTGAAACAGCTTCATCGAACAGTGACAGTGCCACAAGCTCCTCTGACACATACCACAGATGCTGTTGCAGTTTGTCTCTGGCCGCTCTTCCAACACGGTCATTGTGGTAAGAGTGTAGTTTCTTCAGCATCTCCAAATCTGTTCGAGGAGCAACTGCGGCATCAGGGGCAGAAAACCAGGCTTCCACATGAATCAGGATGGAGAAAATGCTCACATCACGAACACAGGACTCCTCCCGTTGGGTAAGATCTTTGAGTTGTCCTCGGAACATCCAAATCTTGAGACAGTACAAGACTTTTGCCATCCATCTGGCATGATGGAAAGCTCCGGATTTCTTGAAATTGAAACTAGGAAGATTCCCTCCAAGGCAGACAATCGTTAACTCCAAGAATTCCAGGTAATCATCTCGGTGATTGCCCTGTGCCAACTTGGATTCCGCAAACTTCATGATGCGATCCCTGTCAGGTTGCAGCACCTCCAAGTCTTTTCCAGTTTGATAGTTGGACTTGTCAAGGGAGCCCCAATTCTTTTGGAACCGGCGAAAGAGTTGGACATCGGGACCCGATGAAGCTCCAGAGCATGTAGAGAATACTGCACCAAGAATTATTTTGTAAATGTGATGGCGGCATGCCAAATGAAGGACTGTGCGACGGAGTCTCTGTTCTAGAAGAATGCATGCTCCTGATCGACGTCCCGTGTTCGATGCAGTTGTATCAAAGCAGAAGCCTGCAACCTTTTCATCCAAACACCATTCCTGTAACAGTTCATAAACTGCTGCAGCTTGATTCTCGCCCGTTCCTGATGTCAGTTTTGGTACACCAAGAAGTTGTGTTTCTCCAGTGGAGACAGCCGTTATCAAAACTGGAAGGCGGTCAACGGATGTGGTTGAACAGAGGAGAGATGGCAATAACTTGCTATCCCAATGCACAATGCATGTTTTGCCTTCGGCTTTGAATGCGTTGTGCAGGTTCCTCCATTGTTGCTGACGGTGCTTTTCTCTATGGCGCTTGACGCTGGAGCGGCTGATATTGAGCTCCCCAGGATAATGTCCCAGACTTCTGGCGGTTTCAGCTACCACAAACAGAGCATTGTGATCCGTTGTCCCTGTCCAATCCAGGGCTGCTGTAAGCTCTGGGGTCCAGACATTGTTAGGTCGAAACTGCTTCGTTTGTGGAGTTGCTTTCTTCTGTCCGTTATCTGAATCCGCAGATGTCGACGAGTCTTCACCTGACTCTGCTGAGGAAGAAGATCCTTCCAGCTGAACTTGGCTTGTAGTTGCCTCGGCTTCGGCAACATGTTTTTGTCTGCGCCTTTTCAGTTCTTCTTCTTGCTGTTGCGATCTTGCTTCCGTGTTGGCCAGTTTCTTGTCCATCGCGCACATTGAGCCGTGGCGCCCTGGTTCTCATTGCGCTATTAAGAATTCTTTGTCTTCTTGAATATGAATTAAAGACATTGCATTGGCATGCACCACATCAAATAGGTTTTTCATTGCAACCTGGAATTCTTTTTCATTTGCCTCTTGTTTCCCTCCTCTCCCTTTTTTTTTCTTCAAAGGTTTCCACTGATTGAACAATTTCTTTACTTTTTCTTGAATTTTGTCATTTCTTTGAACAGGAAGCCTGGCCTTTTCCCAGTAAGCTTCTACTTCACTTGTTACAATAGATGCACTTTCACTAACGCCTTTAAGTGTATTTTTACATCACCATATGACATTAAACACTTGCTCCTTGCTGGGGAGCTTGGCCCCCAGAATTGTGGTGGACATTTCTTCAGTGAGATAAAAACCACGTTTTTTCGCCATCTGAAAAGAATAAAGATACAAAGATAATAGTACAATGTCTTTGCCACCTCTCAGAGACGAGATTAGTTCAAATATGACGCAATCAGATGTAATCAGCGTGGAACTGAGTGGATGATACAAGATGATGCAACATTTCGTCATCTGCTCCCAGGGGGAAATCTCAAGACTTGTTGAGCCACCCCTAAATATTATTTGATTGGCTTCAAACTTTGTACACAGTGTTTTCTACCTAAATGGAACCAGAATCAGGCCAGGGAACAAAGGAATTCAGGAATTCATTTTTATGGACCACCCTAATGGCCAGTCATGGATTTGATGGCCACATTCAACAATGCAAAGGCGTTGCGCTTTTCTGCAGGTGCAGGGAACGCATGTTAGAGGGGCTGGATGGTCTGGTTCAGCTTTGGCCGTCGGGGGTCCTTCTGTATGTGTTTCCGTCATGGCCAATGATCGGGCAAGTTCTTCAGAGGATAGCCGGCCACAAAGGAAACGTGATTCTTATAGTGCCGGATTGGCCGAGGAGAGCGTGGTATGTGGATCTCGTATGGTTGCTGGTGGATCATCCTAGGAGGCTCCCGAGTCGGGTCAATCTATTGTACCAGGGCCCAATTCTCATGCCGCAGGTGGATCGTTTTCTTGCTTACGGCTTGGCTCTTGAAGGGGAACACCTAAAGCGTAAAGGCTATTCCGCGGCGGTGGTAGCCACCATGTTGCAGGCAAAGAAGAAATCTACGTCTCTGGCGTATGTCCGTGTTTGGTGTATTTTTGAAGGTTGGTTTGAGAGACGTGGGGTTCTACCTCGCGCTGCAGCAATCTTGGACGTCTTGGCATTCTTACAAGGCGGGCTGGATAAAGGACTAGCGTTTAGCACTCTAAGGGTGCACCTCACAGCTTTGGCTTGTTATCGAGGCAAGGTTTTTGATAGTAGTTTGTCCCTACATCCAGATGCTGTGTGGTTTCTGCGAGCGGTTAGGAATATAAGGCCGCCAGTGCGACCGATAGTGCAAGCTTGGGATTTGAATTTGGTCCTGGAGGCGTTGACGAAGGCTCCTTTTTGAGCCCGGGAGAGCGGTGGTACTGAGGGAGCTTTCTTGGAAGACTGCCTTCTTAGTGGCTTTGTGTTCAGCTAGAAGAATTTTGGATCTACAGGCACTTTCTTGTAGGGAGCCATACATTCAGTTTTCGGAGGAGAAAGTGGTGTTTCGACCAGTTCCCTCGTTTTTGCTGAAGGTGGTTTCGGTATTTCATGTGAATCAACCCATTTCCCTGCCTACCTTTTGGTGCAGTGAGGCAGAGGGTACGCACAGTTCAATTTGCAAATTGGATCTCGGTAGAGTCCTCCCACAGGTACCTCAGGAGTATGCAGTCCTTTCGGAGGTCGGATAGATTGTTCTTTTTGGAGGAGCGTGTAAAGGAGAACTTGCGTCCAAAGCATCCATTGCACGGTGGGTGAAGCAGGCGATAGCGGCGGCATATCAGGCAAGCAGGAAGGTGCTGCCCGAAGGCCTGCACGCTCATCTGGGCTGAGATGGCGTTTATTCCGCCGGTGGATATTTGCCAGGCGGCTACTTTGGTCATCTTTGCATACGTTTGCGAAGCATTATCGTCTGGATGTCCAGGCAGCGGGAGATGCAAAGGTCGGCGCTTCAGCCATTCTGGCAGGGCTAGTGGGACCCTCCCATGAGTACTGCTTTGGTACTGCCCTACTGTTCCTGGATTGGCCCGGAGAGACGAAAAGGAAGGAGAAATTAGACCTTACCTGCTAATTGTCTTTCCTTGAGTATTCTCTGGGCCAGTCCAGGGCCCACCCACGAGATAGCAGGTTACTTGAGGGAATCAGTGGTTCGTCGTGGCTTCTCATGGGCTGGTCATATAAGGATCGTACGCGGGGCGGATTGCTGCGTCTTTGCGTGAGTTGGCCTCGGCTGCTGGCGAGCTCCGTCAGTGGGGGACTAGCTACGGGGCTCCCTTAACGGATTTACGGGACGAGCAGTAGCAGTTGATTTGGGGCCACAGAAGAAGGGGGGGGGGGAAGATGGAAAAAAAAAAAAGAGTAGCAGCACGTATATAAGGAGAGTTTCTGGCTGTTTAGAGTTCAGTTACTTGCTTCAGGGTTAAGTGTTTGCGTTATGGTTTTTAAGAAGACAGGGTGTAGTATTTAGTGAGCTGCTTTGACATAGGTAGACTGGCTTTCAGACACCAGGGGGAGCGAGGTAGGCTGTCAGCAAGTCTTTGAGAATTCAGTCCTCGGCTGTTGAAGGAGGTTGACTAACCTACTGTTCCTGGACTGGCCTAGAGAATACTCAAGGAAAGACAATTAGCAGGTAAGGTCTAATTTCTTCTTGGCTGCTAGAGGAAGTGGTGCTAATGGCTCAGCAGAGGATAATGGCCCTTTCTGTTTTGTGCTCTCTCTTCCTCCCCTTAGTTGCAGGTCATCAAATAAGATATCAAACCAAGATTTCAGCTGTGTAGACATTCTTCTCCCTAGACAATTAGGATAAATCCTCTCTTGGTGATGTCACCGATGGAGTCCCATGCCGGAACCTTCTCTATGCCTTCTAGAAGCTTTTTGAAAGCTCTTTGCGCATAGCGAATATGTGCTTGTTCCTTCCTGTCGCGACTGCCACGGCCCCAGTCTGTTTCTTTCTGTGGAGCCAAGTACACGTTTTATGGGTCTATGCGTGTTGCATTGTCTTTGATAGTTTTTCATCATGTATGTAGTACAGATTGTTGTTCTCATTAATGTGCTTGCTACCACTTAGTTTTCTTTAGTCCAGTTTTTCAGCCGTTTTGTAAGGGATTTTGTTTTTTTTTGTTTTTTTCCTTTGTTTTTCTTTGCTGCCGCATAGGCCACTTTTAGGACTGAGGCACACCTGGTTGGGTTCATATTTTTCCTCTATAATCCTAAAAATTGAGCTGTTTTGATTTTGCCATGGCTGTTTTACTGTCTATGTCCCAAAAAACTTGCCATCAGGTTTAGGAAGTGCACTCAGTGCTGCAGGATCATGTCCATCATGGACACCCACAAATGGTGCTTGCAGTGTCTGAGGCTTGACATAACCCGGGACTTCCTATGGTGGTTCTGCTCCAAGTGAGATAGAGGATCCTTCAATGCCAATGCATTGCAAACAACCAGTGCAGCTCCTGGTGAGTGGAGGAGTAGCCTAATGGTTAGAGCACTGGTTTAGCAACCAAGAGACCAGGGTTCGATTCCCACTAGCACTCCTTGTGGCCTTGGGCAAGTCACTTAACCCTCCATTGCCTCAGAAAAATCCAAGTTATCAGTGTCCCTGTTTACCATTACAAAATTTAAGTTACATTGTAAACTGCTTTGTCTGAAATGATAAAGTGGTATAAAAAATGTTTAAATAAAAATAAATAACCCCTCTTTTTATGTCATTTATGTTTGCAGATGACAAAACAAGGGTTGAAGGGTCATTAGGTGAAGCACAGTCAACCTTTTGGCAGTGAGAAGACTGGCCCATCAGCATCTGCACTTGCAGCATTGGACACCATGAGCTGCATCGGTTATTAGTGATGCATTGGCATTGAAGGGTCCTCTAGCTCACTTGGAGCAGAACTATAGGAAGTCCAGGGATTGGTTGTCTCCTGATTCTTCCAAAAGGGAGGATTCATCCTTGCTTCAAAGGCATCGTGAACCCTGGACAGAGGCTTTGTTGCATTAGCTTTGGGATTCATTGGAGCATGATACCAGGAACACCAGGGAATTGAGCAGTCCATAATCCCCAAAGTATCCCTACTGTGAGGGCAGTTTGTTCTCTGTGCTCTTGGAGGGGCTGCTTCAGCCTCCAAGGGACCGTGATCAGCCTGCTGATTATGCCTTGATTAATTCTGATGACATTGACTGACTGACGTTGCTGAGGCCCCCATATCTTTGCTTATGGCAGACTTCGAGGATCACTTGGCTGAGAATGGAGAAGAATCTCATGATGCTCTTTCTGCAGGAACTGACAGCTCCAATGGTTCCAAAGCAGCAGCACTGAGCCAATTTGTGAAACTCTTTCCCTGCCTGCCTGTGGGAAATGAGTAAATATAGAGACCTTGAAGGGCCTCAATACCGACCATGCCAGCCCGATATTGGTGTCCAATGCATCAGGGGCAGAATGGTCCCTGAAACATCAGTGTCTGACAGTATGGCAACACTCCTATAGGTGCTCTGAAACCCATGCAATGCAAAGGTCTGTCCTGGAAGAAACTCTGATGTCCATGGAGTACTTCCTGAGTCTGAGCTGGCCCATCCATAGGCGCATTAGGTGAACTACGCAGTTGCCTAAGGCGACAGGCCTGGTGGGTGGCATCGCTATCCCAAACCCCTGGGAAGGGGCAGCTGAACTGGTGCTTCAGTGCCGGGGGGGGGGGGCAGCAGGAGCCGGCATGCTAGGGCACTTTAAGGCCCGAAGCAGTAGTTCAGCCACCACCATTTCAGTGCAATGTGGGGGTGGCCTGGCGGGTTGAATGGAGGTGCAGTCTTTTGTGAAGGAGTGATGGCATGGAGGGTCTGCCTAGAGCAGTAGAAACCCTCGTGCCGCCACTGGTTACTGTCTACAATTCAGAATACTTCTCTGAGAAAAGGTAATCAGAACTTTCATTGGACCTAGCTCCACTTCATGAGTGACACAGGTCTCCCCCTGAGGATATGTCTTTTTCATGAGTATGTAAGCCAAATGGCTGATGACATGGAGGAGGAACCTGTGGCTGAAGAGAGAAATCTCCAGTATCTGGATCCCTCCAAGGAAGCAGTGACAGTGCATGTTTACTGCATTTGTCATAAGCTGCAGATGAGAATTCAGGAGACCCCTCTCTCTGTGCCTCCTCTCACCAAGAAGGTTAATATGTATAGAGTTCAAAAGGCTTCTGTATCTGAGAGACTCTAGCTTCCACACCATTCTATAGTGGTCAAATCTGTTCTCAAATGGGATAAAAGTTAGACATCATACTCTTTGGTACCCCCAGGGAGAAACTAGGACAGTGTTGGTTTTTTCTTTTTTCTCAGGAGGAAATTTTATCAGAACACCATGCTCGCATCCTGCGTGGTGTTCTAGCAGCTCTCCATGGGCATGCACTTGTGGAACACAATATACAGCTTAGAGGAATTTGCGGCGTTCCTCCAGAAAAGATCTTGCAATTCCACTCATTAGTGGCACAAGAGAAGGCGTGCAGAAAATACAGTCTGACCTATAATTTTTTCAGTAGGGCATTGAGAGCCTCCTCAGTGAGTATTGGTGTCTGGAGACTCTCTAATGGCTCTGGGCCTCAGACCAACAGGCAGGTATACAGGAGCAACTCGCTGATGTGCCATGCTGTGAAAAGAATCTCTTTGAGACGAGATTCAGGAGGCTGCTACCATGATCAGGCAGCATAACAAAAACCTCGTGAACCTCTCTTCCAGGAGGTTTCAGAGTACAGAGGAGGTCTTACTATTTCCATGCTCTTTCTATTCAGAACAGGCCTCTCACTCCTGTACTAAGCAGCAGAAACCTCAGAAGGCCCGGCTGGCTCCTCTGCCAAAACAGGGGGACAGGGTTTTGACTGGCTCGTTAAGAACATAGCTGATCTGCCGTTACCAGAGTCAGAAAACTTTCCTGTCAGAGAAGCTCACTCTCTTTCTAGATCACTGGGCCCCATATAACCTCCGACAGCTGGGCATTCAAAATAGTCTGCTTCAGGTACTGATTACACCTATTTGAACTCCTCCAAATTCTCCACCAGGACATCATTTCTAAATCTCTCAGCACCATGAACTATTTCTGCAGGTTATCTTCCCCCTTTGCATGGCAAATGCCATCAAGCTCGTGCCACAGGAAGGGCAGGGGTTTACGCCAGGTACTTCCTGGTCTGAAAGAAAATAAGGAAATTCCATCCTATCCTAGATTTGAGAAATCTGAACATGTTTCTCATACAGAAAATGTTCAGAATGCTTTTACATAAATCATTATTAAAAAGGGACCCAGGATATCAATGCTTGACCCAATACAAGCATTGTGGAACCTGTGTCTTTTGGGGAAACTGTTAGGTACGTATGACCTAGATTGGCCACTGTTGGAAACAGGATACTGGGCTTGATGGACCTTGGTCTGACCCAGTATGGCATATCTTATGTTCTTATGCTTTAAAATCCTGTTCACCTTTCTACAAAAAGGAGATTGGCTATGTTCTTTGGACCCCCAGGATGCCTATAGATACTTCCTGTGACTGGGATGTATCTCATATTCATTGTAGGGAAACTTCACTTCCAGTAAGTTTGTTCTGCCCTTTAACATCATATCTATTCCTAGAGTTTTCACCAAACGTCTCGCCGTTGTCGTAGCGAATCTATGCAGACTGTAGAGACATGTTTCCTTACTTGTATCATTGGCTGACTATCTTTCGACAGTGGGACAGGGACATCCTCCACAATAGACCTCTTTGCAGTTCCCCAAAACAAACAAGTCCCTCATTTTGTTCCAGAGTAAGGTCAAATGGCACACTAGCTTTGGACGCTTTCTTTCTCCACTGAGGGGAAGGGCTTTCTGTATATGTATCCGCCCTTTCCTCTGATAGTGAAAATGCTTCAGAAACTCCAGAATTAGAGGCACCATGATTCTTAAAGCACCTGCTTGGCCCAGAGAGCCTTGGTTTCCCCTTCTCTTCCAAGAATTGTCAATCTGGAAATCCATATGTCTGGGCAACTCTTCAACCTTGATTTTGCAGGATCAGGGAAAATGTCTATATTATTATTACTACTACTACTACTACTACTACTATTGAGCATTTATATAGCACTACCAGTCGTACGCAGCGCTGTACAGACATGTAAGAGACAGTCCCTGCTTGTCAGAGCTTACAATCTAATCAAGACAAACGCAGAGCAACAAACAGGACAAGACAAAAACATCCCATCATCAAGTCCCTAGCCTTCACAACTTGGATGTTGAGAGCCTCATCATCCACTCTTCCCCCCCCCCCCACACACTTTTTTATTTATGCAATTTCAACAATTTTTACATCCAACTAAATTGAATGAACAGGCAATAATAAAGATTTTACTCAAGTAATAAACGTTTACCACAAGTTACCAAAAAACAATATAGTCTACAATTTTACCACAAGTGAGGCAAGAAGGAAATAAAACCAAAAAAGGTAAAAGCATCTAGAAAAGGGAAAATTAAATCTAATTCTAGCGGCAGCTTCCCAAAGCGCAGCAACCCCAGCCAGTCATAACTAGCGGTTCCTCCAGGGTCAGCCATTGAGCGATAGGGCCTTCCCTGGCCACCAGAAATTCAAGAAAGTGATCCAGATCAAAGAAAACCAATTTGCCTAGACTGCCATGAAATCAAACATTTACAAGGAAACAATAACTTCATAGAAGCACCAAGTTTCATGGCCCTGGATCTCAGAGTGAGAAACTCTTGGTGCTTCTTTTGTATATCCATAGACACAACAGGAAATGCACATATCTTGTATCCTAAGAATAATGCTGACATACTGCGAAAGAATAGCCTTAAGACAGCGTTCCTGTCTGATTCAAATGTGAAACCAAGGTAGCCCTTTCAGTGATGACCTCTATTGATTATGCCAGAAAGGCAGTCAAATTCCTGACATCGAGAGTCTGTATATGCTCGGAACTCCCCTCCCCACTTCCCCTGAATGGTACTGTGCCCAAACAATTGGCGGAACCACTTCCCCAGGAATTTTCAAAATTTCTCCTAGGTATTTTCTTAACATGTCTATAGGTGGAATCAAAGAACACTTTGAGAAGTTTAGAAATCTTAAAATGTTCTTATGAACACTATTTTCCAGGAACAAAAGTTACCTATTATGAATGTCTTACCCTCATTTGGGCATTACTCAGACTGGAGACTCTCCACAGCAGATGACGCTTTCTCCAGACTTGTAGCCTGTTCTGTTGCCTTAGCTGAAGCTTGATCCATAAGAATGCCATACTGGGTCAAACCAAGGTCCAACAAGCCCAGTATCCCGTTTCCAACCGTGGCCAGACCAGGTCACAAGTACCTAGCAGTTTCCCATAATGACACACAGGTTCCATAATGTTTGTATTGGGGCAAGCAGTGGATTACCCGGATTCTCTTAAATCATCTATGGACCTTTTCCTCCAGGAACTTGTCCAAACCTTTTTTAAACCCAGCTAAACTAACAGCTTTTAATGCATCCTTCAGTAATGAATTCCAGACTTAATTTTTCACTCACTCAATGTGTAATTAATTTTCTCTTATGAGTCTTAAATGGGTTATATTGTAGCTTCATTGCATGTCCCCTAGTCTTTCTACTTTTTGATTGCATAAAGAATCAGTCTACGTTTACCCGTTCCACTCCATTCATTGTTAGACCATATCTTCCCTCAGCCGTCTCTTTTCCAGGTTGAAGAGCCGTAACCTTTTAAGCCTCTCCTCATAAGGGTATCCTTCCATTCACCTTACCATTTTGGTGGTTCTTCTCAGTACCTTTTCTAATTCTACTATAGCCTTTTTAAGATATGGCGACCAGAATTACACACAATATTCAAGGTACGGTTGCACCTTTGAAGGATACAGAGGCATTATAATATCCTTTGTTTTATTCTCCATTTCTTTCCTTATGTTTCCTAGCTTTATATTTGTCGTCTTGGCTGCTGCTCCACACTGGGTGAAGGGTTTCAACGTTATCCACCATGACGATTAATCTTTTTCCTGGGTGGTGGTTCCTAATGTGGAATCTTGCATCATGTAGCCATAGTTTTGGGTGGTTCTTTTCTAGGTGCATAACTTTGCACTTCTCAACATTAAATGTCATCTGCCATTTGAACGTCCAGTCTTTCAATTTTTTAAGGTCCTTTTTCTATTTTTCACAATTCTCTTGGGTTTTAATAACTTTGAATAATTTTCTCATCTGCTAATTTGACTACCTCACTCGTTATTCCCATTTCTAGGTCATTTATGAATATGTTAAAAAGCAGCGGACCTAGCACAGATCCCTGGGTGCTCCACTATTCACCTTTCTCCATTGGGAAAATTGGCCATTCAGCCCTACCCTCTGCTTTCTATCTTTTAACGAGTTCCTGATCCACAATAGTACATTGCCTCCTATCTCATGACTTTTTAACTTCGCCAAGAGTCTCTCATGAGGGACCTTGTCAAAGGCTTTCTGGAAATACAGATACACTATATCAACCAGCTCACGTCTATCTGTTTATTTACAACTTCAAAAATAACCGATTAGGAAGACGAGACCTTCCTTGGCTAAAAGCCATTTTGGCTTTCTCCCCATTAAACCATGACTGTCTACATGTTCAGTAATTTTGTTCTTTATTATGGTTTCTACCATTTTGCCTGGTACTGACGTCAGGCTCGCCGGTCTGTAGTTTCCCGGAACCCTTTTTAAAAACTGGCATTACATTGGTCATTCTCCAGTCTTCCGGTGGTACAGATGATTTTAATGATAGTTCATAGTTTAGTAATAGTAGGTCTGCAGTCTCATATTTCAGTTCTTTCAATAGCCTCGGGTATAAACCATCCAGTACAGGTGATTTGCTACTGTTTAGTTTTATCAAATAGTTGTAATATATCTTCCCGGTTTATCGATATTTCTTTCAATACTTCTGATGCTTCACCTTTAAATACCATTTCAGCCATGGGTAACTTCCCTACATCTTCAGTAAAGACAGAAGCTAAGAATTCATTCAGTCTCTCCACTATGGCCTTGTCCCCTTTTAGTGCACCTTTTACCTCTTTATCATCTAATGGTCCATCTAATCCTGACAAGTATTTTGCTACAAATGTACTTGGGGGGGGGGGGGGGAGTCTTTACTATGCGTTTTTGTATCCACAGCAAGCTTCTTTTCAAATACTCTCTTTGCCTGCCTTATCAATCGTTGCTTTGCATCTAACTTGCCAGTGCTTATGTTTCCAGTTCTTGTCAT